>CM034149.1:843785145-844985145 GCA_019776745.2 Taxus chinensis
CAACAGGATTTACAATCTTAACCATAATAATACCAAGTTTACCAAAAGGATAAATTAAATATATATATATATATATATAGTTAATTATTCCCTTGATTAGCTACGCCACTAAATAGCTATTAAATTTAGAAATTAAAAGACAAATGATTGTTACGATAATTGTCTAATTATCGGCTTCATACATTGATTACTATCAAATAAATATATTTAACAATTTGTGAAAAGTAAGATTTCTCAACTCAATTATTTCATCATTTACTCGTTTTGAGACATTATTACACATAAATTAATTATCTCTTTATTAAAATCATAAATTACATATGCCGTTAAGGAAAACTATATAACCGATATAATAACTCTCACATAGTGAGGTTTAGATATTTACAATGGGTCCAAGATCCCAATAAATTTAGTCGAAATTCTAGGATTTCATCCTTCTACAAATTAAAATCCAAGTATCTCATTTTGAGCCATGCTACGATAAACTTCACAAAACATGAGTTTCCGCACATCCGAAAGTAATAGCTAATGGTCCTACAAGACTAGAGTAGTGGTATGATGTCAATTCAAAATGAACTGGCATGAATATTAACTCCATTTTCTAATGCAATTAATTAGTAAAATAAGAAAGGATATACATGTTGTTTTATCTACAAACATATGGTAATACAACTGAAAATGATTTACCCCTGGTTCCTATAAAGATATAGATATGGATGCATACAAATAGAACAACCAATCTCTATTTCACCATAATCAAACCATAATCACTCAACCTCCGAATTCAAAATATGACCACAAGAAAATCATACTTTGTTTGGTATATATTTTAATATTATTTCTCTTATATTCCAAATCAATGAGAAACTAAACAAAACTATCCAAAAATCATCATTACCAAAAACTAATCAAACATATTCTTTGTAGTTAATGAGCAGCTCATCATATTGTCCAAGAACATCATTACCAAGGAAAATAAAACTTATTTCTTTTCAATCAATGAGAAGCTCTACAAATTAGCACAAACATTACCAAATTTACATCACTTTAACATGTTATATCTGGTAAACAAATAGCCCCAACAAAACAATATAGCAGCACCCTGATTACATCATGTAAACATACTCTTTTTTAGTAAAAGAACAACTAATTACTTCTTTCATAAGATATCATTATATAAAACCCAATCATGCCACGAATTACTCCTTGGTGCATCTTGGTCAAGTGGTCCTGGCTTTCCACGCCCTTACCAAGACAAGTGAATTTTTTTCCACAGTTTTACAAAAATCCAAGTCTTATTGCTAGGCTGGAAGTTACAAGTTAAATGCCTTTTTTTTTACACATAACAACACACCCTCATTTATACATGATCCAATTTAGATGTCCATAAACATAAAATTTCTGGAAAAATAGCCCCATGCAATAGTTTTGACATCCACAAATTATCATTCAAGAGATCGCAATAAATTAACAATCAAACTTGCATATAACAGCCAAAAAGGAAAATAAAAAACCCTAACCAATTACATACCCATATCGATGGGGTTACCCAAATCGATTCATTTATGCAAATCGATTTGTATACCTAAATCAATTCGATTCATTTATGCAAATCGATTTGTATACCCAAATCGATTTATTTACAGAAAACACACAACTAAATTCCAGTAAACCAAAATGAAAACCCACAAGCACAAATCAATTTTAAACACACAAATTCACAAAATGTTTTTTCCTTCTTCTTGTATAGGAAAAACCCAACTCCTTTCCTTTGAGGTAGAATTTATCATAATGCAATGAAGGAATTTTTAACCTTTCTTCTACTTTATTTTTGCAAATCAAAACCCAAAATCCCATCTGCATTTTTTTTCTGGGTTTAGTTAAAACCACACAAAGAAAACTAAAAAGAATACAGAATTCATCAAGTTCCTTTTCAAACTTCATCTCCAAACAATTAAATCAAAAGCTGACCACAAATTCCTTGATTGCCATAAAAAAAGAATGTGTATTTCCTCTTTTTTCCTTTTTACAAACAACGCAGCAAAGAAGGGAGAAGATATTCATGCCTAAAATAAACCCAAAATCAGAAACCTTCTACTCTTCTAGCTCCAACAAGTTGAATCCTTCTTTCCTCTATAACTCACGCAAGTATTCCAAAAGGGGAGAATGAAAATAAAAAAAGGAGAAATAATAGAAAAAATATAATGACAGAACTATAGTTGGGTGACATATTGGATAATTTTGGGGCTTCCCAATGCTGGTACATGTACTAGTGCATGCCGCACACTTGTGCCATGTGAAGGTGTTTTACTTTATGAAACCCATAAATTTCAATATCTAAATAAAAATCTTTTTTCTTACATGTCAAATCCCTCTAAAATATATATACTAATTAATATTTCATACACATTTTTTTTACTTTAGTTTATTACCCAACTTAATGGTTAAGTTAAAATTAACCTTCATAATACAAGTCCACATATTTCCAACAATATATTACCATAAGAATTAGTTGAATTTACAGGTTTATATAAAACATTCCAATAACGAAAAGCATCAAGTCCGTAAATAATAATTCAAATATTCTCATAAAGATGGCTTGATATAGCATTGTAAAATAAAATAGAGGTAGTGATCATCATGGTCATTGCAAAATTCAAACAAAAAAAAAGACAACCAAACCATTTATAAAAAAGTAACCAAAATACAAATAACCGAAAGATTCACAATCATTTATGAACCATTTTACCTACGATTAAATTCTAACCACGTTTTTTAGGAAGGATCATAAAGGTGGGTGCGGGGTTATTCATTCCACAGTGTCATGTACAGCAAAATTTGTGGGTCATGACACGATGAACCAAATGAATTTTACACACAATGATGATCTCGTCTAATCCTGATTAGACTTATATGTAGTTAATTTAACTTACAAGAAATTTTTGGGATGTTACACCCTCAACCACCAATTTATTGTTCTTTAGAGATTGGGTTTGAACTTGTTATGTGGAACGGAGGAGAAATGATATGGCATCCTACATGGAGCCACATCACCTCTCTCTCCTCTCTTTTTATTTATTCTAATTTGTTTGAGAAATTGGGGGTTTGTTTTTATTTTTGGACTCTTGTTTTTGGAGGAGAAATTTCTTTTGGAGTGCTTGTTGGAGTTGGAGATAGCTTTTGATTTCTTGGACTTGAAAATGTTGGAATATTGCTTTTGGCTTGGAAACTGTTGCAATGGAAAGGTAGATCTCCACCCTTGTTATCCTTTACTATTTTGATGTGCTCATGTGTGTGAATGATGATTGTTGTATGCTTATGGTTGCGGGAAACATAATGGTTTCTTTAGGTTGTAGGATAAAATGGAAATGGGGATAACTTGGAGGAAGGCATAAGAGTGTTCTTGGGTATTTTATGAGGGAGTTGCGTTGGGATGTTCCACCTTGTTGATAAGTAATATTTATGCTTATCTTGTTTATTTCCTTGAGGGAGGCATACGAGTTGTGATTTCTTGGAGGGAGTCATAAGATTTGTTGTGGTTATTGTGATGGAGTTCTTGGAGGCACAAATGTGGACACCCAAACCCTTGGGAGGCATAAGAAGAATCCACGTGTTCCTTTCTCCATCTTCGCTTGTGTATTAAGCCTTTGTACCTTGGGAGCTTGTATGTTTAAGTGATCTTGATGTTATGTTTATTGTGTTAAATGCCTTTTTGAATTTCATTTTGGAAGCCATGTAGAGTTCTCAATGGTTGTTTTATACCCCTCATTGCTTCTTTGTTGGGGCTCAGGGGACAGTGAGGAAGAAGGATTCTCTCCCTCATTGGATTATTGGTTGGGTGGAGAGTGTTGCCTACTCCCCCATTTTTTTGTGTGCTTAATTTTTGGTGAAGATGGTGGAGCTCAAGTGAAGAATGATCTTAGTAGCATTTGGAGAAAAATATTAGCAAGATCGCTCTTTCTAAAACTTTCACCATGTTGACTCAATTTGAATGGATGACTTATAACTTGCATTTTTAAGAATTTAAATCTCTTGAAAATTTGTTGTAAAATGGTTTATTTGTATCAAGTTTTCAAATGTATGTATATGGAAAAGGGGTAAAGGAAAATTTCATTGTTACTTTGAAAATCTCTCCAACTTGTAAATTCTACTATGAGTGTTCTGAATGATAGATTTGCATTTTAGATGTGTTATTTATTGTGCAGGGAAACTACCAAATTTTGTATTGTTTAGATGAAGTAGAAAAGTTGAAATGGGCTTGAAATGAAAAATGAATTTCTTTTAATCTAAGTTGCTTTATTACCTCCAAAGTGTGATATGTTTCATTTTTACATTATTGAGAATCTTTTTGAAATGCACTTGTTGTTTGAAATGGTTAGTATTTTACTTATTAGGTTGAAGAAAGGAAATTAGTTTCTTATCCCTTATTGAAAAGAAAGTATATTTTTAAATATGGAATTTTTTGTTACATTTCTTGCTATATTGAAGGAAAAAGTAGAGAATGAGTTGATGTTATGTAATTCAAGTATGAAACTAGAAATGTTACTAATCTAGCTACCAATGAATGGAAGACAACTTAGTTAAATTTATTATTACTTTAAAAACCAACTTAAGTTTAAAAATGTTTTAAAAATGCATTGTTTGAAGGTTCTATTTTTGGAGAACAATACCACTTCCCTATGCAAAGAGGATGTTTCAAAACGGCCCCTAAGAAGGGTGAAGCTCACAGGACTGTTGATCTGCGTAGGGCTGAAGTTTTGTCATTTTTGATAGAAAAATAAAAAAATTCTTTGAAAAAAATCCAGATTCAAAATTAAATTAAATATAATCCTAAAACAATTAAAAGGTAATTTCCAGAAACTAGAAATGAATTGAAATTAAGTGTTTAAACTCTCCAATATTTTTATGGCACCCAAATGTGTAAATTTTCTTAGATTAAAGGAAATGGGGTTCCCCCCCAATGGTTAAACTCAAAACAATAAAATGTTTTCATTAAATATCAAAACAGATCTATTGTGGGATCTCTACATTAAACAAATGGGCAATAATACAATAGTATAATCTTTACAACTAATACCATGAAATTTTTTTCCATGGTTTCTCTTCTTTCTCTCATGGATCCTCCTCCTCCTCTTTCATAAACCTGTAAATAAAAAATGAGAAAATAAGCCAAAGGAAAATAATAAAAAAACTTCATAGAGATGATTAGGGTTAGTGTGAAATTCCTAAGATCCAAGGGCCCTCATTGAATCCATCTAAGGGTTGTGATTCAACCCTACACAATTTAGGTGAGGTTTAAGTGGGACTATTTTTTAATTAAAAAGTATGTGTAACTTGTGAATGGGGTCTCTCAAGGGGGGTGTTAGGAGGTAAGTTAATTTGTGACCTTAATGTTTAGTTGGTGACTTTTAAAATTAAAGGGCCTTTGACTCTTGTATTTAATTAAATCAAATTTACTCAGTGGTAATTAGAAAACATTTTTTCATATTAGGGATTAAATTTATTTGTGATTAATTTAATAGAAGTGTAAGTTTAGGATTAAGCCCTAGAATATTAAATAAATAATGCAATGATGGTATTTTAGCTAATGGCTTGTAGAGGTTAATTAACGAATTTGACAAGAACCCTGGAAGGGGATTTAAGCCCGTAATGTAGGATGAAAATAATATTAATTGTTTGTTAATTTAAAACGAAGGAATTATTGACTGTGAATTAAATTAAATCTAGTTGAAGGTATTCCCGTTATAACCTGGTTTAAACCAAGAAAAAAAATTCCCTAATTTTTTTTTCCTAACTAATCTTTGGGTTTTGTGCGGGAAATCTGTGGGTGTTAAACATCCATTCGATTGTGATTTTTTCATTCACCACCATGTCATACATGCCAATTAGAAATCCTTCTTCATACTTTAAGAGACAAACATAATAATCAAAGAAAGAAAAAATAGAAAAAAATATGAGAAAATATCAAATACCTTTTACCAATACCTTCAAAAACACACTCAATACCATGGATCTCCAAAAAATGAATCTGTGCATTCATAATTCTTATTTATAATTTGAATACTCCTTATTCTATTTTCATAGAATATGGAAGCCATTTGAAATGATCTGTATTATCATGTAGCGATAAAGTGTCTCACCCACTATGTCAACATTAATAATTAATTAGCACTCATTTACCTCGCAAACGATTCAGGTAAACATTTAGCGATGTAGTCCATGTGTACACATTGCATGCTAGTCACAATGTTCACATATTAAGTGCATTCAGTAAGATGCATGTGTCAAGCAAAACTACAACCACGTGTAACTAAGTATGATATTTGGTTATTATAGGCATTTCGTAACCCCACTGGTTTAGGAAACTTTTATGGCATCAAGGTAGATTTACTATTATTGATAATTTCATTCTTATAAAAATATGCTTCCTAATGAAGAATGTGGGAATTAATATAAACAATTATTAATTTGATAATAAAAGATATTTTTAATTATTTTTTTATAATATATTATAAATGAAAAATGGTAGGTATTACTTACATTATATTTTATATTTTATAAAAAGTTGGTAATGCAATATTTTCATGACAATTTTATAATATCTCAATTACATAAATTAATTTTATTATATATATTTAAAAAAATGGTAATTGACCACGATTGACAAATATGTAACAATTGGTCTTTTAATTTCATACGAAAAAAGCATATAATTTAATATAATTAATAAATGTTTAGATAATATTACATTTTTATATTAATATAATTTTATATTAATTATATTAATGATTTTTAAAAATAGGTTATAATAATTATATGTTTTTATAAGATTGGATTTACTAGCATTATAATTTAAAATTTCTATAATTTTTTATTAAAACATGTACAAAAATATTAATCTCATAATTTGGCATTTCATAATTATTGAATGTGGAATTTCAACATTAATATAAATTTATATTAGTCTTTTTAAAATTATTTGGTAACTAAATATTATGATACATTTTAATTTTGTTTTCTAAAAATTGTGGATTTTCTATGAGGAAGGGTTGGATGCGTGAGTTTTGTAAGAATTATTATCACTATTTGTAAAAACAAAAAAAAAAACAATAAATGAAATTATCACAAAGAGGCCACAATTATTGTACAATTCTTTAAAATTCTATAAATTTTGTAGAATAATTGTAGTAAAAACAGATTGTATATTGTAGTGTAAAGTTTATATATATATATATAACCGTGTTAATGATTAGTTAATCATTTGAATTTATAATAAACAGGTATATTTTATTTATTTTAAGATTTCTTTTAATTATTATGTTGGTGGAGCATGTTAATGATTAATTAGTGATTTGGATTTATAATGTTTGAATAATATAACTTTTCCTTACTTGCATGATATACTTAATATTTTTGTAATGATATAATATTGTAAATAATTCTATTTATATTATGATAAATGTAGAAAGATTCGGTACATTATCATTTTTAATATTATATTTTAATAAAATTAAATATGTAAATATATTTATTTTTTTCATTCTAAATCTTTTAAATATATTTTCTAAATTATTGTAAATATTTTAATTTATATCAATTAACATGTACAATATACTTTGATATTCAGTGACAAATTAATGGGGATAAAATTTTCTAAACCATCACATTTATTTTTTAAAAAAACTAACACAAGCACCAATGTTGAACAACAAAGTCCAATACTCGTAATGAAATAGTAAAGCGCCCACACTTTGAGACCGTCATCAACTAAAATATGGAATTATGTTAAGAAAAAACCAAAAAAATTAAGCGAAGGCCAGGCTTGCATCCGTTATGCAACAAGGTTATTTGTAAAGTCGGTCTATCGACCAAATTATTAAGGACTTTATCGCCACAGTACAGTCCGCAGTATAACTTATGGGGGACCGCAATCTCATATAAATAAATAAAATACATATGTATTGTATAATGTTTTGGATGGCGTCAAGAACAACTCCATGCTTTCACACTTAACCACATTACGTGGGTATTTAATTAATATCCATTTGTAATTAGTTTCCCAGATCTTGCTCTCCTCCCCAGAGATTTCAAAAATAATACTAAAAACTCGGTATCCAATATGATTATCCTAAATTCAGGTGCGTCAAAACTATCGGGAGCAAGTCTTTGGCAATGATGTTGTAAGCTTCGCTTGTGGGGTGGAAGCTGTCCCAAAATACATATTTTGACGGGTTATTACAAGTTATGCTTCCCTTGTTGCATAATATGGATGCCTCCACCAAACCAGTTCCGCAGCATCCTCTCCGCGCTTCTTCAAAACCTGCCACACGATCAATTCATGCAGAGTTCAATTCATGTATTCAATATTGTTTTTCTTTCATCACTCCCGCACAAACATGAGGAGCCTCCTTAAAACAGAGAAAACAAATAGAAGGTAAGCTGAACTTATGCAAAAATGTGCTTACCATATTTAGTAGGATATTTGACCATGTCATACAACTTCTGGTATAAGTCGTAATAAGCTATTCTAAGACCACTAAAATTGAGAGCCATCTCTTTTGTTAAAGCAAGAGTCTTCTGGTTGAAAGAAGTGGCTACGTCATTGAACTTCTCAAAGCAAGTGTTACTCAACAGATTGTGCAGAGTAATTTGTGAAGGGCAACACCCAAATGGAGGAAGCCCAATGATAACAAGTCTTTTCGCACCCTCTTTGTATAAACTCTACAAAAAAGGAAACACACAATTACAATACCGTCAATCTACAAACGAATTATCTTACTGTAACTATATACTTTCTATAGGCCGAGAGATCAATATATGCTTACTTGTACAAACTCATGAAGGGACTGTAAAAGATAATCTTGGTACTCTGCAAGGCTGTATTTTTTAGCCATGAGAGGATTTACATAATAATTGTTGACAAAATCATTAGATCCTGTGCTTATAAGAAACAAGGCTTCTGCGACTATCTTGCTCGCAGTTTCCTGACCAGTTATGTTTGCAAGCTGCACTCGGTAATGCCTGAAATTCTCCAATTGTTTTCCCAACGATATCACTTTCTGCAAATACAAATCACTTTAGAAAACCAAAAGATTCTACATTACCTTTCATCTTAACGACTTAAAATGTACTTAACATCATCATGTGAAGCAAACACAAAAATATTTACAAACCAAAGTTTGAGAGGTTCTGTCATCGTATCCTGAAGAAGCCGAACCAAAACTAGCACCGGTGAGCAATTTTTGTCCTTGGAAATCAGGATCCAGAGATGCTGGCAACACATCCGGAAGTCCTGCTAGTTCGGCTACACCAATATTATGTCAAACAATTCAAAACTTTGCAAAATTAGTCGAAGTATATTCTTTAATGATAAATAAAAACAAAACCACTTAATTTTTTAAGTTTTGTGTTCGATCTTACGTACTTTCTAAAAAATTCAACACAAGATAATGCATCGGAGAAGAGTATTACACAATATGTCTGTTGGTAACTTTCCATTTGTAAACCGGCCGGTGGCTTTGTGATTAGGAAAATCTCTCCCATATGGAGGAAAGTTAGCTTTGGCAATGCTAGCGAGATGATTGTTGTTGCCAGGATCAATGGTGGAGTCTCCAAATACATACATAGCCGAAGCTAGCGGCTTCTTAGATTCTGTCTGTGCTTCCACTCCAGACATTCTTGAGAAAAGAACGAAACCCAAAAGAATGATAATTTCAACTGATCCTTCCATTGTTAATTCAAAAGCACTAGTGATAATGAATGATATATTTAAACTGATAATTTGTCTACATTTATAGTCGAGGAATTCCAGAATTAGAAGATGTTTCCCGTATGAAAAGATTTTAGAATCATCCAGCTGTTGATCTCACAAGTTTCCTACAATCTCTCCCAACATTTTTTATTGTTTTGGCAAGCTTGCCGATTTCCACGACTGTGAGGTCAACCGAAATCATTTTTTTTGGCTCTTCGTGAATTGTCAGCGTTAAGTGTGACAGTTGTCGTCGCGTGTGATTCACGTTGTACTCGTAACTTACAAGTTTTGCAATGTATTCACATTGTAATGTGTATGTATAATTTGCTTAAACATACTTAGGAAGATGAATCAATATAACTCGGCTGCGCAAGCTATCCAAGCTGGCGGATCTGGGACAGAGCTCGGGTTGGATGCAGCGCCGAGTTCGGGTGTGAGCAGAGCAGATCGGTGTAAAGGGTAAGCTGAGTGTCGAGCTCGCACTATGATGAGCTCGGTTGGACAAGGTAATATTCCAGCTCGGGGAGGTCGGGATCCCGAGCTAGTAGAGGAAAGGAGCACGGATCCGGGTTGAGCTGTCTTGTAAAGGCGAGCTGCAGGATACAAAGAGTGGTGAGCTGGGTAGGATGGACGTCTCCACCCAGAGTTACGCAAGCTGCAGAGGGAGTTCTATGCTGGTAGAGCTCTACAACATTTGAAGGCTTCAAATTGTGCAACCTAGAAAACTGAAACAACTGTCAAACGTCCAGATTTGCCCTGCAAACACCATAACAATCTAGGGATTTGGAACGGGGAGTTCCTAGTAATCCTCCTCTATAGCGAAAATAATTGTTCAAAAACGTGATATTTTCGTATATGCTTGAAATGAGAGGCTTTTGATTTTTTTTACCACCAAAATCCTCTCAATTTTTCTCCTAACTACATCAGTAGCTTTGCGTGTTGGTGTAGGTTATTTTCCACGTATTTATTTTAAATACATGGAATACCTCCACATAGGTGATTCACCATGCTTAGGTGTCCTAGGGTGTCATTATGGCTCTTACACACGTCATAGAGCGTCATTGGAGTTACATTTGACCGGCTATTCCAGGAATGTAACTCCCACTTCTTGACGGCTACATTTGTGGGGGAGTTACACACCCCACTACTATTGCTACACCCTTTCATCTTGAGCGACACATGCGGAATGGAATAGAGTTTATTTTTTCAGCCTTTTTCCCTCAATGCATGCACATTGCTCTCATGGATGATTTCTTGCTTTGATCTTGAAGCTACATCGTTTTGCGGTTGAGTGCAACGTTTTGATGCTCATGGATTCCCTCCAGATCTTCATCATTCCTCCGACATAGTATTAGACCTAGGCAGTTAAGCGCGCCAGCCCTAGAGTAGTGTTGGGATGGGTGACCTCCCTAGAAATTCCCAGTGTCACTACCTCCTAATGTCGTTGGGCCTAATTGGGTGTATATGTGGTGGTTCCGGAGCTCACGTGGTTGCATCCAGTTCCATTGTGCGAGAGGGTGTTAGCGTAGTAGCTGATTAACACGATGAGATCCCTCTCCACCATAAGTTCAAGCTTTTGGTGTGACGGCAAATCGTTTGGTATCTCAGAGCTCGGGGATCGAAATTGTGTTGCTCGTAATAGTTTCTTACTACTCTCCGTCTCGTAGTTTCTTGTGCAATCTCTCCTTTTCATGTGCTCATCTTGCATTGATTTCGGGCATTTATACATTGTTTGGTTTGCTCGTGGCTTTCGGTTCGTGGGTTCTCAAACCTTCTACAGTTGCATGTAGTCTCCAATTACGTTTTTAAGGTTGCAGATCAGTTTTCTGTGCTAGTGTTGAGGTTAGTTAAAAGGTGCAAATCTAGGCATATTATACCTCTTGCTCGCATTAGGTTACTGTGTTTATTTTTTACTCTTCGACCCTCGAGGTGTTTCTACTAATGCATTGGCTTTATCAGGCTCTGGTCTAAAGGTTTTTTTATCAGTCTTGGCTGCATTTTCACCCCCAAGCTCTATCTTGTCCTCTGCACTGTCTACTGCCTCCTGAACTCGGCTCACAACCATTTAGCTCCTCAAGCTCCTTTACCACATTCATTTACTTATGCTCGGAAATCTACACCGATCTGTGGCATTAGTTCATTTTTTGTTGTGCATTGGATTTGGCACCTACCACTCACCTTTTTTCGTGCTTGCACTGGTATTGGGCTCCGTTACTCTGTCCACTCGCCGATTTGGTTTTTAACCTGCCAAGGTGATTGGTGCATTGGCTTGGATGCTCGCTCCTAGTTTGCTCAACTCTCACCAGCTCACCTGCAACTCACTTCTTCCCTTTGTTGCACCTCAGTCGTGAGTAACTCTGCAACTCACCTTGTTCGTGCTCAGGGTAATGGTCTGTTTTCATGGTTGAAGCTCTGAGAGCTATTTTGGTACTTGCCCCTGGTTCTTTTCCGTAGCCCTAGTCTGGCCTATGTGTCAGTCATTTCTTCTGGTGTCGACGGTTCCTTTACAGCCCACTCTACCTTGGCACATTTTTCCCAACCTCTGGCACGTTTCATCTACATACCTACAACGCATCAACCCAACGACGGTTACTACCAACTCTCTGCTCGTAGTCTGCTCCCTGCACTGGCACATCTCAGGCATGTAGCTCAGAACAGAGGTCTCTCACTCAGTGGTTACACCTGCAGTTGGAATCATCTCCAACGGCAACACCACACCTTCAGACTCAGCTGCATTCAACCTATACAACTATCTTTTTGGACATTTTCTACTACAACACTAGCACGTGGACACCTATTTCCAGCGTGGACTTGCACCTCCACCTTCCAAACGTGGGCCCACCTCCTTTCCACCTTATTTTTAATGTTTTTAATATGTTTAAAAAAACATTTCATTCATTTGGCATTATAACATTTTAAAATTTTAGTTTTTGGCTTGTTTTAATACACCCTCCTACGCTTGTCGAAGATGGAGGGCAAGGTCTGGGATTGGCAGGAGGCTAATCCCCCCTCGCAAGCAAAACAAGCCCTATCTAAAATTTCATGCCCTTTCCAACGGGTACCCACACGATACCCTTTCCACCCATTTCAGGAACTTTTTTAATGCGTTTGTAGCATCTAGTACATTTTTCCATCAATTGCGGGAATCGTTTTAATGCTATAACTTTTGACTCGCTCCTCATTTTTGAGCACCTCCTTGGTCAAATTTGCATGATTTTTCACACATTACATGATGGCATTGCTAATTTTGTAAACACACTACTTTTATAAAGTGTTGCATTCTGGGGGGGTTGACTGTACTCTTGGGCTTTCACTCGTAGACGCATTATCGAACGAGTCTAACATCTTGTTTTTGTGCATCTTACATTTCACATCATGGAGAGTTCTCTTTCTAGACTTGAGCGTCATAGGATCACTTTACAACCTCCGCCACTTCTCACTGGGAGAGGGAACTATTCAGCTTAGCGTGCTTCCATGGAACCTTACTTCGCTCACGAGGGTCTTTCATCCTTCTTACTTGGGCCAGTTCCTGCACCCACTGATCATCGTCATCTAGAGGACTTTCTTGACACTTGCAACCATGTCTTTGGTCACATGATGATGCATGTCTCTTGTTCTCTCCGGTTTCATGTGGAAAACTCAGATCCACCTCACCATGTCTGGAGCATTCTTCAGTCCCTCTATGGAGACCCTTCACATGCTACCGTCATTGTTGTTGTTGTTGATTCAGTCATCTCCTCCATTTCTTCGTGTGATGACAGTTCCACTGACATAGACTCGCTTGGTTCTACTTCTGATAACGAGGATTGTGCACCCAGTTCTGATGTCGAGAGCATTACAGAGGACTTCTCTCCTCTTTCTCTCACTATTCCATACAGTATTGTCACATCCCACATCTCATTAGATATCGAGTAATCTCCTTCTCAGTCTCATACAGTCATCACACCCACCTCCTTTCCACTTCCAATGTACAAGGCCCATTTCAGTCCTCCACCTTCATTGGAAGATTCATACCTATCCGACATCACTCTTCTGTTTTTTGAGCCCCCTCATTGGGATGAGTATCTACCTGACCTTAGTCGTCTTTTCGCAGAGTCCACTTGTGATGCTCTATAGGTCCCTCATCCATCTACAGGTGTTTCAGAGGAGTTCATCACCTATGTTGTTGGGAGTTCCCCTTCCAGGAATCATGACACTTCCACATTTCCAGAGACCTTCATTGATCCACCCTCAGCTGTGGATCCGTTTTCTATTGTGGAGGATGTTTTTTTCCCTTCACATCACTTGGACATCCTTTCTGCGGGTGTTCCTCTTTTTCACTCTGGTAGTTCTACGCACGTGACATTACCTTCAGTTTCTTGGCACTCACTCGCTAGACATATGTCACACTTCAGTGCACCAGACTCGGAGTTCTTCATGCTACTACCTTCGGTTTTCTTCGTGGAGTGGGCACACTTTCAACATGTCATTTCTATCCTTCCCAAGGGCAGGCACATAGTTCGATGCGGGTGGCTCTTTTTTAGTCCAGAGGTAGAGGATCTCGTCATTGACATTCTTTTGGGAGACTTCCTAGAGCTGCAGAGTTCAGATCCATCCATGGCATCTTCTGCATCCCTCTCGTCTCCCTCTTCTTCTCTCTTCTGCTTCTTTCCGAGAGATTTCCTCTTTGTACATGGGTACCCTTTCAGGCTCATCTATGGCCGGGACCCATTTTTGGCATCTTTCTTAGATTAGAGAGTGTTTTGTTCTCTTGTGGTGGATGTTTTTCCCACTGGGTTTTCCTTCACTTCTTGGGACCTTCTTCTTGTACGTGGGTACCTCATTAGGCTTCTTGTCGGGACCCACTTCTCCTTGTTTTCATCTATGTCTCCACTTAAGCTATGCTTCAGGGGGGGTGTTGGTGTAGGTTATTTTCCATGTATTTGTTTTAAAAACATAGAATACCTCCACATAGTGATTCACCATGCTTAGGTGTCCTAGGGTGTCATTATGGCTCTTACACACGTCATAGAGCGTCATTGGAATTACATTTAACCGGCTATATCGGGAATGTAACTCTCACTTATTGACGGCTACATTTGTGGGGGGGTTACACACCCCACTACTATTTGTACACCCTTTCATCTTGAACGACACATGGGGAATGGAATAGAGTTTATTTTTTTAGCCTTTTTCCCTCAATGAATGCACATTGCTCTCATGGATGATTTCTTGCTTTGATCTTGAAGCTACATCATTTTGCGGTTGAGTCCAATGTTTTGATGCTCACGAATTCCCTCCAGATCTTCGTCATTCCTCCGACATTGCACCTCTATACCAAATGTTGTAAATCGGGTATTGAAACTTACAAATTTGTTCATTGTATTACAGTAAATTGGCTGCAATATTTATCGTCATTCAACAACCTAGTTACAAACACTTACATCACATGATCAATCAAGATCCATCTCCAAATCACACTAGTGAACTAAATTCTGTTTAACTAGATAGATCACACTAGTGCCTTGAACACCTAACAAAACTAACTAGTTAGATAACTAAGAGTAACGAAAAATTACATCAGCACTTCACTATGTACATTATTATCCACATAATTATCTATTAAATACTAAATAAATATGTTAAAATACTAGTTTTATTATAATATTGATGGAAGTTACACCCAAAATTGATTCATAGTCCAATTCCATGTTTGAAATATGTTGCAAGTATAACATCTAAGATAAGCATCACATATGCATGCAATTTTGGTTTATACGCTGACAAATTATTTTATATAGCGATGGCTATGAATGTGTATATTGCATATTATTCTTTTCTTAGCAAATAAAGTGGAATTTCATGCATTCAAGGAGCCCATTACTTTGTGTTGAACATGTGAAATGATGTTAAATACATATCTCGATTGATTCAAGAGAGAGAGAGTGTAACATTTAGATGTGAAGCTAAGGTTTGAATAATAGAAACCTTTTCTGATCGTATGGTATTATTAATATTTTTTTTAATTTATTTTTAAAATATTGTATTGTTAATATAATACTTTAGTAGGATTGAATATCTTTATTTGTGTTTTAGTTTAATTTTGTGTGTGTGTGCGCGTGCGCGCGCATCCTAGTTTGCCATATTGTCCACTTATTGGCCATTTCATATGGGCTTTATCTCTATACAGTCATTATTATCACATAGATGATCACAATCTTTATGTAATACACTAAGATGTTTTTGTGTAATACACTAAGATGTTTTTGATGGCTTCATCGAGAGTTCCTGCTTTTTCTTCGTCCCGTCACACTTAACCACATGCAGGGTGCAAAGACGTGGGTATTTTCTTAATTTCATACAACTAGAGACTTTACTTCCACAGTCCACTTTCTTTTTTTAGTTTCACAACTCGTGCTCTGAACTCCAGATTTCAAAAATAAAAAGAAGAGAGTATTTAATAGAATTATCGTATCAAAACATGTGGAAACACATAATTGGCAACGATGTTATAAGATTCGCTTGTCAGGTGGAAGCTATCCCAAAATATATATTTCGATGAGTCGGCACTTCTCCTCCACCAAACCAGTTCCGCACCATCCTCTCCGCGTTTCTTCAAAACCTGCCGCACGAGCAATTCATGTAAACTTCAATTTTAGTCAACTAAATATTTTTTTATTTCCTCATTCACTCACAAACATGAGGAAAGCTATAGTTAAATGAATAATCCATATATAATAAAGACTTCTAGGAAAAATATATTAAAAAATGGGTCTCATTTAATATGCTTGTAAACACGCTGGCTTTAACATTTTAATAATGGAAACTTCTATACATTACATAGACTAGTATGGATGAACAACTAATGAATTACTTAATATTTTACTAGCTTTTTATTGATTGATAAATGTTCGAAGTTATTAACATTTGTAGGGTTTAAGTAGAATTTTTATAAGTACAATTATCTAAATATCATTGAAATATTGATTGAATAAATAGAAAAAATAATATCCAAAAAATACATAATAATTATTTGATTGATCAATATTTAAACCAAATATATATTTACTAGCAATTACATGCGGCATTGTGCAATGGAAACGCCAAAAGGGATCTGAAGCGGAGTAGAGAGAATAGAAGTGAAAGCGTAGGGGAAGTTGTGGTGAGCACGGGGAGTGGCTGTTGGTTTTGGGGAAGCCAAGTGTATATCAAAAAACCATGGTGATTGGCTAATAGGGGTGAAGGACGTAATGTGGAAGGAGGGAGATATATTGGTACAGGCGAGCATTGGAAAGAGGAACTATCCATGAAGAAAGATGAGTCAAGTGAGATATATATGCTAAAAAGTAGCTGAGATAGAGAAAATGAATAAGAAAATGTTTGTGAAGCATGTAGTGGTATGATAATATATTTAAAAGCTAAAAATACTTTACATGTAAAGATAGAGAAAAAGCTATGTATGAAAAGTACATAACCAAAAAATGGAAATTCATCTTTCATATATGGATGGAAGCTAATAAATTTATTAGATATGGATGGAAAAGAGAAGGGGAAAATAAATACAAGTTATGAACAGAAGGGGAGAAATGGAAGAGAAAACTTTAGGATAACTCTAATCGGGTAATACAAAGTAGTAGACAACTCGCCCAATGTAAGGAGTAACTCGGCGAAGATCTTGTGTCAATTATATATCCTTCATCTTTCATATGATTTTCCAGGCTCCCCAACATTGTTTGCACGCATAGACTATACGTAGTTTCTTGTGTGCTTTGGAGAAAAAATACAAATGTAGCAAGGAATAGGAATATGATAATGGATGATGGAATTATATCAATACTTTAAGTAGCCCACTCTCAGAAATTGTAATGACATTCGGAAGAGAAGAATCGATTCGAGAGACTGTGCAAATACAAAACACTTTCATATGTCATGTGTCGCCTCTCTTCATTGCAATTTGCAGCGTCACTAATAATAGCTATACTTCAAGAAATTTTAGTGTTACCCCTAATTTAGAGGAGAGGATGGAGTTCATTTATTCTTCTAACTGAAGCATTTTCTTAAATCCCTTCACGTTATTCGATACAGATGGAGGATGTAGTGTCCACTTCCCTTTGACGCCTTTTTGATACTAATCATGATACTGTTGATTATATTATGGACATGATTATGGAATTTATCATAGTATAATGTTAGATGTTAGATCATGGATTATTGTTGACTTGATTCAGTTATGATGCATTATGATTATTAGAGACATTTTGGATATTGATGTTGATATATTGTTTGACATGGGTATACTATGGATGTTGTTTGGACATGTGATATTTAGATATTGTGAGTAGACCTAGAAATGGAAATTATTTGATGATGATATAGTTGTTGAGTAAAATTGCAAATGATCTTGTTGATTTCTTGGATGTTGTTATGATCCATATATCTAGATGATTTTGGAATTTTAATTATATTATTTTTGATGTTCTGATATGGCCACGAGGCCAAAGGAGGTATTCGTGTTTTACAGGTTAAAATATCACAAAAAACATCAGGGGATTGGAGACCAACCACATTGGAATTCTAGATGAATTCAACAAGGTCACCATGGCAACTAGTATTTGTTTGTGTGTGTTAGGGATTCCCATGGGGGGATCACCTTTAAATGTGACCAATGGGTTATGTGTATTTATTTATTGGTTCCTTTGTTTATGTTTGCATGTGTTTATTTTGTGGTGCATTGACCCTTTCATTATTCATTAAATGGTGTGTAATATTGTGAGTAATCATGTTGTTAAGTTAATTAATTAAAATATGTCATAAGAAAGTAAGTAATAGAGTTGTTGGCCTTGAATTAAAGTGTTGTAAGAGATGTGTAAGTGATGTGTAAGTTAACTTTTGAGTGTAAAACACTCCACCTTCTTGGAAATTCAAATTTGTCCTTAGAGGCTAATTTTGGAGGCTTGTGGGACAAGTTAAACTTGTCCCATACCTCTTATATTTTATTACCAACCATACTTACGGTTGGAGAGTTAAAATTTGATTTTTATAATGATTTTTTAGAAGGCAAATTGTATGTTTTTATTGCACTTTTCTTACATGATTTAATTTCAATCCTTTGGGTTATGGGTTGGATTTGAGTATGTAAGTAAATTGTCATATTATTCACCCACCTATTTATTATGCATTGGAGAATGAAGTTAACTTTTGGGTTGGGGTTGAGGATGTGTGATGTGGCATCCTACATGGATCCACCTCATCCTCTTCTCTTCCCTCTTCTATAAAATTTGAATTCCTTGCCTTGTTTTAGGGTTGCTCAACTTTGGAGACTTCATTCTTGGGTGAATTCCTTTCTATTTTGGGAGCTCTTGCTTTCGGAGAAGCTTGAAGATTGTTGCATGCTTGTTGTTTGGTGGATGTTTTAGATTATTTTCTTGAAAACAACTATTGTTTAGAACTTAGGAAACTCCATCATGGAGAGGTAAGAGCTTGGATCTTGAAATGCTCTTATTTTATGAATGTAAATGTTAATGTTGTTGGTGTGTGTTGTTTTCCACATCATTATGTGAGTCATCTCACTTAGGTGAGATCGTAGGTCCATGAGTCATTTAAGGGTCATTATGAGATTCTCTTACGCGTAAGTGCATCATATGCATCATTGGGAGTTACACTTCTATTCTGGGAATATAACTCCCCCTCTCTACTCGAGTTGTCATGATTGCAGCACTAGGGGTTACTCAGCACCTCCTATATGTACACCCCATTTGATCTATGAGATAGAAGAGAGTTTGTGGATTGTAACGAGGTTCTTCCCATGTTTTGAATCTTTACGTACACATTCGGTTGATGCTCACTCCTCCTGAGATCTCTTCACACTGTTGTTTGCACGTCCGTTGATGTGCACGTCTTCCCTCATGATCCTAGCTTGTGGGTTTTAAACCCTCTTTCATGGTATCAGAGTGGATCTTTTCGATTCGTGCACTCCTCGGCGTTGCTCGTGCATTTTTTTGGCATCCAGCGTGATATTCAGATTCTCGTTGTGTGTGTCATAATGGTTATTTGGACCGTGCTCTACTTGCATTGATTTCAGGCCTCATAACTCTATTTGGGTTTGTTTGGTCATGTTGGTGTTTGTCATTTTTCTGGCTTCTTCAACATTTGCATGTAGTTTTTTAGAGCAGCTTCGGTTACATTTTCAAGGGTTCTTGGTTTTATGTCAGGTTAAAAGAGCCAATCTGGGGCTGGTTAAGAACTGAGTTGTCCCTAGCTCGTTATACACTTCCCATGAGTTTTCCTTATCCAGTTGTTTCAACTCAAACTCATGCCTTGGTTAAAAGGGATCGTTTTTTGTTTGTTGCATTGTGCTCGTGCCTTGTCACGGCTAACTCTACAATTTTAGGCTAGTTTGTGGCTCGTTCTTGGGTGTTCTGGCATTGTATGAGTGCCTTTCAGGGTATATTATAGTTTGAGGTTACTTTTTTAGATGTTGTAAACCCTACGGATTACATGCTCCTGCATTGAACAAAGCTCCTATGTTGTTACACCTATACTCTTCATTGTCGTGCTCCTACTCCGATCGAACTACTCTCTTTAGCCCTCCTCGTGCCTCCACCATTCAACGTCCCTGCCTCAAACATTTTTTGCATGGGTTGGAACGTTCTTGTTCTACGTGCATTATCCTACCATTACCACCATCTCAGTACTTCTCCTCCTACTACGTGTTTGGAGCCTCCACCCACTGTTGCTCGTTGTTTGTTGTTTGCTCGTGTTTTCTCATGTAACGACCTTTTACGCAACTTGCAACTCCTTCCAGCTTGGGACTTGGTGCATCTCTAGGCACGTAGCAGGTTTTCCTTACATAGCTCATTCCATATGGTTACATGCACAACTAGCCACACAGTTTCTCCAATGCCTGCACTCAACCCACAACGACGGTTACAAAGCCCAGCACAACACATTCATCTCTCTTCCACCACGTGGCAACCTACTTAATTTGACATAACTTGGTCAACAATCAGCAGCTCCATGCATCCACATGGTTTGGCATTGACTTCTCCAACATGTGGGCACATTCCTTTTAGACATTGTTTGCAGGATAAAACAATCCCTGTTTTAATGTTTTTGAGGTAAAAAAAACATTCTTATTCATGGCATGTAATAATTTTTAGGCTATTTTTTTCTTGTAATTAAATCCCTTCATACGAGTGTCGAAGATGGAGGGCGAGGTCCGGGGTTGGCAGGAGCCTAATCCCCCCTCACAAGAAAAATAAACTATGCCTAAAATTTGATGCCATTTCCAACGGGTACCCACACGACACTCTTCGCATCCATTTCGGGAAATTTTTTAATGTGTTTGCAACATTTATTGACATTTTCCATCAGTTGTGGGAATCGTTTTAATGTTATAACCTTTGACTTGCTGCTCGTTTTTTAGCGCTTCTTTAGTCAAAGTTGCATGATTTTTCACACATTATGTGATGACATTATCAGTTTTGTAAACGCACTACTTTATAAAGTGTTGCATTCTGGTGGGGTTGACTAGCACTATTGGGCTTTCACATGCAAACACATTATCAGCCGAGTTTGACGTCTTACATTTGTGCATCTTGCATTCCACATCATGGAGGGTGCTCTTTCCAGACTTGAGTGTCGTAGGATCACCTTACAGCCTCCACCACTTCTCACCAAGAGAGGGAACTATTCATCTTGGTATGCTTCCATGGAACATTAATTTGCTCACGAGGGTCTTTCACCCTTCTTACTTGGGCCAGTTCTTGCACCCACTGATCATCGTCATCTAGAGGACTTTCTCAACACTTGCGACCACATCTTTGGTCACATGATGATGCATGTCTCCAGATCTCTCTGGTTTCACATGCAAACTTAGATCCACCTCATTGTGTCTAGAGCATTCTTAAATCCCTCCATGGAGACCCTTCACATACTGCAGTCGTTGTTGTTGCTGATTCAAATGTCTCCTCCATTTCCTCGTGTGATGGTAGTTCTTTTGACATAGAATCATTTGGTTCTACTTCTGATGACGAGGATTGTGCACCCAGTTCTAATGTCGAGAGTACTACATAGGACTCTTCTCCTCTTTCTCTCACTTTTCTAGAGAGTGTTGACACATCCCACATCTCATCATATATCGAGCAGTCTCCTACTTAGTCTCATACAGTCATTACACCAGCCTCCTTTCCACTTCCAGTGTGTGAGGCCCTTTTCACTCCTCTACCTTTATTAGATGACTCATACCTATCTGACATCGCTCTTCTATTTGTTGAGCCCCCTCATTGGGACGAGTATCTTCCTGACCTTAGTCATATTGTCACAAAGTCCACTTGTGATGCTCTATAGGTCCCTCATCCATCTACAGGTGTTTCACAGGAGTTCATCATCTCTGTTGTTGGGAGTTCCCCTTCTGGGAATCATGTCACTTCCACATTTCTAGAGACCTTCATTGATCCACCCTCAGCTGTGGATCCCTTTTCTATTGTGGAGGATGTTTTGTTCCCTTCACATCACTTGGACATCCTTTCTACGAGTGTTCTTATTTTTCACTCAGATAGTTCTACACACATGGCATTACCTTCGGTTCCTTGGCACTCACTCACTAGACTTATGTCACACTTCAATGCAACAGACTCAGAGTTCTTCGTGCTACTTCCTTTGGTTTCCTTAGCGGAGCGGGCAGACTTTCAGCACATCATTTCTGTCCTTCCTAAGGGTAGGCACACAGTTTGGTGTGGATGGCTCTTCTTCAGTCCAAAGGCAGAGGATATCCTCATTGACATTATTTTAGGAGACCTCCTAGAGCTGTAGAGTTCAGATCCATCCATGGCATCTTCTGTATTCCTCTTGTCTCCCTCTTCTTCTCTCTTCTTCTTTTTTTCTGAGAGATTGCCTCTATGTACATGGGTACCTTTTTAGGCTCGTTTAGAGCTGGGACCCATATTTGGCATCTTTCTTAGATTAGAGACTGTTTTTTTTCTCTTGTGGTGGATTTTTTTCCCACTGGGTTTTCCTTCACTACTTGGGACCTTTTTCTTGTACGTGGGTACCTCTTCAAGCTTTGTGCCGGGACCCATTTCTTGTTTCTGACTTACCACCTCATCCTAAGTTACGATTAAGAGGGGGTGTTGGTGTGTGTTGTTTTCCTCATCATTAGGTGAGTCATCTCACTTAGGTGAGATCATAGGTCCATGTGTCATTTAGGAGTCATTATGAGATTCTCATACATGTCAGTGCATCAACGCGTTAGTGCATCATATGCGTCATTGGGAGTTACACTTCTATTCACGGAACGTAATGTCCCCTCTCTACTCGAGTTGTCATGATTACAGCACTGGAGGTTACTCAACACCTCCTATATGTACACCCCATTTGATCTATGAGATAGAGGAGAGTTTGTGGATTGTAACGAGGTTCTTCCCATATTTCAAATCTTTGCATGCACATTCGGTTGATGCTCACTCCTCTTGAGATCTCTTCACGCTATCGTTCACACATTTGTTGATGTGCATGTCGTCCCTCATGATCTTCGCTTATGGGTTTTAAACCCTTTTTCAAATGTGTGAATGTTTTGGCATGTTTGTGGGTTGTTGGGTAGATGGCTTAGGAATGGTGTAGGAGAAGACTATGTGGTTTATTTTGTGGGAGGAACAAGTGTGTTTTAGGGAGGTATAAGGGTGGAGGGAGTTGGGATTTGGGTTCCACCTTACAAAGAAATAACTTGCATTTATTTACTCATTATGGGGTGCCATAAGAGGTTGGGGAGGCATAAGAAAATGTGAGGAATAGGGGGTACTTGGGGGAGGCATAAGGAATGTCAGGGCTTTGATATACTATATTTTGGAAGTTTGTAATTCAGGTGGTGATACCCATTTCCCCTTTTGGGAGGCATAAGAAGCACCCCCCCATAGTTTTTTGCTCCTTTGGATTGCTTATGAAGCCTCAGTAATGTTTGTCATGCCTTAATGTAGTTGTACACTACATTCTATTTTGGATTGTGTTTTTATTGTGAAAATTTTGCTTGTGTGTTTGTGGAAACCTATTGTTGCCATGAGTTGGATCATATATTTTATTACATTGTGATTGGGGCTCGGGGGATAATGAAGAAGGATGGATTCTCCTCTTCATTGGATGTCTTGGTTGGGTGGATAGCATTTCCTTTCCCCTACTCTTGTTGTGATCACAATTTGGAAGAATGAGAAAAACACATGTTGTTTTGGAGTTGAGAAAAGACAATTTGACTGTCCCTTGTGAAATGAAATTTTATTGTAACCTTTCCAGCTTGAATTGGATGTACTTGTATATGCTTTGTAATGGAAATATGTTGTATGGGTTATGAAAGTGTATATTGAAATGTGAAAGAGACATACTTTGTTATGTTCTTTTGAAAGTAAGAAATCGTGTCCTATATGATGAAATTGAGGAAAGAAAGAAGTTGTAAAGTTGTCTTTTGGAATCAAAAAAGGATTGCATAACATTCTTCAAATTGCATCATTGTATTGAATTTAATTATCTAAATGTGAGTTGTAACCTCTGTTTGAAAGAAAGAAATGTGTATGAAGGAAGTGTAACACTCTGTCTTTTGAAATATGTGAAAATTGGAAATCAGAGATGTATTCTAGCTATTGAATAGCTGAATTGAATCAAATAAATGTTTTAGATTAGAATTGGAATGAATAGTAATACTTGGAAGATGAAAATGGTGAATAGATCCTTTAAAATTTGATCTTTGTTTTGTATTTTCAAACTGGCAAATGCTTTATCCAAAAATGCACAGTTCGAACCTGCAATAATGAAATAAGAAACTAAATGATTAAATTGAAGTAGTATGCCCTAAATAAATCCAATTGGAAAAAAATACTTAAGGGACTTCTTAGAAAACTTAGCAAAAACGGGGTCAACCCTCTTACAGTTGTTTTATTGTCAATAGATATAAATTTTCAAATTACAAATCAATCAGACAAATAGACTCTTGAAATCCTTCTTAAATCCATCTAAGAAAAATTCTCCATGTCTATTTTACATGTTGAGAGAGGAAGAAGATCAAATTAAACAAATCTTATAAGTTAAAATTTACCAGTTTGCACTGTAAAATTCTACAGATCTTTTTCTTGAAATTGACTCCTTAAAATTTATCAAAATAAAAATTTAATGATTCTTAAGTGAAGAGGATGTCGAGAGTTTTCCAGAAATTCCTCGTTTTCCCAAAACCAAGCTCTCTAGCAAAATTTATGGCCTTCTGAAGTTTTTCTACATTTGGTGTCAAAAAAATAATTCTAACTGTAAAAAAAAAATTGGGAAAAATTTCTTTGGCGGATCTGCGGGCCTGAATTTTCCCTTAGCACTTCGGAAATTTTTTGGGAAATTTTTTCTAATTTTCCCCACCACCCCGTCAGCCCACAACCAATTAGAGGCTGTAACGTGGCACTGCAAGGCATTGGTAGAGGGACAAATCCCTTTTTAAACTTAGCAGTTCAAAAAAAACTTTGGGAAAATTTTCTAAATTTCCCCAACCAACCCACAGCCAATCAAGAGATGCCACATGGCATTGCGAGGCATCAGCAGAGGCGCGGGTGAATTATACCCTTTTCACTCTTCACGGCATTAAAATTCTTCTACCCCTGTGACCCTGCTTTCCTCTCGTTGGTTTAAGAGGCGTCATGTGTCCCTTGCGGACTCGCGGGAGCGCGGGTGCAAGGGTGGCTTTTCACCCCACGTGGAAAATTTCCTAAACGTCTCTCGCGGCCTTGCCAACCCGAATCCTCCTCTAGGAAAAAATTCTCCCCATGGCTCACGGACCTGGCAGTGGGGAAATATTTATCCCCATGGCCTACAGACCCACCCCTGGGCCCATAGGCCCACTCTTGGGGAAAATTTTCACCCCAAGGTCCACCAGCCCATAACTTGAGAAATATGAGGAGTTAGGAGGAATTATTTATATCATTGGAAAGGTGAGGAAATTTCCTATCCAATGGGAATGATTTATGGAATTTTTAAATGTGTTAATTTTGAAAAAAATCAAGTTGAATCTTTAAACCGTATTAGAGTGTGGGTATGGTGAGGAATTACCAACTGACCCTAATTGAACTTTCTAACCCTAAATTTTGGACCTTGTGACCTCTAATAATTGTTAATAAAAGAAAAGTATATTCTAGTGGTTTAGATTTGATCTGGAATTTGTTAGTGAAAACTGTTGTCATGTAACTTGGTTGTAGACTCTTTAAAAAAATTCCATAATTTTCCTAACTAATCCTAGGTTGTCCTTGGGTCTCAAGTGGGTTGTTTGTAGCGGGCATAACAGAGGAGAGAAATGGTCACACCTTCTACGTGGGAATGGGGGAGAAAAAATAAATATTATACTTATTCCTTTGGTTAAAGCCTATGTGAGAATGGTTTGGGCAATCATAATTCCCACGTTTCCCACACCGATTTTTTTTTAAAAGTTTCTATGCTTCGAGGAAGCGGTCCTACGGAATCGATTGGATTGAACAGGGCATCCACTATCTCAGTCACTAATTTTGGGTGAGCTATAGAGGATTGTATGGCGTTAATTGGTTTTCTACGGGATTCATAAAAAATTTCATGTTTGAAATTTATAATTTTTATTAAAGAAATGGAGCAAGAAAGGGGCCGACACATGGAAACTTTCCATGGGCACCATATGCAAAAGTGGTTAGAAGATTCCAAACCCGCAGAAAAAGAAATAATAATAATTGCAAATTCAAGTCCTCCCTCAACAATCCAATGGACCGCATGGCTTAATCGCAAGGGTTTAAAAGGACACATGGAAGCATTACACAAGTTCCTTGACAAATATTGAACTACGGACTCGAAGTTCGCAGAATAAACGAAAGTAAAAAACATTTGAAGTCCGCAAAGCCTCTGTAATCTGCATGCAATTTCTTAAGTCTAAAGATGAAATATCATTTTACACATTTCTTTACTTTTTGTGTGCTAACATCTATGTAATCTGAAAGATACATTATCGTTGGATACTTTTGCAAATGATTTATAATGTGATAGATTTACGAACCTTGCTTCACTCTCTATTGAGAAGCAATTGTTCCTCAATAGTTTTGGCTCCTCCTCGACTGTGTAACAAAAAAATTGAAACTCTTTTCCTCGACCTTTTCATATTCTACCCACATCATCTCTTCTTCCTTCAACTCTCTCAATATTTCATCCTTTACATTAGAGGGAATTCCAAGAAGAATCTTTGTGTGGCTAAACCCCTTCTTCAACCTATGATTACATTGATTTTCATCCTTCTCCATCCTGCATTAATTGAGAAAATTAATATCCAAAAAGAGCATATTTTTGTGCTCCACTATTTGCATGTATAAATATTGAGGCAAACTTAAACATGCAATGCAATCTAACTCATGTGTGCCTAGTCATAAGAAAGAAGAGTTTCACATATGATCCCCCATCAGTATCTACACCCTGAGGATTCTCCCCCCCTCAAACCCCCTCTTCATCACCACTCTTTCTTATAATATGATTTTCTCTATCAATTTTAACTTGATCAACATATCCTCTTTGATGTTTTCTTTATATTGTTCATGTGTGATTGTTATTACTTGATAACACACCAAACTTTTGCAAAATGACTAACTTGTAAAGGCTAACACCATATCAACCTAAAGTCAAGCTCAAACTTAAGAATGAAACATCAAAGATCAAAGATTAAAAGTATGCATTAATGGAAACTAAATGAAATTAAACATTCAATCTACAAGCATCCTTACTATGTGAGATGATTTCTATTAACATAAACCTAATTAGATCTAAGGGCAATCAAATTATGGTTGTTGCTACTCCACAAATGGTGAGAGGATCTCAATAAAAATGGTTACAAGGCCATATTAGATATCCATCTACTAACCAATATGAATATTGGATGCAAAGATTGAGCAAGCTAATACAAGAAGGAAATAAGGCTCTTAATCATATTTGTCATATGATATACTAATTAAAGTATGGTGTAAAGTGTAAACATAGGTGGTTAGTCCTCTTTATAGTTTTCTATTTGAGGAAAAATTACATCTTAGTGCATGTGGGACTAAAAAGGATAAAGTATATTAAGGTTTTCTAATCATGATTAGTGAATTAACACGTGATTACTCTGTGAGTAGCCTTAATTATCCACTTAGGGTCAATTAAGAGACTATTATAAGCTTTTGAAGCCCTTTTGAGATGTCTTGGAGAGAAATGGGGTGATTTTGAATAGTTGGAAGAGGGGTTTAAGCCAATAATAAGGGTTTATTGATCAAAATAAGGGTAAATAGGCTTGATTAGCTAATAATCACTAATTGTTTACTCGAAAGAGGATTATAACTTACAATGTGTCGCAAACTAGCATCCAAAATGTGATAGAGGCTAGTTAATCAACAAAGTGTGTCATTAATTAACTAAAATAGAGGGAAACATTAGTTAATTAGAAGAAATCACTAATTATAATGGAAATAGTAAGAATGAGAGTAATTAGTGCACTTTTAGCAATGAAACTGTGTAAGAGGAATTTAGGTGTCTACATTTTCCCCTGTTTGAGGTGAAGTAACTGACGTCACTTCAAACATAGTAGACAAGTGTAAAAAAAGTAAATTTTTGGAACAAAAAATAGTAGGATGAAGGATGCCCCCTCGAGTGTCAATGGGGGTGATAGAAGAAGTCAATCTATAATAAAAAACTTGATCAAAACAGATAGAAGAAATAAGATAGGGCTAAAAATGATTTTTTATTGCACTAACTATTTTGGAAGAAAAATGAATAGTGATAAGACATGAGAGTGAAGAATAGAAATATCTCTTGAATCCAATCTTTCATGAAGCAACTTTCTTTCATCATGTTGCCCATATGATCTAAATCATTGGCCCTTATTAAAATAAACAAAAGCATAAAATAATATGAAAATTTATATTACTAACATTTGTTCATTGCTAAAAATGTGTAACTCCATGTAACATACATGATGTAATGCAATATGAGAAAGTAAACCAGCTAACCTAGCAAAGAAACAAGTACAATCACACGTACTCAAACAAAAAAATGTTCAAGACAGTTGCACCAATGTTTTTGTTATCAAGCTTTAGTTCATGATATGCTTATGTTCTAGTGACAAGGGTTACATATGGTGCCCCAAGAGAGGATACATGCGAGGGGAATAATGAAGGACACAAGTAATCCCTTGAAAAATCATTTATGTGCTATGACACAATCTCTGACAACTCACTATTACATGGGAGTACTGACATAGTAAGAAAGCCATCTTTTGTTAATGGAGGTAGATCACAATGATCCACGAGTCATTTATGACAAGAAAAAACAAGAACCTAAACAAAAAAATTATAGGAAAACTTTCAATGTTTCGAGAAAAATTGCACCTTATACAAGCTTCAACTATGTGCATCTCATTTACCAATTATTTTATTTTTTTCAATTTTTTGAATTTTTGTGAATTTACCAATTTTTTTATTAGCTTTTAGTCACATTTATTAGAGTAGGAATTTGCATGAAAATGTCAGCGTAGCCCTTGGGGCATGTAGGCATTCTCGAAGGTGCGCACATGTATGTGCGGAGATGAGTGCACTAGCATCATTAGGTACATGCTGACATTGAACTAGAGTCAGGTGGGGAAGGGGGGCATGCCTATATGGAAATGGAGGAGCTGGTGCTTGGACGTACTGGCATCAAAAGGGGCACATTAGCATTGATAGGGGAATGCTGGCGTGAAGGGTTAACCTTGCAGAGGTTTTAGAAGAATTTGGAATTTTTCAGAACAACCTAAGTGATAAAACGGGAAGAATGAGATCATAATAAATGACTTGACTAACCTTGTAGATGGACCTACCCTAATTAGAGACGTGGGAGTGACATGGGCATCTCTAGGCCTAGGAGGTAACATTCCTTCAATGAGATCACATCTACTTAGAGACGTTACTAGATGTTACAAGTCTCTCACACATGTCTCGCATTCCATAGATTACCTTGGACCATAGCCTGCTTATAGCCTTAGCTGAGAGATGGCGGAGCGAGAGCCAAACATTTCACCTTCCGATAGGCAAGATGAGCATTACTTTAGAGGACGTTTGGCATATTTTTAGAGTTCCTATTCAGGGTCATCCAGTGAGGTATGACATTCATCGCGGTCATAACCTTTAGAGTATTGCTGTGATTTTTGGAGTAACAGACATACCTCACCGGGGTATTTTAATTGACATTACTAGATGTATGGGTGATCTTCATCTCAAGAGAGTTCCTGTATATATGATAGCTCTAATCAGTGGCATGTTGTTCCCTGACAAGACTGGTGCTCATTTTTCTTTGGGCTTGATTAGAGTGATACATGGACTGATCAGTGGGGAGGTTTATTGATGGGGAAAGTGTATATTATCCCACATGTACGTAGATTTACATTTTATAGCTTACCGTGGTCAGAAAACCATGGGTTTGATGACATTACTTCATATATGGGCATGGGACCATATCACTATAGGATGCCCAACAGGAGAATTGGGAGCCCGTGCTCTTGGCAAACCATCTATTATGGGTTGGGTTCCCGATTGTACAACCTCATATGATTACCTGATGACCATATAGGTTGTATCAGTGGCCTGAGGATGCTATTGAGCTCAATACAATAGTAGTAGAGTATTTCATTATTGGGAGCAATGCCAACATCCTTGAGTGGTATAGAGTGGACAGGGTCCAATGATAGTTCGATCTCACCCTTGGGATTCTTGGTGATAAGATGCAGTATGGGAAAAGATCCAGAGAGACCTTTGATATTGGGTCATGGATCCGATTAGGACAAACTCATACCACCCTTTTATAGGTGGTCCCACAGCCTTGGGTGCAGCAATCATACATAGTAGATTTAGGGACGAACCTAGATTATGTAGGATGGTATGCTACATTGTTGCTGCAGTGGTTGATGATACCAAAGGAAGTGCTAGATGCAGGGATGGAAATGAATCAGTTACAAGGCCCATATCCTAGAGCATGGGCATAAGAATATCTATAGGAAGGTTCACAAGTACTGCCAATGGAAGGACCATAGACAAGGGTATAAGTAGGGAAAATTATTGGTTTAATAATAGGTGGTTGTGTAGCATCAGGTAATGGTACAACCATAGGCTCAGGAACCACAGATACCACTTCAGTTTCCACTACGGGCACCTTTACAGGAACCTCTATCACCCCCACACATGATTACACCACATACTCCACCAAGAGTTGGAGGAGATGGTGGAGGGAGAGAGGAGATGGAAGAGGATACACATGGTGACAGGGAGCTACCCATTATAGTGATAGGGGGCTACACTGACACAAATTGCAGTATTTCTAACATTTGCAAACAATAGGACAACGAGAGAACCAAATGGAAATGGATCAAACTGCTAGAGGCTTTTGTAGAGGGTCCTGACATGGAGGTTTTGGATTTGATGATATTTCTCTAGGTGCCACAGGAGTCTGATAAATCACCTATCGAAGATATAACATGTTTTGGTCTCAGGGCTCTTAAGGGACTATGTCTGGACAAGGTAGCTTGGAAGCATGGGGAGGGTAGGGAACCAAAACGATGTCTCCAATAGCATTCAATAGGCCATCTAGATGTTTTTAACAGACATTTTGGTCCCATAAGCTACTGTTTGCAAAATATAGCGTCTGGAAGCATTACACTGACTCAGGCTACACTATTTCACGTGTTTGCAAACAATAGGACAATCAAAAAACTGAAAGGATATGGAAAAAAATAGAATTTGATACTGTAGAGGGCCTCAACATGGAGGTTTTGGATCTAATAAGATGTCTCTAGGTGCCACAGAGTCCAAGAAATCACCCGTTGAAGATATAACATTTTTTGGTTGGACAACCTTGAACAAAAATCTATTTTACAAAAACTCATATAACTTGAACAAATAACCTAAAATTTTGCATAAAGCATCATGAAACCTTCCTCTATCATCTACCATAATTTATAGAAAATAATAGTTCTACATTTTTCTATCCCATCTCATTACCATGCTACAATAGTGCATGCTAGAATAGTGTAAGGCTGTTCGATGCAATATTTTACAAACAGAAGCTCTTGGCACTGAAATGCCTACAAAAAAACATTGGGATGGCCAAGTAAATTCTAGGGGAATATTTTTTTTACAAGCCAAAGCTTCAGGTTCTTCCGGGTTACCTTGTCTAGGAATAGTCCCTTAAGAACCTTGAGACCAAAACACACTATATGTTTGACAGGTGATTTCTTGGACTCCGTGGCACCTAGAGATGACTCGTTAGATCCAAAACCTCCAAGTTGGGGCCCTCTATGAAATCCTATTCTAATTTTTTCAATCTCCTTTCATTGTTCTCATTTTTATTTTGTTTTCAAACACTCAAAATAGTGTAGTCTGAGTCAGTATAAGGTTGGCATACGCTATATTTTGCAAATGGTAGCTCGTGGGACAGAACCATCTACGTCAACACATCTGGATGGCCTAATGGATGCTAGTGGAGGCCTTGTTTTTTTTCCCTACACTCCCCATGCTTCCGGACTACCTGGTCAAGGTGTAGTCCCTTAAGATCCTTGAGACCAAAACACGTTATATCTTTGACAAGTGATTTCTCAGACTCCGTGATACCTAGAGACATCTGGTCAGATCGAACACCTCCACCTAGGGAACATCTACAAAATCCTATGCCATTTTTATCCATCTCATTTTGATGTTCTCGTTGTCCTATTGTTTGTAAATGTGCAAGATATTGTAGTCTGAGTCAATGTAAGGTTTGTCCATTGCCAATCACCTAATAATATAGGTGGTTCATACAATATAGGTGGTGAAATGTGAATTTTAATAAGATATTGTTTACAATATAGGTAGTGAAATGAGAATTTGTTTTTGTTTTTCCTTTCTAATATTTAGTTTCTCTTAGCTTCACTTAGCTTCAATAATAATAAATTCTCTACTGACACTACCAACCACGTGAAGGTGGAAGATTTTTTGGCACCACTTACCTACATAAACATGTTAGTAAGCAATTAAATAGAATTTTAAATAATATTGAATTTAAAGAAAATCATTATAGTAAATATTCAAATTAAATTCATGAAGAACATACCTTTGCAAATTCAATCCAATGAACCACAAGGATCAACTCTAATCTTGACAGTAGCAAGAATTTCTTTATGATCTTATTCACAAACCTTCCACGAATTCTTGTTTAATGGACTACCTCGATATTTGATCAATTTAATATTTTTTGCAAGAACCAAATGTGAATAGTGAAGTATCTTTTGATGTACTTCATAGTCTTCAAACAACCAAGTGTTTGATTTTTCGATAGGATATCGTCGAAGCCAAGTTTAAGTGACTACCACTGACCAAGTGGGATACTCGAGGTCTTCACCATCAATGACTGTGGAAGTAAATTTTTTCCCCTATACACAACAAGACAAGAAGTATTATATTCCCTGTTCATTAAATTCCATCACAATAACTACAAAAATATGCCCTACATCACAAAGTAAAATTGAAGTCAAATTTAAAATATTGTTGTCTAAAATAAGCCCACTCTTATTTTTTAGTCAACTAACCCCCTTTTCCCCCCTTTTGTTCTTCAATCTGATTTTTTATATATTTTAAGCACTTAGGGTTTCCTGAAAACATCTTCATTAGATAGGAAATTTCTTCCCCTTTTCAAAAATGTAAAGAAGTCCTTCGGACTCTTCATATTTTGCAAGGTATGAGCCGGCGGGCCTGAGAAGGACTTTTTGCCAAACGCGGACCTACAGGCCTAGGGAAGACTTTTCGCCAAAAGTGGAAAATTGTGGTTGTAGGTCACGTGGAGATATGTTGGTATTTTGCACTTTTCGTAGAAGGAACAAGTTACAATTGCAGGTCCACAAGCCCGGGGATGATCTCTTTTGCTAACTGAATATGCGGGGCCGTGGAGGAAATTTTACCCAAGTGTAAATTTGGCTCAGTGGGTATGCGAGGCATTTTGGAACTTTTCAAACTTTTCACAAAATGGAGCAGTTTTCAAGTGCAGGCCCGTGAGAAGTTTTTTTGTGAAGTGCAAATTCATGAAGTTGCAGAGCCGCGGGCCTGGAAAGGTATTTTCTGCCAAAGAAAACTTTTGAGCCTGAGGGTGCCACGTGCATCAATTGCACCACTCCAAAGGTAAAGCCCAAGGGGTAGGTCTCAAACGAGTGTCAGGCTTGCCATGTGGTCAGAGTTAAAACAAATGGAGGACATCGGCCAACCTTGAAAATCGACTAAGTATAAGGGGGTCAGTGGGATCCTCCACTTGCTTCGAATCGACATAACTTCAAGAAGTGAGACCCAAAAGGCAGGACCTTAAACATGTGCAGCGAAGCTTCCCCGATGTGTCTCGGGTCCAGACATATAGCCTCACCAAACAGAATCGGAAGTTAAGCCAAATTCATGAGGAAATGGAGGAGTGGCCTCACATGATGTCTCACGTGTCCCACTATCACAATTTAGGCAAAGCCCAAAGAAGGTTACCCTGAACTAGTCCCAACCCGCCAAGGGGTTTTTTGAGCCCATTATATATGGTGAACCAGCCCCAAATCAGTTAACTCACCAAAGGGACGAGGCAGAATCACCCACGTGTCTAACTTAGGTGTAAAATCAAAGGTGTAATTTTAAAAGGTAGTCCCTAAGGGAAGCACTCCATGTGCCTCATGGTCAGAGTGCGAAATTCAAAGGCACGGCCCAAAGAGAGATTTTGAAGCTAGCGGACAGCCCTCCAAAGTAAGTGTCAGGTGTCTGAAAGGTAGAGCCGGCTACTTGAAAAGTAAAGCCCAAGGGGTAGTCCCCAGACGGATGTGCTAACTCACCACGTGCCTCATCCACGCAACTTCAAAGATAGAATCTAATAGGGGAAGTCCCCAAACATGTGCGCGAAGCACTTCATGTGTCTCATGTCAGGCACAATGTCTCTGCCAATAGGGGGCTTAGGTAGAATACAAAGGAAATAGAGAAGGCTACGAATGATGCCACATGTCATCTTTCGGTGCAACTTCAAGAGTGTAGAGAAGGGGGTGAAACCTTGAGACACGCGGGGCCACCACATGGATATGCGTGAATAGACTCCAGACCTGAAGTACCTTCAAGTCGGCCATATGTTTTGATCAGAATCTTGAAATTGAGCTAGGAGGGGACATTTTAGAGAGCTCTCGGCACCTGCTACCCACCTGCCACCATTAATGTTTTGACCCACCATTTTTGAGGTGCATCAAGTCTCCCACCTGCCACCATGATGAAGAATGGGTTTCCTTTCATTCCCAGCAATGGAACAATGATGGGGGCATGGGTGTTGCAGTGAGACCCATCATTGTGGTAGGGGAATTCAATGCTCCTTCAGGGGCGGTTGGAACAGGGTTGGATTGTTTCCCTCCTTTCTCTCTCTCTCATTCTTCCTATATATTATACAAGAGGGACAATTTCAAAGGGTTGGACATTTTTGCTTTGCACCCTCCCTTCTTCTCTTTCCCATAAGTGGATTTATGGAGTCCAAGCCTCCCATTTAAATTATAATGCAAGTTCGTGCCTCTTGGCCATTGTAATGCACTGTATCAACTTTTGGAGTGATAATACATGTCTGTGGATGATTTTCAACCCTCTCTTGCATTCATTGTCTCCTTTTCTGATCTCTCATTGCAGTCCTGGTTATTTATTGCATGGTGATTGTATTGCATTTTTATGGTTTTTGCTTATTGCAAAGAAGGTGTTTCAACATTCCTTTAGTGCATCACCTCTATTAGATTAGGTTTTATTTCTTGTTCCCTTAACCCTGTCTCCTTGGCAAGTTAGAGTAGGATTTAGAATGACCCTCTATAATCTAAACATGTGCACCTAAAGAGAGGAATAGGATCCGGCCTTCATTCGGAAAGAGCTCTTTCGACTCGTAAAGTCCCACACTTTGAGAGATGCTCCATGTTGTATAGTCACACTAAGGATCGAAACCCATCAAGTTACAGATTTTAGGGGTGCTGTGATTTTTCTACAACATTTTTGGCACACCTGGTGGGACAAGAAGTCTTCATTTTTATTGACAGAAAGATTGATGTGCACTTGTTGTAAGTTCCCAACTTGTAAGAAGCTCTTTAAATTACACATCTGATGACTCCAAAAGAGGCATAATCCATTGTTTTCAACAATCCTAAGCTTGTCAAGATTCATGAGAAGAATACAAACAAGGTCAAGAAATAGAGAGGAGGAACTATTTTTCTATCTACATTTATCCCCAGATAGAGAAAGGAGGGGAAGAAGAGCTCAAAGGTCTCCATCTCCACCAAATAGAAATTTGTCAACACCTCCCCCTGGTAGGCCTTTCATTCAATCAACAAGGGTTCTTAGCCAATCATAATGGCACATCCACAACTCAATCCCTATGTCAACTTCACTAGGCAGCATCCCACTCGCTCTCAATGCACAAAATCCAGTTCCAGTTGCGGCATTGAAGAGCATTCCATATTTCACTGGAGAGAACCAGACTACTCCTAGTGACCACATTCAAGACATTACAAATGTCTATGCAATTCATGAAATCATTGAGATGGACATTGTAGTCAAATTGTTGGCCTCTTCATTCAAGGGTAAAGCTTTGCAATGGTTCAAAGGAGTCTAACAACAAACTCTATTCAGAATTGGGACCATCTGTGCACAACTCTTCACAATCAATTTGGAGAAAAGGGGGATAACCTATCTCTATTGGAACAATTGACAACAATCAAGAGGGCTCCTAATGAGTAGTTGACCGATTTCAACTTCAGATTCCAGTGGACATGGGATAGGATTCTGGTGGCCGTAAGACCAACAGACGAAAGTGCTTTTCTATACTTCCTTAAAGCTTTAAATTCTGATATTTCCATGATGATTCAATCCATGGGAGGTGTAACCTTACCTATAACCTATAACATTTCCATTAGAGCTGAAAATTCTTAATTCAGGATGGTAAACTTGCACCTAGGCCACCTATGCCTCTATATCTAGAACTAGGAGCTCCAACCACTAGTCAAACACCCACATTAGCTCCCATTCCACTCCTAGGAATCAAAGTTCAACTGAAGCTTCCAACTCATCTTCAAGCTCCTCAAATGAGCTCCAAGAAGTCTTGAAACAACTTCAGAACCTAGGAAACAAGATAGTGACTATTGAGAGACAATAAAGCTCAGAGTTCTAGGCCATATCAGCCTCAAACTCAGTATCAAGCTAGGCCCCCATACCAGCAAAATAAACCACCAAGTCATGCCATAAATCAAAATTTGAACCAAGGACAACCTCAAGCTACCAGGCCATTCTGACCATATAATCCAAATGCAACTTCAACATCAAAAGCATTAGTTCCAACACAAAACAACATGGCACAAGAGTACGACTGGTGTTACACCTGTAGTCTACCTCACAATCAATCAACTTGTTTCAATGGTGCACTAAACTAGGCCTTGATGGTATAGACCATTGGTGTGTCCTAAGAACCTAGTCAAGAGGAAAATCAGCAGCAAGAAGCTCAGCAAGAGACACCTCCAATTGAAACTATGTTGGTTAATTAGAAAATAGAAGACTTTTGTGGAGTTAACCAAGCCCCTTCTCAAAGTGTAGTTGTCAATACATGGTCCAAGAAAAGGAATATTGGAGAGGGACAATCATCAAATTCAAGTAATCCACAACCCTCTATTACTCCACAAGGTATTGGCAATCAAAGTGCAACTCCCAATGTGCAAGGTCAGCCCAAGCCACCCCCTAGACCAGCTCAAGTGCTGGTTGTAACAACCCATGTGCAAGAGAAGAATATGCAAGGAAAAGGGAAATAGAGAGATAACTCATCTCCATTCAACATCATTGAGAAGATGAAGAGGAAAAATGTAAACATCTCAATGTGGGAGTCATTGGCTATCCCAGGATAGAGAGACCTATTGCAAGCTGCTATGGAAAATTGGTCAACCTCAAATCAGCCACCCAATCAACAAGAAAAGGTGTTTACCAATACAACTCAATAGGAAGGAAATCATAGAGATCACAAAGGTAAGAATCTGAAGCCCCCTCCCTTCTATGTCTCATTGATCATTGGAGACAAGCTAGTGCATAATTGCATGATTGATTCAGGAGCAAGTAGCTCAGTAATGCCAAAACAAATAGCTGATCAGTTGGGTCTTCAATATGAAGTCATTTCCAAAGGTGTGGTACAATTGGATGGTACAACAGTAAAAACGGTTGGAGTAATCAAATATTTGAGCCTCACATTGCATGCATGTCCCAATGTGACCATCTTGCAAAATGTATCAGTCATATACTTACCACCTCACTTTACATTGTGCTTGTCAAGAGACTTCACTGCTAAAATTGGAGGTTATTTATTTTCTGATTGGTCACACATGTTATTCAGAACAAGGTATGGAGCTAAGGCTATAATCAGATCTGAGCCTATTGCAAACTTTCCATAAAGCCTCATACATTGAGCCCAATCAATGCAAATTATTCATCCCTTGATCAAGAGGATTATCCAAGCACCCATGAAGTAGATACCAAATTTGGATATATTCTAGACTTGACCCTTGATGAATGGGGAACAAGAGGCATGTTTTTTACCCTTACAAGAAAATGGAAGAAGTGGAGCTAGGAGTCTATTGTTTGCATGAAGAGAATCATCCCCTCCCTAGCATCACTAAGCCAGACCACAAGGATGATAATGAGGTATGGTAGTTATTCTTTGATGGCTCAAGAAGTAGACATAGGTGCAGGAGGAGGAGCTATGCTTGTTTCACCTCAAGGTATGAAATATTACTCAGCCTTTCATTTCCAATTTTCTTTCTCAAACAACACAATAGAGTATGAAGGCTTTGATTCATGGATTACATTGGGCAAGAAAGAGAGGGATTAAAAAATTACAAGTATTTGGTGATAGTGAGCTAGTTGTGAATCAAGTCAGAGGATGAAATGCTGCAAAGAATGATCTAATTAAAAAACTATAAAGAATCAGGTATGGGATCTCATTGAATATTTTAAAGCTTTCAACATCAATTCCATCCCAAGAAAGAAGAATGAAGTAGCAGACAGATTGGCAGCAATTGGGGCAGCATTTGATGTGGTAGAAAGTATCAAGAGTGAGAAATATCAGCCCCATATTAAATTGGTTGTAAGACCAGTTGTTCCAGACAACAACACAAGTTGGAAAGTCTTCGAGAATGATCAACAAATTGTCAATTTTTTACAAGAAGAAGTTGAGTTCTCCACTAGAAACCAAGACAAATTGGAATAGCAGTATGGTGACCAAGTGGTGCAGCTGAGAACCAACAAATTACCAAAGGGTCTTGTAACTTTGGAGTCAATATTCAACCCAAATGATCAATTCCGGAAGGAGAAATAAAATATTTAGGTAAAGGGTGAAGATTCAGAGCCCATTCCCATAGATGAAGGAAAAACGTTGTGAATTGGCAAGGTAAGTACCCAAAAAGAAAAATATGAGTTCATTCAACTTTTTCAAGAATTCCCAGATGTCTTTTCTTGGACTTACAAGGATTTAAGAGGTTTCAACCCAAGGTTGGCACAACACACTATCAAGCTGGATTCAGGATCTAAACCTATCAGACAAAAGCAAAGGGCGGTAAACCCTCACATTGAACCTCTCATGAGAAAAGAGTTGAACAAGCTAATTGAAGCTAGCATCATCTTCCCTATCAAACATTCAAGTTGGGTTACAAACTTGGTGCCGGTGAGGAAAATAAATGGAGAAATCATATTGTGTGTGGAACTTCATGATATGAACACAAGCATCACTCAAGGATCATTACCCACTTCCATCAATGGAACAGATCTTGTAGGTTGTAGCTGGCTCGAAAGGTTTTCATTGCTAGATGGATACTCAGGCTATAATCAGATAATGGTGAAAGAGGAAGATCAGTACAAGACAACCTTCACCATGAAATGGGGCACATATGCTTACAAGAAGATGCCATTTGGATTGTCCAATGCTAGAGCAACATTTCAGCGAGCTATGGATATGGCATTCAAAGGCTTAATCAACAAGATGGTGCTGGTATATCTAGATGATATCACCATCTTCTCAAAGAATGCAACATACCACCTCTTTCACCTCAGGAAAGTATTTCAAAGGTGTAGAAGGTTCAGAGTGTCATTAAATCCAAAGAAGTGTGTATTCTTGGCACACAAGGGAAAATTTTTGGGCCACATTACTCTCAAGATAAGGGTTGATAATTGACCCTAAAAGAGTTGAAGCCATTAGAACACTTCCACTGCCACATCACAAGAAATCCCTCTAAAGCTTCTTAGGAAGGATAAAATTTGTTCGCAGATTTGTGCCTGATTTTTCCACTCTTGTAAAGCCTTTAACGATGATGCTAAAGAAGAGTCTTGCATTCAAATGGACAAAAAGAAGGAAAAGAGAGTTTTGAGGCCATCAAGCTCACAATATCATAGGCCCCAACTCTTATTAACCTAGAATTTTCAAAGGACTTCATGTTGTATGCTTTTGGAGGGTCAGACATAATCTCAGCTATCTTGGTTCAGCCTAACAAGGAAGGGGTCAAGAATAACCCATAGCCTTCTTCAGTTAGAGCTTGGAAGATTATGAAGTAAAGTATTATTTCATTGAAAAGCATGTCCTTGCTGTCATTAGGAGTTTGAAGAAGTTTCAGACACTTGGTCTCGAACAACAAGATTAAACTACTAGTGTCTCATGTTGGTGTCAAGGAATTTCTCCTAAACAAGGACTTGAATGAGAAGAGAACAGGTTGGATCACCCATGTAATGGAATATGATATTGAAATAAAGGTGACCAAGCTGGTTCGTGGCAAGGGTTATGTGAGTAGATCACTTCTAGACAACATGATGAGTCAAAAGGAGAAGAAGAGGTTGTCCTGCTACTATGCAAAATGATCAAGAACATCCAGCTAATGATACACCCATTCCATGTTGGACTCAAGACTTGGTGCATTATCTCCAAACAGGTTTATGCCCGTTAAGAAATGAGAAAGCAAAAAGAAGATACTTTAGATTACAAGCCATCCCATATGTGCTTGTTGATGGTGTTTTGTTCAAGAAGGGACATCAATAGTGTTCTATTGAGGTGCATTGGGATAGGCCAAATTGAGAGGGTATTACATGAGTTCCATGATGGAGAAGCAGGAGGCCACTTTTCTCCTCGAGTAACAACTCTCAAAATCATGAAGGCTGGTTACTATTAGCCTACGGTGTTTAAGGATTGCTACTCATGGATCAAGAAATGCAAGAAGTGCGCATTCTTCATAGGGAAGGAAAGGTTAGCAGCCTTGCCCCTTCATCCAATTTTAGTGGATCAGCCATTCATGTAATGGGGATTAGACTTCATTGGAGTGATCAACCCAAATTCAAGTCAAGGCCACAAGTGGATACTTACAACAATAGACTATTTCACCAAGTGGACTGAAGCAGTGGCACTTAAGGAGGAAAATGAATCCAATATCTTGGATTTATATGAAGGGGTAGTCACAAGGTTTGGTGTCCCTACCACTATCATATCAGATAATGCATTGGCATTCCTTGGTGCAAGGATCACTGAATGGGTTATCAAGAATGGTATATAGCTCAGCACTTCTTCAAACTATTACCCTCAAGGTAATGGCCAAGAAGAGTCCACAAACAAAAACTTACTAAGAATCATCAGAAGGACTCTTGATGAGAATGAAGAGAACTTGGCACACAAAGCTCAAATCAGCTCCATGGGTCGATAGGATCACATCCAAAAGGTCTACAGGAAGCTCTCCATTCAAGCTTGTATATGGGAAAAAGGAAGTTTTCCTATATCACTTGAGTTTCCCACTTTAGAGCTCATGAAACAGTTAGAACTAGCCAGATTTTGAGCCTATGGAAATCAGGTATGGAGAGCTAATGGGAGTTAGAAGAAGAAAGATAACATGCAATGCAGATCATGGAGAAAGGATCAAGCATTGATTAAGAAGAGCTTTGACAAGAAAGCTAAAACAAGGACATTCCAAGTTGGGGACTTGGTACTAAAGTGGGATGTTGACCGTGCAAACTAGGAAAGCATTCCAAGTTTGATGCCATTTGGAGTGGCCCCTACATGATCACCAAATGCAAAAGTAGCAATGCCTTCCGGTTGGCTAAGTTGGATGGCGAAGAATTATAGATTATAGTCAATGGGATCTACCTCAAACACTGCTACTAAAAGGAAAATTTCTCACCCTTGTAAATATTAGCCTAGGTTTTCAATTTCTCCAAGTGCATATGCACATTTTCTTGTTATAGTTTAGGTTTCAATTTCCCTAAGTGTTGGTGCACATGCTCTATTGATTCTGGTGTATGCTTGTATATAGTTCATCTCACTCATGGAAGAGACTTGTTGCCACAAGAAATTAAATCTATAGAGCATCCATATTGGAGTAGGTCTGGATGTTTTCATTGCACTCCAACAGATCAGGTTTTTAGAAAGTTAAATGAGGGAGAAGTTTCCAGGTTTCAGACAACTCTCTACTCTCACAAATCTTGAATCCAAGATTTTCTTGTAAAGATAAGAGTGCATGCAGTGGAAGGCAGTTCCAGACAGATTTGAAATTACCAGGTAGACTCCATGCCCAATGGATGCTTCAAGGCCATGGATCATCTCATCTAGTAGGCAGATGATCCCCTATGAGTCACCAAATTGTTGTCTAAAATAATCTCACTCTTAGTTTTAGTCAACTAAACCCCTTTTTCCTCCTTTTGTGCTTCAATATGATTTTTTATATACTTTGAGAACTTAAGGTTTCCTGAAAACATCTTCATCAGATAGGAAATTTCTTCCCCTCTCAAAAATTGTAAATAATTCCTTCTAACTCTTCATATTTTGCAAGTTACAGGCTGACGGGCCTGGGAAGGATTTTTTGCCAAATGTGGACCTGCGGGCCTAGGGAAGACTTTTCGCCAAAGGAGAAAATTGTATTTGCGGTTCAACGGGAGATATGTTGGAATTTTGCACTTTTCACAAAAGGTACAAGTTACAATTGTGAGTCTGCAAGCTCAGGGATGATCTCTTTTGCGAAGTGAATATGCGGGGTCACGGAAGGAAATTTTATCCAAGTGTAAATTCAGGCCAGTGAGTCTGCGGGGAATTTTGGAACTTTTAAAACTTTTCGTAAAATGAAGTACTTTTAAAGTGCAGGCCCGTGAGCCCATGAAGGTTTTTCCGCCAAGTGCAAATTCGTGAAGTCGCGGGGTTGCGGGAGGTTTTTTTACCAAAGTAAACTTTTTGAGCCTGAGGGGGACCTTTTTGCCCTCAGTGCTCCTTAAAATTCGAGGGTAGGTCTCAAACGAGCGTAATTTTTCCATGTGGTCAGAGTCCAGAAATGGTCTCATCGGTCGTTTTGAAAAGTCACAGAGCCACAGGGGACCCACATGTCCCAATGGTGCAACTTCAAGGGCACGATCCAAAAGAGTAGGACCCAAACATGCGCGAACCCCCACGTGTACCGTGTCAGACATATAGGCCCGCCAAACAAAAGGGACGAATCCAAACAGGAGGAAATGGAGGAACGGGCCCGCGGATGATGCCACATGTCCCACTATCACAATTTAGGGAGCTAGCTACGAGGGTCCCACCTACAAGGGGATCCCTTTTCACCCAAAGGCACGAGGCATTATATATGGTGGGCCCCTTTAACTCACCAAAGGCCATGAGGCAAGCAATGTTCACATATGTGCACCCAAATTCAGATAATTATAGAAGATCAAGTAGAAGCCTCCAATGTGCCTCATTGGCATCCCAAATTTTAAGGCGCGACCCAAAGAGAGACCCTGAACTAGCCAAGAAAGCCCTCCATGTGTCCCAGGGTTCGAAAGGTAGAGCCAGAATGTGTAAAAGTAAAGGACCAGTGGAGGCCTTCATGTGCCTCGTCCGTAAAAATTCAAAGATAGAATCTAAAAATGGTCCCCAAACATGTTCGCGGATCTCCACATGTCTCAGGTTAGGCACAGTGTCTCCGCCAACAATGGGGCTTAGGTAGAATACAAAGGAAATAGAGCACAGGCCACGTAGATGATGCCATGTGTCTCTTCGGTACAAATTCAAGAGTGTAGAGGAGGGTACGAAACATTGAGATGTGCGGGGCCACCATGTGGATATGTGTGAACAGAATCCAGATTTGAAGTACCTTCAAGCGGCCATATCTTTGGATCATAAGATCAAAATCAGGAGGGATGGGACGTTTTAGATAGCTCTCGGCACCTGCTACCCACCTGCCACCATCAATGTTTCGACCCACCATTTTTTAGGCTGCCAACTCTCCCACCTGCCAACATGATGAAGAATGGGTTTCCATTCCTGCCTAGTAGGGAACAATGATGGGTGCATGGGTGTTGTAGCTAGACCCATCATTGTGGTAGGGGAATTCAATGCTCATTCAAGGGACAGATGGAACAGGGTTCGAATTTTTCCCTCCTCCTTCTCTCTCTCATTCTCTGCTATATAATGTGTAAGAGGGATACATCTTCCTAGGGGTTGGACATTCTCTACTCTGCACCCTCCGCTTCTTCTCTATTCCCGTAAGTGGATTTGTGGAGTTCGAACCCCTCCATTAAATTGTAATGCAAGTTTCATGCCTCTTGGCCATTATAATGCATCTGTATCAATTTTTGGAGCAATAATACATGTCTGTGGATGATTTTCAACCCTCTCTTGTGTTCATTGCTCCTTATCTTGATCTCTCATTGCAAGTATTGGTTATCTGTATGCATGGTGATTGTATTACATTTTAATGGTTTGTGTTTAATAGCAAAGCATATGTGTTCAACATTCCTTTGGTGCATCACCTCTGTTAGATTAGCTTTCATCTCTTGTATTCCCTTTTTTGGTGCTCAAAATGATCCCGCCTCAATTTGCCTTTGAAAATCTATTGATTTATGGCCTCTATCATTTTATCCTTCCACGTGTTGTGCCTAGTTGATCCTTGTGGCCCATTTTTAATTGGTTCCTGGGTTGTAAGTCTCTTAAGGGTCTGTAATTTGAGTCTCTAGTTCTCTATTCATTTAAAACCTCAGGCTCCCCCATGTGTTTTGTTCTCCACGGTTGAGATTTGTCTTCCTTATCATTTCTGCCCTAAGTACTTGAATAAAATGAATGGATGTATCCTTGAAGAACGTATTTGAGCCCTGTAACATTTCTAAACTTTTTGTCCTTGAAGAAAATTTCATTCCCAAGATCAAATGGTCATTTTTCTGTATTTTATGGTTTGACGGGCGTTTCTTCTGGTCAAATTTGCATCCTTGTATATACAAGGAATGTGGCACCTTTTGGTTAGATGCAGCTCAGCTGGGTACTTAGAAAAATTCATAAAAAACCTTAGCTCAAAATGAGTCCATGTGAAGGCATGACACTCATTTGAAGATCTACTTTTTCATTTGGCCTTAGAGTGGTGTCGGGAGGACACGTGGAGGATTCTGCTGCTTGGCCCAGACTTAGAAAAAATTTCATGTAGTTAGAGTAGTTTGGTGGAACAGGACACGTGGTGAGATCACGCTCATTCAGAGTCTCCACTTCAGGAACAATCTTGAAGTTGAGCCAAGGAGACACATGGAGGAACCACACATGTTCAGGGACTAGCCCTTGAGTTTCATTTTAAAGAAGTGCCGGGATGACACGTGGAGGCCTCTGCTCACTTTGCATTTTACTTACACTTTTCAACGACCAAAAGGAGATTGCCTCGTAGCATGACATGTGGCACCTTCTGCTGAGCTTCAAGCATTCAGACAGACCTTGTCAGAATAGGACACGTGGCAATCCCGCGCTTGTCCAAGATATCAAATTTTTAGGACCACCTCAAGGTGCGCCATGGTGGCATGTGGTAGTTTGAAAAGTCAAAAGGCTGGGAGGTGGGTCATCAGAGGTAACTTGGATTTTTTTCCCCTTAAGGATTAAAATTTCAAAATGGCCTGGAGGCCTGATAAGGGAAAAATTCAATGTTTTTCCCCAGTCAATGGCAGAGGTGCGAGCTCTCGGGGGAAATTTGGAAAAAATTCCTTTAGGAGAAAAGAGTCAAAAGTAAAAAGGGAAGTATGACCCTACTCTAATCACATTTGGAAACATGTCAGGCTTGTTTCCTGGGGCAGAGCTATGGGGAAAACTTGAAAATTTTCCCATTTCCAAAAAGAGAGTGAAATGGTAGAATCTGCCTGTAGTTCTGCTCCAATCACATTTGGACACGTCTCAGGATTGTTTCCCGAGGGTGAGGTGTGAAGAAAAATGGAAATTTTTTCCATTTTTCCAAAAAGTTGTAAAAAGGTCAAAGGAAGCCCCCGAGTATGTTCTAAAGTTTTAATCTGCCACATGGATGGCCCAAATTTGAAGTAAGGATCAACGGCAGCTATGAGTCTAAATCCGATTTTCCCCCCATTTCTCTGAAACACATCTTAAAGTGCAAGTTTCCATGATTTCTTAGTATTTTCTACACGTCAAGCAGAGAAGGAAGTTAATGTTGATATCTAAAGTTTGGTGGGAAGATATGGAGGACATCTTTCACCATTAAAATGGTCTGACTTTCGTGCCCTATCAGATTTTCCATTTTTCTTCTCCTAAGCACACAAGGGGCCAGATTTGATAGATTAGGGGTGGAAGTGGTTGGCAAATTGAAGGAAAAGTGATCTACCAGAGTAAGGAGTTGAATGTGGGAGACATTCGATGAAATATGCCCCCTCAAACACTTGGTAACTTTTTGTAGATCTGTTTCTGTGAATCACGAAAGAATCATGGTGAGCACTGGTGCATTAAATGTCTTTGTCTTTTAGGAGGAAGAGGCTCTATTGTAAATGCTATAAATGGCACAACTTTTTCGCACAAATGGTTGGAGTGTGAGGGGTCTGGACTGATTTTTCTAATAGAAAGATTTATAGAGCCCATCCCTTTTAAGAAACCATTCAAGAAGCTTATATATCTCTTTTGTATTAAAAATATGATCATGTCAAGGTGGTTGCAGATGTACAACCATTGACAAGCTCTAAGACTGTTCTAGAAACTTTCCCCTGCTAATAGATTTAATCAAATTCGAGTTATTTCTATGTTGTCTTAAGCAAAATGTGTTGGTTTTATTTATGAATGTTTGGAAGCAATTTTTCTTGTTTCTATTGCAATCTTGTATCAAATTTGGTTCAATCAAAAAGGCCTCAATCCTTGTGACAGTTTAGTGGCATCTACAATTTCATTTCTCAGAAGATCTTTCATCTGGGATTTAAATAAATGATTTAAAATCACTTTTCTCTCATATGTTGACAGAGATTGTCTTTAAGCCTTTGGGTGTACCTTAGGCATGATTTGGCTTATATCTTGATGCTTTGTTGGGTTTTCTAACTCGAGTCTTCATGATAGAATCTCAAATATTGTGTGAAAGAGTTCTAATCTAGGCCTCCATTGAAGCACATATTCTAGTTGAAGAAACATTTTAGCTTTTTTGTGGCATTATGTTGGTATGACTTTCCATTTTGTAAAGTTCCTCAAATATTTGGTGAATCTAGTTTCACCCTGCCCCGCCTCCCACCAAAAATTCATTTAACAATAATCAATCCTACCCATACTACCCATGTTTGTCATGTGTGTACACAAATACATAATCTTTGTTACTAAAACATGCAGATGCAATCAGGGTCTCAAATGTCTTTAGAAACTTTTACCTTGGTGTGAAAGTATCTCCATGATCTGGAAGTGACAACTCGTGAGAATTAGATCTGGTGTGATGATCATATTTTCCCCAAGGTCTTCTCTATGAAATTTATGTAAAAGAAAGGTACATGTATCTCCTTTCATATAACATAGGTTACAAAATAGGTTCTCTTACCTTGGTTGAAAGCGACAACCTAAAATTGTTATGATCATATCACATCCTTTTAATGTGCTACCCACTCCCTTCAGAGCCTGAGTACTAACAAGTAAGATAGATTGCTTCCCTGGCTACAAAACGAATGTTACATCATTTTCTATCTACCTCTGAGCATCCTGTCTAATCCATGATGTTGCTCGGTCTTTGAAGGAGGTTAAATTTGGGTACCAACACCCTTAACCCTATCTCCTTGACAAGTTAGAGTAGGATTTATAATGACCCTCTGCAATCTGAACATGTGCACCTAAACAAAGGAATAGGATCTGTCCTTCATCCAGAGAGATATTTCAACTTGTAAAGTCCCACACTTTGAGAGATGCTCCATTTTTTACAGTCACACTGAATATATCAACGCATCAAGTTACATATTTCAGAGGTGCTATGATTTTGCTACAACAAATACATTAAGGGTTGACTATTCAATAATTTATAAATCTAAAACATGGTGTGTACATACATGTATGTACCTTTTTGCACTAAATCAGATATTTAGTCAAAGTCAGGTGATTTTGTCATATGATATGAAGACACTGCAAGTTGTAATGCTCATGGAACTTCATATACACTATGTCGAGTGGAATTTGAGGTCTACAAATCCATTCATCCACCCACTATTTTGACTCACATTCATTCCACACAAATTCAATGCATTATATACAAAAACATGCCATGTACCTAGTATAAAGAGTCCAAGAAATTACATCTGAACTACGGAACTGAGTGCATATCACTTGATCCTACAATTGTCATACAATCTTCATAGTTTGCCAAATCCTTTTTCATCTATCAACCAGAAATATCTATAAAACCATTGAACTATATTGAGATTCACGGCCCATGTTCTTGACACACCAATCAACAATGTCTATTTTGCATCTTTGAACTTTAACTCTTCTCTTGTAAGTGCTCTTATCACACATGCTCCTGCACCATCATGCTCTCCTTTTCCATGCCCTGCCTCAGTAAAAATCTAGATATGTTGTACATTTTTTTCTTTATGCATCCTTCTTAGCCGATAAAACATCAGTGCATTCTTGAATTGTGATGTGCAGTTGTCTGACCAAATGTAATGTTGATTAAAACTAATGTTCCTCTTATTCAAGTTCACATAAAACACCTAGAAACACCCTTATACATATTCTGTATAATGTCTCTGATCATTATTGATGTAGAAATGATACTCTCTTAATATTTTTTAATCTTTCTCAGTGCTTTCTGGAGAGTGTATGAATGTTATATGCACGAAAAAAGCAAATTGCACTGAGTTATAATATTGAGAATGAACCTCTATTTGTGGCTACAATGTGTAATTCTCTGCGATGTCAACTACTGAAACAATAGTAACAAGTGGGAATTTGTCCTATCTTAACTTGAATTGTTCATCCAACCATCGAGCTCTATGTGTGTGCCTTGCATACTCATAAACAATTTCCTCTCTGAATTTGACCATATATTTTAATACAGGTAATTGTTCTGTAACAAGCTCACACCTCTTAGATTCTTTTCCATCTTTTAATTAATATGCCACCGATTTATATTTGTTAAAAACCAACCAATTCTTTTCCTATTGAATCTGTACTCTCCTCATGGATAGAACTTTTCAAATTTGGCAAGCCACCACATACATTGCATGTTCCATCCAAACATCTTTTGTTATAAAAAAAATTGTCTAGTTGATTTTTCACAAAATATTGTCAAAATAAATTCCCTTCAATATTTTGGTGAGACATTTAATCTACACTCTTGCAACATTATGTCAGTATGCAAAACATGAGGTATTTGACAAAAAAACATCATAATGCATTGAAAATTCAACATGATGCCTACAACAACAAGTGGTACGTGAGTGATTGATTTTCACATAAAAGGGTTTTCTCATTTCAAAGAATCTTTGGCTAATGTTAATTTGTGTATTTTGATTCTTAAACTTAGAGAAAAAATGTGTTTAATTCATATCTACGAAATGTTTTACACATGATTCAGGATTACGAGAACCTATTCTTCTTTTAACTGTATCTCTTCTATTAGGTGACACCCTTTTGTTCTCATTCCAAAATTTTATAATTAATTCTTTTAGAATATCAGATGTAGTCTTGTCTTTCTATGGAAGTTTTCTAGAGAAATCCCAATAGTTAGTGTTATTGACTGACTCAAGACATTTACGTCTCTATTGCTTTCATTAGTATTTTTTTGTTTAGCTTCAAAGGACTACTCTTTTTTTCTAATCAATCATTTATTAATTGTTTTATCACTTACTATACAATTAGTAAGTGCACGACAGTGTAATATTACTATATTTGTTGCATCTTTTGACACCTACAATTTGGTATGCTTTATATATGTTTTCAATAATTGACACATTTTGATCAAGAACATTAGATGTTCTTAACCCCAGGGTCTTCATTATAGGTCTCATCTAAATTAATTTCTTTAATGTAACAAATAATTGACATCTTTGTGTGTCATTTAAATTCTCAAACTAATTATCCCAAATTCCACTATCTTTTCTTCTCGCATTTCTTTCATAAATTTTGTTAGGAATTGGTTTTATAATGTTTTCATCAATTTCAATTAAGTGAATTGGTTTTCTTCGCAAAATGGAAGGAGGTGTTCTTAGAGGTTAAGATTCATTTACAAGGTTACTTTCTTCATTCAGTGTTTTCATACAAATTTCAGGGTTAACATTTAGATTCTCAGGTAAAGGTTCAATAATTGGATTCATATCAATTTCTTAATCCATACAAACATTATCATTCAATTCAATATCATTATTCATTGCAAAATTCATTATTCATTACAAACTTCAACTCATTCTCAAGTAAAGGTCCAACAATTCATTGCAAAATAATTATTCATTGCAAAATCATTATTCTCTGCATTTTCATTTTGTATTTCATCCCCATTTTCTAATACATTAGATACATTTGATATAGCAGATGTACCTTCCCTTGCATGAAATTTTTTGCATTCTCTTCAATTTCTTTATTCTCGTCTCTTCCAATTGCTCTGGTGTCTTGTTCTTAACTTTCCTCTTGTCCTTAGCTCAAATTTTATTGCCTATGATTAGAAAAAATCAACTAGTGAGGTAAGGGACAAAAATAACTACTAAAAATTTGTGTAAGAATGTATAGAAAATTACATACCAAATAGGATGTATGCAGAAATTTTGTGAAAGAGATGAAAGGGACATTGGGGGACCACAATATATAAACAAATCATAGCGCGTTATGCATTACGCTTTTTTCCTTTTCCAACCCATGCCTCAAGGCTTGGGATCCGGTTTGGATCCCTAAGCCTGAGGCATGGACCTACACAAACACAGTAAACCATGTGTTTTTGCATAAAAATGCAAAAATACAACTTCCCGCCATGATAAATCAACATCAAATGATTGATTCAATTAAAAAACATTATACCATGATGTAAAGCAGAGTTTCTTCTTTGTATAAATATTATTTTTCAATTTTTCTAACAAATATAAGGTCTCCATATTATTTATTTTCTAATTATGCCTTTTTATAGCTATTTTTCAAAGGTTAAACATGTTTATCTTTTTTGTGTATCTTTATTTTGACTCATCGAAATTGAATAAAACAATTATAGGCATAAATTAGGAATAATTCTATACATATTAAAAAAACTAACTTTTAATATTTTTGAGGTAGCTAGGGAGGCACAGTCGGAGCTCTGTTATTTTTCAAACCATAAAATTTTTTGTACTAGAAAAATCATAAAAAAAAATACTTGCTAAAAAAATTTAAAAAGAATTCTAACACAAACTAGATCCTCCTATCTATCTTTCTACCAAAGGGTTTTCAAAAATACTAAATGGTGCTCAAAAAATGGTGAGGGGTACGAAAGTCACTCTATTATGTTTTTTAACAAAAACAAGAGCACTTGTTGGTATTTTAGCTATATTACCCATTTAAATTTATCAGTTTTCAATAAACTTTAGTTGCTTAGAAACTAGACTCAAAATTCTACGATTCATATTTCCACAACATTTTCCAATTTTGAGTGTAACTATTTCGAAAAACTTGTACAACTTGATGTTTTTTATTTTTTAGAAAAATGCATCCACTTAAGACCCCCTTTTGGCCCCCCAACTTGGTGCACTTACCTATAAGAATACTGCTACTTTTCTAGTGGGATAGTTTTTAATCATTTTTGTTCTTTTTTTTGGTCTTATTTTGAGACAATATTCTGTTATTTTGGAGTTTTCGAACGAAATGTATCTAGATGTTTTTGAGTTTTTTTTACTAACATATCTGTATGTTTTGTGATTTTCAAAAAGTTATACGAATGATTTTGATGTTTTCTAAGAAGTATTCCGAAGCTAAGTGTAGGGAAACGAAGAAACGTGGATGCGCTCAGCGTTAGATGGGATGTATAAAGGGAAAATGCCACATGTTTATATGTAAAAAGTGACGATGCAAACTTTCCCCCATTGTGAGATGGGAATATACAAAGGAAAAATATTCACACATAGAAGTAGGATCAGCTGGATCAAGGCTAAGAGGGCTAGGGTCAAAAGTAGCTCAGACATAGACAAATACTAACTTAGGACAAAACTATCATAATCCTCGACCTAAAATGCTTGTGAACAACAGAACCTCCAATGACATCAGAAACTTGTTTTCACCAAGGATCTGTCCAAAGTGCCACCATTATGTGGTTTTAACTATTGGAGGTATTTATTTCTCTTTCTATTTTTATATTTTTTTGTATTTTCTGATATTTTGAGAGACCACCAGACTTAAGCATAGAACCGCTTAAGATGCATTGTGTTTATGGGTTCCCAAAGTTCCTAAACATCTGAGTAAGTAAGATGGTAGGCTCCCAAACAAAACTTAGTGACCACAACATATGGCCCTAACCAGTTAGGCTCAAAATTTCCCCTCTTCTCCTAGTCCTTGCGTGGTGATAAACTGATTTTATTTTAGCACCAAGTCTCCTACCTCAAATTGACATGGTATCACTCTTTTGTTGTAACTTCACAACACTCAATCTTGATACACTATAAGGTGATCCAGAGTGTGAATCCATTTCTCATCTAATAACTCTAACTCGGCTAGTTGAGATATTTGGTATTCCTCCTATTCATTCAAGGAGTCTCTTAGCTTTATATGTAAAGAGGGTATCTTGATCTCTAGAGGTAGTACAACTTATGTGCCGAATACTAAGGAATATGGAGTGTTATCCGTAGGAGTGCAGATAGACATTCTAAACACCTAAAGGGTGAGGTGAATTTGTAAATGTAGTAAAATTATGACCTTTTGTATTCACCATTTTCTCCATAATATGGAAAAGGATTTTATTAGAAGCTTCAGCTTGCCCATTTCCTTGAGGGTAATAGGGATTTGAATACTTGAGAGGTATTTGAAAGTGGTTACACAACACCTTCATAGTTTTATGTTTTAAGGACTTATCTTTTTTTGCCAGCAATGGCAGGGGGTATACTTTGTCAGTAGATTATATGGTTCATGATAAACTTGGATATCTAAGCACCTTTAACATAGGTAAGAGGAACAATTTCTACCCACTTTTTGAAATATTTAGTGGTAGTGATAATAAAATTGTGGTCATATGAGGATGTGGGGTTAAGCTTACCTATAAGATTAAGCCCCAACTTTGAGAAAGACTAAGCTGTTGTGAATAGGCTGTAATGATTGCGTCGACACATGTATTTAAATTTTGTAGTTATGACATTAAAAACATTTCTTCACATATTTAGAACAATCATTCTCCATGGTATGTTCAATATTAACCTAATATGAGTATTTTATTAGCTAGGATGATCCCGTTCACTATAGGCCCTGTAATAGATGCCTTCATGGAATGCACCTCCTTAACTGCTAGTATGGATTCGTCTAAATTAAGACAAAATAATAGATTCCCATCATAGCCTCGATGGTAGAGAGTGCAACCCTAAGTAGGATATAGCTAGATATACATAGGATGAGGTTTCTTTTGTTTGCATGGGAAATGTTAGTGGGAAAGGTTCCATCATGAAGGTAGTTAAAAATTTCACTATACAACGAGGGGGAAAAGAGACCAAAAAATTCGCATACCAAATAGGAATCCAGTATGTCATACGCTATTATTTGTAGATTTTCTACGAAGAACACCGTATCATTTTGGCCAGGTGGGATGCACAACATAGACCCTAATTTGGCCAAAGCATCCATTATTCAGTTATGTCCTCTTGGGATTTGTTCAAATGTAATTTGCTCAAAAGCATTCCTTTAGAGAATTGATGATTTTCTTATATGAAATAAGTTTCTCATCTTTAACTTTATACTCATTCATTACCTATTTGATAATCAACACAGAATCACTAGTATCACATTCACTTGTTTGATGTCCCACTTGATAGCCAGTTTCATCGCTGCAATAAAGGCTTTATATTCAAATGCTATATTGTTTGTACATGGGAACCCAATTTGAAACTCTTGAGGGATCGTGTCTCCTGAAGGGGTGATGATACACAACTCTGACACCTGAACCATGTAAGGTAAAAGAACCATCAAAGTATAGTTTTCATACAACATATTCCTCAAGGTATGATGTAGATGCATCTGGAAGTTCCAAATTCAAAGGTTCAGTACCTGGAAAAGGGCCTTCAGCTAGTTGATCTGCCAAAACGTTCCTATTTTAATGATTTCTAGTGAACATACTCAATGTCAAACTCACTGAGTAAGATGATCCAAATTGGACATATTTCCTATAAGTGTAGGATTTGACAATAAGTACTTTAATAGATCAAATTTTGATATTAGCTTGACCTTATTATTTAGCAAGTAATGACACAGTTTCTGAAAGGCATATCAAAAAACTATGACCAACAAGCCTTCTCTATGTGTGCGTATTTTATCTCTTAAGCGATCAAAATTTAGCTTGGGTAGTACACAACTTGTTCTTTCTGCTCCTTATCATATTGGGCCAACAGTGCCCCAATTGTAAAGTGCATAGCAGAAATGTAGAGTAACAATGGTTCACCTATTGTAGGTGGCATTAAAATAGGGGGGTTTATCCAAATATTTCTTGATAAAAGCATATGCTTGTTGTTGTTATCGACCCCAGTGAAAAATGACATATTTCTTCAAAAAATGTGTGAATATGTGACACTTGTCTACAAGCTAAGAGATGAATCTTCTAATTGCTTGCATCTTTCCTTGCAAGCTTCACAATTGTCTGATATTTGTCAGAGGAGACATTTCTATTATAAAATTAACCTTTGTAGGATCTAATTTTATTCCTCTTTGCGACACAATGATTCCTAATAGTTTTCTATAAATCATTCCAAATACATACTTCTTACGGGTTTACCTTGTCTAGACCTTGTAGTCCTGTAGACAAAGAAAAATGTGCTGTAAAATTTCTTGGTGATCTTCCCCAGTATTGGATTTTTCCAATATATCGTCCACATAATCTTCCATACATTTCATTGATCATATCGTGAAATATTACAATCATTTCCCTATGATAGGTTACGTATCCATTCTTGAAGCTGAAGGGAATGACTTGATAACAGAAATTCCCCCATGGGGTGGTAAAAGTTGTCTTATGTTGAACCTCCAAAAAAAAAATTATCTGGTTATATCTTGAAAATCCATCAATGAGTGATAGCATCTCATAAGTAGCTGTCGAATCGATAATCATGTCAATTTTTGGAAGAGGGAAGTCATCCTTCAGGAAAATATTTATTGATATCTCTGAAATCGGTACAAACTCTAATACTAACAAGTTTCTTCTGCACTACGACTACATTTAGAAATCCATTCTGAATAGTCAATAGGCCTGATGAAACCTACTACCAATAATCTTTCTAACTCTTCTTTGACCAAAAAGGCAACGCGAGGATGCATCTTTTAGAGATTTTATTTTATGGGCTTGGTATCTAGGTGTACGGAAAGATTCTATACCACTAATGCAGGATCAAGTCCTGACATGTTTGCATATGACCAAACAAAGATATTTGAAAATTCTCTTAAAAGCAACATAAAATTTTTTATTCTTTAGCCGAGAGAGAAGCTCCCAACTTGCCTATTCTAGATAATTTCTCTGTTTCTGATATTGACATCTATTGTCTCCTCCACCATCAACTTGGACTCGTATTCTATGCACATAAAATCAGGGGGGAGATTAAGATATTCTTTTGATAAAGGTGGTGTTGGTGCTTAAAATAGTCTCGCCCCATCTTTTCCTTTGAAAATCTATTGATTTACGGCCTCTATAACATTTTATGCCCCCATATTGTGCCTGGGAAGTCTTTAATTTCCTTTGTTGCCATAATTAACCTTTCTTTGGGCTGAATATCATGTATGGATCTATATTTGTGTCCTTGTTTCTCTGTTTCTCCGAAGAGGTCCTGAAATTTGGGTCTCCCATCCTCTATTCATTCAAACACTTGGGCTTTCCCGTTCTTTCCATTCTTCTATAGTCGGGATTTTCCGCCCTTCTCATTTTACCCCAAATACTTGATGAAAAATGAATGGATGTAGCTATGAAGAGCGTATTTGAGCCCTGCAACATTTCTAAATCCTCTGTCCTTGGAAAAACCTCATCCCTGGGCTCAAATGGTCATTTTTTTTGCATTTTATGGTTTTACAGGTGTTTCCCCCAGTCAAATTTACATCCTTGTGTTCAGCGGTCACGTGGCTTCTTTTGGTTGGTCAAGGGACAACGGGAAAATGCTTTAACTTATCACTTTTTGATTTTTTGGCAAAAGGGAAAATTTGGTCCCCGTGGCTCCACTCATTTTTTATTATTTCTTTTAGTGCTTACGTGGATTCTTCTAATTGGATGGGGTCTGGAGGGTTTGTTTTTGAATTTTCTCCTTTTGGCTACTTTGGAAAAAGGTTTGAACTCACCCCGCGGCCTCACCAAGCTCTTATTAAAGAAATTTTTTAAGTGGCAGGGAAAAAGTCCTACTTTGACCCCACAGGAGGACACGTGGCAAAGATAATGGCAGAGATGCAGAAATTCAAAGGTAAGTTGAATGTTTTTCCCTTTTGGAAAAATGGAATAAAATTCTAAAATTGAAGCGTTCCCCCACCAAATCATTTTGAAACCTTAAGGTTTTTGAAGATGTGCCATAACGACATGTGGCGAGTCCGTGCTCATTCAAGGTCTCAAACTTTGGGGATTATCTCAAGATGTGCCATTGTGACATGTGGCAGTTTGAAAAGTCAAAGGGGCAGGGAAGCAGACCATCGAAGGTAGACTGAATTTTTTGCTTCTTGTCATCAAAAGGATTAAAATGTCAAAATGGCCCGCAAGCCCGACAAGAAGGAGTTCAAGGTTGGCTTTGAAAATGTTAAGAGGTGGGAGGCAAGCCATCGAGGGCAACTTCATTTTTTTCCCCTTGATGTTCAAATGACTAAAATCATCAAAATGACTCGTGGGCCCGATAGAGAAAAGTCAAAACTTGCTCCAAACAATGGCAGAGGGGCGAAACTGCGGGGAAATTTGGAAAATTTTCCCTTTTCCAAAAAAGAGATGAAATGGTAGAATTTGGTTGCGGTTCCTTTTGGATTTTCCCCACCTTAGGACAAGTTTCAGGCTCATTTCTCAAGGGCAGAGGTGCGGAGAAAAATGTGAAAATTTTACATTTTTTCAAAAATTGTAAAAGGAGAAAAGGAACCCATAGGCCCAATCTAAAATTGAGATCTCCCATGTAGATGGTCCAAATTCAAATTAAAGATGAATGACAACTGTGAGTCAGTATCCAATATTTCCCTCCATTTTTATTGGAATGCTCTTGGAAGTGCAAGGCATCATGATTTCTTGGTATTTCCTACATGCCAAATAGAGAGGAGAGTTAATTTTGATAACTAAGTTTGGTAGAGGAGATCTGAAGACGTCTTTCACCATTAAAATGGTCTGACTCTCGGGCTCGATATGATTTTCCATTTTTCTTCTCCTGAGTATGCAAGGAACCAGATTTGACATATTAGGGGTAGAAGTGGTTGGCGAGTTGAAGAAAGAGTGGTCTACCAGAAGCAGAAATTGAATGCTAAGTTTTTTGAAGAGATCTGCCCCATGAGCACCTGGCAACCTTTTGTAGATCTGATTCTGGGAATCGCGATCGTGATCATGGTGAGCACTGGTAGCACTCAATGTTATAATTTTTTTGGGAGAAAAGGGGCTCTATTGTAAATTTTATAAATGGCACAAAGTTGGAGGTTGGAGTGTTAGAGGTCGAAGAAATTTCCCAAGAGGAAAATTTAACAAATCCGGTCTTTTGAGAAGTCGTCTAAGAAACCTAGTTATCTCTTTTGTATTAAGTTTGATCGTGTCACATATCAAGGTCCTGTTAAATCCATGGTTGTGAGTGTACAACCATTAAATTATAGTTCATACTCTGTATGTAACTTTTCCAGTCTCTACAAGTTTTTGCACTAGTATTCATTGATAAATTTTGTAAAGGGAAGTAAGATCTTTCCCTTGCTAGTGTTGATAGACATTTAGATCATATTTTAAATCGCTAAGGTGGAAATCCTTAGTTGACTCCCTGTTGATCTGATTCTTGACGAGTAAGTGTCTTCACCTTTGTCAAGTGAGATGTACCAATATTTTTGGAAGGAAGGAGATATTTCTTTGCTAGGGATCCTGTTAGACATTATTTCCAGAGCTAGGAAAAGCAGAAGGAAGAAAATCCTGGAGAGTTGTGGGAGATCACCAAACAAGAAGAGTGATCTCCATTAATGAAAGTGATTGGATTATTATTAAAGACTGCAATTCAAGTGCTTCTGAATCAGGTAGCCTCTTTTTGAATTGAATTCTCCAATTGGAGAGGGACCTTCATTTGATTTTGAAAAGTTTTCTTCTCATTCTGCACCTATCTTTTCAGAAGTTGATAGGGATTTCCAAGAAACAAGGCCTTTAGGGGGTATCCATTTTGAAAGTTATACTCTTGTGTTCCAAGGACCCTCTGCCCCTTATCAGTTTGTTTCTTCTCCAAGGTCACCTCCTCAAAACAATATGGCCCAGCCCCCACCCAGATCTCCATTTGTTGTAAATACTTTTGGTCCCATAAATTTTGAGGGAATGGCTGGTTATCCAAATGCAGTTCCTCAAGATGTGAGGAACAGTACTACCAAAGTTCCAAGGAAACAATGCTATAATTGGTGATCAACACCTAAAGATTTTTATCAATATGATGGAATATTTTGAGATTGAACATGAAGATGTATATATCAAGTTTTTTATCCATACTCTGGAAGAGGATGTAAGGGACTGGTATAAAGCTTTGCCAGATAACTCTATTGATTCTTGGACTGAGATGAGAAATGCATTTAAATTGTAGTATGGTGATAGAACTGACCCTAGGTTTCTTTTGACATAATTTGAAAACATCAAAAAGAATCCTAATGAGTCAGTACATGATTTCAACACAAGGTTTAACAAGACCTTGAGGAGATTTCCTGTTAGGATAAGGCCATGTGATGAATCATGTTTGATCAAATATTCAGATTCATTTGATAAAAAGGTTTCTTACTACTTTAGGGAAAAAAACCCTGCTAATTTGAGGTAGGCCTTCACTATGGCTTTGCAAATTGAAAACAATATCAAGGTAATTGGAAAACCTTCCAAGAGGGATGGTGTGAAGCTGATTAACCTAGAAAAACCTCAAACAAGTAAATTGTTGATTTGGAGGAAGTTGTGAAGACTTTGGCAAGGGTTGTCAAAGAAATTTCCTACAAACTAGCCTGTGATGAGAAAGGAATTGGGAAGAGCTCACAAGGTCAACACAAGCAAAAAATCCAAGACAGGTTCACAAACCACCAAAGACCTGATGACAGAGGTAAGGGACCCGTTGGATTTTGAAATAGGAAGCCCCAAGGCAGGGAAAATAGAATGTTGCCTGATCCTTTGGCTGCCAAAGTTGTTGTTGTGGAGGAGACAAATGTCATCGATTGGTGTGACAGATGTTTCATGACCCATGCTCCTTGTGAAGAAGATCAACAAGAAGAATAAGCATCTAATGATGATAATGATAATGATGTCTACATGATGGGTTGTTCCATGAGCTCACAACAAGGGGAAACTTCAACTGAGGTGATAAGTGCCTGAACTACTGCCACTTTTTGGGACTACATTCATAGGGTACATATTCTTCCTCCCTCTCATAATTTAAAAGTAGATACTGTGCAAGCTTTTGAATTTCCCAATAATGACTTTGAATATTTAATGGCTCTAATGATAAAGAAGTATGATGGAGGAATCCCATCTAAGGAAGATAGATAGTTACTTATGAATGTTGTTATTGCTCAAGAGAAGGAATATAACACAAGAAGTAAGGCTGTTAAAGGGATAGGCCTCAAGCCAAGCCAAAATCTCCCTTACTTTCAAAAAATTCCTAAAGAGGCTCCTAAGATAGATGCATCTTCCAAATTCCCTGCACCTCCAAACAAAAATCATACCCCTCCTCATGCCCAAGTTGTCAAAAATGCTTGTACCACCTAGTGAGTGTGTTAGCTTTCCTTCTAATATTGCCTTGCCAAAGAATGTCCCATATGATATTGCCCAAGTTTTAAGTCAAATCAAAGTCTCTATTCCAATTTTTGAGTTGCTTAGGATTCCTGAGCACAAAAAGAGAGCCCTTGAATACTTGGGGTTGAAAGAAGAGAAGACTGCCCTAGGAAAAAATGTAAACATTGTGGAGACTCCTCCAATCATTGAAGAGTTAGAGACACCACCAGCATTAGAGGAATTAGGTGAACCACCTAAGGTCTATTTGGGGACATCCTTGATGAGATTCTCAGCTGAATGTGGATCCATTCTTCACCACTTTGATCATTAAGGATAGACTACTCCACAACTGTATGTTTGACTTAGGGGCATCATGCAATGTCATGCCTCTAGAAGTCATGAATGAGCTTGAATATCAAAGTAACAATAGCATATGGGAAGTGCACTGCCATGGACTCCATATAAGTTCTAGTAGTGGGATGTGTGAAGGGTTTGGTGGTGCAACTTGCAGCTTACCTAGGTAAAAATTTAAAACTTGATGTTGTCATTGTTGACTGCCCAGCCAAGTGGGGCATGTTATTGTCTAGAAAATGGGCTGCAAGTGTTGGTGGGAGTGTCCAAATGGACATGTCCTATGCCACCATCCCAATTGAGGGAAGCCTTGTCAGGTTGTATGGGGAAAAGAAGATGTTGCACCTTATTGAAGATCCCAACAATGCATCCTATGAAGTATTGTACACAAATGTTGATGTTGATAACTTTGTAGGATTTGCTAATGGAAAGGAGCACAAGATTGAGGAATGTAGGTGTCTTGAACAAGAAGTCTCCTTGGACTCTATTTTTTGATGGAGCTTGCTCCAAGTTTGGGAATGGTGCTGGTGTTGTTCTGCTTTCTCCAGGTTAGGAAAAAATTATTTTTTCCTTCAAACTCAACTTTGAGTGCACTAACAACACTACTGAGTATGAGGCACTATTGTTGGGTTTAATAATTTCTTGGAAATATGGTGTCAAAGAAATCATTGTCAAAGGGGACTCAGAATTAATTGTAAAACAAGTCAGAAAAATGTATGCTACAAAGAATCAACGAATGAAACAATACAAGCATGCAGTTTGGGATTTCATTGAGATGTTGATTCATTCAACATTGTGCATCATGATAGGAAGTTCAATGACTTGGCAGAAAAACTTATAGTGTTGGGGTCTCATTTTGACAATCGTGCAATGTCCCCATATTGTGAATATGATGTTGAGATATTGACAAGACCCTCTTTCCTGACAACATTAAACATTGGCAGGTTTTTGATGATGATGCTCAGATCAGAAGATTTCTGCAAAACAATGGAGAGTTTGTTGATCAAAGTATTGATTGGGAGCCAATGGTATGTGCGACAGAGGGGAAGGAAACCTTGTTTGGCAAGGGCATCATCCAGCTAAAGACTAATACCATTCCTAGAGGGCTAGTTACTCTTGAATCAAATTTTGATAATGTTGATTGCATTATTAATAGACATATGGCAGCCTCGAGGGATGTTGAGGAGCATGATCTTGGTACTAAGGAGAAACCAAGGAAAATTTGGTTAGGAAGAAATCTTAGCAAAGAGGAGAAGCAGTCATACATCCAATTGTTGAAGAAATACCAAGATTGCATGGCTTGGACCTATGCTGAATTAAAAGCATATAGAGAGGATCTGTTTCAACATGAGATTCCCTTGGAGTCTAATGCAAATCCATTCAGGTAGAAACAGAGGCCAATCAATCCACTCTTATCCCTCAAGATGCAAGAGGAACTGAAGAAGCTAAGAGATGGAGGAATTATTCATCCCACTAGGTATTCTTCTTGGGTTACAAACCTAGTACCAGTTAGAAAGAAGAATGGTGACATCAGGTTATGTGTGGACTTCAGGAATCTAAACAGAGCATCAATGAAGGATAATTATCCTTTACCAAACATGGAAAACATGCTGCAGTTAGTGACTGGTTCTAAATTTCTCTCTACCTTGGATGGTTTCTCTAGTTATAACCAAGTTGTGGTGAAGGAATTAGAAAGGATCAAGATAACCTTTACTACTCCTTGGGGAACATATGTGTATGTCAGGATGCCCTTTGGTCTGATGAATGCTAGAGCTACCTTTCAAAGAGCAATGGATGTTGCTTTTTCTGGTTACATCAATGAGTTTATTGCTTGTTTATCAAGATGATGTGACTGTATTCTCCAGGAAGAGAAGTGATCACCTGCTGCACTTGGAGAAGATGCTGATAAGATGTAGAGAATATGGCATCTCACTCAATCCAAAGAAGTGCCATTTTGGAGTGTAGAAGGAAAAGTTGTTTGGTCACATTGTGTCACAAGAAGGGGTGATGATTGATCTAGAAAGGGTAGAGGCCATCAGCAAAGTTCTAATTCCAAGAACCAAGAAAGGAATTCAGTCTTTCTTTGGGTAGATAAACTTCATCAGGAGATTCATATCAAACTTTGCTGAGTTGACCATACCAATCACTTCCATGTTAAAGAAGGACTAGGTCATCAAGTGGGAGGAGGCTGCCATCCAAGCTTTCAATGGGATTAAAGAGGCACTAAAGCATGCAAATGTTCTGGCAGCTCCAGACTATAAGAAGCCTTTCCAACTGTTTTCCTTTGCTTTAGAGAACACTGTTGCTTTTGTCCTACTGCAGAAGGATGATGAAGGGGCTGAGATGCCAATTGCTTCAGTAAGGCCTTGTAAGGGGCTGAGCTGAGGTACACTATCATGGAAAAATAAGCATTTTCCTTGGTAAAAGCAACAAAGGTTTTCAGACCTTACATTTTGAGTTCTAATATTGTTTCTTATGTTCCCCACACCATGGTGAAAGACATTTTATCAGAGATGGAAGTCTCAAGAAAAAGGTGTAGGTGGGTGAACAAGTTACAAGAATATGATATGGATATCCAAACCACAAATTTGGTGAGAGGTTTGGGCTTGGCTAGGCTTATGGCTGAGAGCAACTTGCAAACTATTGAGGTAAATGAGGTAGAAGAAGGTAGGGTAGATGTCTTTGATAAACTAATGAATTTTGAGTGGTACAAGGACATGATTTTCTATCTTAGACATCTGAACTACCCTAAGTATTTGAGTAAGAACCAAAAAAGAGACCTTAAGTTGGCTTCCTAGAAATATGTCATTACTGATTATGGGTTAGCTTGGAAGAACCCTAAGGGAGTCCTCTTAAGGTGCATTACTGAAGAAGAAGCCCCCAAGATAATTTATGATCTCCATGGAGGAGTTTGTGGGGGGCATTTTGCTACAAGAGTCACAGCACACAAGATCCTGAGGGCTGGTTATTGGTGGCCAAATCTCTTCAAGGATACAACCTTGTTTGTTAGAAGATGTGAGAGTTGTCAGTGCTTCTCTGGAAGACTGAAAGCTTTAGGCTCCCTTCCTTTGCATCATGTATCAATTGAAGCTCCATTCAAGAAATGGGGAATGGATTTCATTGGTGAGATTTCAGACCCTTCAAGTGTTGGCCATAAGTGGATTCTTGTGGCCACTGATTACTTTACCATGTGGGTGGAGGCAATCCCCACCAAAAGAGAAACACACCAAATTTTCATGGATTTTTTGTTGAACCACATCATCTATAGGTTTGGGGTACTAGTCAAGATTGTAGCTGATAATGCCATGAGTTTTAGAGCTAAACCTTTGGTGCCAATGTGCCAAGAGTATGGGATCAACTTGACATATGCATCTAATTACAATCCCCAAGGAAATGGACAAGTTGGGTCCAGTAATAAAAAATTGCTAAAGATTATCAGAAGAACCTTAGAGCTGAACAAAAGGAAATGGGGTGAACAGTTGAAGTTTGTTGTTTGGGCTGATAGAATCACTATCAAAAGAGTTACTGGAAAGAGTCCATTTGAGTTAGTATATGGAACTCAGGCCCTGCTGCCCCTGCATATGCAATTATCCTCATATCAGTTCATTCAACAACTAGAGGATCAAGAAGTAAGTCCAAGATGATGCTCGCATTAACCAAATTGTTGAACTTGATGAAGAAAGGAGGGCATCCCACCAGAGGCATGTAAAGTTCAGAGAAAAGCTGAAGAAGTTATTTGACAAGAAGGTCACTCCCAGAGCTTTCAATGTTGGAGATCTTGTGCTGCTATGGGATAGTAGGCATGAAGATAAGGGCAAGCATGGAAAATTTGATTCATTATGGATGGGCCCTTACTCCATTGATATTAGGATTGGTGAACATACCTTCTTCTTGAAGGATTTGGATGGTGATTTTCTTGAATTTCCTATCAATGGCAGGCATTTTAATCATTTCTTGGATTGATCCCCTAACATCAAGGTAAACATATTTTGTAAAGTGTATAGTTTGCTTGTTTTTTCCCATTTTTTGTGTTGCTGCTCGTTCTGGTCCCACGGTGACTTGTTTTTATTGGTTTCTCTGTTTTATTTTTTGGGAGATGGGTCTATTTATCTACTCTACAAGCTGAGATCATTTCCCAATGGATATTTTGGCACTTGGTCTACTATTTTTCTTATGGCACTCATAGGGAATGCCCATCCTTAAGTCAGAGCTGATGTTGGTGCTCAAAATAGTCTCGCCCCATTTTGCCTTTGAAAATCCATTGATTTACACCTCTGTCACATTTTATTCCCCTGTGTTGTGCCTGGGAAGTCTCTACTTTCCTTTTTGCCATAATTAATCTTTCCTTGGGCCGAAGATCACATATGGATCTATATTTGTGTCCTTGTTTCTCTATTTCTCTGAAGAGGTCTGAAATTTGGGTCTCCCATCCTCTATTCATTCAAAAACTCGGGCTTTCATGTTCTTTCCATTTTTTACAGTCGAGATTTGCTACCCTTTTCGTTTTTCCCCAAATACTTGATGAAAAATGAATGGATGTAGCTATGAAGAGCGTATTTGAGCCTTGCAACATTTCTAAATCCTCTGTCCTTGGAAAAAACTTCATCCCTGGGCTCAAATGGTTTTTTTTTACATTTTACGGTTTGATAGGGCGTTTCCCCCAGTCAAATTTGCATCCTTGCATTCGGAGGTCATGTGGCTTCTTTTGGTTGGTCAGGGGATGGGGAAAATGCTTTAACTTATCACTTTTTACTTTTTTGGAAAAAGGGAAAATTTGGTCCCGTGGCTCTGCTCATTTTTGATTGGTTCTTTTGGTGCTTACGTGGCTTCTTCTAATTGGATGGGGTGTGATGGGTTTGTTTTTGAACTTGTTCCTTTTGGTTACTTTGGAAAAAGGTTTGAACTCACCCCGTGGCCCCACCAGGCTCTGATTAAAGACAAATTTTAAGTGGCAGGGAAAAATTCTTACTTTGACCCCGCAGGAGGACACGTGGCAAAGCTAATGTTGTAGAGATGCGGGCCTTCGGAGGTAAGTTGAATGTTTTTCCCTTTTGGAAAAATGGAATAAAATTCTAAAATGGAAGCGCGCCCCCACCAAATCATTTTGAAACCTTAAAGTTTTTGAAGTTGTGCCATAATGACATGTGGCGAGCCCGCGCTCATTCAAGGTCTCAACCTTTGGGGATCATCTCAAGATGTGCCATTGTGACACGTGGCAAGTTTGAAAAGTCAAAGGGGTAGGGAAGTGGACCATCGGGGGAAAATTGGATTTTTTTCCTCTTGTCATCAAAAGGATTAAAATCTCAAAATGGCCTGCAAGCCCAACAAGAAGGAGGTCAAGGTTGGCTTTGAAAATGTTAAGAGGTGGGGAGGCAAACCATCGGGGGTAACTTGGTTTTTTACCCCTTGATGTTCAAAATGATTAAAACATCAAAATGACTCTGGGCCCGATGGAGAAAAGTCAAAACTTGCTCTGGTCAACGTGGAGGTGTGGACCCTCGGAGGAAATTTGGAAAATTTTCCTTTTAGGAGAAAAGAGTTAAAAGTAAAAAAGGAAGCGTGGTTTTGTTGGGACCCACATTGGGACATGTGTCAGGCCCATTTTTCAAGGGTGGAGCTATGGGGAAAACTTGGAAAATTTTCCCTTTTCCAAAAAGGAGGTGAAATAACAGAAATTGGCCACGGTTCTTTTGGGACCCACCTTGGGACACGTGTCAGGCTCATTTCTCAAGGGTGGAGGCACGGAGAAAAATGTGAAAATTTTACATTTTTCCAAAAGTTGTAAAAATTCAAAGAAGAACCCCGGGCCCATCTTAAAATGAATCTTCCATGTGGACGACCCAAATTCAAAGTAAAGATCAATGACAGTTGAGAGTCTGAATCTGATTTTCCCCCCATTTTACTGAAATGCTCCTGGAAGTGTGAGTCTTCATGATTTCTTGGTATTTCCTACACGCCAAATAGAGAGGAGAGTTAATTTTGATATCTAAGTTTGGTGGAGGAGATCTGGAGACGTATTTTGCCATTAAAATGGTCTGACTCTCGAGGCTCAATATGATTTTCATTTTTCTTCTCCCGAGCACACAAGGAACTAGATTTGACAGATTAGGGGTGGAAGTGGTTGGCGAGTTGAAGAAGGAGTGATCTACCAGAAGGAGGAGTTGAATGTGCAGGAGATATTTGAAGAGATTTTCCCCCTGAGCACCTGTGACTTTTTACAGATCTGATTCTAGAAATCGCGATCGTGATCATGGTGAGCACTGGTAGCACTCAATGTCATGATTTTTGGGGGGAAAAGGGGCTCTTTTGTAAATGTTATAAATGGCACAAATTTTTTGTGCAAATGGTTAGAGGTTGGAGTGTTAGAGGTTGAAGAAAATTCCCAAGAGGAAAATTTGACAAAGCCTATCTTTTGAGAAGCCATCTGAGAAACCTGGTTATCTCTTTTGTATTAAGTTTGATCATGTCAAGGTGGTTGTGAGTGTACAACCATTGAACAAGCTCTGAGATTGTTCTAGAAACTTTCCCCTGCTGATAAATTTAATCAAACTCGAGTTATTATGTGTTGATCTTAAGCCAAATATGTTTGTTTTATTTCTGAATGTATGCAGATAGTTTTTTCTTGTTCCTGTTGCAATCTTGTATCAAAATTTGTCTTAATCACATGGGTCTCAATCCTTGTGACAGTTTAGTGGCATCTGCAATTTCATTTCCTGGAAGAGCTTTCATCTGGGGATGAAATAAACGATTTAAAATCACTTTTCTTTCATTTGTTGACAGAGATTGTCTGTAAGCCTCTGGGTGTACCTCAGGCATGATTGGGTTTGGATCTCAATACTTTTTTGGGTTTTCTAACTCGAGCCTTCGTGTTAAAATCTCATAGATTGTGTGAAAAGGTGCTAATCTGGGCCTCCATTGAAGCACATATTCTAGTTAAAGGAACATTTTAGCTATTCTGAAGCATTCTGTTGATTAGACTTTCCATTTTGTAAGAGTTCTCAGAGATATGGAAAATCAAGTTCATTCTACCTCACCTCCCACCAAAAATTCATTTAAAACAACTAATCCTACCCATACTACCCCTATTTGTCCTGTGTGTGCACAAAAGCATAATTTCCATTACCAAAGCATGCAGAAACAATCAAGATTTCAAATGTCTTTAGTAGCCTGAACCTTGCCTAGAAAATATCTCCACTATCTAGAGTGACAACTCGTGAGAGTTAGATTTTGTTGCATTGATCATATTTTCTCCAAGGTCTCCTTAACAACTTCATTAGGAAGGACATCTCCATCTCCTCCATAAACAACAGGCTACAAAAGGGTTCTCTTACCTTGGTTGAAAGGCACAACCTAAAATAGTGAGGATAGATCAAATCCTCTTAAGGTGCTACCCACTCCTTTTCAATGCCTGAGTGCTAAAAATTTAGATAGATTGCTTCCCCAGCTGAAAAATGACATACATAATCATCTATCTACCTCTGAGTGTCCTGTTAAATCCATGATGCTGCTCGGCCTTTGAAGGAGATTAAAAGGAACTCACCAATAACATACATCTACTATATTTATTTACATCTAGCTATTTTCTCACTATCAAGTATGACACACACAAGAGCCACCTAGGACATAATTCTATTCACATACACATAGAACTACATTGGGTCTAAGATGTATTATAGTGTTCAGTCATAAGTTCACCATTGTGACAACTGAGGACAGTCTGACCCCTCATTCTGCATCTTTATTTTTTATGATTTGACGTCATTTTGAGGGATTTGTAGGTTCATATTTCTTTGAAATTTTCAAGCAAACTTGACGATCATTGTAGAACTAAAAATAGACAATAGGAAATAACTTGTGACCTTAAAAATTTGAGTTTCTGAGAATTTTCACAGACATAGGCTCCTATTTCAAGTTTGTAGCGCTCGTGGGCATTCATGCCCCTTTCTGGGCACCCCTGTCCAACCTGCTCCTCTAGATCTGCATTTTTATAGCTCTTTGTGTCACACTCCTACCTTTCTGTTCATTTGGTCAGCACTCTGGTACCCTCTAGATTTTATTGTGAATCAGATAAGTACCTCTTTCTCCTCTTGTAATTAGGGTTTCATACTTTATTTCTTAGTTTGCTTGGGTATTATTTTAGTACTTAATTGTCATTTATTTACTGTTACAATAGAAATCAGATTAATAAATTTCATAGGATATTAATGTTGGCATAATATTACGTAGCATATCCTCTATATAATTAGATTGTGTAGATTAGATAATATCACATTATTCTTGGATAAGTTGTAACCCCCTCCTACTATTATGGGGAATATTGTTAAGCCTCTCGGTTATATAATATGTCTCATGCTTCTGTTTTTAAAATCAATAAAATAAGAGATATTCAATCTCTTTATTTCACTCCACTGTAAGCTCCTCACAATGTGGTAACAGAGAAAACATGATCTCTGACCTATGTGTGTTTGAACGAGCACATATATTTTCCTGAACGTTGAAACTCCGATGGAAAGATCTGCGTAGAAGGATCTGTGTGGTGGAGGAACAAATTGCATGGAAAAGCTGCGTGGAATTTTTAATACTCTGCCCATGTGGTAAAAAGTTAAAAACTTTCTTCATTTTATCCTACTGCGTGTGGTCGACCAAGGAGGCTGCGTGAAGGAAGCAAAGCATGGAAGAATTCACTTGTCTTTTTTTGTCTTTTGTCCTATTTGCTGCAAAATTTCATCTAATTCCCTGCGCAAAAATTTTAAACAAATATATATATATATACAATTTTTTCTCTTGTTATCCTACATTAAAAAACTCAGTGGATGTGCTAGAAACATGCGTGAAGAAGAAAAAAAGGAGAATTGTAAGGTTTCATTATTAGGCTGCATGCATTTGTTGAATGGATCAAGGTCTACATGATTTGCATTGAGGAGAGTTTTACCTTTGGCGTGACATATAGCTATCATTTGGACGTAAAAGGAAAAACAATTTTTGGTTTTTCCAAAATCTGTTGGAGTCGACCTGTTCAACTATGCCAAGATTTGTTTTTTCTTTAATTTTTTGTCCTCTTCACGGAAAATCAGACGTGCAGTTAGAAACATGGCAAGCATACTTGTGTCCCTTCTTACTTGTGACCATTTTTTAGTCATTTGTTGCTAAAATCAGATGTATAGGAGACTGTAGCAACCAAGGAGGAAACAAATTCATCTTTAAGTAACTTATTTTTTTGGTTATTAGCTAGATGTGGAGAATTAATCCTGTTCTTGCAAACTATGTGTAGAGGAGAGAAAATGTTGTGTGAGAATTTGATATCCACATGAAAAATATTACAATCTCCAATCAGGTGAAGATCAGATCCCTGCGTGAAATACAAAGGCAAGGAGAATTAAAAAAAAACATGCCATTAGTTTCCTAGAGATGAATTCTCTACCAAGGTAACGTATACTCTCTCAAATCAAACACCAAATGACAAGTGTGAATGACACAATCGAAACTGTTGAAAGCCGCAACATTGACTCGCACGCTAAAGAACACCATCTAGAAGCTCTTGAAAGCTTCGGGTTCTACTTTGCACTACTCAACAAGCTACACAACACCAACAACCTTGTCTTCAATGAACTAGTTTGCAAAGGACTCCTTGGTTATGTCCTTTTGATGTCAGCTGCTAAGCAAAGAGATTTCGATAGGAATTAGAAGATGGCTATGATGCCGACTATGAAGACGAAGAAGAACACCCCATAAAGCATCATCGTATCTCATCACTCGACTATCGAGAGCATCTATGAGCTAGTACTTCTCATCAGTGAGTAAAAGTTGTAATAACTCTTGAAATAAATAAATAAATAAGTTTTTATTTTATTTTATTCCAATGTCTACACCAAAACTTCTACTTTCATATGCTTAGTTACTTAAAGGGCCGAATTATACGGCTCGGAAAACAAAAATGCATTCAATCCTTCAGTTTGAGGGATTATGGGGTATTGTCAAAGGGTCCACACAAGTTCCAAAAAACCCTGATGAGCTCATTAAATATGATATCACAAGTGCTAAAGAACTAATGATGACAATGTTGAGTATCACCGATGATGTGCAACTACATGTTCAGGATGCACAGAAACCGAAGGTGGCATGGGACAAGCTTACTACCATCTTTGAGGTGAATAATAAGACTAAGGTTCTCCATCTTTAGTTAAAGTTACATACCCTATCTATGGGGTTCGATGAGAAAGTTGAGTAGTTCTTACATCGAGTGGACAAGCTACAAATAGAGTTAATAGCTCTTTATGAGAAGGTAGAAGATACGATTGTGGTTCTGATCACCTTAAGGGAACTCCCTTCTCAGTTCTGAGTTTTTTGTTACGACACTGAATGTATCCAACAAGGTAGTGACGTTCGAAGAACTCATGAACTTATTACATCAAGAAGAGGCAATCAATTCAGTCCAAGATGAGGCCTAAGACAAAGCCCTTTTCTCAAGGCCCCAATGTGTCCAGAAGAATCGAAAAGGCCCCCCAATGAAGTAATAACAAGCAAATCATAATCAAAAGTTGTAAGCTCAAAGTTCCAAGTTATGGTGTCAAGTCTACAAAACCAATACTCATGACACTGATCATTGTCGGTACAATGGCTTGAAATAGGGGTCTTTGAGTCAAACAAGCACATCAGGGCACAATGATTTTCAAAATTCCAAACGACGTCCCCGTCGGAGAAAATAGAAGGGGTCAAACCAGAAGATGTACTTCATTGTATCCCAAGATGTCCTTCCTTATATCCCAACAGTAGAACTGAACTGTAACCTAACAATCTGTAAAGTGCTACTACTCCCAGAAGATAGTCCAAAAATCTGTGCACCTAAATTCTATGCTAATGACACACCCAAAAATCTACTCCCATATGACAACAAAGCTGTTTGCATTTCCATCATTGTGCCTCTTATAAGACTTGCTCCTACTCTCCCGCTGCTTAAATTATCTTGTTGAATGTTTGTTATACTGGATGCTGGAAAACCAAGTGCAAGGGAAAGGTTACCAGGTGAATTCAGATGCATGCTCGCGGCCCAGGTCATCTTTGTTGGCGTGCTTCTACGTGAGGAGGAGGAATCCCTGTCATGTTTTCCCAAATGGGGGAGTTTTTGAGGCTTGGGTTCCACGTCTTCTGCGTTAACTTCCACTCCTTCCTGAACTATCTTTCTCCACAATGCCATTTTCTATGCAACCTCCCATTGCTTCTCTACCTCCCCCTCGCATGCCTCATTATACTTAATCTACCTTTCCTATCTCTTCCTTTCTGTCACTAGGTCTTACATCCTTCACCAAACCTTCTACTGCCCTCGCACGTGGTGGGCCTTAGTTAGCCATCAATTTACTCTCCAAATTCAAATTTTCCATCAAGAACTTGATCACCAGTGGAATGCCTTGTAAGTAAGTTCCCCTTGGATATTTCAAACACTATAATTCAGTTACCTCTCGGCATGAACAAGTGGAAATTGAGTACTCCAAGATATAATTGTTCAAAACACCATGGAACCACGTATCCACAATGCAAGTCCAAATCAGATCAGCATCATAGGGCCTGAAATTCTTCCTGCATCCAAACAAGTGTGTGATACCTCCAATTCCACTTAGATGCATAAGTAATCAACCATTAGTACAATTCTACTGGAAAAATATTGAAAAATATCTCATATAAACTGTCATACATATTCTATTCCACCGACATGCGTGTGTTAAACTCAGATCCAGTGTTGAATCATCGTGCATATTCTTCTTCTAGATCATGTATCCACTCCTCAACACTTGCTAAGGTCAACCAGTATGTCTTCATCGTGAACCATCCTAAAGAAAACTAAAAAAGAGGTCCTAGCAACGGAACCAATGATGCAACCTAGAATTCACCAATACAAGCCCAAGTGCACTATCATGTCACTCAGCCTAGATTGAGCGCTCACCCAAAGTGCATAAAGGTGTTACTATTGTAGGATGTTAACATGATGAAGACTTAAGGAATTCAGATCCATGATTAATATATCATTCTATATTGCATGTTCAAATCTAGATCTAGATAATAACAGACTTAAAAGATAAACATGATGAAATCAAACATGAAATACTAAGCTATAACCATGATAACACCTTGATTCAGTCCATAATCCCCATTATTAAATTCAATAATACACAGAAGCTTCTTTATAATAATAGTAGCATACACTCATGCGCATACCAGATTTGATAGCATAATCTCACTATACCATAGTTCTGACACTCTCTCTATGCTTACACAGTTCAATACATATTTATAAGGGTGGGAACTTTCCCTTCACCACTTATCTAATCCCAAAATAGGTCGCATGCTATTATTAGACACACGCCGTTACAAAAATAGCCACACATGCAAGTGCGCTAACAATAGACTTATTTTAGTTAACTGATAGTAGTAGATCTATTCTTGTCCTGTGTCCATGAAAAGTGCTTTATAGCTAATCCTCCAAAAATAGACAATTTTTGTCGCGTAAGTATTTGACCGGTTTGTGTGCTCCACACGCTATCTCCAAAAATAGATCCTCGTCATGAAAACAGCTAAGTCCCGAACCTGTTTCTGTTCTTCACACGCGATCCTTTCTGATACTTCCGTGCATTTGAATGTGCTCTGCTCTCTTGCATGAAACTTCTATATTTCCTTTGCTAAGTTCAAGATTCTGACTGATCAACATTTATTGACCATGCCTTTCTTTCTAAGATATCAATAAAGTATGTTTCTTTCACAACCTACACTTCACACTCCCTTTCTCTTTTAGACAATTAACAAAAATGGAACATGGTTCTTATGTGTCTCTGATATCACTGAATCACAACACCCTTATGTTTTCACAAGTGCATATACTTGAACTCATGGTGTGATTGGATAACAGTTTTGGCACGCTCGATGGGACTTAGAGGTCTTCACTTAATTACGACAAGATCGATGTGCACTTGTTGTAAGTTTCTAGCTTTGAAGGATCTTTGAAATTACAAATCTAGTGACTCTGAAAGAGGCATAATCCACTGGTTTCAGTAGTCCAAGCCTGGAAAATTTATGAGAAGAATACAGACCAGGTCAAGAACTAGGGAGCAAGGATTGTTTTTTATTTGCACCTATCTCCAGGTAGAGAAAGAAGGGGAAGAAGAGCTCAAAGGTCTCCATCTCCACCGAATAGGACATTGTCAACACCTCCACCTAGAAGGCCTTTCATCCAATCAACAAGAGTTCTTCGACCAATCAGGATGGCACAAAAAAATCCAAATTTCAACTTCACTGGAAGTAGTCCACTTGCCTTGAATGCACAAAACCCAGTTCCAGTTGCAGCATTGAAGAGCATCCCATACTTCACTGGAGAGAACCAAACTTCCCTGGGTGATCATGTTCAAGATATTGCGAATGTTTGTACAATCCACGAAATCCATGAGATAGACATTGCAGTCAAGTTGCTTGCCTCTTCATTTAAAGGGAAAGCTTCATAATGGTTCAGGAGTCTCCCGGAAAGCTCTATCCAGAATTGGAATCAGCTATGCATAGCTCTTCACAACAAGTTTGGGGAGAAAGGTGATAACTTGTCTTTGTTGGAGCAACTAATGACGATCAAGAGAGCCCCAAACGAGCAACTAACAGACTTCAACCTTAGATTTCAATGGACTTGGTATAGGATTCCAACAGTAGTAAAGCCCACTGATGAAGGTGCCTTCTTATACTTTCTTAGGGCTTTAAATTCTGATATTTCTTTTATGATTCAATCAATGGGGGGCACAACCTTGCCCGCAGCCTATAGCCTTTCCATAGTGGCTGAAAACTATTTGATTCAGGCTGGAAAAATCACACCTAGGCCACCCATGCCTCTATACCCAGAATTAGAAAGCCCAAACACTTATAAAGGACCTACATTAGCCCCCATCCCTACTCCAAAAAATCAAAGTTCAGCTGAAGCCTCTACCTCATCATCTAACAACTCCAAGGAACTCCAAGAGGTCATGAAGCAATTACAAAACTTGGGTAACGAGTTGGTGACAATAAAGAGGCAACAAGCTCAAAATTTTAGATCATACCAGCCTCAAACTCAACCCAATAGACCTCCATATCAGCCCAATAGGCCACCCATTCAAAATCAGAATCAAGTCAAAAATTTTGCTAATAGGCCATTCCAACCTTACAATATTAATGTTGCATCCACATCTAGAGCTTTGGTACCTGTACAAAATAACATGGCCCAGAAATATGATTGGTGTTTCCCATCCAGTCAGCCACATAACCAATCAATGTGCTTTAATGGTGCATTGAATCAGGATATGATGGTGCAAACCGTTGGTGGGTCGCAAGAGTCCAGCCACGAAGAAGATCAGCAGCAGGAAGCACCTCAGCAAGGAACATCTCTGAATGAACTACCATTGTCAATTGGCAGGATGAAGATTTCTGTGGTATAAATCAAATACCCTCTCAAAGTGTAGCAGCCAATACGTGCTCCAAAAAGAGAAGCATTAGAGAAGGATAGTCATCCAACTCAAATGGTCCATAGCCCTCTGTTATTCCACAAGGTGCTGGGAATCAAAGTGCAGTTCCAAATATACAAGGTCAGCCCAAACCACCTTCTAGGCCACCTCAAGCGTCGGTTGCAACAGATCAAGTGCTAGAGATGATGTGCAAAGTAGGGGGCAGCAAAGAGAAAAATCATCTCCATTAAACATCATTGAGCAGATGAAGAAAACGAATGTAAACATCTCAATGTGGGAGTCATTAGCTGTCCTAGGACAAAGAGACCTATTGCAGGATGCTATGGAAAATTGGTCAGCATCAAATCAGTCACCCAATCAACAAGAAAAAGTTCTTACTAATGCAACTCAGCCTAAAGGGAACCATGGAGGAAAACAAGGTAAAAATTTGAAGCCCCCTCCATTCTATGTCTCATTGGTAATATGAGACAAGTTGGTACATAATTGCATGATTGACTCAGTTGCAAGTAGCTCAGTCATGCCAAAATAAATAGCTGATCAGTTAGGGCTTCAATATGAAGTCATCTCCAAGGGCGTAGTGCAATTAGATGGGACAACAGTGACAACGGTTAGAGTAATCAAAGATTTGAGCCTCACATTACATGCATGTCCCAACGTAACGGTGTTACAAGATGTGTCAGTCATAGAATTGCCACCACTCTTTGCATTATGCTTGTCAAGAGATTTCACTACTAAAATTGGAGGCTATCTTTCAGTGGATTGGTCACACATGTTATTTAGAACAAGGTATGGAACTAATGCTATAATCAGATCTGAGCCTATTGTCGATTTCCACATAGAACCCCATACACCAAGTCCAATCAATGCAAATTGTTCGGCATTTGATCAAGAGGATTATCCAGGCACTCATGAAGCTGACACCAAGGTCAGATGCATTTTGGTTTGACTCTTGATGAATGGGAGAACAAAAGACACGCATTTGATCCATACAAGGAAATGGAGGAATCTAAGCTAGGAGTTTATTGTTTGCATGAAGAGAATCAACCTCTCCCCAGCATCACCAAGCCAGATCATAAGGATGAGAATGAAGTATGGCAATTTTTCTTTGATGGATCAAGGAGTAGACAAGGTGCAGGAGGAGGAGCTATGCTTATTTCACCACAAGGTACAAAGTATTACTCAGCCTTCCATTTTCAGTTTTCTTGCTCAAACAACACAGCTGAGTATGAAGCCTTAATTCATGGATTGCACTGGGAAAGGAAGAAAGGTATCAATAATTTGCAAGTATTTGGTGATAGTGAGCTGATCGTGAATCAAGTCAGAGGAAAAAATTATGCCAAGAATGATTTGTTGAAGAACTACAAAAATCGGGTATGGGATCTTATTGAAGATTTTGAAGCTTTTAGCATCAATTCCATCCCAAGAAAAAAGAATGAAGCAGCGGACAGACTGGAAGCAATTAGGGTTGTCTTTGATGTTGTAGAAAGTATCAAATGTGAGAAATCTCAACCTCACATCAAATTGGTTGTGAGACCAGTTGTTTCGGATAACAATACAAGTTGGCAAGTCTTCAAGAATGATCAACAAATTGTTAATTTCCTACAAGAAGAAGCTGAGTTCTCTGCTAGAAATCAAGACAAGATGGAGCGGTAGTATGGTGACCAAGTGGTGCAGCCAAGAACTAACAAATTACCAAAAGGCCTCATAACCTTGGAGTCAATCTTCAACCTGAATGATCAGTTCCGGAAGGAGAAAGCAAACATTCAAGTAAAGGGTGAAGATTCAGAGCCTATTTTAGTAGATGAAGGCAAGACATTGCAAATTGGCAAAGTAAGTACTCCACAAGAGAAATATGATTTTGTTCAACTTTGTCAAGAGTTCCCAGATGTCTTTGCTTGGAATTACAAATATTTAAGAGGTTTCAGCCCAAAGTTGGCACAACATACTATTGAGTTGGATCCGGAATCCAAGCCTGTTAGGGAGAAGCAAAGGCCAGTGAATCCCCATATTGAACCTCTCATGAGAAAAGAGTTGAGCAAGCTTATTGAGGCCAGTATCATCTTTCCCATCAAACACTCGAGTTGGGTTGCAAACTTGGTGCCAGTAAGAAAGAGAAATGGAGAAATAATATTGTGTGTGGACTTTCGTGATCTAAATAGAGCATCACTCAAGGATCATTATCCACTTCCATCAATGGAACAAATATTGTAGGTTGTAGCTAGTTCAGAAAGGTTTTCATTGCTAGACGGATATTCAGGCTATAATCAGATAATGGTGAAGGAAGAAGATCAATTCAAGACAGCCTTCACTACAAAATGGGGCACGTATGCTTACAAGAAGATGCCATTTGGACTGTCAAATGCCAGAGCAACATTTCAGCGAGCTATGGATATGGCGTTCAAAGGTCTTAATCAACAAAATAGTGTTGGTATACCTAGATTATATCACTGTCTTCTCAAAAAATGTAGCAGACCATCTCTTTCACCTCAGACAAGTGTTTCACAGGTGTAGAAGGTTCGGAGTGTCATTGAATCCAAAGAAGTGTATATTCTTGGCAAACGAGGGAAAATTTTTGGGCCACATTGTCTCTAGGGAAGGGCTAACAATTGATCCTGAAAGGGTTGAAGCCATACGAACACTTTCATTACCACACCACAAGAAATCTCTTCAAAGCTTCTTGGGAAGGATAAACTTTGTCCGCAGATTTGTGCCTAATTTTGCTACTCTTGTGAAGCCTTTAACAATGATGTTGAAGAAGAGTCTTGCATTCAAATGGACAGCGGAAGGCAAAGAGAGTTTTGAGAACATCAAGCATGCAATATCACAAGCTCCAACTCTTATCAACCCTAGACTTTTCAAAGGATTTCATGTTGTATGCTTTTGGAGGATCAGATACAATCTCAGCTATCTTGACACAGCTGAATAGAGAAGGTTCAGAACAGCCCATAGCATTCTTCAGTCAAATCTTGGAAGATTACGAAGTAAAGTATTCTTTCATCGAAAACCATGCCCTTGCTGTCATCAGGAGTTTGAAGAAGTTCAGACACTTGGTCTCGAACAATAAAATTCAACTGCTGGTGTCTCATGCTGGTGTTAAGGACTTTATCCTAAACAAGGATTTAAATGAGAAGAGAGCAGGTTGGATCACTCGGGTGATGGAATATGATATTGAAATCAAAGTGCTCAAGATGGTTCCTGGAAAAGGTTTGTGTGAGAAGCTCGCTTCCAAATAACCAGACGGGTCAAAAGGTGAAGAAGATGTTGTCCTGTTACTACAGGATGATCAAGAACAACCAACTGATGATGCACCCATTCCATGTTGGACTCAAGACTTGGTGCATTACCTCCAAATAGGTTTGTGCCCTCTAGAATAGAACAAAGCTAAGAGGAGATACTTTAGATTACAAGCTATCCCGTATGTAATAATTAATGGCATCTTGTTCAAGAAGGATATCAATGGTGTTCTATTGAGATGCATTGGAACAGGTCAAGTTGAGAAGATCTTACATGAGTTCCATGATGGGGAAGCTGGATGCCACTTTTCTCCACGAGTAATAGCTCTCAAAATCATGAAAGTTGGTTACTATTGGCCTACTGATGTTCAATGATTGCTACTCATGGGTCAAGAAATGCAAGAGATGTGCATTCTTCACTAGGAAGGAAAGGTTAGTAGCGCTTACCCCTTCATCCAATTTTAGTTGATCAGCCATTCATGAAATGGGGATTAGACTTCATTGGGGTTATCAATCCCAATTCGAGTCAAGGCCACAAGTGGATACTTACGGCAACAGACTATTTCACCAAGTGGACCGAAGCAGTGGCACTCAAGGAGGCAAGTGAATCCAACATATTAGATTTCTATGAAGGGATAGTCACGAGGTTTGGTGCCCCTGCCACTATCATATCAGAAAATGCATTGGCATTCCTTAGCACAAAGATCACTGAATGGGCTGTCAAGAATTGTGTGTATCTCAGCACTTCATCGAATTATTACCCTCAAGGTAATGGTCAAGCCGAGTCTACGAACAAGAACCTACTAAGAATCATCAGAAGGACTCTTGATGAAAATCAAAGGACTTGGCACGCAAAGCTCAAATCAGCCCTATGGGTTGATAGAATTACACCCAAGAGGTCTACAGGAATCTCTCCATACAAGCTTGTGTACGGGAAAGAAGCAGTTCTACCTATATCACTTGAGTTGCCAGCATTGGAACTCATGAAACAATTGGAACTAGCTGAGTTTGAGCCTATGGAAATCAGGTATGCAGAGCTGATGGAATTAGAAGAAACAAGAGAGCATGCAATGTAGATCAATAGAAAAAGATAAAGCATTGGTCAAAAAGAGTTTTGACAAGAAAGCTAAGGCCATGATATTGCAAACTGGAGATTTGGTACTGAAGTGGGATGCTAATCGTGCAAAGCTGGGAAAGCATTCCAAGTTTGATGCCATATGGAGTGGCCCATATATGATCATTGAATGCAAAGGTAGCAATGCCTTCCAGCTAGTTAAGTTGGATGGTGAAGAGTTGCAGATTCCAGTCAATGGAATCTATCTCAAATATTGCTACTAGAAGGAGAGTTTCTCACCCTTGTAAATATTAATTTAGAATTTCCATTCCTCCTAAGTGCTTATGCACATTGTACTATTGTTAGAGTATTTTTTATTTCCCTAAGTGCTTGTGCACATGTCCTATTGCTTCTACTATGTGCATGTTTACGATTCATCGAGCTCTCGGAAAAGAATTTGCAGCCACAAGAGAATCAGATCAGACAAATATTTCAATGGCTCAAGGATACATGTTTTCAAATTTTAGATCAGCTAAGAGATTATAAAACAGACTCCATGCCCAATGGATTACTACAAGAAACTGGCCATTCTTCATCTAGCAGGCAGATAACCCCATTGAGTCGCCAAAATTGTTATCCAAAATTCACCCCTCAAGGTAATTTTGATAACATGCATCAAATTCTTCAGTCTCGAGAAAGTAGATTGATTCAAGGCCAAAAATCATGTTTTTTGGGGCCCCTTTGGATTCTCTCTAACTCTCTCAAAAAAAAAATCCCAACGAGTTAGAAAAAATGCAAAAAATGCAAAAAATAAGGTCGTAGGATTGTTTTAAAGCATTGCGGATTGTACCGAGGTTCGTCGTACTAAGTTCGCGACTGAAATACAAAGAAAATTGGCTAAGTCAGACATTTTTGTCCCAGGTGGTCCATGGGACAGTTGGGACATCGGTACGCACAGGACATGAATTAGCCAATTTTCTGCAAGTCAATCAATTGCGGGCGGTGCGGAGATTTTTGTCCGAGACAGCCAGGACAAAAGTACGCACGGGACGCGCAAAGGTGAAAAGTTCACAAAGGGGAACAAGGAAGCCCGAATCAGCCAATGTGGAAGAATGTGTCCAGGACAGCTGGGACACGTAGACCATATTTTGCCGCAATATCCGCAACTCAAAGGAAAAGTCAACGTTTGACTCCTGAAACTTCAAACGGCCATAACTTTTGACTCTAAGCTTCGATTTTCACAAAATTGGACTTTTTGGAACAAGCACGACGTCCTCTACGCCACAAAAAATAGATTTATTATTTTTAGTGAGGGTATATATATTTAAATAAAATAAACATATTCGGCTCAAGTCAGTTAATGCTCTTTCCCGTCAAATGACAGAAAACGTCTGCTAGACCCAAAATAGCTGTCTGCACTTAGAAGGCCATAACTTTTGCATTTCTCAATGAAATCACACAAAATTGGTACCATTGGAATCATGGCTCCAAGCTCAACACACAATAATCAAGAAATTATAGATTTGATGAGAAATCAATGGGGATTTTTTATATAACGTGGCCGGGTTCATAACAAAGTTTTATTTGGTAGGTGGGAGTGCAATTAAGAGTCATGGTCATCATTCTTTCTCTACTGCAGCACCTGGGACAGTATGGGGAGCCTTTTGCAAGTAATATACAATCATTTTACTCCATTTAATGCCTCTTACAAGTGGTTGAAGGACAGATTTTGGGATTTCCATTTTCCCTTCTCTCTCTCTTCTCATTTTTTCTATAAATTGGAGTGTTGGGATCATTGTAAAAGGGACAGTAGTTTTGTAGAAAAGCTCTACCAAAATTGCTTTGTGAAGCCAATGTGCTGTAGGCCCTTGTTGTGGACTCCTTGCATGGTGATCCAGGCCCTTATCCTGTAACTGATTGAACTGTGCATATCAGGAAGTAATAAAATATAAGTTTGTGGATGCATCTTCCCCTACTGTGTTTTCTTGCATTCTTCTTGCCCCTTCAACCTTGATTACAAGAATATTGTGTCTATTTTTATGTTCTTGCAGGGATCCATTATCATTGTGTATGTTTGAAATGTTGTTTTGAATGCATTTTGCTAGATTATGGAGAACTGTCATCACCCTTCTAGTGTGCACTTTGCTTATGTATCTCACGCATTGGAAGACTACTCTCACACCCTCCTTTTCTGGTGTATCACTGCTTTAGTGTAGGCTTTCATTTTATGCATTCTCTCTCCTTGGTCCCTTGGAAGGTTAGATTAGAAAAATTAGTTTACCCTGCATTAGAGTAGATTGTGGCAGGTAGTTTAGGAGTAAGAACCAGCTTTCTCTGGAGGTCTATCTCAAGTAGAAAGTCCCACAACTTGGAGATAGTACCCATGTTATCCAATCACACTATGAGTTCAAGTATATGCACTTTTGAAAACATAAGGGTGTTGTGATTCGGTGATAACAGTCTCCTTATAAAAAAACAAGTGTGTAGCATTGGTTTCCCCTAATATTTCCCCAGCTATGGACTTCTCATCCTTGAAACCCCATCTTCATCAACCCTCTTCCTTCCCTAATGATTCGATTCATCCAATTTAACTTCTTCGATGCGTCCCCTTCAGTGTTTTGATCACACATTTTATGTACGATTGTTAGTGTTTACATGGGCGGGGTCTATCACCCTATTAAGTGTAGTCCGGAAGGAAAGGTATCATGCACCATTTGTGTTGAATTTTCATGCCGTTCAATGTAATCGATGGTTGGACTTGGTTTTCAACGAATGGTCTTGCACCATCGAGTGTAAATATCTATCATAGATTAGAACAGGGAGAACTGAAGCTTGGTCATGTAAATATGTATTTTATTCCTCCGAAACCAATAAATTTCTACGAGTCCAATAAAAAGAATTTGTTCAACGATAGAAAATTTGCTACCTACCTCGTGCACTGAATAATTCATCTAGCTAGTTGAAGATGCAAATTGTTCAAAAGTTGTATTTCATTAACTGGTTGTCATCTCCTCTGTTTCTATTTTCTCCTGCAAAAAATCCATGAGACTGCAAATTAAGGAAGCTAAATGGCTGATCCATGTGAAGGAAGAGGTTCTTTCTTACCAGGAAGAAGAGAACGTTTCACAAGGTATCAGACACGTCTTTCAATGCCTAAAAAAATTTAGTGTATAATCTTCAACATTTCCACACATGAAAACATGCTCCACAACATAACGCCTATGCAGTGTATGGATCCCAAAAATGCAATCCCCTTGATGGTAGTGGTGGTATGTAGATGAGATTGCACCTTAGAATTGTCAACCAAAATAATAGAGTGTATGTTGTTTATATATATAGATCTCTTATTTGAATTTTGACACTAGTGACACAAAATGCCAACTGTGAACTCAGGATAAGGATTAGAAAACTAAAAAGGCCGACCACAAATGTCAAAAAGTGAAACAAGAACAAAGAGGACAAAAGTTATGAAAATGGACAGAAGACCCTGGGCGCTAGTGTCCAGAGTGGGCGTTGGTTTCCTAGGATAAATGATGACATATGTGAAAATACAGACAGACAAGTATCCATGTGACTTGACCAGAATTGGGTACAAAGTTGATAGGTGTGAGAGGGAAAGACAATAGAAACAATCAAAACAAGTGGATGGACAAAGGATTGTCTCACCAGTTAATATTTTTCTTATTTAAGATCCATACGTATAACAACACACTTAATGACATAGTAAAATAGTAATATGTGTGTGATTTTGTGTCTACACAGCCCATCAGAGTTAGAATATTCTAATAAAGTGTCATGCGGTTCTACCAATGTTGGATGCAACTAACCCTTTGTAAACAATGGAGAGGGCATCCTATCCATCCACATATAAATAATTTCATCTTTTGGAGAAGTAGTATGAGTACTTTTAGATACTGTGAAAAAGGCAATGTCGAACAATAATACATTCTTCACATTTTAATTTTTAATATTTTCATCTTGTTCATATTTATAATGTGTCAAAACTATTTCCTATTTGGTGCTACATGGATATCTCATGAACCAATTCGTTTTTAACTTTCTAAAATAATGTACCAAGATATCCTTTATGTTTTGTATATTGAGGAAAAGTTACAAGAAATAAACCCTTGCTCATTCCCTTCCTTATGGACAAAATATAGTAAACAATGTACTCAAAATAAAAAGTGTTCTTCACAAGGTTGAATCTGAAAGTTTTTGACAAACATCAAATATTCTTTTCATACTTTCACATGAAAAACCATGGTGGAAAGTGGTGCAACGTGACAAACGATAAAGATAGTTTTTTCGTAATGTACATGAAAGTTGAAATTAAGGATCCTACATTCCAAAAGGCATTTCCGTAAACATGTAAAAAAGTGTTTTCAATACACTAATTATTATAGTTTAATTAATTTTTTCTTTTGAGACGTAATATCTATTTACTGGATCTCTCAGTCCTCTCCATTTCATGATATGATTAATTATGTCTCCAAATATTTTGGTGGATGGGTTCTCAATTATGCTTTCTAGTGGGAATGTTAGTGACTGAGCCAAGGGAGTAGCTCATCCCGGAGCTCTCCACCATGCATGAACACCCATTCATGGTCTTGTACATCCACAACTCCAATGATAACATTGATTAGTTTTTTCCACGATATATTGTCACTTAACAAATAGGATAAGATGGATGATGAAGATGAGCTAGAGGGCATGATGGGAAAGGGAAAAAACATGGATCACTCAAAAATATCCATGCTTCCTATCTATAGGTGATGGTAAAGGAGACTGTATGAGGTCTTTGACTATGGGGAAAATGTGGATGCTAGGGTTAATGGCATGAGTCTTTATCTCTTAGGGATGGGTCGTCCCAGTCTCTTGGTATCCTACAAAGAGCTTATATTTAATTTCAAGTAAAACGTTTCAGTTGTGTTTCCTCCTCTACTGACCTTTTGCATTGTATGAGAAGTTATGCTTTCTTATGGGAATGTTAGTAAGCTCCTTGTAGCATCTAGTGGATTTGGTTGAGGTTCTCCAGTTATCTTATTAGATAACACTCCACTGTTTGTGTATTATTGTTGGAAAAGAGATTTGCTGAAGATATCCCTACATTAATCATGTCATCCACCACATCAAAATAGTCAGCGGTTGTGGTGTCGAGGTGCCCAGGGTTCTACTTCCACGTAAGAAAAAGATCGTGCTATAATTACACCTCACATATTTCGTTTGTCAATGTTGAGAGTGCATACTTTCCCCCTCTTACTTGCACAAGACTACATCGACATGGGATTTCATCATATCTACCCATTTCCCCTGAAATATTCTTCTTGGTTTCTCCTTCGTATGCAAATTATTTTAATGAAATACCCCTCCATATGGCTTTAAAAAGACACAGTACAATGTTATTCTTAAGCTCAATACTATTTTTTATTAAGTTAACTCTTGATACTCAATCCTTGCTTCATCATATTTACCAACTACCCCCGAAATATTATCTCCTTAATTTCTCCTCGATATGCAAAATATTTTAATCTAACCTTCTAAATATATGTCAAAATATCTTTCCAAAATTTAACCTCTCAAAAATTTAAAAAAATATATAAAACTAAACAGAAAAATAAAAGTCACAGTATTAAAAAGTGTCTCATTTTTTCTTGTGTTGGAAATAGCTAAACCTATGTCAAGCATGCAAAGGCCATCTTATCTATCTTTCCTCTTTGGAGAAGAATATCTACTATGAAGAGGGAAATGCACAACATTCATACATTTCCCCCAATTAGCTTTTTAATATTTGTTATTTTATATTTCTTTTATGTGGACATTGTTTCCTATTTGGTGCTACATGAATATCTCATGAACCACTTCATTATTAACTTTATGAAATAACCCCAATATTGTGTTGTGTAAGTTTAAACATCATCTATCATCATAAAAATATTGCAATTAATGGACCCACTCTAGTGTATTATTGTTGTTGTTGAACTCCACACCCAAAAAACATTTCAACAAATTAATAATAATAATTTTTATTTTTTTGGGGGGTATTGTTCGTTTACTAAGAAACAATTTATGATGTTCTAATCTTGATCAATAAAGGATCTCATGCCAAGCAAACAAGTCAGTGAAATGGAGATGTCAATACGTAGACCATTGAAAAAGTTAAAGTTGAAAGATCGAAGATCAAACAATTTCACTATTTTTTCATTGCCTCAAACATTAATTATTCTAATATGCATTTCCAAATCCATGAGAGTCTTTCTGGTTGTGCTTGATACACATTGGAGAAATGGAAGATCAAGATTTTGTACCAGTGATCATTGTTGGACGACACCATTATGACCATTGATCTAGGGAAACATTGATCACTACTTTAAATGCTAAATATAAACCCTAATTATTAGTGTGCATGAAATTGTTGACACACGTAACCTTGAGCGTAAAGTTTTAGTATCTAAAATAGGTAGAATTTGGGATTAACACATATGAAAGTTTCCCTTCTAATTGCTCATCGACCATGCGCTACTTTTTAAGATATCAACAAAGTACGTTGCCATCACAACCTGCACTTCACACTCCCTTTCTCTTTTAGACAATTAACAAAAATGGAACGTGGCTCTTAAGTGCCTCCTTACAAAACAAAATAAGAGTGTAGCATTGGTTTCCCCTAAGATTTCCTCAACCATGGACTTCTCATTCCTCAAACCCCTTCTTCATCAACCCTCTTCTTCCCCTAATGGGTCGCTCCATCCAATTTAATTTCTTCGATACATCCCTTTCGATGTTTCCATCGCACATTTGCTAGTGTTTTACATGGGCGGGGTCTATCACCCTATTAAGCATAGTCCGGAAGGCGTGCACCATTTGTGCCGAATTTTCACGTCGTTGAAAGCAATCGATGGTTGGACTTGGTATTCAACGGATGATCTTGCACCGTCAGGCGTAAATATCTGCCGTAGATTGGAACAGGGCGAACTGAAGGTTCGTCGTGTAAATATGTATTTCCTTCGCCGACACCAATAAATTTCCGTGAGTCCAATAAAAGGAATTTGTTCAACGATAGAAAGTTAGTTACCGCCCTCGTGCGCTCAATAATTCATCTCACTAGTCAAAGCTGCAAATTGTTCAAAAGTTGTATGTCGTTAACCGGCCGTCATCTCCTCTGTTTCCGTTTGCTTCTGAAACAAATCCATGAGACTGCAAATTGAGGAAGCCGAATGGCTGATCCAGGTGAAGGACGAGGTTCTTTGTTACCAGGAAGAAACTCACGATCAACATCACACATCGCCCTGCATTTTCAGCGTACCCAAACCCTTACTCAACGAAAATGAAGCAGCCTACGTTCCTGAAATTGTTTCCATCGGTCCCTACCATTTCGGCAAACCAGAACTCACAGGAATGGAAAAATACAAAGCCCAAGCTGCGCGCAGGGTATCGCGAAATATTCAGAAAAATTTCCCAGGAAAGAATTTCCTCTGCGTGGTCCATAAGATTACGAGTTTGGAACCCCAAATAAGGGATTGCTACGACAAGGAAATCGACTGCAGCGGAGAAGTGCTTTCCTGGATGATGGCTCGGGATGCTTGCTTCCTTCTTGAATTCTTCAGAAATTATGTTACCCCCCCATTTCAAGACGGAGATCGAGATGATTATCCTCTGTTTTGCCAGCATTTTCATCCTGTTTTCTGCCCGGAAAGCGATAACAGCATGGTGCTTGCAATCATCAAAGATGTAATGAAATTGGAGAATCAAATACCGCTTTTTGTTCTGGAACAAGTGCTCGCCATGGAGATCGATTCCATGGAAATTGCCAGGGAAAGAATTGATGTGGTACTGAAAGTTGTGTTTGCAAACATATATCGCCCTTTTGATTTCTACATCTTTTGCAGGTCGCCGAGGAGGTGTCACATACTGGAAATGTATCATTACTCTTGTTTTGGAATGGATATAGCTTCAGGATCTCAGAGGGATTCGTGGAATCCATGGCCCAAGGCATCCGACATCAGGTTCAAGCTTCCTTCGGCGCTCAAACTGAAGAATGCAGGGGTAAAATTCAAGGCCAACGCAGACAGCATTGAACACATAAAATTTGATGGCAAAACTTCGGTTCTGTCGCTTCCTCTTATCATATTGAATGTGGAATCGGAGGTTTTTATCAGAAATCTTGTTGCATTAGAATTGTGTTCCCCCAAATACAAGGTGAAAAAATTCACCCAATACGCTCAGTTTATGAGTGATCTCATTCATAACAAGAAAGGGGCGCTTGTTATGAGGGAAAGAGGGATTATTGTTGGTAATCTACGAAAGTACACGCAGTTGACAGCGCTGTGGAACTCGGCGAACCAGTCTCCGTCGATATCGCAGTGCGCTTCCATTGCAGAAACCAGGCAGGCCATACAGGACTACTACAGTAAAAAATGGAGGATCAATTATAAAATTCTTTGGTATGAATTCTGGAAAGCTTATGGCTCTAAGCCATGGTATGTGATTGGGGGTTTGGGAGCCACAGTAATCTTCATGTTCACTGCGATGCAGGTTATTTGTTTGTTTTATGTGTGCACAGTAAAATCCCATCCATAGTATATTCGGATCCAGATTGTATGTTTCTGTATAGAAAAGGGAATGCGATGTGATCAGCAAGTTTAATGATTGGTGAGTTTACAATTCCATAATGTAAAATCATCTCAAAGTCGTTCTCCTTATCTTGTTTTTTGTAGAAATGTTTTTGTCCTCATGAGATTCTGTTTTTCTGGATCCATCTTTGCATATATTTGTTTGGCGGTGGATGTTTTGTTTCGAGGGTTTGTTTCGTTTCCAATATTTAATGACTTCGAGTTTTAAAAGGGCGAAACTTCAACATAAGGTAAATACTACCTCAAGTATATTTTGAGTTTTGAATTTTTACCCCTAAAATCAAATTATTAATTTTTTTTCATGAATCTTTTTTTCTAAATTTCCTTTATGGTAATATTAAGGCTGTTCTAAGTTCTCCAAAACAATATTTTCAAGTATTTAATTTTGTTAATTACTCTATACCTAAACCCTTAAGGATTTCATTATTGCATTTTCAATTTTGGTATGTGATTAGTTAATTAGTACAATGAATTTTGGTGAGGGACTTGTTAATTGATAAGGTGTTAGCATGGATTGATTATTTGTTTGAGTTAGATTTTTTTATTGATATGTGTTCTTTGTTTAAGTTGTGGATTATGTACATAGAATAATCTACCTAATAAAAGTTAGTGGAAGGATTGAGAGGTATCTATCCCCACATATTATGTCCGACCACAATATTCTGGCCTAATTGATCATTTTTAGTATCGGGGTCTTTCCGTCTGTTAAGAATTGATTGTTGGTGGGTTCTTTTTTAGCGAAGCAACTTCACCAATGGAAAAAAAACTCATGAAAATTGTTTACTTTTTGACTTCTCTCTCTTATATTTTGTGCAGCTACAGAAATCTTCGACCTTATATTTCTTGTTTATGACTCTATTTTCTCTCTTATTATTTTCTCTTTATCTCTCTCCTCCCCTACTCTCTTAATATTATAAATATACATAACATAACCATACTTGTTCAGTTCTTTATGAATCTATTTCTTTTTTGCAAATTACCCAAAGTATATGCACATTCTATTAACTTCTTTCATTCATTTTTTGTGATTTCACATTTATATAGAAATTAAACTATATAATTTTGAAAGATCAAACTTGAATTCCCTTCAACAAACTTACATAGCAATTAATTTGTGATGGATGAATAAATCGCAGTTGTAAGGCAGTATTTTTTATTATATTAATTTTTCGACTAAAATTGGATTTCAATGGAATATCTATTTTCTTGTAAAATAATGTAAATTTCAAAGAATAAACCTATATTCTCTTCAAAAGTTAGTATATAAACTAGTCAATGTTGGATAAGAAATCGGAGTTGTAATTTAGGATTTATCTATTTTAAGATTATGTTAAATATTAAATAGTTTTTCATGTTATATTGGCCAAAACTAGATTCTAATGAAATATGTACTTTATAGATAATTATTTTTGGGCATCTTTTTCACTTATGGGTCGGCCTTCAAGTTATCAATTACAAAATTCAAACAAGGGAATTGTTTGCAAATCAAAGAAGAGTTAATTTTATTGGATGATAATTGACTAATCATACAAGTAATTATATACATGTTCATGAGATGGGAGAAGTTAAATGAACACATGTGAAGGTGGACAATCAAGAGACATCTATTACAATATAATATGCCAACATGGGACTGTTGTATTTGAGCGAAAGATGTTCTCAAAGGAAAATTCAAGTCTAGTGAAGTTAAAGTTGCTCAAGTAGAAGAACCATCAGATAGTGATGTGAAGTGAAGACAACCTCATCAGTTGATTCTTCACGTTCATTGGTATCTTATGGTTCTTCTACTTGAACAACTTTAGCTTCATTAGACTTGAATTTTCCTTTCAGAACATCTTTCACTCGAACATAAAAGTCCCATTATAGGAACAACGCAGTGACACAATCAGATAATGGCCCATAATCACACATGGGTCAGAATCATAGTACAAACACCAACCCCATACTCAGACAATAGCGCCTAGATGTGTATGTCCTCCCCTAAAATCTAATTTCCTAAGGGAACACAAAGTCAACTAATTAGATCAACACAGTTCACATAAGTCTTCAGATAAGTTTTACGGTTACAAGAATAATCCTTTAGTTACAGAAGGTATTTTATCTCCTTTAATCAGTATAATTCAAAACTAATTCAGAACAATCGGGACAACAATAATGAAATTAGCGACATACCATCTACATTGGTACTTATTGGGCAAAGTCAAATATGGAGAGTAAGACTATACCTCTCTCCCCAACACTTTCTCTTTGGCGTGAGATCACCTAAAAAACTTGCATTTGTCGTGAGACCACCCAAAAAACTCCCACTTGGCATGAAATCTCCCAAAAAAATCACTATTACCATGATATCACCCAAAAAACTCACTCTTCACAACATTTCCAGGACATTTTTCTACCCTTTACACTCTTATACATACAGTGCACATTTTCCTTTACACACTTTTACATACTTACGCACACTTTTCTCTGATTTATCAGACACAGGACTTTGACTACTCTTTGGATCTTCTTTTGCAGGCCCTTCCTTATAAGAAAAAACAACCACAAGTTGCAAAAATAGGTACAATTCATACGCTTCAACCACAGGTTCACTTTCCTTTCATAGTTTCCATGCTTCACTTTGCATCATTCCACACTTCACTTGTCCACTTGGAACACATTTCATTGCACGCTCTACATGGTTATCAAGTATGCATCTCTTATCTAATTTATAATATCGATTATTCACTCAAAAAAATAAATTTGGGGAAAATGTAGTTAAAAAAAGCACTTCGGTATATTTCTATGTGTAGTCTTTTATTTCCCTATAGAACACTAGGCGCGCTAATACCTCATTCAGTAGGTTTGAATGCGCACCTGAAGCGTGCACAGATACCAGGTACCTCTTTTGTGATGCTTGTAAAGATTTTAGCATGCAGATAAATGATGATATATAACCAAGTACTTATTCAATTATACTAAACCATTGCATACATTCAATTAAAAACACATGTAATAAGGAACATAACAACTCAGATAACAATTAATACCAACTACATCATGAATTCACCATCCTCAACCACATCAATAACTATAATCCATCATCCATAATCTATTATAACAAAAGTATTACATAACAGAAGCTGAATACATATGTAAACCAAGGCGTTGGACCATGCACAAGCATCAAACCCTAGTTGAATAACATACTACAATCCATAACCATACTTAGATTTTATAGTTGTCTCCAAACAAAAAATAACAATAAGTATATATATATATATATGGGTGGGTACTTTCCCTTCACCACTTATACATTCTCAAAATAGATTGCATGATCAAAATAGCCATGCGTAAATTATGCACTACTTTCTTTAAAATAACCATGCTTAAAATCTTGCATGCTTTTTACAACCATTGCTAATAATATACTATCTTATAAATAGAACCTGCTTTAATACTATTAATATCCTGATTAATATATGACCCTTTTTCTTCATGATGCATGTGATTTATCAAAAAATATCCTTCGTTTGGCTGTCGAGGCACCATGTTTTCATCCTTTGCTTTCTCCTCACTCCATCTTATTTTTTCTATTTTTAGCCTGTAACTACAAAATTGGCTAAGTCATGGAATCTGCCTTCCTGGGCGTGAGCCTTCCACATGCCACATTATTGGTCCTCACATGTGTTCATATGCCCCACTTGTGTACCTCATTTCCCCCGCACCTTCTTCACACTTAGCTATTTTTCAAGTCCAACATTGCTCCACACTAATTATCTTTCTGTCCTTAGAAAATGAGGTTTACGATTCTTATAACCCCAATAAATAAGAAGAAATTCCAGGTTCTAAAAGCCTGAAATAATGAAATATTATCCAACACATGTTGATCCCTCCTACTCCTTAACTACCTACGAAAGTTTAGGGTACTCTTTATTAAGAGTTCTCTCCATCTCACTCCATTCTTTCAGTCCCTTCTTAGCTATATCTGGAATCATCCCAACGATCTCGACCATCTCATCTGGAGGTCATATCTTCCCCTTTGTGCTTCAAATCCCTTGTCACTCCAACTAGGCCTGAAATCATTCCTTCTGTGAAGTCCATCCTTCGTGCCACTTGGGACACCAACTCATTTATTCTTACCTCATAAGTCTTCCTTGCTTCCTTAAGCACGTTGCACTTCTTTGCAATTATGGTCATCTTCTCTTCTCATCCGAGCGTCTCATCCTTCTTGGCCACTAGCACTTCATTTTCTTCCTAGATTTTTTATTCCTTAAGGATATGGTCTGGATTTTTGCAATTGTTCAACGATCAACTTACCTTCTTAAGTTAGTCCTTCAATGTTGTAACATGGCATCATACTCCACAACCCCTACGTGCTATAACCTTCTTATTCCACTCCTTCTTTGCAGTAATGTTTGTTTCACTCAGGCCCTACACACTTGTCTTTTCCTTTAATATCCAATGCACTAAGTCCTACAAGTAGTGCAGTGTGGAACAATACGTTCTTGTGACCTTGTCTTTCAAACTTTGGGCATGCCTCTAAAATATCATCTCTGATCTACTCTACCATCTCCAAGATTACCTTTGTTACTCTGCTCTCTCTTTCTCTTTTATAAGTCGTTGAACCTCATGTGCCATATCATTCTTATCCTCCACCAAATTTTGAATGGTGGCCTCCTTGTCTAGATTTATGAGTGCTAAATCTACAACCATCTTATTTAGAGCATTACTTGGTTTCTCATCAGTCAACGTAGTTGGCTTTACTGTCAACAACTTATTGGGTGCCTTCTTCAATTTACACATAGCAAATGCATCTCCAACAATCTCAAAATCTGGCTCATCCATGTGTGTCTTACATGCTGTATGAAATAATCTTCCTTGTATGCATGGATTCCCCTTCATTATTGATAACCTCCCAGCCATGTAACTCTTCTGCGGCCACAATACCTTGGAAACACACATGTAACACCGTAGATTGATCATTGACATAATTCATCTGAGGAATCCACACAACTTCATTCTTCTTCCTCTTTCCACCAGAGCACCTTCTAGTAGGTACATGTTGTTCATTCCTTGTGCGTGCACTAGTTCCACCCAACACTTCATCCCTCACCGACGTTATATATCTTTTCTCCTATTTTTATTACCTTGAGGTGCCTTCATGGACCTCATACACCTCATGTACTTCATGCATCTCCTCATCATGTGTGGATCTCTCTTCCTTGTGCACTTCCTCCTGTGCATCTTAGATTGGTGGATTTTGATCTTTAAATCCCTTTTCTTAGTACAATTCCTCCACTACATCCTCCTCATCGGTGTCACCCTTCAATACATGTCTTCTTCATCTCTAATTCTTCACTAGGCTCTACTTAAGTGGTGAACTTGGAGTGGTGACTTCGCGGGTTCATATGGCCCTGCGCTACCATCTCGCCCTTCACATGTCCTTTTAAATCTTCCTCTAGTGCTATGATTAAGTGTGATGTTGTTCATTTTCTCTTCTTCTTCCTCCTAAGTTATTTCTTCTTCTAACCTTAGGGGAGTGACCTCATGTAATTTCCTTGTCCCAACTATATTTTTACCTTTTGGTAGCTTTGGGACTTTGAATTCATAATCGATGTACCTGCCATTAACAAATTTTGGCTTCGAGTATATGTATATTGTTGTATATATCTCCCCCCGGGGTAAATATAGTCACAGCAAAAGTGTCGACATGCGAAAATTTGCGCCCCAAGGTGTAGGTTGAGGGGTGCACAGCACAAAGTGTCGACATGTGAAAATTCACGCCCAAGGCGCAGGTTGGGGGCGCACAGCACAAAATGTCGACATGCGAAAATTCACGCCCAAGGCACAGGCTGAGGGCGCACGGAAAAATATTTCGACATGAAAATGGATGCACCTATGGCGTAGGTAAGAAGATGTCGACATGAAAATGGTCACACCTATGGCGCAGGTAAGAAGATGTCGACATGCAAAAATTCGCACCCTAGCGCAGGTTGGGGGCGCACATCAGAAGGCATCAACACCACATGTTCAGCGCCTATGGTGCACTTAAGAGTATGTTGACATGAGGATATTTGCGCTGAGGCGCATCTTTAGGAGGCGCAACATTTTGAGCTTTGACACCCTGACAGGAAGCAAACCCTGACGCAGATACTCAAATGGCCATAACTTTTCACAGGGAGCTCGGATTCACACAAGGTTGAACTTTACGAAAAGCTTACAAGGTCCTCTGTCCAACTACGACTGGATATCTTTAATTGGGTGAGAAAAATTTCTTCAAAATTCAAAATACAATTCGCCATTTTTTGGGTTTGCTAGGGTTCTCACCTACCACCGTAATGAGATGAATTAAATGCAACCTAGAGGTGGTTGGGGTAGATTTGGGATTCCTCTCTCTTTTCTCTCTCATTCTTCCTATAAATTGTAAGGAGGTGATTCTTTCTAAAGGTTGGACATTCTTGTTTTGCCCCTCCTTTCTTCTCTTTGGCAGGTGAATTTGTGGAGTTCAAACCTCCCATCTAAAATTGTAATGCAACTTTGCCTCTTGGCATTTTGTAGTGTATTGTATCAATATTTGGAGAAAATAATGCATGTCTGTGGATGATTCTCAACCCTCTCTGTGTTCATTTGCATCCTCCTAATCTTTCACTGCAAATTTTGTTATCTGTGCATGATCTTGCATTACATTTTAATGGTTTGTGTTTATTGGAAAGACAGGTGTTCTTCATTCCTCGGTGCATCACCTTTGTTAGTTTAGGTTAATTTTTATGCATCTTCTTACCCTGTCTCCTTGGAAAGTTGGATTAGGTTTTTGAGTAAACCCTCTGCAATTTTACATGTGCATCTGAACAGAGGAATAGGAACCGGCCTTCATCCGGAGAGCTTTTCTGATTTTGCAAGGTCCCACACTTGGGAAAAGCTCTATGTTATGCAATCACACTGAGAGTCTCAACCCATCGAGTTGCAGACATTCAGGGGTGCTGTGATTTGCCATCAACATATACCTTGGCCGCTTCTTCCTTCCTGAATACCAAGGTCATGGACTTTATGTTGATATCATCAAATATTAAAGTATCAATATAATCTGACTTACCTAGGTACTCATAGGTATTCCACAACGTATGGTACTTACATTCCACCTTGTTCGCATCAAACCTTAGTTTTCACGCATCTAAAAATGTATTCAATGAAGCTTGCAAATAGAGCACTTTGAAGGCATATGGTAACTTACACCAAGCACTCTTCTTTCCATCCTTGATAAGAAATCTTTTGATGCAGTAATGTTGATTTACCTGAAATTTTTTCCTTCCATCCAAAACCCCAGTCAAGTTACTTAAGATGTGCCATTTATGCTCAAATTATTCACGCATCCTCCTATACCACATCTCTACCCTTAACTTGTAAGTGCTTGTGACACCCTCATAGGTATAATCTTTGAATATCTTGGCCAATGACTTGTTCTCTGGTGGGTATTTCCACATTTTTTCCTTAGGGCCATCTAGGACCTCAATCTCCGTGAACAAAATAGATAAGAGGATTGTACCCCATGAAATATTCTCACCCTTACGCGCTTCCTCTATAATTCCCCTCTATGATGAAGGAAACAAGATTATACATTGTCCCCTCCGTCATTTTCTTTATGATGTGGAGCCACTTTTTGTTCACCTGGCCCCATCTTTCTTTTTCGTTGAACTTGGTCAATAGGTGTGCAAAACTATTGACCACAGGGTTAGTGACATTCAAAATATCCATCGTATACATAAATTTCTAGTATGTCATCTCAACTGTAGTATCCTCCACACCCACTTCATCATCTATGTAATTAGTAATCTTTGTACCCGAGCTTCGTAACCCTGTAAGCCTCCTGATTAATGGTTGCAGTAATGTGTACTCGTCTCCCTATGAAGTAGAAATCCTCATGGAATCTTGACATGATCCATCGGTTAAACGCACTTTGGTTTTCCAAAGTATGACAACTCATATATTTGCAGTACTCATATGTCTTACATGGTCTTATACCCTTCGTCATCATAAATAAGATTGTTGTCTTCAGTCTGCTTGTTTATATTCTACGCCAACTCTCTCTCTCTCTCTCTATTTAATATTTTCTCAAACTAGTGTGATGGTTGTAATCATTCACTTTTTATTTTTTAACATGGGATTCCTAAAAATGTCCCATAATTATTGCCCTCTAGATATTTCATTTCAGAAAATCTATCCTTGGGTGCTTCTTCTACTTCTACTTATGGCTCTTTCTTCTTTCTTCCCTTTGTCGCTGCTATTAGTGCTCTTCTAGGTGCCAAATTTCAACTCCCCTAACTCACTCTTGTAACTTCTTATCTAATTATCTAGTATGTTTCTCCTCACCCATGTTCCCTAGCTATGAATTCCATTTTCTAAACCCTAGATTTTGCAACTTAGTTCTCGTACCCTGTAGCACATTGTTACTATTCTCCCTCACACTCCCTACAAAGGATTCCTCACTTAGGTCGTGCCAAATCTTCCTTCGGGGTCATCAAATTTCTCTATTTCTCAATATTTTTGAATTGGTTTGCACCCTAATAACTCTTCTATGCTCAAATACTCTCTTGTGAAAGGTAAGAATGAAGTTTCTCGACCTCCTTTTTATAGATCTCCATGATTTTTCCACATTTATTACTCGCTAACTACCGCCTTACAACATATTTAAATCTATTTTTTTATTCTTTCTCATGCTTTCCATTGATTTCTTTCATGTGCCATAGTTGTAACCTTCTAGGGTGTTTACTATTATTTAGGCCGTAGACCTCCTTGCGCACGCTTCCTTGCATCATAGTACATAAACCTCTGCACCTAAATACCAAGTAGTTTATCATGTCGCTGCCTACCTCACTTTACACTGTGTGACCCTTTTCATATTGATGCATCTCCACTACTCATCACATTATCTGATCATGATTATCATTCTACATTTTCTTATAATACACTAGACATCAATGGTTTCTATCGGATCTCATACTGACAATAACACCATGATCAATCCATCAACTCCTATTGGTGTGTGCTCTATTACACTCCTCATCACTATCAACTATCCACTCTCTCAAATTTCATAGCCAATCCCCAAATATTATGGCTACATCAAGCTTCTAGTTACAGCTGGGCCTCTCACCATGTTTGTGCCATTCACTGTGGTACCTACAATCGAAGGCCATGAAATTATCTTAGGTCTTTCTTGGATTAGTGCCACTCAAGGTATATTTTCCATGAACCACTTGTGTCTCAAATTCATTCACAATAAGAAATTTATCACTACTCAAAGGAGTTCCACCCACACACACTATTACATCAGCCTCCTCTTGAGGACGCTCTTCGACTATTTAGAGAATCTAGCCCCCCTGGGCCTCTCATATCTAAGGAAAATTCTACACCTAGCTCTCCTATTCACACATGACCTACTTTTTCTCATCGATCTACTAGTCCATCTCCTCAGCCTAAGTACCCTACTCAATAAATCCCTTTATATAGGAGGTCACCACTTCTTTCACCTCCTATGTATCCTTCACATAGGTGCTCATCACCTCCTAGGTCTCCTTCACATAGGTGTTCATCACCTCCTAGGTATACTTCACATAAGTGCTCATCACCTCCTAAATATCCTTTCACATAGGTGTTCACTACCTAGGCCTCCTTCACATATAGATCATTAGTATCATACACCACCAATTTTAGAGCATGGTCACATGCCTCTATCTCTTTAGACATCATGTGGAGGAAACTTTCCCTTCACCTTCATCAACTAGCTTACTCATCATCATACACTTGGGGGCATCACGCTCACTGTCCCCCTCTTAACATCATCATTTTTTACCATTTCCACTCTTACAGTCCATGCTTCATATTTCCTATTTCTAGGTGATCTTACACAATTTGATAAATTTTGTATCATATTTACCCTATGATGTATTGTTTTGCTAAGGTTCACACTTGATTATTGAGGCCATACTACATCCATCAAACTCACATACACTACACACTTCACACCTTTATATAAGAGGTCACCACTTCTTTCACCTCCTATGTATCCTTCACATAGGTGCTCATCACCTCCTAGGTCTCCTTCACATAGGTGTTCATCACCTCCTAGGTATACTTCACATAAGTGCTCATCACCTCCTAAATCTCCTTCACATAGGTGTTCACTACCTAGGCCTCCTTCACATATAGATCATTAGTATCATACACCACCAATTTTAGAGCATGATCACATGCCTCTATCTCTGTAGACATCATGTGGAGGAAACTTTCCCTTCACCTTCATCAACTAGCTTACTCATCATCATACACTTGGGGGCATCACACTCACTGTCCCCCTCTTAACATCATCATTTTTTACCATTTCCACTCTTACAGTCCATGCTTCATATTTCCTATTTCTAGGTGATCTTACACAATTTGATAAATTTTGTATCATATTTACCCTATGATGTATTGTTTTGCTAAGGGTCACACTTGATTATTGAGGCCATACTACATCCATGAAACTCACATACACTACACACTTCACACTATGTGCTTCATGATACATCTTTCTAGAATTCTATTCTAACACCCCATACTACCCTATGACACACTTTAGTTCCATGAAACTTCATACTCCACTGCTGAGGGTCTAAATCTAAAATGAACCTCACATCTTTCCCTCTCTATGCTCTACACTGCATGATCTATCTTTGTAGTGTACATTTTCAAACCATTTCCCGATGACACATTCTAGTTCTATGGTTGATTCTTGATTGTTGAGGGGTCTTTTAAAAATGAACCTCATCTCATGCTCATCCATATCCGCTAGGGGGCATGCTTCTCCTAACACATTCACATTTCATACCATTCCATCTCACTCTTACACAACATACTGTATATCTTGGTTGCACTTATTCTTGCTTGATTATAATAACATATATACTTTGTTTCCCATGTTAAAAAAATACTTAGTATGTCAATATATTTTTTATATACACATGCATGTTCACTTGTTCTTTAGTTATGAATTCAAAATTCCTATAGATCTTTATAAGCAAGATTAATGATGTGCATTGTACCTCTTACCAATCCCACTGAGGCTCCTAGAGGAATCTACATTTGTTACTCTTACACATCACAGGTGCTATTGTTTCATTATTCACTACTTCTTCTTACTAGCATGTTACTTTCCATTGATCTATACACGCTTTGACATACTACTTATCTTTCTTACATGTTAATGAGTGTGTCATGTGCAAAATTTTCCTTGTAGGAACTGTTATCATCGAATCACAGCACCCCTGTTTTATACAAGTGCATATACTTGAATTCACAGTGTGATTGGATAACATGGGTACTATCTCCAAGTTGTGGGACTTGCTACTTGAGATAGACCTCCAGAGAAAGCTGGTTCTTGCTCCTAAACTACCTGCCACAATCTACTCTAATGCAAGATGAGCTAACTGTTCTAATCTAAATTTCTGAGGGACCAGGGAAAGAGAATGCATAAAATGAAAGCATACACTAAAGCGGTGATACACCAGAAAAGGAGGGTGTGAGAGTAGTCTCCAAATGTGTGAAATACAGAGGCAAAGTGTATACTAGAAGAGGTGATGACAGTTCTCCATAATCTAGCAAAATACATTCACAAACAATATTCCAAGCATACACAATGATAATGAATCCCTGCAAGAACATAATAAATAGACACAATATTCTTGTAGAAAAATAAAAGGGGCAAGAAGAATGCAAGAAAACACAGCAGGGGAAGATACATCCACAAACTGGTATTTTATTGCTTCATGATATGCACAGTTAAATCTATTACAAGATAAGGGCCTGGATCACCATGCAAGGAGTCCACTACAAGGGCCTGCAGCACATTGGCTTCACAAAGCCAATTTTGGCAGAGCTTTTGCTACCTAAAAACTCTGCTCTTTACAATGAGCCCAACACTCCAATTTATAGAAAAAATGAGAAGGGGAGAGAGAAGGGAAAATGGAAATCCCCGAAATCTGTCCTTCAACCCACCTGTAAGAGGCATTAAATTGAGTGAAATGATTATATATTACTTGCAAAAAGTCTCCCCATACTGTCCCCATGCGTTGCAACAGAGAAAGAATGATGACCATAGCCTCTTAATTGCACTCCTCAGCTACCAAATAAAACACTGTTCTGAACCCGGCCACCGTTTTTGTTAAAAATACTCGATCAATCTCTCATCAAATCCGGAATTTCTTGATTGGCTGTGTGTCGGGCTTAGAGCCATGATTCCAATGGTACCCAACTTTTGTGTGATTTTTTTGAGAAATACAAAAGTTATGGCCTTCTGAGTGCGGGTAGCTATTTTGGGTCTGACAGGCGTTTTCTGTCATTTGACGGGAATGAGCATTAACTGACTGGAGCCGAATATGTTTCTTTTATCTAAATATATCTACCCTCATTAAAAATAATAAATCCAATTTTAGTGGCGTAGAGGACGTCGTGCTCATTCCAGAAAGTCCAATTTTGTGAAAATCGGAGCTCGGAGTCAAAAGTTATGGCCGTTTGAAGTTTCACGGGTCAAACGTTGACTTTTCATCCCTCTGCCTGTCGGCCGCTTCGGCTTTTCGCGTCCCCTCGCGTCCCCTTTGTCCCAAATGTACCTAGTGCTGGGACAAGACAAATTCTTCCGATCCGCCCGATATGGGCTTCCCTGAGCCTCATTCGGACCTGATGACACGTGGCATGATTTGATTGGCTTTCGGCTCCTTCGGCTCTCCGCGTCCCGCTGCGTACTTTTGGCCCGACTTGTCCCAGTACTGAAAGTTCTCTGTTTCGGCCCGAACCGGCCGGTTTCGCCGTCCTCCGCGCACTTTTGTTCCAACTGTCCTGGTACTGAAAGTTCTCTTGTTTCGGCTGATTCGGGCGGTTCGCGTCCTCCGCGCACCTTCGGCCCCAACTGTTCCGGGCTGCCTTAAGTCTTTTCGGCCGACTCGCGTCCCCCGCGTACTAACTGCCCAGATGTCCCAGACTGCCTGTTTCAACAGTTAGTCAATTTTTTCCACTTTTTCGGCCAGTTCAGATTTCCGTGTCCCGCGCGTCCCGACGTCCCCAACTGTCCCAAATGCTGCGCAGACACCGCCTGGCGGCCTTTTCGGCGGGGTTCGGCGCCCCAGATGTCCCTCATGTCCCGACTGTTGCGAGGACTAGGACTTAGCCATTTTTTTACATGATTTTTTCTGGCCCGAGCTTGTTTTCTACAATTTTTTCATCTTTTCAAAACTTGCTCTCTTCTACTTGGACAGGGGAGTTAGAAAAAAATCTGAGGGGACCCTAGAAACATGACTTTTTGCCCTCTCAAACTATTTGCCTAGGACTTGCAGAATTTGATGCATGTTATCAAATTTACCCTGGGGGGGTGAAAATTGGATAACAATTTGGCGACTCAGCGGGGGGGGTTACCTGCCTGCTAGGTAGAACGGCCAGCTGCTTGTAGCAATCCATTGGGCATGGAGTCTATTTGATAACCTCTCAGCTGATCTAGAAACTTGAAAACTTGTGTCCTTGAGCCATTGAAACATTCGTTGAGCTGGTTTTCCCTGTGGCTGCAATTCCTTTTCTAGGAGCTTGATGGACTGCAAACATGCACATACTAGAAGCAATAGGACATGTGCACAAGCACTTAGGGAAATAAAATCTACTCTAGAACAGCAGTACAATGTGCATAAGCACTTAGAGGAATGGAAATTCTAAATTAATATTTACAAGGGTGAAAAGCTATCTTTCTAGTAGCAACGTTTGAGATAGATCCCATTGACCGGAAATCTGTAATTCTTCACCATCCCAACTTAGCCAGTCGGAAAGCATTGCTACCTTTGCATTCAATGATCAAGTATGGGCCACTCCAGATGGCATCAAACTTGGAGTGCTTTCCTGGTTTTTGCACGATCAGCGTCCCACTTTAGTACCAAATCTCCAGTTTGCAATATCCTGGCCTTAGCTTTCTTGTCAAAACTCTTTTTTACCAATGCTTTATCCTTTTTCTATGGTTTGCATTACGTGTGCTCTCTTGACTCTTCTAATTCCATCAGCTCTGCACACCTGATTTCCATAGGTTCAAAACTCAACTAGTTCCAACTGTTTCATGAGCTCCAACGCTGGCAACTCAAGTGATATAGGTAGAACTGCTTCTTTCCCGTACACAAGCTTGTATGGAGAGCTTCTTGTAGACCTCTTGGGTGTGATCCTATCAGCCCATAGCGCTGATTTTGAGCTTTGTGTGCCAAGTTCTTTGATTTTCATCCAGAGTCCTTCTGATGATTCTTAGTAGGTTCTTGTTTGTAGACTCGGCTTGGCCATTACCTTGAGGGTAATAGTTCGATGAAGTGCTGAGATACACACAATTCTTGACAGCCCATTTAGTGATCTTTGTGCCAAGGAATGCCAATGCATTGTCTGATATGATAGTGGCGGGGGCACCAAACCTCGTGACTATTCCTTCATAGAAATCTAAGATATTAGATTTATTTGCCTCCTTGAGTGCCACTGCTTCGGTCCACTTAGTGAAATAGTCTGTTGCTGTAAGTATCCACTTGTGACCTTAACTCGAATTGGGATTGATGACTCCAATGAAGTCCAGTCCCCATTGCATGAATGGCTGATTTACTGAAATTGGACGAAGGGGGCAGTGCTGCTAACCTTTCTTTTCCTGCGTGAAGAATGCACATTTCCTGCATTTCTTTGACCCATGAGTAGCAATCATTGAACACAGTAGGCCCAATATTAACCAGCTTTCATGATTTTGAGAGCTGTCACTCGTGGAGCAAAGTGGCCTCCTGCTTCCTCATCATGGAACTCATGCAAGATCTTCTCAACTTGACCTGTTCCAATGCATCTTAATAGAACACCATGGATGTCTTTCTTGAACAAGACTACCATTAATGAGTATATATGGGATAGCTTATAATCTAAAGTATCTCCTCTTTGCCTTGCTCACTTCTGGAGGGCACAATCCTGTTTGGAGGTAATGCACCAAGTCTCGAGTCCAACATGGGATGAGTGCATCATCAGCTGGTTGTTCTTGATCATTCTGTAGTAGTAGGACAACATCCTCTTCTCCTTTCTGACCTGTCTGGTTGTTTGGAAGCGAGCTACTCACACAAGCCTTTGCCACGAACTAGCTTGGTCACTTTGATTTCAATATCATATTCCATCACCCCGAGTGATCCAACCTGCTCTCTTTTCATTTAAATCCTTATTTAGGAGGAAGTCCTTGACACCAGCATGAGACACCAACAGTTGGATCTTATTGTTTGAGACCAAATGTCTGAACTTCTTCAAGCTCCTGATGACAGCAAGGACATGCTTTTCGATGAAAGAATACTTTATTTCGTAATCTTCCAAGGTTTGACTGAAGAATGCTATGGGCTGTTCTGAACCTTCTCTATTCAGCTGTGTCAAGATAGCTGAGATTGTGTTTGATCCTCCAAACGCATACAACATGAAGTCCTTTGAAAAGTCTGGGTTGATAAGAGTTGGAGCTTGTGATATTGCATGCTTGATGTTTTCAAAACTTTCTTTGCCTTCTGCGTTGTCCATCTTGAATGCCAGACTCTTCTTCAACATCATTGTTAGAGGCTTCACAAGAGTGGCAAAAATTAGGCACAAATCTGTGGACAAAGTTTAATCCTTCCTAAGAAGCTTTGGAGAGATTTCTTGTGGTGTGGTAATGGAAGCGTATCGGATGGCTTCAACCCTTTCAGGATCAATTGTTAGCCCTTTCCTAGAGATGATGTGGCCCAACCAATTTGCCCTCCGTGTGCCAAGAATACACACTTCTTTGGATTCAATGACACTCCGAACCTTCTAACACCTCTGAAACACTTGTCTGAGGTGGAAAGAGATGGTCCTGCTACATTCTTTGAGAAGACAGTGATATCGTCTAGGTATACCAGCACTATATTGTTGATTAAGCCTTTGAATGCCATATCCATAGCTCGCTGAAATGTTGCTCTCCCGGCATTTGACAGTTCAAATGACATCTTCTTGTAAGCATACGTGCCCCATTTTGTAGTGAAGGCCGTCTTGAATTGATCTTCTTCCTTTACCATTATCTGATTATAGCCTGAATATCCATCTAGCAATGAAAACCTTTCTGAACCAGCTACAACCTACAATATTTGTTCCATTGATGGAAGCGGATAATGATCTTTGAGTGATGCTCTATTTAGATCGCGAAAGTCCACACACAATCTTATTTCTCCGTTTCTCTTTCTTACCGGCACCAAGTTTGCAACCCAACTTGAGTGTTTGATGGAGAAGATGATACTAGCCTCAATGAGCTTGCTTAACTCTTTTTCTCATGAGAGGTTCGATATGAGGATTTACTGGCCTTTGCTTTTGCCTAACAGGCTTGGATTATGGGTCCAACTCAATAGTATGCTGTGCCAAACTTTGGGTTGAAACCTCTTAAATCTTTGTAAAGTCCAAGCGAAGACATCTGGGAATTCTTGACAAAGATGAACAAAATTAGATTTCTCTTGTGGAGTACTTACTTTGCCAATTTGCAATGTCTTGCCTTTATCTACTAAGATAGGCTTCTGAATCTTCACTCTTTACTTGAATGTTCACTTTCTCCTTCCGGAACTGGTCATTCGGGTTGAAGATTGACTCTAAGGTTATGAGGCCTTTTGGTAATTTGTTAGATCCTCAGCTGCACCACTTGGTCACCATACTGCTGCTCTCCAGCTTGTCTTGATTTCCTAGCGGAGAAACTCAACTTCTTCTTACAGGAAATTAACAATCTGCTGATCATTCTCGAAGACTTGCCAACTTGTGTTGTTATCCGGAACAGCTGGTCTCACAACCACTTTGATATGAGGCTGAGATTTTCTCACTTTTGATACTTTCTAAAACATCAAAACGCAGCCCCAATTGCTGCCCAGCCTGTCAGCGGCTTCATTCTTTTTCCCTTGGGATGGAATTGATGCTAAAAAGCTTCAAAATCCTCAATAAGATCCCATACCTGATTTTTGTAGTTCTTCAACAGATCATTTTTGGCAGCTATTTTTTCCTTTGACTTGGTTTACGATCAGCTCCCCATCACACAAATAGTTGTAAATTCCTGATGCATTTCTTCTTTGCCCAATGCAGTCCATGAATTAAGGCTTCATACTCAGCTGTGTTGTTTGAACAGGAAAACTGGAAACGGAAGGCTGAGTAATTACCTTTATACCTTGTGGTGAAATGAGCATCAGCTCCCTCCTCCTGCACCTTGTCTACTCCTTGACCCATCAAAGAACAATTGCCATACTTCATTCATGTCTTTATGATCTGGCTTGGTGCATGCTGGGGAGAGGTTGATTCTCTTCATGTAAACAATAAACTCCTAGCTCGGATTCTTCTATTTCTTGATAGGGATCAAAAGCATGCACCTTGCTTGCCCATTCATCAAGAGTCAAATCTGGGATGCTTCCAACCTTGGTGTCAACTTCATCAGTGCTTGGATAATCTTCTTGATCAAACGCTGAACAATTGGTATTGATTTGGCTTGGAGTGTAAGGCTCAATGTGAAAGTTCGCAATAGGTTCAGACCTGATTGTGGCTTTGGTTCCATACCTTGTTCTGAACAACATGTGTGACCAATCCGCCAAAAGATAGCCTCCAATTTTAGCAGTGAAGTCTCTTGACAAGCATAATGCAAAGAGTGGTGGTAGGTCTATAACTGACACATATTGTAACATTGTTACGTTAGGACATGCGTGCAGTGTGAGGCTCAAACCTTTGATCACTCCAACTGTTGTCATTGTTGTCCCATCTAATTGCACTACACCCTTGGAGATGACTTCATATCGGAGTCCTAGCTGATCAGCTATTTGCTTGGGCATTACTGAACTACTGGCCCCAGAGTCAATCATGCAATTATGTACCAACCTATCTCCTATGATCAATGAAACATAAAATGGAGGGGGCTTCAAAATTTTACCTTGCTGACCTCCATGATTTCCTTCAGGCTGGGCAGCATTTGTGAGTACCTTCTCTTGCATTTGGACCTGTTGATTAGAAGTTGACCAGTCCTTCATGGTAGCTTGTAGCAAATATCTTTGTCCTAGGATAGATAGTGATTCCCACATTGATATGTTTACATTTGTCTTCTTCATCTGATCAATGATACTGAATGGAGATGAAGTATCCCTCTGTTGTCCCTTGGCCTGCGCATTCATTCCTTGCAAATGAATGGCAAACAGCTGGCATCTGAATTGGTTTAGGAGCTGGTTTGGATGCTCCTTGTATGTTTGGAACTACAGTTTGCTTACCAGCGGCTTGTTATTGTTTAAGGGCCATGCCCTTTGTCTTGTATGCACATTGTATGCTTTTCGCCACTTCTGCATTGATTGTATTGTGACATTGTGAGTGATGTCCCATGTTTGAAACCTAATTTTTGCAGTCTATCTTGTCTTATCACTTACCTGATTGCACATTGTATTCTTCTTGCATTATATATTTAATTTCACTCACACATATTTCTATCCATTTTTCTTGCATGTGCCTAGGTCTCTACCATGCACATTCTGTCCCCCTACAGGGTATCCACTTCAAATCATTTTCAAGTCCTCTCCTTTGGACCACATGCTCATATCAGTACCACATACATGCCAAATGAGGCGGTGATACATTGGGTGAATCTGTCACCCCATATAATATCTCAAACCTAAAATACAATCATGTATATTACAAAAACAAAATAATCATGAAGTTACATAATGACCCAAAATATGACTTGGTTCCTTAGTTAAGCATAGACATGAGTGCCAGATTTAGACACTAGCGTCTGGGCACTACTAACGTCACCTGGGCGTTTATGTCTTAGGGGAAGATATAGTTACTTTCTCAAATCAGCACAGTTCACAACAATTTACATATCAGTTTCACAGGATTAAGCACTAGTCTCATAACATAGAATGAATGCAAAATACTACGATATCCTACAAAAAGTAAAATTGGAATAATTCATAACAAATTTGGCACAACTCGGAACAAAACAGGGACACACCATATGTAGTGGTGTTTATTGGGAAGAAGACATGGAAGGAGAGTAACAATAAACCTCTCTCCCCAACACTCTTCTGCCATTCCATGAGATCTCCCAAAAGCCTCATACTTGGTGTGATATCACCCAAAAAACCGCTATACAAAGCATTTTTTTAGGACATTTTCTATCCTTTACACTTCTATAAATCAGGTACACACTTTCCTTGTTACATACTTTTCCAGAGTTTTTCATAATACATGAATTTAACTACTCTTTTTCTTTTCTTTTTGATATCCTCCCTTAATACGCAAAAAGAAGGAAATCCACATCAAAAAATTGAGCACAACAACAGGTAAAACATGATATAACACAATACTCTTCACCCCTTGGGTCACTTCCTCTTTCTTTGCTTCCACACTTCATTTTTATCACTTCACACTTTCACTTGTCTCTTTGGCACACTATCGCCATCGCACTCTATAGGAAAAAATGTATGCATATTATAACTAAGTATTCACTCAACAACATAAAGTGGAGGAAAATGTAGACACAAAATAGTTGTTATCCAATTATTCCCCCAGACAAAATTGAATAAACACAACCTTGCACACTAGGAAATTGAAGGGACCATTCGGCCATGGGAGCTCACATTTCAATTTTGAAAACCAGGTTACAGGAGGGCTTGACAATGGAAATTCAAGGTTGGAAAAATAATGGACAAGGGCCAACATGGCCAAGGGAATGTCGAAGGAGAGCAGAGCTCAAGTGAAGAATGGAGGCTCAAGCTTGAAATTTTTCAAACTTTGAGCATTCGGCATTTCGGAGACGATGTGGGGGGAATTTTTAAAAAAGTAAGAGAAAAGTCCCGAAAACCTGAAAACTCGAAGTCCAAAAGGTTTCAGAGGTTTTTTGGGGTCAACTCCCCTTTCGGGTTCAATAACTTTGTGAAAATGGAATTTCAGAGTCTGAATTCTGAAAGTATGAATTTCAAACTTTGGAGGTTTGGGGGTCTTTGTCGAGAAAAATGCAAAATTAAGAGTTGATGCTCGAAATCCTAAAATTCTGAACTCTGAAAGGTTTCGGGTGTCAGGGTCAAACTTGATTTCAGGGTCAACGCAACAAGAATATTTGGACTTTCGGAGGTTCCAATTTCAGACTTTCGAAGGTGCTGATTTCGGAGTTTCGGAACTCTCAATCCAATTTCCAGTAAACAATGCCATTGAATTCTGAAGCATCAATGTTCAAAGTCCTGAATTGTGAAGGTCTGAAATTTCTAAGTTTTGGGAGTTACAAGGCATTTCAGAGTCCAAAAAACAAAGCCAACCACTCGCAGTTAATACAATATGGCACCCCAGGCTTCAGATGGCCATAATGTTTGACTGGGAGCTCGGATTTGCACAAGAAAGGACTTTTTGGAAAGATCGCAGTATCCTTTACACAACTACCATTATATAGGATGCTCTTCAAAATGTTTAAGTGGGACTAAGTTCTTCAAAATGAAGAAATATAGTCCTCCAGTTTAGACGATGTTCCAGGTTTCTCACCTACCACAATGATGAAGTATGGGCTTCCTTTCTTCTCCAACAAGACAAAATACAAGGAGGTATGGGTTTTGCAATGGCACCCATCATTGTTGTAGGAGATTTTAATGCATTTTAGGGTGGTTGAAGAAATATTTCAAATTCTTATCTCCCCACCTTTTCTCTCATTCTTCCTATATATCGTAAGGAGGGTCATTGTTCTAATGTTGGATAATTTTGCTTTGCACCCTCCCCTTCTTCTCATTTTTGTAAGTGGATTTGTGGAGTTCAAACCTCCCATTCAAGTTGTAATGTAAGTTTGTGCCTCTTGGCCATTGTAATGCACTGTATCAAATGTTTGGAGCGATAATACAAGTTAGTGGATAAATTTTAACCCTCTCTTGTGTTCATTTATTTCTTCTGATCTCTCATTGAAATCTTGGTTATCTGTGCATGGTTATTGTATTACATGTCTAATGGTTTGTCTTTAATGGTTAGTGAATTCTCATCATTGGATTGATCTGTTGATTATTTTCATCCTTCTTAGTCTAATTGTGGTTTCCATCTCCATGCAAAGAAGGTTTCCAACATTCCTTTTGGTGCATCACCTCTATTAGATTAGGTTTAATTTCTTGTAATCTTCTTAGCCCTATATCCTTGGCAAGTTAGATTAGATTTTAGGATATATCCTCTACAATCTCGATTTGTGCATCAGAATAGAGGAATAGGAACCGACTTTCATCCAGAGAGCTTCCCCATTTGTGAAGTCCTACACTCTGGGAAAAGATCCATGTTATGTAATCACACTAATAGTTTCAATCTATTGAGTTGAAAACAATCAGGGGTGTTGTGATTACGCATCAACAATCATACAATTGAGTACATTTATAGTTCATACAAGAATAATAGTATTTACATGATTCCTAAGCAAGAAAACTAGTAATTGACATCTATATTTAGCCTTTAGTCTATGTTTGTTGTTTTATAATAGGTCTTACACACCCTATAGCCCAATTCATACTTTATTTGCTTATCTTTCATACTTTGGACACTAGTGCCCAGTTAGGACACCAAGGGCCCTCGTCCCCCTCTGGTCACCCCTAGCCTCTTTCCACCTTACTCACTCTTTTTGGGCCTCTTATTTTCTTACGGGCCATCCTTCTAGTTGTAAATTACAAATTTCAACCAAGGGAAATCATATAAATACATAAATATGTGATCAAAATAAAGGGACCAATCTCTAAGCATATTTACTATCACCTAAGCTTGCATCTAAGGGCATCCAAATTAGTCAAAGGAATCCATCTAGCATTCATTTAAGGGAAAATAAAATGATTTTTCTACATAAAATACATAGGAAGGGGAATTCTATTTTATTTGATACACACAATTGCATCTTGTAGACAATATAGCCCACTATTTATTAAATCTTGCATAAGGGCATCTTAGGGCATGATTCTTTCACACACTCAAAATAACTACATGAATTATGATATGTATTGCAATGCTCGGTCATAAGTTCACTCTGTCAGGTGATCGTCGGGATTAGTTTGACTCCCGACATTGCATCCTTTTTTGTATTTGATGTGGCATTGTGGTTTTTGCAGGGAAAACATTTATTTTGCTGGTTATATGTACACTCAAAGATCAAGGTGTGACATACAAGAAACTAATAGTAACTATTAGTGACACTCTTACGACACTCCCAAAAATCAGGTTATGACCATTTTCATAGTCACGGGTGCAAAGTAGCAGACTCTAGCTCCCAAGCGCCCATGAACCAGTCCAGGTACCCACCTCCTAGCCTATTTCATGACATACAAAATTTATTCTGAGATTTGACGACACAATTTACTTCATTTTCATTAGTTTTCGTAGTATGTGCCAATCCCAGATCAAACGCAAATCATCTAAGTCCTTTTCTCTCTCTTTTTTCACTTAGGGTTTCATATTTTATTAGCTTATTAATTGTGTCAAATTGTATTTGGTAGTTGTATATCACAGTGTACATTTAGTTACTCTACAATTAGGGTTTTACAAAAAGCTTATTTTTTCTTAAATCAATAACATAAGATAATTTAGACACACATGACACAATCAATGAAACATGTAATTAGCAATACACACAAACATGTATGAAAACTAAGAGTGTAAGAACAAGATGAAGTAAGATAGTAACTGATAGATAAATATACATGTGAAGAAATAGTATCAGTGCTACACCACACACACGTGTTAGTCCTCTTAGCTAAATATATATTACGTACATAATATATAATTAATCATAATGAGAAAGTAGAAAGGAACTATGATAAAACAATAACACTTGTGTGTAGCATATAATAGATGCCCCCTAAATGTATAGGAATTATGGGTAAAGGATTGAATAACACCTATCAGTGTGTACTAATCTATGTGTGTCCTACATCAAGCTCAATATACCACATGAACACATGTGTGTAAAGAGTAAAGAGATCTGATATCTTTCAAATCCATAGTGAAAAAGTAATATGTAAAATGTAAAGTGCAAACAACTCGAGCTAAGTTCATAGGTCTTGATTTTGTATTTTTTATAAATATATGAATTTTTTTATAATATGAGACTATGTTAATGTTTTTTGTATTTTTGAATTTCTTATCTATGTATAAGAAATAGGGGGTGGCATTAAATATAACCAATGAGAACCAAAAGAGGTGGATAAACTATCAAGGAAGATGGAGGCTCATGCCTTGATTGTAACTTGAATGTAAGTGTTATATTAGTAGTAATGTTTGTTAAGGATGACCTAGAAGAGAAAGGAGATACACTAACAGTATGGGAAACATAATTCCTATGTGGAAGACTGAAGGAATAAGTACACTAAGACATCCTAAGCGCATTAGAAGGTTTGTGAGAGGTTGTGGAGGAAGCATGTGTACTAGAGGATGAACATGGGATCCAATGTGATTGATAAATGGAAGAAAGAGTGTGTGAGACCGAAGGCTTATGAGGATACCAAGCAGAGTTAGAGCCATGAGAGGTATTTCGTGTAACCAAAGGCATATTGAGAGACCTACGAGGATTAGATTTGTGAGAGGAAGTGTTCGTAAACCAAACGTCTATTGAAATACCTATAACGAATAAATCCATGAGAGGCATTATGTATGTTGAAAGGCCTATAGGGAAACCTAAGAGGGCTAGAGAGATGAGAGCTGATTTGTCCAATCAAGTTCCTAAGGGAATATCTAGGAGGACTAAAATGATTGGAGATACTTATGGAAAATCAAAGGCCTCGGAAAGAACCAAGAAGTGATAACATTGTTAAGAATAGTGTGTGAAACCAAAGATCTACCTAAAGATGCATTATGCGTGGGAATAGGATATGTAGAACAAGGTCTGAGAAAATTAGGAGAAGGTTCTTCAAAGGGTCCACCTCTAATTTTGAAAACCTATTCATCATGACTAGACATGACACATTGGTGAATGATTGATGGCATAGCCCTAAGAGAATGTGTCCAACAAATACCTAATCATAATGCACTAGAGATAATAGAAGATACATCTAAAAATGAAATTAATGTAGTGATATAACTAATAGTGATAGGATATGATTCCTACCCTGGCCATTCACCATCGCTATAGACCACTGTTGACCTCTTCCATAATGGCATGATGAGAGAAACTATTTTTGGTGGCATGCTTATTGGGGCCATTCGTACCAAAAATATCATGCCCTTTCGATCCTTCACCTATACCTTCCTCCTTCTCAATAACTTTGATGATGAAGCCATCATTGGAGGAAGGTAAGAGGGCATTAAATTATGTGACAAATATCAATAACATGATCAGCATGAGGCAGTTTGTAAAATTGACGAATGTCTTAAAATCTATAATTATCCATTCCCTAATCACTCCATATCATAAGAACCTAACCCTAATCCTTTTTATGAAAGTAATGACACTAATAAAAAAATTTACACCTCATATCCCTCTACTAGTGCATATACAAAATACATGCTCAACATGTAAGGTGTCAAACACATCATAACTTGTATTGAGTCACCATGTCATTCTTTTTCTTAGACCAAATCATGTAGTCATCTATCCATGCTCTCTTACAGAAACCTCACATGAACATGAATCAATCATTGATTCCATAGAATAAGTAAACTCCATTGGCCCTTATGGAAGCATTCCTACATGAATAATATTTAATGTAACCTCATCATCCTTTTCAAATATTACCAACCTCTTTGCACCTACATGGTTGATCCCATATGATATTAATTTTTCTATTTTTATGCCATCATCCCCATATGAAGATCCTTCTACCATGACCTATCCTATATAAATGTCATAAATATGAAAATATGAATCCCTCTATAAGCCCCACCTCTTTAGATCTTATTTAGACTGATACCACACATGTTGAATTTACTACATAGTTCATCCTTGAATATTGAGACCCCTTTATAGAAATATCTCACCTCCCAAGTCAAATCCTATTTCTGGATCTTATTCATACCTCACTTAACACATCATGAACTTATTAAGTCAGCAATATTCACTATGAGCATCTCTTTTTCTACCTACGTTAGGACAAAAACCTACCCTATAAGGTTTAGAAGAAATGATGCGGGAGCGTAACTTGTGAAGGCCATAACTTTTGATCCGATTGTTGGATTGTCTTGAAATTTTCCAAGATGGTAGATATTCATTAGTATTATGCTAAGGCCAACCTTTAGAGAAATTTTTAGCCATTTTGGAATATTTTTGAGGCCGGATTCCTTCATCTAGTTGTCTAAAATTGGCTCCGAACGTTTTTTTCGCTTTTGACAAGGTCTTAGAGTTTTAATAAATTTTGTTGTGCTTTTTAGAATAATAATAAAAAAAAATCATGAGCCTTAAATTATGAAGGAAAATTTCACACCTAAATTTTGGGGCCCATACGAGATGTTTTTCTAGTAGGTAATTTTTGGCATTTTAGGGTTTTTCGTATTTTAGGGGTTTTCTAGAGTAGATGTGGAATAAAAGGAAGATTGTAATGATGTAAAAGACTAGTGTAGATTCCATAAATGAGAAGAAAGCTATTTTGAAGCTTCTATTTTTTGTTTGTAAACTGTTTGTGTGTATTTTAGAGGTATTTAAATCTCTTGTAGTTGGATCCACGTCAATTGGTATCAGAGCGGGATTTTGATCTTACAAGAATAATTAAGGTAATATATTACATTTTTCTGTATAAAATTTTCCTCTATATTATATAATCATGGACAGATATGGGAGGGACGGTTATTCCCAGATGAATAGGAGTATGTAAGAGCTACATAGACAAGTTTTTGAGCTCACAAGAGAAGTTACCCCGCCTTAGAAGGAGACATGAAAATGGGGATGCAGACCTAGATAGTGATACTAAATAAGTACCTCTATTAATGAATGAAGGAGATGAAGAATAGAATGAGAGAGATGAAGAAAAATTGAATGAGAGACTATTTGAGGAGAGATTGATTCAAGCTTTAGAGGGAAAGAATGATGGAATCAAGATTAATGTTCCTGATTATGGTGGAGGGTTACAACCAGAGGAGGTGGTTGACTAGTTGAATCGTATGGAAAAATTATGTGAGTGGAAAACCCTTTCAAAGGAGAAGAAGGTTAATTTTTCATGCGCTAAGTTGGCTGGCCATGCATTGATTTTGTGGGATCACCTGCAAAATGAAAGATAAAGGAATGGAAAGGGCAAGATCTGAAACTAGAATAAAATGGTAAAGAAGATGAAAGACAAGTTTCTTCCTTCCGATTATGCTCAGACAATCTTTCGAAGGTTTCAAAAACTAAGACAAAATGATCTCTGCATTGAAGAGTAAACCAATGAATTTTACAATTTTTCAATTAGGGTGGAATACGGAGAATATGAAAAACATAGGCTACAAGGTATATAAATGGGTTCAATTATACCATACGAGATGAGCTAAGTATGCTCCAGATCCATAGCCTGGAAAATGTTTGTCAACTTGCATTAAAATTGAAAGAAAAGAACAAAAGGAATAACTTTAGAAGAGGTGTGAAGAGAGGGCCATCATCATCTCCAATGAGAGGCAGAGGTAGATTTGACTCTACAAAAGGTGAATCCTCTAATGCAGAAGGGAATGAAGATTCTGGTCAAAGCTATGGTAACTACCAAAGAGGTAGGGGGTTTTATATGGGAAGAGGTTATAATGGAGGATGGGGTTCAAATATCCCCCTAAGGTAATATACATGTTATTGATGTGGTGAAGAGGGACACAAAGATTTTGAGTGTCCACACTATCCTACATAGGAAAAATGGAAAGGAGAACAACCATGAGTAAATATGGTTGAATCTGAAGAGCAAGAAGAAATGGAGGTCACTACAGACTTGGGTGAAATCCTCACATTAAGGAATACAATGATTTTCCCAAAAAAAAAAAAAAAGCAAAGGATGGTGTTGGTGATGATTCTTGTTTGCAGAAAAATATATTTCGAACAAGATGCACCTCTGGACGAAAGGTATGCCAAATTATTATTGATGATGGTAGTTGTTAAAATATGGTTTTAACTGTGATGATTGATAAACTCAATATGAAATGTGAGAAGCACTTATATCCCTATCGTATATCATGGTTCAAGAAAGGGAATGAGGTAACCATAGATAAAAGGTGCCTTCTAAAGTTTTCGGCTGGGAATACCTATAAGTATGAGGTGTGGTGCGATGTTATCCCAACGGATGCATGCCATATATTACTGGGGAGGCCTTGGCAATACGATAGAAAGGTTACACATGATGGATGAAAAAATACATATAATTTTTGGAAGGATGGTGTAAAGGTGGTCTTGTTACCCTTCAACGGAGAAGAGAAGAGTGTTGGCTTGTTGCCTACAAAAGAGTTTGTTATAGAAATGCAGAAGTTGGCTAGTGTTATGCACTAATGTCAAAGAAGGTGGAAATAGAGGACTTTAATATACGCGATGTTGTAGAAAAGGTACTAAAAGAATAAAAATATGTCATACCAGATGAGCTGCCATATGGGTTACCTCTGAAGCAGGATATACAACACCATATTGATTTTATCCTAGGATTGGACCTCCCAAAGTAGGAAGCCTACTAGATGAGTCTGAAACATAATGAGGTGTTGAACACAAAAGTGAATACAGAAAGGGTTAGTGAGAGAAAGCATGAGTCCATGTGTAACTCCAATGCTATTGACTCTCAAAAAGATGGAGACTGGAGAAATTGTGTAGATAATAGGGCCATAAATAAAATCACAATTAAGTATCAGTTCTCAATTCCAAGATTGGATGATATGATGGATGTGCTAGTGGGAGCCTGATATTTTAGCAAGATTGACTTGTGGAGTTGGTACTACTAGATCCAAATCCACGAATGGAAAACAACTTTAAAAAAAAAGATGGATTGTATGAGTGGATGGTGATGCCATTTGGGTTGTCTAATGCATCTAGTACATTCATGAGGTTGATGAACAGGGTGCTCAGAGAATACAATGGTAAGTGTGTTGTTTTTTTATTTTGATGATATTTTGATATTCAGTAAGATAGTGGAAGAACACTTGTTATATATGAAATTGGTGTTAGACTTGTTACTTAAAGAGAGTCTATATGCAAACTTAAAGAAGTGTAGATTTCTTCAAAAGAGTATTTCTTTGGGGTTTAGTCATCTCAGAAGATGGAGTGAGGATGGATGAGAAAAAAGTAAAGGCAATTTTGGAATGGCCTATTCCAAGGAATGTGATAGAGGTTTGTAGTTTTCATGGATTGGAAAATTTTTATAGGAAGTTCATCAGGAATTTCAATAGCATTGCGACACCCATAACAGAGTGTACAAAAGGGAAGGATTTTGTATGGACCAAGGCAACAACAGATAGTTTTGAATTGTCGAAGAAGAAAGTGTTAGAAGCACTTGTTTTGGTATTGCCATATTTTAACAAGGTCTTTGAGGTTGATTGTGACGCCTCACATGTTAGGATTGGAGTTGTAATGAGTCAAGATGGATGAAATGTGGCATTCTTTAGTGAAAATATAAATGAAGTCATAGGAGGAAATATTCTACTTATGATGTGGAATTTTATGCTATTGTCAAGGTAATTAAGGCATTGGAGACATTACTTGGTAGCGAAGAAATATATACTCTTTACTGAACATGAAGCCTTGAGGTATGTAAACACATAGAAGAAACTAAATAGCCGGCATGAAAAAATGGGTTTCATTTTTGCAAGAATATACTTTTTTCATAAAGCATAAGTCAGGTAAGAAGAATCAAGTTGATGATGCCTTGAGTAGCATGTAGCACTTTTGAAAAAAATGGAAAATGAAGTAGTAGGGTGTGAGGCAATTACGGAATTTATACGAAGGTGATTCAGATTTTGGTGATGTTGTTAGACAACTTAAGGACCCTATAGTAGGTAGTGGTTCTTCTAATTATTTGATGCAGTATGGTTATTTATTCAGGGGAAAATGGTTGTGCATCTCTGTTGGTTCAATGAGAGAAAATATTATAAGAGAATTGCATAGTAGGGGGTTGGATGGAAACTTTGGTATAAGTAAGACAATTTCTCTTGCTGTAGAAAAGTATTATTGGCCAAAGGTAAAGAGGTACATAAGTAGGATTGTGGAAAGATTTAGAGTGTGTAAAATGGCTAAGGGACATGCACAAAATACTGGGCTATATATGCGATTTCTTGTCCCTACAGGGTCAAGGGTTGATTTGAGTATGGATTTTGTGTTACGACTTCCTAACACATAATGAGGGAATGATTCTATCTTTTTTGTGGTTGATAGATTCTATAATTTGGCACATTTCATTTCCTTTAAAATAACTAATGATGCTTTCAGAGTTGCATATTTATTTTTTTAGAAGTGTTGAGATTGGATGGAGTTCCAAGAACGATCACTTCAGATCAGGATACAAAGTTTTTGAGTCAGTTTTGGAAGACTGTGAGGAGGAAAATGGAGACAATGCTACAGTTCAGTAGTGCATATAACTCCCAGACTGATTGATAGAAGGAAGTAGTGAATAGAACTTTGGAAATCTCCTACATTGCATAGTTGGAGAAAATCCAAAATAATGGAACTTAGCTTTACCACAAGTTGAGTTTGCTTATAACAGCTCGGTAAACAAGTCAATAGGGAGGTCTCCTTTCCAGATTTTATATGGTAGGAATACCAAGGGGGTCCTAGATCTGATTGTGGTACCTGGTGAAGATAAAACTAGTGATGATGTAGAAGCATTTGTAGAACAAATTCTACAATTACAAGATGAAGTGAGGGAAAAGCTGAAAGTTAGTAATGCACAATATAAAGCAACTACATATGCCAGTAGGAGAGTAAGTGTATTTTGATGAACGAGATATGGTGATGGTTCATCTTAGAAAGGAGAGGTTTTAAAAAAGGGACATATAATAAACTAAAGTATAAGAAGTTTGGGCTGTTTAGGATTCTAAAGAAAATGACTGATAATGCCTACAAGGTGGAGCTACCTGACAAATTTGCTATCTAAGTAGTTTTTAATTTTTTTGACTTATATAAGTTTCTAGGTCATGATTAAAATTTTGTGGAGGAGGAAGAAATAAATTTGGAGCAATAGATACCAAAGAAGAAAAAGGAAAGGGTAATGTGTGTCTTAGACCAGAAGATAGTCACTACTAGACATGGGAACTACAACAAATATTTGGTGTGATGGGAAGGTTTGCAACAAGAAGAAAATACTTGGATTCCTGAGACTGGGAGCTGAAAAATATTGACAATGTAAAATTAGATGTATTATGTCAGCTAAATTTGCAAGAGTTGAATTCTTTTCAACCAAGGGAGAATGATGCGGGAGCGTAACTTGTGAAGGCCATAATTTTTTATCCGACTATTGGATCGTCTTGAAATTTTCCAAGGTGGTACATATTAGTTATTATTTTGATGGGGCCAACCATTTTTTAAAGGTTGTGGTGATTTTATCATATTTTTTGGGGCCGGGTCACTTCATCTAGCGGTCTAAAATTGGCTCTGAACATTTTTTCACTTTTGACTAGGTCTTGGAGTTTTAATAACTTTTGTTGTGCATTTTTAGAATAACTCAAAATTTTCTTGAGCCTTAATTTATGAAGGCATATTTGGCACGCAAATTTTGGGATCATCCGAGGTGTTTTGCTGGTAAGTAATTTTTGGCATTTTAGGGTTTTTCGACATTTTAGGGGTTTTTAGAGTAGATGTGGAATCAAAGGAAGATTGTAATGATGTAAAAGATTAGTGTGGATTCCAGAATGAGAAGAAAGTAATTTTTAAACTTATGGTTTTTATTTTCAAATTGTTTGTGTGTGTTTTGGAGGTATTTCAACCTCTTGTAGCGGGATCCACATCAAGAAATCATCACATGTCAATATGAGTATGTGTCCATTTCCACCAACATTTCTAATTTTTTTCAACGTTCCTTACTTTTAGTCTTGATTCCATGATTTCCAAATGATCTTATCTTTCATGTAGATAATCGCCCCTTGTTATTTTTAGTCCATATTAGCCACATTACGATTAACAAATCCCTCGTAGACAAAGTTTATAGTAAATGTGTCTCTTCTCTTCATTTCATTTCATCAAAACACTTGGATAATTCATCGAGGAAACTTAAATCCACTAGGGATCATATGTCAGGCCCATGATCATAAACATATTCCCCCTATGTGTTTTATTTGGCTCCTTATCACTTTTACCTTCTCACACACCATCCACATCAAATTCATGATCTTGAAATTTTCCCTTGTCTTATAATGTCCTCTTAGGTAGACCATTGACTCATCTCATGCATGAAGTAAAATAATCTCCATACCAATGTGGTAAGTTTGTATGCCCAAGGGATATCTATAAAGTGCAAGGCAACACTAATTCTTGAAAACTTGACCTCTTCTAACAAGGTTCAAGACATTCAAAATTACCACTCTTGAAGAACTCCCCACCATCCCATTTTGAGAATATCATTGCTTCAACTATCTTTTAGATTCCCTTTGTAGCTATAATAGTCACTCGATGATTATGATCCCAATGAAATCAACCTTAGTATCAATACTTCCAATCTTCTTAATGCCATTACATCATAATTGTCTCCTACTCTACAACCTCACTCGTGCAAGAAGAATGTTGACCAAGTCCCTATCACTATTACTCACACTAAGATTCCTCTTATAGAGAATCTCTCTTAGCCTAAGAAAATCAACAATTCATATGTTATTAATGTTTGTAAACATGATTATGATGATAGTTATGCTCTATACAATTCTTTCTTAACAAGATATACCTAAGCTATGAATGTAGAAATTCTTCATTATCAATAATCATTATAAATATACTTTTATTCATGACATCAACATCATCATAGTATCCTCAAAAGACACGCCTACTGACTGTGACCCTAAAACTAATGACCTAAAAGATGAAAAATATATTTACTCTAACTACGACTCTAAGGATAAACACATGAACCATACTCGTCTAATTGGCAATCCAATACCCGAGTCACAATTTGATCCCTCGATTAGCTCCTCCAAATTTTCTATTTTGACTTTTCTAAAACCATAAAATGGAGTTTTTAAGTGTTCTCAGGCTTATTTAGACCTTGTTGTTGTTACAACCCTAGGAAAAATATATAATCCATTTCATGTTAATTATAAATACAAATTTTTGCATATTTTTTCAAATTTTCTTTTAGTATATCCCTTCTACCTATGTCAAGGCATGGAAAGCTACTTGATTTGGAGGCTCATCGACCCCATTCTCTATTAAATCCGATTAATCTTGATAATATAATTAAGTTATCATTTTAATGCTCCATAAATCATAATTTTGGCCAGTGAATAATAGAATATGGGGTTAAGTGAGGCTATTGCTCATTGTTGCAATAAATGGATTGTAAAATCTGAAACAGACTACTCCTAATATGCTTTGATGTCAAAACCCTTATGAAGGTGTGTACTCTTAATAAGCAAACCAAAAAAATAAAGCTACACCTGAAAAAAATGAGAAACACAACAAAAAGCTCAATAAGAAGAAACATAATTTCTTTCATTCATAATTTGGAAGCACTTCGGTGCTCTCTTCTTTCTTCTCCTTATTTTTCTTTTGTAACTCTTTACAACCTTTTTTCCAAACTATATTTAAAATGGTTTTTTTTTTTTAAAAAAAAAAATCTAATTAAAATATTTCTTTCAATAAATCAAACTTATCCTAAAAATAAAATTACTTTTCCTAATAAAAAATTTTAAAATAAAAATTTCTAATTAAAAATTAGATGAGTCAATGTTTATCATTTCAAAAATCAATATGATTCTTTTAAACTTTATATTTATCTTACATCTTAGACATTTTCTTCTTATCTTCCTAATTAATATTAGATTAGATTTTCAATGAAGTCATATCTTTCGGTCAAATATTTGTATCTCAATTTTAATAGATATTAATAAAAGTCAATTGTAACAACTATTGTTTAATAATGGCTTCTTAAACAAAAATAAATTTAAACAATACTAAATAGATGTCAAATTCAAAATTGAAACCACACTATAACAATAGAATAAATGTCAAATTTTTTAAAACTAATACTAGTTGTTAAGAAGTTTAAAGTCATCGCAACCCTCATAGTGAGCCACCTCCAGTCCATTGGAGGACAGCGATAGGTAGACCTAACCACTCTTCTTTTGAAAAAAACAAATACAGTCGGCCCCTCCCTGGCGGCAAATCGTACAGAAGGGACACAAGGCAGGATGATTGTTTAGAACACGCTTCCCTACATAAGTAATGGAACTATTATTAATTAATTAACCGGGGTAGTAGTTACGTATAATTGGAATTTGTGAGTGAAAATGATCTGGTCCTACCCCAATTGTGATAGGTATTCTAGGAAGCTCTGCCACTACCCACATGGCCTAAACCGATAAAAACAAATGATAACGAAACAAAACATTTCAAAATCAATCTTACCTGCTCTGTTTTCACGTACACTGTTCCATAGTCCTGCAACTAATTTGTGGTTATTTAAAGTGGTTCCCAATACGGTTTGCTTGGTCCCCTTTATTGAGGTGTGGCCTCTTGTCAGCTTTATTTGTTTCATATTCTTTGTCTCCTCCGCTCTTTGTCTCCTCCGCTCTTTATGTCACATTTTGCGTAAAATACCAATTTAGTATTACAGTGCAGTTGTTGTAACTATCTCTCTCATATCTGTATGATTTCCGATTTCTCAGTCGTTTCCAGCTTCTCTGTGAATCTCGATTTAGCTGCACCTTTTTCCTCTTTACTTTTTTAAACTAGGTACTGTTTACTGTCTATCCGTTGAGATAATATTAAAAAACCTAAATATTAGTTTTTCTGAATTTAAAATTCGGTGCCCATAAATCTTGGGTTTAACAAAGAATTCTGCCAAATTCGTTTTAAATTATACTTTCGTGAATGAATAAACAATATTTTAAACAACATCATTTATATTATTGAAGTACAACCCATTTAATAATTTTTTTATTATTTATTATTTTAAAATTTTATTCATCAAAATTATTTTTATCCAATATTTGTTACAGATCCTTTAATTGTAAGACCCCACTAGAAAAGTCATTGATATTATTTGACCAATTTGTAAAAATGAGTTTGAAAATTTTGGCCAATGTCATGAATTGAAAGGAAATACTGTCATCTAATAACAACTGTTTGCGGGTACCAAATTTCCCTTTTATGTCATGGGCACACCCTATAAATGACTTGAATATAAAAATTTGGCTATTACTTTAAACGTTAAGCCAATCAACCCATAAAATTAAATTGTACCCATAAAATTTAGACTAAAAAACAAACAACCTAACACCTTAAAATTAAATTGTACCCATAAAATTTAGACTAAAAAACAAACAACCTAACACCTTAAAATAAGGACATTCAAATTTCAGAAACCCAAATATTCACTAAAATTTAAACTACTTTTAAATAAATTAATTAATTAATTAAAAAACAGGGCCATCTAATATATTTAAAGCTTATAAAACTTTTTCCCTAATTTTCATTTGCAAAAACTCTTTAGACCGCTGGTAGATGGTGAATACTTAGCTGCCGCCTTTTTAAAATGTACATGAGTAATAATTTTTTGATTGATAAAATTATGGACTGCTGACTAATTTTAAAAAAATACAAAAGCTTTAAAATGATTAATAAACCAGGAATTAGGTGAATGTAAAGAGAGGTTTGGGTATATAAGTCATGGTCGTATTCTCATGTTAAGCATTAAGAAATTTTCCTTCGTAGGAATGGGACAGATTGCTCTTATACTTGTGGCGGCAGCATTGATGCTGCCACTGGTTTCAGCCATTAAATGCACACTATGGCCATGGTCTCTTCCCTGGGTATTATTCCAAATCCTGTCCCAATGCTGAGGCTATCATTAAATCGGTTGTAGAGGCGGCTGTGAAAAAGGAAGCGAGAATGGCTGCATCATTGCTCCGTCTCCATTTTCATGACTGCTTTGTTAAGGTAGGCATTCATTGAATCATTACTTAGATATGTTCTCCGAGCTGCTACTGCATACCGCCATTACTGTCATTATCATTATGTGTTTGATGCAGGGCTGTGATGCTTCCATTCTGCTGGACGACACCTCCAGCTTCACAGGAGGAAAAGACAGCTAATCCCAACAGGAACTCTGTAAGAGGTTTTGACGTTGTGGATAACATAAAGAGTGCATTGGAGAAAGCCTGCCCCGGTGTTGTGTCCTGTGCTGATATTCTCGCTGTCACAGCTCGTGATTCAGTAGTCCTTGTATGAGAAACCCACTTCTTTTTTAATTGTATACATATTTTGAAGTATCTAAAGATTATCTATGGTGAATTAATGTATAGGTAAATCAGTCATAGATTATGATTTTACATATAAAGTTATTTTGATTGAAGTTCAATAGAATGACAGTAAGTTGCCGGCACTTTCTGTGCAATCGACTGTCAAAAGATTTGAACCCGAAACCTCCAATTTATAAATAGAGAGTTTTATTGATTGACCGTTGACTCTAATACTAAATATATGCCCCAATTATACGTATATTATTTGTGGTCGAAATCATCCAATTGTTCATTACCTAAATGGTGATGGATAGGAGTAGCTATTATATATTTAGGCATTTCTTGGATGATGGTTTTAATTAGTTGGTCAGTTTTTCAAAGTGTTAACTTATTTGGATTTGGAGAAAGTGTAATAGTAATTATAATTGAGTGTACAGAGTGGAGGACCCTCATGGGTTGTTCATTTGGGAAGGAGAGACTCCAGAAGTGCAAGCAAAAGTGGCGCGAACAACAACATTCCTGCACCCAACTCAACCCACCAGACACTTGAGACTAAATTCAAACTCCAAGGATTGGATGTCGTCGATCTTGTCGCTCTATCTGGTATGATTCCAATTTCGTTAACCCACCTAATTAATTATACTTCATTATTAAATCAACAGATTTAATAAGTGTATCAGGTCGCTCGATCATTGACTCCTATATTATGAACAAAAACTAACAGATTTTAACACTCAAAAACACCAAAAAGTGCTAAACAGCCCAGAAGTGTATAAGCTCAAGTTCACTTGATTGGGTGTCCTTTGTGACATTGAGTTGGTTGTTATTGCAGGTGGTCACACCATTGGTTTATCTCGATGCACAAGCTTCAAGCAAAGGCTGTACAATCTCACAGGAAATGGAAAGCCGGATGTCACAGTGGAACAGAACTATTTGAGAAATCTGAGGACTCTATGCCCGCAAACCGGCACTGACGACAACCAAACCACAGCATTGGATCTCCGGAGCCCTACTAAATTCGACACCAATTATTACATCAACTTGGAAGTAGGGAAGGGACTTCTCACCACAGACCAGATTCTGTATTCCACTAAAGGGACTCAGACGGCGGCGTTGGTGAAGTTGTATGCCGCACAGACCCAATCATTCTTCCACCAATTCGCTATATCTATGATAAAAATGGGCAACATTACTCCCCTTATCAAGCCTCGTGGAGAGATCAGGAAAAACTGCCGTAAAATGAACTAGTCTTATTTTATCATATGGGTTCCTTTAGCAAAGACCCGTTTGTTATATCAATAAGGTATGTACGTTTAGGGGCTGAATAATTTTTAGGGGTCAAATAAGCAGTCTCTAATTTAACCCGTTAGATGTGGTTCTCCAATGGAAATGTCATGACTGGTAGATCTTAAAGTGCCTTTGGTTTTACATCTTATTTAAATGTATTTAGTGTCATTTTTTTACTCGTTTCATCTTTTCCATCATTCCATGGCTGTAAACGTAAACATACAATTTAGACATTCCAGTTGTATTTAGTTCTGTTTATTTTGAATTCGTCATATAGATATTTTGTTGCTTACTGGTAGATAACTTCAATCTAGTTGTAATATTATATTGGGACTTAAAAATATATTCCCCCAAGATAAAATATGGGATGCAAATTCCACTTTATGCCTTGAAGAGATTACAATTTTTCTATAAGGTTCTTTTAAGTAAAAATTAAAAGTTACATATGATGATCAAAGAGACATCAAACTTAAGGTCATCCACTCATAAGTTAGCTCCCTGCACTCTACCACAATCCTCTTGATTGCCATTGCAAATTATCCAATTGGCATATTTATAAGGACTTGAAAAGCTTTTATTGAAGCATATGTGGAGAAGTTACTAGACAACGTCATATAAGTATGTGTGTGTGTGTGTGTGTGTGTGTGTGTGTGTGTGTGTGTGTGTGTGTGCGCGCGCGTGCGTTGTGTGTGAGTGTGTGTGCGTCTAGTTTTACCACCTAACACATGCTAAGTTGTGTGTGAACCTTTGCTATTCAAATGCACACCAAGCTAACTTATCTCCCCACGTCGGCATATGACACTAAGGTAGGAAACATTAGCGTGATCACTTGAGGCGTGAGAGTCCCTATCCCCATCATGTTTGTCATTTTGATATAAAGTGGCTGACATATGTACACCAATAAAGCAAGAACATTCATACTATAATAAAAACAAGATAAACAATAATATACATACTCTCGGAAAGAATGGCTCCACAATATCCTTCTCCGTATTAATGGTAATCAAAACATAGCTCTCATAAAATGATTCCATAAGCTATGTTCTCTCTCCTCAGTGTGTTCTCTTTACAAAGATCCCCCAAAGAATATATATACTAGTGGGGACTTGCCCTTCACTACTAGAAAAAGAGTTATAATCAACCCATATTGTGTTCTAATTTTTAACATCTATCTATTACATTAAGGTAACATTTATGCCAATATCCTATCTCCTTCTCCTACATGGAAGCATTTCTAAATTACATGGTAGTTCCCTACTTATAAATCTCTTGTTCATTAATTTGCACACTTTTTGGTCTATTCTTAAGATAGTTATTTTAAAACCCAACTAATTTTCCTCACACCGCCTACTTTTTCGTAACATGAACGCATGAACATATGTAGTTATTTTTTAATCTTTATCTCGTTTGATCCTCTATCTATCCAAGCTTTACTTATTCATTCATCTTTTTTTTTTTGAAGGGTGTATGATTAGAATTCACTCCTCTTATACAAACTAAGTGTATTAAGCGTTAGAAAAGAGGAATAAAAGAATCTTAATTTATACTTAATCATATTGGTGTAAGAAGTTTAGCCAAGATGCCTATTTCATTGCCAGCTATGAAGTTCCAATTTTTTTTTTTGTTTTTGCATTAAGAACGTAACATGGCTATAATATAGTATTTAATCAAGATCACATTTCATAAAGTAGGTTAGTCCGTATTTATTTATTTATTTTGTGAAAAGAGAACAAAGGGATATAAAAAGTCAAGAATATAAGGCTCATGCACTAACCAGGATCAATTCTCGACCGAATGAATGATAACCTCACAAAACTACTAGCACTCAACTACAACCATACGGCTACAATTTTAATATAATGTTGAGCAAAGAAAGGAACACATATAAGCAACAATGAAAAGTATAGAATACAATTATCACACAAATGACTTAGCCTTCAGAAGTAATCACTAAACTCCTAAATACCCTCGCCAAAATTAGCTACTCCATTTCAATCCACACAGCTCACAAGTTAAATGCATATTGTCAAAAGCCTATCATTCAACTCGTACAAAGCCTAGTCTAATAACTCCGCACTTATTGATTTGGTGGGTTTGGACTTTGAGCTCTTCTCTTTATGCGGTTCATTCTGGACCAATTCTGCCTTAATGATGCGCAGACACACAATAAAAGGAGTTAGTTGGAAATCATGGTCGGAGAGGGTGGTGGTTCAACCATCTTATCATGCATTTTAACTTCTCCCCCCCCCCCCCCCCCCTTGGCGTGCAAACGACTCCCAAGTGGCAGAAGGTTGCAAATATTTTGCTCTGATTTGCAATCCTATAATTCATTGCATCGGCCCGCTGTGCCCTCTGCTGGAGGAGTATCTATAGGCGCGTGACAGAGCTACAGGTGCATGGAAGGGAACGTGTTACCTCTACTTTTGTTGTGTGCTGCAAGGTGCGAGCTGGGCCTGAGCCATGGTTTCTTCTGTCCCTGGGCTGCGTGGTCTGTGTGGAGGTCGGCCAACAGCAGGTCGTCCAACTATGTTGTTATCTGTTCAGCATCGAATGCATCTCAAAACTCGGGATTCCTTCAAGATATTTTTATCAAAATCGATTTGAAAGCACAGCGTAGGCATGAGACCGAAGAGTCCATAGAATGTTAATTATCTGTTTCATATTAAATGCGTCTTCACTTTTTTTTGAATTCTCCTTTGCTGGTGCGACGTTTCAGAAGAGTGGGGGGGGATGCGGGTCTGTCCCAGAAACAGTAAAGGGCATTTAAAAGAAGACAGCGACCTGTCCGAACTAAATCTTGCCAACTGTTCAGCATTGAATGCACCTTCTTTCTCCTTGGTTTGCCTTCTATTTTTCAACAAATGGATAGAGGGACAGACAGGCGCAACAGGATAGAAGTTCAAATCGACTAGGGGGCCATGAAGGCGAGTGGAGAGGAAAGATCTCAAAGAGGTAAATCTTTTCATATCAGAATATCGATGATGTTCTGCTCTGATTTTCATGGGATAGGAGTGCGAGGCCTCAGTATAGAGGTCTTCTATTTCAATCAGAGCTTGCTCATGGAGGTGATTTAGGAATAGTCATTTTGCAATTTTCATCCTAAGGGAGGGACAGTGAGGATGCAACCCATGGACGATGAAATGGAAACGTTAACTAGGATTCCTTATGCCCACAAAAAGATTACTAGATTGTTATTGTCTTTTGGTACGTTGTAAATTAGGATGCTCATAGAGGTGGTCTGTTATGATCAGGATCTTCAATATGAAGAAAATACAGTTTGTAGAAATTAAATGCACGCTATACACCGACTAAAAGGATGAACTGTACAATATGAACATTCATCTGTATTTATGATATTATTATTAGCTGTGGTACCAGTCTTCAATATACCTTATAATTACTAAGGAAATATTAATTAGTAGTGACTTGAGCAATAAAATTTGTAAGCATTAATACTCCATTAGTTCTCTAAATATTTTGCATATTTGAAGCATTATTTACAATATTGGTTTCTCTTTAAGCGTTAAGAGTTGTACTTGTATAAACAGTCTTGATAAGTTTTTAAGGATTTGCATTTACAACATTCTTAGCTTCTATTTCATAGACATAGACATGGAGATTTGAGTAAATTGATTTACATTTCTTTTTTTTGCTAATTTTTACATTCGGATCCATAAGTGAAGAAAACATATAAGATGGCTAGAGTATACAATGTTTCATTTTCATACTAAAAGCCATTTGAACAACTTAAGTCCTTCCATCAAATTTAAAGAAAGATGATAACTATTTTCCCAACTTTCCATATACATCACTTTCAAGTAATCCAAACAAAATTTTAATATATATTTTTGTAAAAATTCCCAACACCCTTTTCCAAGTTACTTCCATTTTTTAAAGCAAGATCTACTAACATGTAAACATTGACATACTCATGAAATTCCAAGTCAAGTAAGAAGGAGATAGATAGATTGTCATCCTTTCAGCTTTTGATTCCATCTACCAAAATTTCACATGCTTACTTTTGGAGTTCAAGTTTCATCAATATTGTTACAACACTTTCTACTTCATGTGGAAACAAATTTGCAATAATGGAAGCTAAAGAAAGCAAACAATATTACATTTTTCCTCCACTCAAGGTGGGTAAATACATGATGTTTTTACATTGTCAACAACAAGGTTCTTGTGCTCCAAGGTGTTCTTCATCCATGCTCCAAGTTCCAAGTATTTCAAATCACAACCAAGATAGGGGGAGAGGCAACACTCTCCTCCCAACCAAAACTCAATGGAGAAGAGAAGCAATCTCCTCCATTGACCCCCGAGCCCCAAACACAACACAATGAAGGGTGGTCTCCAACTCAAGGCAACAATACTTGCTTCCACAATACAATTTTCTTCACAACATTCAAGGTAAAGAGGAAACAAAAAGGAAACACAAATAACACAATACTTTGCACAACAAGGCTTTCATCCAAGCCAACAAGAGAAGGAACTATGGGAAAGTTTTCCTTATGCCTCCCAATTGAGATGAGATGCCCATCCAAAACCCTCCACAATAAAACTCAAGCCCCTATGACTCTTATGCCTCCCTCAAGTACCCCTTTTTCCTCCCATACTCTTATGCCTCCCTCCTCTTATGGCTCCCTCAAGAACAAGGTAAGAATGTAAACATTCTCACCCAAGATGGGCATCCCTCTCAAACTCCCTCCACAATATCCTAATCTACTCTTATGCCTCCCTCATGAGTATTCCCATAGACCTCTCCTATACTACACAATAAGCATTCTATCCATTTTTCACAATACACCAAAGTAAACATGCATTATTCACAAATTTAGCATAGAAGCAACAATAATATGAAAGCAAAACAAAGGAGAAGGTTTCCTACCTCTCCATTGGAGAAGCCTAAACCAAGAAATTTGTCCAAGCTCCCTCCAAAACAATCCAAGCATGCAAGTCCAAGCACTCTCTTTTTCTCTTTCTCCCAATTCTTTTCTCTCCCAAAAATAACAAAAGAGAACTCTTCAACAAAACAAAAACAAAACTCCAACCCCCTCAACAAGAGAGGAAATTTCATAAATAGACAAAAGGAAGAGTGAGGGTGATGTGGCTCCTTGTAGGATGCCACATCACACATCCTCAAGACCACCTCCCTTTAGTCAACTCAAATCCCAAAACACCATAAATGGGTGGTTGGGTTGAATGACATCTCTAATCCACATCCATCCCTTCCCCATGTGTCCTAAGGCACAATTAAATGTAAAAAGAAGACAAGTGCACTCCAAAGTCACATTTCCCTTCCCAAAACAATAAATAATCCCCTTTTTGGATTCCCAACCCATAGATATGGTTGGTAAGGGGTTTTGGGAAGTGTGGGACAAGTTCAACTTGTCCCACAAGTCCCCTAAAATTGCCCAAAATCTCAAATTCGAGATTCAAAGGATTTGGAGTGGTCAACACTCAAAACCAAACATTCAATACATGAGGAAACACAAGGCTCAAGGAGCCAACCATCAAAATTAATTACACCCACTTGACTTCCCTCCAAAACTTAAAAATTAAAACAAGATATTACATTAATCTAAACACACTTAGCAAAGTAATTTTAAAAAAGAAACATCACAAATAAAATCACCTACTAAAGTAAGTTAAAACAAGTAATAAAATTCTTACCCCCTTGGTCACATTAGAAAATTTCCCCCTCATGGAAATTTTCTTAACACATAAAAGAATAAAGGTAACACAATACAATTTACTAGTTGCCTTGACGACCAAATGTTGTAACCACCCGACATCCTGTTGTGTTTGGTTCCCAATCCCCCTCATGGTTGTGATCATGTTGTGTTTCCTGCAAAATGCAAAATACCTCCTTCGGCCTTGCGGCCATGTCAAAATATCCAAAATAACCATATGCATGAAATTTATTAACATCTATACGTAATTCAAGCAATCATTATTTCTAGGTCTAAATCACAACTTAATTATGCATTTCATCATTATCCAAAATTATAGTAATGTAAATTCAACAACTACATTCTACTCATCATGGCGAAGAAATCCAATGTTAGAACACATGCAATATATCCATATAAAAATAATATCGGTATCCAATAGTCTGTCCATGAGTCAGTGTAGATCATACTGAAAACAAAATCCAATCATAATCCAAATGCATCTAGTCACAAAACATCATGCTAATCAACATAAGTATAAGTCATGTCCATATCCAAAGTCTGCATAACTCAAAATGATAATCAACTAAGTGTCGTAGGGAAGTGGGCATTACATCCCCCTCCCCTTAGACTAGACTTCCTCCTGGAAGTCACTGAAATAAGTGTGGAAACTGAGCTCGCAATGATGTAGCATCCTCCCAAGTAGCAGCAGTCTCATCGTACCTGTCCCATTGGACCCGAACCTGATCAATCTCTCTGCCGCGAAGGCCCAGGGTCCTACGATCTAAAATGCGCACGGGCTCCACCATCACCTGCCCCTGATCCTGCACCTGCAATGCAGTCCAATCTAGCACATGAGAAGGATCAGAAACATATCTCCTAAGCACAGAAACGTGAAAAACATCATGGACGCGTGATAAGCTAGGTGGCAATGCTAGACGATAGGCTAAGGGGCCGAGGCGCTCCAAGATCTCAAAGGGACCCACAAATCTAGGAGCAAGCTTAGAACCTTTTCCATAACGGATAGGGCTCTTATGCGGTCTGACACGAAGAAACACCTTCGTGCCTACCTCAAAACTGCGATCTGTCCTATGCTGGTCTGCATACTTCTTCTGTCTATCCTGTGCCTCCTGCAATCTCTGTCTGATCAAGGTAACCTGCTGCTCCATATCCTGTAATAAAGCTGGCCCAAGGAGAAACCCTGTCCTCAATCCTGTCCCAACTAAGAGGTGTCCTGCACTCTCTACCATATAATGCCTGAAAAGGAGCCATGCCTATAGAACTCTGGAAACTATTATTGTAGGCAAACTCCACCAAATACAGATACTCCTCCCATCTCGACTGATGATCCATCACGTACATCCTGAGCATGTCCTCCAAAATCTGATTCACCCTCTCTGTCTGTCCATCTGTCTCAGGGTGATAAGCTGTGCTGAAATTAATCCTCGTCCCGAGGGCATACTGCATGGTGGTCCAGAAATGGGAGGTGTACAAAGGGTCGCGGTCGCAAATGATCTTCCGCGGAATCCCATGTAATCTGACAATCTCATCAAGATATACTCGTGCTACTGCACTAGCTGTGTAGGTAGTCTTCACTGGAGAAAAGTGAGCTACCTTCGTCAATTTATCCACCGTGACCATGATGGCGTCGTGGTGGTATCTCGACGTCGGCAACCCAACAATGAAATCCATAGAAATGGTGTCCCACTTCCACTCTGGTATGGCGTGAGGATAGAGAAGGCCAGCTGGATGCTGATGCTCGGCCTTCACCCTCTGGCACTCTAAACAGTGGGATACAAAAGAAGCTATGTCTCTCCGAAGTCCTCTCCAAAAGTACAACTGTCTCAAGGTGGCGTGCATCTTCTTCACCCCGGGATGGGCTGAGTAAGGTGCACGATGAGCCTCTGTCAAAATGTCATGTCTCAAGCCTCCATCTCTAGGAACATAAATCCGACCTCTGTGTCTGAGAAGGCCATCTTCCTCTAAAGAAAATCCATCAAATCTCCCCTCAAGGGGTCTCTGAGACTCAATCTCTGCTCTGGCTGCAAGGTAGAAACTATCCTGAGGAAGCTGCTGCAAGATCCTACTCCGCAAATCTGTGCCCACTGAGGTGGCCATAGCCACATGTCTCCGCCTACTCAAGGCATCTGCAACCACATTCTCCTTTCCTTTCACATGCTCTATCTCCATGTCATACTCACAGAGTAACTCCATCCAACGCCGCTGACGAGCGTTGAGATTGGGCTGCGTGAAGAGGTGGCGAAGACTCAAGTGATCAGTCCTGAGTGTAAATCTCCGGCCAAGAAGAAAATGTCTCCACCGCACTAAGGCATGTACTACTGCTGCAAGCTCAAGGTCATGGGTCGGATAATTGAGCTCATAATCTTTGAGTTTGCGAGACTCAAAGGCAACTACTCTACCCTCCTGCATTAACACTCCTCCAAGTCCTGCCAAGGAAGCATCTGTGCATACGAAAAACTCTCCATGAGGATCTGGCACTGCAAGGATAGGTGCTCTCGTAAGGCATTCCTTCAGTGTACTGAAGGCCTGCTCACATCTATCTGACCATAAAAACTTCTTCCCTTTCCGCTGAAGAGAAGTGATAGGGTGCGCAATCCGAGAAAAGTCCTGAACAAACCTCCTGTAGTACCCTGCTAGACCCATGAAACTACGCACCTCGGTCACACTAGTGGGTGCTGGCCAATCCATGATGGCTCGAATCTTGGAAGGATCGACTGCGATACCTTCCCCAGAAATGATGTGGCCCAAATACTGCACCTCAGGCTGAAAGAACGCACACTTCTCCAAGTTCCCGTAAAGGCGCTGCTCGCGAAGACACTGAAGAACCTGGCGAAGGTGCTCCTCGTGCTCCTCACGTGTGCGTGAGTAAATCAGAATGTCATCAAGGAAGATGAGCACGAAGCGATCAAGGAAGGTCCTGAATACCCCATTCATCAAACTCATAAACACTGCGGGGGCATTCGTCAAACCGAAAGGTACCACTGTGAACTCGTAGTGGCCATATCTCGTGCGGAAAGCTGTCTTGTGAATATCTGTCTCCGCAATCCTGAGCTGATGGTATCCTGACTTAAGATCTATCTTAGAGAAAACTGTAGCCCCCTTCATCTGATCAAATAAATCATCAATGCGTGGAAGGGGGTAACGATTCTTGATCGTTACTTTATTCAGCTGACGGTAATCAATGCACAACCGAAGAGATCCATCCTTCTTCTTTACGAAGATAACTGGTGCACCCCAAGGGGATACGCTAGGATGGATTAGGCCTTTCTCCAGAAGGCCCTCAAGCTGCAACTTGAGCTCACATAACTCAGGAGTAGTCATCCGATAAGGTGCTCGTGAGATAGGCTCTGCGCCTGGAACTAGATCTATATGGAAGTCGATCTCACGTGGGGGAGGTAATCCCGGTAGCTCCCCTGGAAACACATCGGAAAACTCTGATAAGATGGGATGATCATCGAGGGAAGGTCCCCCTGACTCATCCTCTGATCTGTCACTAACTGTAATAGCATACAACTGGCAACCCCGTCGCACACACCGCTTAAGCTGCATAGCGGAGATGGTGCGAATAGAAACGGGTCTCTTAACCCCTGATATCACTGACTCTACTCCAAGATCATCTATGCAAGCAATAGTCTTATGGTAACAATCCACTCTAGCTCTGTGAGCGGACAACCAATCCATGCCTAAAATGATGCCATAAGATCCTAATGGAAGGATCCTAAGATCAGAAGTAGTGGTGAAGGGTCCCAAATCCACTACACACTCCTTGACTAAGGAGTCTACAGAAATCTTGGCTCCAGAAGCCATCTCAACGTCCCAACTACGGCCCTGCCTAACTGCCACCAGCCTACAACGCTCTACTAAGGATGGTGCAATGAAAGAATCAGAAGAACCAGAATCAAATAATATAGAGGTGGAAATACCACCAATACTACCTGTCGTCTCAATCACAGTGCTCTGATGCTCAGCCTGGCGGTTCTCGACCGCTGCGTAGATCCGATGACTCCGTGCCATATCTCCAACAGTAGGCTCTGAGCTCTGTGTCTTACCCTTGGTAGGGTTATGTGGGCAATCTCTCCAAATATGTCCAACAACTCCGCAACCATAACAGCTGCCTGGTCCTCTCCAGTGGGAAGCAGCTCCAGCTGGTACTCTAGATGACTGAGATACAGATCCTGATGATCCGGCTATGGACTGCTGAGGTCTCTACTGACGAGCTCCTACTGACTGAGCTCTCGGTGCACCCTGTGTCCTGATGGGACCCCTAGGAGGAGGCCCCATACTACGTCCTCTCTGTGCATCGAATCTCTGAGGAGGTCGGTAAGGTGGGCGGGTCTGCTGCTGCTGCTGCTGCTGTGGTGGCCTAAATGAAGCTTTCCCTGAACTCTGTCCACCCCGTGGAGGAGGAACTGACCCCTTCGACCTACTATCCTGCATCTGCTGGATACGGCTCCGAACTCTATCTCTAGCCTGCTGTGTCTTCCCCCGTGTCTCCTCTGCAATATAGGCCTTCTCCACGGCCTCTGCTAATGTCTGTGGGTAGTGAATGCGCACTGCGCCACCTAAATCCAAGTTCAGGCCCCGGATGAACCTGTGAATCCGTACCTGCTCATCCTGCATATAGTCGACGTACTGAAGTAGGTCTAGAAATCGACTCTCATACTCAGCTACTGTCATCGATGCCTGACGGAGGTCATGAAACTCGTCTATCCGCTGCTGAATAAATCTCCTGGGTAAATACCTGCTCCTGAACCGCTCCTCAAACAGCTCCCAGGTAATCGTCTCTGAGTCGACATGGAGCTTCTGCTCCTCGGTCCTCCACCAGACTCCTGCTCCATCCTTCAGAAGATGGATCGCAACACGAGCTTTCGTGTTGCTACTACAAGGACAGAGCTTGAAGCATCCGCTCAAGCTCACCAACCAGGCCTCTGCCTGAAAACCACCTGTATCACCTGAATAGTGAGATGGTCGCAGCTTCAGGATCTCCCTGATATGGTCTGCAGCTGACGTATGACGAATCCTAGATCTCTCTGTATGCTCCTCCCTCTGTCTAGGGCTCCGAGACCTGTCCCTATGTCCTGAGATCCTGTCCCCATGTCCTCTCTGTGGTGACTCTGCCCTAGCCGACTCTGCACGGAAATTCTCTGCTCTGTGCTCCTCGCTGTGTCGAGGGGATGCCTGAGCATCTACTGATGGCTCCAAACTATGTCTAGCAAGTCGTCCTCCCAAGGGCTCTCCGCGTATAGCGGCATTGACATCCTGGAGTGTCTGCAAAATCTGAGGCAGAAGGGCTGCTACGGCCTGCTCTGGCGGTGGTATGTCTAGGTCTATGTGAAGAGACCCCTCGCCCAATCCGCGCCTCCTGCACAGATCAAGGCGAGAGTTAGTTCACTGTACTAGGTCTTGTGCTAGTTTTCAAAATTTGCTGTTTACTATAATTATCAACATTATGGTTTTATATTTTAAAAGAATAATGTTCTGTACTAAGTTAAGTGTTCCTGTTTCACGTTTTCTGCGTGTGCCCAAGGGTCCCAGCTTCGAACCCCTGGCTCTGATACCAAAATGTAACGCCGCGAAAAAAAGCGACGCCACGCTCACGATAACGACGACGACGATGGCGCACAAACACAACCCGAAATGCGACATTTTTTTTTTTTTTTTGAAGGGTGTATGATTAGAATTCACTCCTCTTATACAACTAAGTGTACTAAGCGTTAGAAATGAGGAATAAAAGAATCTTAATTTATACTTAATCATATTGGTGTAAGAAGTTTAGCCAAGATGCCTATTTCATTGCCAGCTATGAAGTTCCAATTTTTTTTTTGTTTTTGCATTAAGTACGTAACATGGCTATAATATACTATTTAATCAAGATCACATTTCTTAAGGTAGGTTATCCATATTTATTTATTTATTTTGTGAAAAGAGAACAAAGGGATATCATTTTAAAAAGTCAAGAATATAAGGCTCATGCACTAACCAGGGTCAATTCTCGACCGAAGAATGATAACCTCACAAAACTACTAGCACTCAACTACAACCATACGGCTACAATTTTAGTATAATGTTGAGCAAAGAAAGGAACACATATAAGCAACAATGAAAAGTATAGAATACAAATATCACACAAATGACTTAGCCTTCAGAAGTAATCAATAAAATCCTAAATACCCTCGCCAAAATTAGCTACTCCGTTTCAATCCACACAGCTCACAAGTTAAATGCATATTGTCAAAAGCCTATCATTCAACTCGTACAAAGCCTAGTCTAATAACTCCGCACTTATTGATTTGGTGGGTTTGGACTTTGAGCTCTTCTCTTTATGCGGTTCATTCTGGACCAATTCTGCCTTAATGATGCGCAGACACACAATAAAAGGAGTTAGTTGGAAATCATGGTCGGAGAGGGTGGTGGTTCAACCATCTTATCATGCATTTTAACTTCCCCCCCCTTGGCGTGCAAATGACTCCCAAGTGGCAGAAGGTTGCAAATATTTTGCTCTGATTTGCAATCCTATAATTCATTGCATCGGCCCGCTGTGCCCTCTGCTGGAGGAGTATCTACAGGTGCGTGTAAAGCTACAGGCGCATGGAAGGGAACGTGTTACCTCTTCTTCGAACAAATAGTCCCCATGTGGAAAGGGTGTAGAGCTAGGCGGGGAGATTCAGGGTGTCCACTTTCATTCTTTTTACAGCTGCAAGGTGATGTTCAGGCCGGATTCAACAATCTACTGTCCCTTCTTCATTTAATTCTTTCAGGCTTTCTGAAGGCGCACACCTACAGGTTTGTCCATTTATGTTGTTATCTGTTCAATATTAAATCCGACTACAGTTTGGGGGTCCTCCTTTCTGGTATTTTATCAAATGCGAATGAGAAACAGTAAAGGGCGTTTTTTTTAAAGAGGAGACAGCGACCTGTCGAACTATAGATTGCCAACTGTTCAGCATTGAATGCACCTTCTTTCTCCAGTTTGCCTTCAATATTTTTCAACAAATGGATAGAGGGACAGAGGAGGCGCAACAGGAAAGAAGTTCAAATCGACTAGGGGGCAGTGAAGGCGAGTGGAGAGGAAAGATCTCAAAGAGGTAAATCTGTTTCATATCATAATATCGATGATGTAGTCTGCTCTGTGGGATGGTGCGAGTGCCTCAGTATAGAGGTGGATCTATTTCATATCAGACTGCTCATGGAGGTGATTTGTTTTGCAAAAAAAAAGAAGGGAGGGACAGTGAGGATGCAACCCGGGGACCCGATGAAATTTACTACACTGATTCCTTATTGAAAAACTTACTAGATATTGTATACGGTACGTGGAAAATGGGAGGATCTCATAAAGGTGGGTCTGTTTTTGACCAGGATGTTCAAGGAGAAACGGTGTGCTTTGCTTATAGAAAAAAAAAAAAAAAAAACAGTTCATTTGTAGATTATGCTTATTTTACTTCTTGGTTGCAGTCATTCTAATATACTATGTAATATAGCAAGGAACTATTAATAGTACGTAGCACTGATATGATTTAACATTAGTATACCATTTCTCTTAATATTCTCCAATACAGAATATTATTTGCAATATCAAGTTTCTTTATTAGGCATTAAGAGAGTATGTGTATAATACATTTAATAAGTTTATAGACTTGCATTACAATTTCCTTCTACACAATTTCATAACATAGTATGGGATTATAAAATAGGTCTTGATTTCATTCCCTTTATTAGTTTGTAATGGATTTTGTATTAGATTCATAAGTGAAGAAAACATAGAAGAACTAGAACATACAATGTTTCATTGTCATACTAAAAGACATTTGAAAACTTAAGTTCTTCCATCAAGTATAAGAGAAGAGATGATGCACTATTTTCCCAATCTTTCCAATACATACTTTCAAGTATCCAAACAACAATTTGGCACATGTATTTCCTTTTGTAATTTCTTTCCAATATTCCACCAAAGAACTCAACAACATTACCAATAAATTTTAGAGCAAGAAATACCATCATTTCAATGTAGCTTTTCCTTCAAATCTTTTACAACATGTCCTACTTCATGTGGAAAACAAATTTGCAATAATGGAAGCTAAAGAAAGCAAACAATATTACATTTTTCCTCCACTCAAGGTGGGTAAATGCATGATGTTTTTACATTGTCAACAACAAGGTTCTTGTGCTCCAAGGTGTTCTTCATCCATGCTCCAAGTTCCAAGTATTTCCAATCACAACCAAGATAGGGGGAGAGGCAACACTCTCCTCCCAACCAAAACTCAATGGAGAAGAGAAGCAATCTCCTCCATTGACCCCCGAGCCCCAAACACAACACAATGAAGGGTGGTCTCCAACTCAAGGCAACAATACTTGCTTCCACAATACAATTTCTTCACAACATTCAAAATTAAAAGAGGAAACAACAAAGGAAACACAAATAACACAATACTTTGCACAACAAGGCTTTCATCCAAGCCAACAAGAGAAGGAACTATGGGAAAGTTTTCCTTATGCCTCCCAATTGAGATGAGATGCCCATCCAAAACCCTCCACAATAAAAATCAAGCCCCTATGACTCTTATGCCTCCCTCAAGTACCCCTTTTTCCTCCCATACTCTTATGCCTCCCTCCTCTTATGGCTCCCTCAAGAACAAGGTAAGAATGTAAACATTCTCACCCAAGATGGGCATCCCTCTCAAACTCCCTCCACAATATCCTAATCTACTCTAATGCCTCCCTCATGAGTATTCCCATAGACCTCTCCTATACTACACAATAAGCATTCTATCCATTTTTCACAATACACCAAAGTAAACATGCATTATTCACAAATTTAGCATAGAAGCAACAATAATATGAAAGAAAAACAAAGGAAAAGGTTTCCTACCTCTCCATTGGAGAAGCCTAAACCAAGAAATTTTTCCAAGCTCCCTCCAAAACAATCCAAGCATGTAAGTCCAAGCACTTTCTTTTTCTCTTTCTCCCAATTCTTTTCTCTCTAAAAAAAAAGACAAAGAGAACTCTTCAACCAAAACAAAAACAAAACTCCAACCCCCTCAACAAGAGAGGAATTTTTCATAAATAGACAAGAGGAAGAGTGAGGGTGATGTGGCTCCTTGTAGGATGCCACATCACACATCCTCAAGACCACCTCCCTTTAGTCAACTCAAATCCCAAAACACCATAAATGGGTGGTTGGGTTGAATGACATCTTAATCCAAATCCATCCCTTCCCCATGTGTCCTAAGGCACAAATAAATGCAAAAGAAGACAAGTGCACTCCAAAGTCACATTTCCCTTCCCAAAACAATAAATAATCCCCTTTTTGGATTCCCAACCCATAGATATGGTTGGTAAGGGGTTTTGGGAAGTGTGGGACAAGTTCAACTTGTCCCACAAGTCCCCTAAAATTGCCCAAAATCTCAAATTCGAGATTCAAAGGATTTGGAGTGGTCAACACTCAAAACCAAACATTCAATACATGAGGAAACACAAGGCTCAAGGAGCCAACCATCAAAATTAATTACACCCACTTGACTTCCCTCCAAAACTTAAAAATTAAAACAAGATATTACATTATTCTAAACACACTTAGCAAAGTAATTTTAAAAAAGAAACATCACAAATAAAATCACCTACTAAAGCAAGTTAAAACAAGTAATTAAAATTCTTACCCCCTTGGTCACATTAGAAAATTTCCCCCTCATGGAAATTTTCTTAACACATACAAGAATAAAGGTAACACAATACAATTCACTAGTTGCCTTGATGACCAAATGCTGTAACCACCCGACATCCTGTTGTGTTTGGTTCCCAATCCCCCTCATGGTTGTGATCATGTTGTGTTTCCTGCAAAATGCAAAATACCCTCTTCGGCCTTGCGGCCATGTCAAAATATCCAAAATAACCATATGCATGAAATTTATTAACATCTATACGTAATTCAAGCAATCATTATTTCTAGGTCTAATCACAACCTAATTAGGCATTTCATCATTATCCAAAATTATAGTAATGTAAATTCAACAACTACATTCTACTCATCATGGTGAAGAAATCCAATGTTAGAACACATGCAATATATCCATATAAAAATAATATCGGTATCCAATAATCTGTCCATGAGTCAGTGTGGATCATACTGAAAACAAAATCCAATCATAATCCAAATGCATCTAGTCACAAAACATCATGCTAATCAACATAAGTCATGTCCATATCCAAAGTCTGCATAACTCAAAATGATAATCAACTAAGTGTCGTAGGGGAGTGGGCATTACAACATACATGCATCTTTTCTCTTTCCTTCCCACAAATGTGTACACTTCAAAGAATATGAAATAATGAAAAAATAAATAATGATGAATACAATAATTTGCCTAATGTGGGAGTTAGCCAATAGAATGTATAATAATTTAGGGTCCCAACATCACCCCATATTAGGCTCATTACCCGACCTCGGGTAACCCTTTATCTGCTTCTTTGAATAAATTTAGATGCTTCTTCCTTGTCATATCTCCACATGCCTTCGATTGATCTAAATTCTTCTAAACAAGGGGGCATCTTTTCAATTCATGTAGTATGGTCCTTCAAGGCTTTCACATTTCTATTAATATCTTGTACCTCAACTTGAAATTTCCACAAGGTTTTTCTTATCTCATTCTTTGATGCATCGAGCATGCTCTCTTCCTTGGAAGTCAACTTCGATAACTTTTCCTGTCGTTTATTGATGTTCTCATTTTTTGCACTAATCGCCTCATCTAGATTTTCAATGTATAGTAGGAGTTTATCATAGTGATCCTTCTCAATGTCATTGGTATCCATCTACATCTCCAAGGTATTTCAGTTTTGAACCTCTGAGATCATCCACATGTCAATTATCTTATATTTCTTGGAGAATAATTACACTACCTTATTTGCATCTACAACCTTTTCTTCAAGCTTGGCTAATAGGTCTGCACAAGTTTTCATTGTTTGTGCTAAAATCTCTATTTTTTTCTTTCTCTTGCTTACTTTGCTACGCGTGGATATATCCTTCTCACTCTCTAAGCTTTAAGATCATGATCACCAAACTTTCCAATTATCTATACCCCTTGATCTTGTATTAGTTCCTTCACTAAACGAGGTTCATTGGTGACGATCCTCTAGCATAAGTTTAGTTCCTTTAAATCACCACGTGTATGTTTCTTAATTAGGTCTTTTTACTCTCTACAAAGTTATAGGACTAGATTTTTCCTTGTCTCATGGAGCTCTTTCGTTAGCTCCTTCACTATTTGTCACTGCAAGATAATGTTTTCCTTCTTGATGATTTTTCGTTGGACAACCTCTCACGCAATCATAAAATGTGCATCACCAGCCTAGCTTTCTAACATCTGAAAATTATTTGCGAGGGCCACTCCTTCCTGATCCATAAACTCATCTGGAACCTTTGCAGGCTATAAAAGGAGATTTTGAATATGGGTTCCTTTTTACAGACATCCACAGTGAAAGATAGTGCCTTATTTACCCTTATGGTTCTAACCAAATCCCTGAGATAATTCCAATAAAATAGGTCTTTGTACAGTTCCCCTTTTAGAATCTTGAGAGAAGTGTCTTCAGAGGTTTTTTCTCATCATATTACATCTCTGCATCCTCTTCGTCTTCCTCTTCTTCCTACATGCATTTTCCTTTATCTTCACAACATTGTGCTTCTTCTTCTTCATGCTTGACACCCATTTCCTATTGCTTTTCCTCCTCTTCCTCATTATGTTTCTCCTCCTCTTCATCCATGTTCACCTCCTCTCACTAGATTTTTTCTTGTCACCCTCATTTTCTACATCAATAATCTGTAAAGGGGTAGATACTTTGGTTTGAAATTCCTTTGGATCTTGACTCTGTTATGGACAAACCTCCGTATGCATGGGACTTTTGATAGGAGAGCGAGCCTTTAGAGGAGGAGTATTCATGGGTGCGTCTGCACTTGTCTTTTCTCCCTTTTCTATGTATGTTTGTCTTACCCCATCGTCAGTTTTCATCACCTATTTCATTCCTGATTCTGTCGGTCCCTCCCCTACCCTATGTTGGTTATTGACCCTATGCCTAACGTGGAAGTTCATAATGTATCCATCATTTACCTTATTGTTCTGATTAACACCACATCATCATAATCAAATTCTTCCTATTCCTGCATTACCTATGTATGATTCTCTTTGATAACTGGAGGAACATTCAATGTATTTGTTCTTTTCCATCTCTTCGGAATTTTATCTTTCTGCTTTGGTGGCACGTGCATTTCCTCATCTTTTTCTTCAATCTCCTGCATATTACCTATCTTCTTATTTTTCTTTGGCTTGAATTAATAGAACAATGTTATTGTTTGGTCACTTATTACTATAGTTTCCAAAGGGTTTATCACATAGTCATCAGTTTCATATGTTTCTATATATGCACTCTTACATGTGTACTTATACGTAGTGTGAAGGGTATGCATATCCACATTGAGCTTTAGTGCATTGATGTCCAACTTCTTTGCATCCCTAATCCTGTTTAAAAATTGCACAAAGTGATCAGTAGTGAAGCTGAAGCAAATAAATTACCTAAAGAAACATCGCTTTGCTTTTCATTTTGAAGCATGCCAAGGAGTAGTGTTACATCACACCGAAATCTTCCACTCCCTCTACTTCTTTTGGAAACTACCACAGTACTTCCCAATCCCATTCAAGGACATCCTTCAAATTCCTTAGCCAATTGTTGAGTTTGGCTTCATTTTCTTTGTTTAGGGTGGTGGGAGCTAAGAGCTCCTTATATTTCTTCATAAGCGATTTCTTCTTAACTGGGTATACCCACCTTGTTTGATTTCTCCAATCCAACACAACTATTTCATTGAATACCGACATTACGAGGATAATTCCCATAATAAACTTTCGTTCATTATTGTGCGCATTTTGTGCATCTTGCTCATTGTTCTTTGATATGGACTGAGAAATGATATATTGCATCTTCTTTTCCATTTTATGGGAAATATGTAGAAATGTTTTTTTATTTCTAGCTGCCATTTTGAGCTAAACATTTTGGAGGTTAAGATCTATGATACAAACAAGCTTCTTGAATATTCTATATTAGAAATTGTGAACGTGTCCCTCCTTTCTTGTACTTGAGAAGTGTAGTCACTAAATTAAGCTTACTTATGTTGTACATATATCCTCAGAATAATTCATTTATATCCATGATTCCTAAGAAAGAAAATCACTCATTAACACCTCTTCACTTTGCTTTGACATTGATTTTATCCTTTTCATATTTATTTCTTGCTGCTCTTGATTGAAAACTTATAGTTTTGCATTCCATCCAACATTCTACATATCTCTTATTTCACTTTTTGACCTTTTGAGCAGTTTGTAGACTACCATCCATTAGGGACAGGTGTACTCAGGCGCTATTGTCCCATTTGGGTACTTGTGTTTTCTTTACCTCTTTTTTGACATTTTGAATGCTACTTCTTTCTTGTTTTATTTTATTACTCTTAGACAGTCGTTCACTTGTTAATGATTAAAATTAAGCAAGGGAATCATATATATACATCTATTATATAACCTCACTAAGGGGGCAAGCATTCACGATGCACATAAATATACAAGGAGCTAATATTTTCTATGCACATACATTAAGGATTGCTTTTTGGACTGCATATTTCAATGCATAGGAGGGTTTATTTTGAATTCCACACCACACATTGGGATAAAGTATTTGTAGCCCACTATCTCTTTATGTGACTAGAACTAGGGCATCCTAGCTCAAGGGAAACTATTTCACTCACCCACACATTAGAACTACATTTTGGTGACAATCACATTGGGTTGACCGTTGAGATAGATCTGACTCAAGCATATGCAAATTTCTATTCATCTAATGTGCACTTTAGTATTGTGCAGGTATCTAGGGTTTATTTTATAGGTACAAGTGTGACACAATGAATTTGATACAACCTACAAAAAAATTGAAGCGACATTGAGTGTCCTAGGAAGAATCAAATCCTGAGTATTTCCGTAGACACCAACGCCTATAATAATGACTAACACCTAGGAAACCCTATCCCATACCAGGCACTCATGCCCCTAATATTGTCACTTTACAGAATTAGACACAGAGCTTATACAGTCAAGAATATTCCCTTCCATCCTATTCATCAGTCCAAAATCAGTCCAAACCTATAATTACAAGATGATTCATTCTCTAAAACCTATCTATCACTCTTTATGGTATTTCCTTTTCTTGATCTTATATGTTTATTGTTATTTTATCTGATAAACCATGTCATTATCCAGGGTTCATTTTAAGACACCCTTATAAAATTAAAGGTGGAAAATACCTGGCGAATATCCTTGTAACCAGTTTCAGCGAAAGGCGAATTTGACATTATTCAAAAACAAAATTTTCACCTGGTTTTTCATGGCTCCATCAGTGACGTGCGACAACACTAGTTTGTAATGACACGCGTCACTGGCGCGACACTGGCGCGACACTAGTTCGTAACGACGTGCTACATAGGCTAGTAATGACGCATGACACTGGACCGTAATGACAAGCGACATTGTCACCTACTATCGTGTGTTAGTGTCTGTTAATGACACTACCTCCTACTGTCGTGCATCACTGGCCCCTGATAACACGCGTCATTTGCTCCTACTGACACGCGTCACTGGCTCTTATTGACGCGCGTCAGCTAGGACTGTTGTCACGCGTTAGCTATGACCTTTGATGCACGACACTAGCTTCTATTGATGCGTGACACCGTACCCTAATGACGCGCGTCACTGGAACCTGTTGACGCGGGTCAAAGGTATTAGCTGACGCGTGACAATAGGAGGAAGTGACACGCGTCAGTACGGGACAGTGTCTCGTGTCACTCGCTGCCAGTGTCACACGTCAAATGTCTTAGATGACGCACGACAAAAGCTAGAGCTGATGCGCGTCAGCAGTACCAAGTGACGCGCGTCAGTAGGGGCAAATGACGCGCGTCAATAGGGGCCAGTGACACCCTATTTAGCTTATAAATACCCTTGTGCCGCTCATTTTCTCATTTTCATTTTCCCGTTCTTGAATTTTTGTAGGTCTAAATCATTGTCAAAGACGCAATTGCAGCTATAATGTCGACTTCACATGCTTCCCAATTGCAAGTTCAAGAAGAAAATCAAGAGAATCCAACTCAATCGATTTTGAAGATCAACTACAGGAATCCCTTATGCCATCACATCCATACGGCTTTAAAGATGTCTTCAGAATATCAAGCTTTGATGAAAGAGTGTGAATTTACATGGCTCGTGAATATGCCCCATTTCGAAACAGATCCGGATATTTTGAATTACCTTCTGTCATGCTACAATTCAGAGGACAGTATTTTTTATGTGACTCTGAACGATGACCAAATGTTCCAATTCACTATTGAAGCAAATGACATCCATCGGTTTACGGGCCTTCTTTTCAGAAATTTACCAATTGTTACAACCAAGGCAACACTCCTGGAAGAAGACAAGAAATTTCTCGAATCAATGTATGGTTTCCATGTTGATTGTAAGTATAATTCCTTTTAATTCATATTTTTTATTCTGATACAATTTGTTGTTATAAATTTATAGTAATTATCACTATTTCACATTTACAGCCCATGTCAATAAATCCAGGCGTGATGTAGATACATAATCAATTGCACACCACTTTCTTGCTGCACTTATTTTGTTTTTTCAAGCCAGAATTGTTTTGCAGGGTCACCAAACAGATATACAAAATTGGGCCATCGCATACATTCGTGCCACTATCTCAAAATGAAAATTTGATTGGTGCACATATCTATCCAAAAAAATAAGAACTGACATAATAAATTCAAAACTCTCAGATAAACCTTTCATTTATTCAACAAACTATCTCCTCAGCTTCTACTATGAGGCAATTTTAAATTTAAAAGATAAAGAAATTCCTACTTGCTCTGATGAGGCTTTGAAGAAATTCTCAATTCCATTTGAAGAACAACAGGTATAAACTATTTAGTTTGTAATTGTATTTCAATTTTCGACATTACAGTGCAGTTATTGAAACTTAAATTTTAATGTTTTGCAGAGAAGATATCTTGAAGCCCTTCCCTGAAAAAAGAAATTATCGAGAGGAAGAGGCCAACAACACGCAGAGGCTTCGGGGGACTCCCAATCTGAAATGGAAGCTCACTCCTCTCCAAACCCTCAACAGTTTGAACTTGTTAAATGCCAGAGAAGTAATACATTCTCATATATTATTTACAAATTCCAAACTTGCATATTTATTTTTCAATTTAAATTTTAACCAAAAGAATTGACATTATTTAATATTGATGAATTGCAGGGACTTTGGAACCTTCTTCCCCAACTCACTCCATACAGTCGCATGCATTCATATCTTCTGAACAGCCACTGAGTACAACTCCTATAAGGCCACCCGTAGAACCGAGAAAAACAACCCCTCGACAACAAGGTACAACTTTTCTATAGTACGTTTAATTTCGTAGTTTTGATTTTATGAATTGTTTTAATATTTTTCATTTTTTTCTTGTACTTTTCAGCACATGTCAGTCATGATCAAACCACGGCACTGACACCCACCCAACCATTAATTTTTAAAATGCCAACCAGAGGAACAATGAAAAAGAACATTGGTAAACGCATGTCTTTTGCTCCGGCCCCTAGTGGGACACTAAACCTTGCCTCCTCGTTTCGAATTCCAACTCTATCACTTGGTGGCTTGCTCAGTGCAACGGGCATATCTGTTTTGAACAATATAAATTTAGATGAAGATTATTTGGGCATTGATAGCAATGACCCAACTAGTTTTTTCGATACCCGCGAGATGATTCAAGGCCAGCAGGTATACTTCAAATTTCAATTTTAATATGCTTTACAATTTTGAATTACATTCTGATTTAAATTTATTTATCTAAATCTTGATTAATTTTTTCAAAAACAGGATCAGCCCACCCAAAGGCATAAACAAGGAGCAGTTGATCTTGGTGAAAGACCCCATTCTTCTCCAGCAAGATCGTCTGCATCATATTCAGATAGTGAACAGTTGCCACGGTTTCCTTTGGAGAACTTAATTGGTAATGATTGTCAATCCCATATCAGTGAGTTTATTATTCCTCATATCCAACAGCTTATAGAATGGGAGAAAAAGGCTAAAGTTCTTATCAATGAAATTATTAGTTGTTATGAAAATTATTGGCAATGGGATAGTTTATACGCTGCAGTCCAAAATCAACCTGCGAAGATGGATTCCTTACTTACCCAAGTAAGATATGGGACTGTCACGTTTAACAACAACTATAAAGACAACATTTTAGATAAGGCACTAAACAAATTGGAAAATATTAGTGCCGAGGCCTAGGCATATTTTAACAAATGGTCCAAGGACAAGGATTTGGTATCAATCACAAATGCCGAAAGAGATAGAGCTGTTGTAAGTACTATTACATTTAAACAATCATTCTTGTTAATTTGAAATTTTGAATTTACATTAATAGTTTATATTGACATTACTCTTTTTGTGCAGTTGAAATATGAAAATTTGAAGAGTCAGGTGAAGGTTTTGCAAGTTCACTTGGAAACAACAAAGAACAGCTTATCTGCAGCAAAAAATTTGAAGCAAAATATTGTTTTGGTTAACAAACAAAACAATACACTAAAGCGGATAATTAAAGAGCATGGTCTCGACCCTGACATATTATTCAAAGCCAAAGCAACTTCTAATCCAAATTTGTTGTCACATGGAGATGCAACAAATCAAGAAGAAAGAATTATAAAAAATCTGGACAGTGCTGCAGAAGATCTTATAAGTTCAGGGGTTATTTTTGGTGTTGGGGAAAGAGGTACATCCACAGTGGAAGAAGCCGTTGGGGAAGAAAGAAGAGTAAAATTGTATAAAGAAAAAGAGGGTTTTGAAAATTAGAAACTTTTATTATTGAGGAAACTTTATATATTGAATTTGAAAACTTCTACTATTGAGTATCTACTATGGTATTTGAATTTAATAATATGGATTTATATAGTCTTTAATTTTAATTGCATTAGATGGTGATTATCATGAATTATATGTATGTTTCTTGTTTACTTGCATTGTCATGAATTGTATGTGGACGTAGATGATGAATGATGATAACTGATAATTAATGATAGATGATGATGAAAGACGATGATCAATTTAATGTGTATAATGTAAAATGTAGTGCCTAAATATCTTGTGGGACTTTAATTATCTTGAAAATTATGTTTTTGGGAAAAAATAACAACTAAGATTTGAAGCAGATCTTTAGGATTTCTCCTTAATAGACTTATGGTGTAGGAAAATTCTATTTTAAAGAGATTCACCTCTATATAAGTGCATAATCTCTCATTAGAGAGGTTTTTTGACATCCAAAATAGTCAAGACCATTTGTCAGAAAATAACGTTTTGCTGGAAACAATCAAGACCATGGTTTAAAAGATATGGTTTTGTTATCATGGATATTGTTTTGTGTAGAGTAGATTGACAAGTTGCTCTAAATAGTTAAGGTTATGGAATCTAGATCGACCAAAGTTGGAATAACCATGTGATTAAAAGATAGGTCAAGCTCGATATAGAACTTTGAAGTTTAATGTAAAACATATAAGGTTGAAGAATCCTATCATTTTTTAATATTTGATAAGGGTGAAGAATAATTGTGGATTAGAAATGGGAGGCTATAAGTTGGAATAATTTTGAGTGTGTAAGAAAATATTGAAGGTTGTAAACTAGATCATAGCTAACTATGTGTGTAGTTTTTTATTAGATAAAGACTCTGTCAAGTTGATTTAAATAGTTGTGATTAGTGTAGATTTGGGTGGGTGACTATAGGATATGGAAGATAGCATTAGAATTGAGTTTGAATAACTTCGTGTTAGAGGATGATCATTATAAGTCTAAAAATAGATCTATTTCTTCATGGAGAAATCTGAAGAAGTGATGGATCTATGACAAAGCATGGAATTTTAGGAAGAGTGTCAGGACTTATATTTATAATAGTATAATGTATTTTTTAATAGTTTATCCCGCAGTTAAAAAAAAATATCAAAGGATTTTCCACATATAAAATAATTCTAAGAAATCGTGAAAGAATCATCACTGGTAAGAAATTAAACATAATTGCAAATATCATAGGGTTTAGCTTACCTCTTGCGTATTAGATTGATGTGAAATCATCAAGGGTAACGTGCTAGATCTTTGTTTTTCCTGACATTGTAGATAGAGGGTTGAGTTGCTAGATCTTTGTCTTAATAAAATTCAACACAAAAAATGGATTAGTAGATAGATGGGTGAGTTGCTTGACATTGTTAGTTTGGAGAAGTAACAGCTTCCTCGGATGGATGTCAACCCACGTTTTCAAAAAATAAAATATTGTATTTAACTAAATGTAAATACATAGACATATTTAATGATAACCAGAGCTGAAAAAAATGAATAGTAACAAACAATAAGATTAAGGGGAAAAAGATTCCTCCTTAAAGTTGAAATCATCACTGCCACTGGTAATGAGCTATATCTGTGTTTCAAAAAAACCCAACACGAGAAATGGATTAGTAGATAGATGCGTGAATTGCCTGACATTTTTAGTATATAGATCTGTAACATCTTTAATGAAAACTAGAGCTGAAAAAATGAATAGTAATAAATTATAAGAGATACCTACTTAAAGTTGAAATCATCACTGCCACTGGTAATGAGATAGATCTGTGTTTTAAAAAAACCCAACACGAGTAATGGATTAGTAGATAGATCGGTGAATTGCCTAACATTTTTAGTATATAGACCTGTAACATCTTTAGGAAAACCCATGGTTAACCAAAACATGAAATGTGTATAGGAGTGTCTTTTAGTGCATCCAAGAAGTTAATTTTGTATAGGATTCACATCTTGAGATATTGTAAAATGTTTTGGGGAAAATGGATCAGTATCAAAATATGTTGTATAGGATTCACATCTTGAGATTCTCTCTTCAGGACTGCATCTTGGAGTGGTTGAATTAAAATATGTCTCTTTTTTTCAAATTTTTAAGGTGGTGCATATGATCATAGCTCAATAAGGTTGTTTACATATCATGTTAGTTACAAGAATGAGGTTTGAAAGATACAATAAGGGTAAAGTGATCAAAATTGTTGTGTAACGGAAAGTTGTTTTTACTTTCTTCTAATTATCATTGTTGAGTTGATGAAATACTTGGTTGACCATTGCAAGGAGTATCAAAGTATAAAATTCCTGCTACCACCTTGTTTTGTTTTCCTTTGCTGAAGATACAATGTTGAAGTGTATGTTTGAAGACAATTTTTTTGAAGCTCCCCCATTTCTATGCCTTGAATTGATTAATCATGATCTTCTTGAAGTACAATTGATAAAATCAAGTGCCTCAAATATTGAAATTTTTTTACAGCTCAACATAAAGTTCTCTGTGCAAGGTTGGATCATCTTAAAAAGGTAACATTGTGTAAATTTTGTCAACAGTGCCTTACTGGTACCTCATCTCAAACTCAGTCTTAGCATATATCATGAAGTTTCTTTTTGAACTTATCAAACAAGACCCTATATCATCATCAAGTACACACCAAACACTGTTTCTTTGGTCTGGGGATAAATTTGAAGGCTTCATCTCAATTGGCTGCATTGCAAACATGAAGGGAATTTCCTCTAGAGTAAAAGAGGTGAAAACTTTGAATTCCATTAAATTTTGGATAAGAAATCAATTATTTAGTAGTCTCAGGCTTTCTCAATGGAACGTCAATGGTCTTGACCAACGCACATCAATTTAACGTCAATGGTCTTGACCGACGCGCGACACTCAACCGCTAATGACGCACGTCATTGGCACCTAATGACACGTGTCACTGCCGCCTAATGACGCGCGTCACTGGTGCCTAATGATGTGCGTCACTGGCACCTAATGGCACGCGTCACTGGCACTTAATGACGCGCGTCACTGGCTCCTAGTGACGCGTGTCATTGGATTCTATTGACACGCGTCACTTTCTACTTTTGACGCGCGTCGCTCACTCCTATTGTCGCGCGTTGCTAAGACTATTGTCGCGCGTCAGCTAGAACCTTTGACGCACATCAAGTGAAGCCATTAACGCCTAATTTAGCCTATAAATACCCTTCAACCGGTCATTTTCTTGTTTTCACCTTCCAGCTCTAGATTTTTTTCAGGTCTCGATGCTTCCCAACTCCAAGTTCAGTAACAAAAATCAAGAGAATCCAATTCAATCGATTTCCAAGATCAACTACAGGAATCCCTTATGCCCTCACATCCATACTATTAATATGCCCCATTTCGAAACAGATCCGGATATTTTGAATTACTTTCTGTCATCCTATAATTCAGAGGACGGCATTTTTTATGTGACTCTGAACGATGGCTGAATTTTTCAATTCAGTATCGAAGCAAATGACATCCATCGGTTTACAGGCATTTTGTTCAAAAATTTACCAATTGTTACAACCAAGGCAACACTCGTGGAAGAAAAGAATTTTCTCGAATCAACGTTCAGTTTCCATGTTGATTGTAAGTATAATTCCTTTTAATTCATATTTTTTATTCTGATACAATTTGCTATTATAAATTTATAGTAATTTTCACTGTTTCGCATTTGCAGCCCATGTCAATAAATAAAGGCATGGTGTCTAATATGTAACATTTCTAAGTACATGTAATTTTTGCAATGCTAGTGTCTAAGATGAGCTTTGTAACTTTGATTGACCTGATGAGTGCAGTGGAAAAGTTTAAACAAAAAAAAAGATCTTAAGAAAACTGATGGAACCAAGAAGGGGAAATTAATTGATGTTCCCAAACTTGATGATGCAAATCAATCAAGGGGGAAGAATTCTGATCAATGTACTTTAATATTAACAGAGGGTGACTCAGCCAAGGCTCTTGCTGTAAGTGTTTGTGCCTTGAATCAGGGAAATGTGAATACTGAATTTGGTAGTATTGTGACATGTTTCGACATCACTTTCCAATTTAATTGTTTGTTATTTTAGTTATCTTTATTCTATCAGGTGGCAGGAATATCTATTGTTGGTCAATATTATTATGGCGTGTTTCCTCTCAGAGGTAAGCTGCTCAATGTCAGGGAAGCTACCACTCACCAACAAATGGAGAATAAAGAGATAGTAAATATATAAAAAATCCTTGGTCTACAGGAAGATAAAATATATGACAGCATTAAATCTTTAAGATATGACCATCTGATGATAATGACAGACCAGGTACATGATCTTTGTATAGCGCTGTTTAGTTTCTACTTAATTCTGACACATCCTTTCTAGTGAGATCCTTTGACTTCTCCTTTCTCTTAAAGGACTGTGATGGATCCCACATCAAAGGATTGCTGATCAATTTCATACACCATACCTGGCCATCACTACTTAAAATTCCTTCATTTGTTGTGGAATTTATCACTCCTATTGTCAGGGTAACTGTTACCCCTATATATTTTGTTGAGTGTATTGAGACTCTTTATATTTGTTTTAAGCCTCCAGATGTTATTTATCTCCATGTCTAATTTTGGCACATGTTGATGTAGGCAACTCACAAAAATGGAAATGTGTTATCTTTTTACACAATTCCTGAGTATGAAGCTTGGAGAGAATCATTGAGTGGATCGATAACTTGCTGGACCATATAGTACTACAAAGTAATGCTAGTTTGTTTTCTCTTTATATGTTTTCAAGTTCTGGTTTTGTTCACTTGCTGATTAGGTATCACTTGTTGCTTGGACCATACAGGGTTTTGGCACAAGTACTTCTAAAGAGGGCAAGGAGTATTTCATACAACTAGACAAGCACAAAAAAGATTTTGTGTGGGTTGATGAGAAAGATGGAGATGCTTCCTCATATGAATCAGCTTATAGAATGGGAGAGAAGGGCTAAGGTTCTTATCAATGAGATTATTAGTCGTTATGAAAATTATTGGCAACAGGATAGTTTGAACGCTGCAGCTGATCCAAGTTTGCTGTCGCATGGAGATTTCTTGTTTTGGGGAAGGAGGTACAGCCACAGTGGAAGAAGCCGTTGGGGAAGAGTGCAGAGTAGAATTGGATAAAGAAAGAGATGGTTTTGAAAACTAGAAACTTTTATTATTGAGGAAACTTTAAATATTGAATTTGAAAACTTCTACAATTGAGTATGTACTATGGTTTTTGAATTTAATTATATGGATTTATATACAATCTTTAATTTTAATTGCATTAAATGGTGATTATCATGAATTATATGTATGTTTCTTGTTTACTTGAGTTGTCATGAATTGTATGTGGACTTAGATGATGAATGATGATAATTGATAATTAATGATAGATGATGATGAAAGACGATGATCAATTTAATGTGGACGTAGATTTATCATCAAGCACAGTAATTCTTCTCCTCTAGACTTTTGAACTTGTTTTAAGATAACTATTCTCTGCACTTGTAACGATATGATTAGAATGGATAGAATTGTAATGATATGATTATGAATTATTTTAAAAAACGAAGTTGTTTTAATAAATTTAAAATTAGATAAATAATTGTATTAATAATAATTGTAGTGTTAGGACTCAGGATATGATAATGATATGGTGATGATATGATATAGGGGTGAGTTTCCTGACATTGTCAGTCCTGATTCCTGAGAAGTGCCAACAACATCTTTAAATATATAGACCAACAATATCTTTAAATAAATGTAAATATATAGAATTAGACTTGTAACGTCTTTAATGATAACAAGAGCTGAAAAAATGTAAAGTAACAATCGATAAGATTATGTTGAAGAAGATACCTATTTAAAATTGAAATCATCACCGGTAATGTGCTAGATCTTTGTCTTAAAAAAAATTCAACACAAAAAATGGATTAGTAGATAGATGGGTGAGTTGCCTGACATTGTCAGTCCCGAGAAGTAACAGCTTCCTCGGACGGATGTCAACCCACGTTTTCAAAAAGTAAAAAATGTTGTATTTAACTAAATGTAAATACATACACCTGTAACATCTTTAATGATAACCAGAGCTGAAAAAATGAATAGTAACAAACAATAAAATTATGTTGAAGAAGATACCTATTTAAAATTGAAATCATCACCGGTAATGTGTTAGATCTTTGTCTTAAAAAAAATTCAACACAAAAAATGGATTAGTAGATAGGTGGGTGAGTTACCTGACATTGTCAGTCCCGAGAAGTAACAGCTTCCTCGGACGGATGTCAACCCACATTTTTAAAAAGTAAAAATATTGTATTTAACTAAATGTATATACATACATCTATAACATCTTTAATGATAACTAGAGTTGAAAAAATGAATAGTAACAAACAATAAGATTAAGGGGAAAAATATACCTCCTTAAAGTTGAAATCATCATTGCCACTGGTAATGAGCTAGATTTGTGTTTTAAAAAAACCCAACACGAGAAATGTATTAGTAGATAGATGGGTGAATTGCCTGACATTTTTAGTATATAGACCTGTAACATCTTTAATGATAAAGATAAAAGATAGATAAAGAAGATACCTGTTTAAAGTTGAAACAATCCATTATCAATAGCTTCATCAAAGTCGATGTTGTCTTCTGTAGAATGTGACAAAGAGCCAATTACACTCTCAAGGTTGGGAATATTTGTACTTATAGCTGTATTATTCACACTTCTTCTTTCGCAAAGGGAATTCCAGTGCGCAATTGCTCTGTCGAACGGAAAGGTTTCAATGGAGTATCAAGAAACATAACACCTCATGCAACTTTCCAGATTTTTATCCAACCTGTTTCTCAGTTTTGATTTTATAAATGACAATGCACTGAAAACCCTTTCATCCTCCATAGACCCCAAAATCATTGTTTGGCATAACTCATATAATTTGAAATATTCACTGATTTCTTCTTGTAAAATAGAACTTTGATAGATTCCTCGCCACAGCCTTGTAATAGCACCACTTTCAGAAGGTTGATCTAAATTCTTATATTGGTTCCTCATTGTTGTTGCAAAATTTGTTGACTGAGACTTTAATAAATCGGCATTCAGTATACCTTTGATTTCCACACCCTTGAGCTTTGACGTCTTTATAAATTGTTCCATTATTGTACCCATTGATTTATGGAAATGCTTACTGCCAAAGTCTGCACGGCCACCTTCAGTATTCCAAAAATTAGGATTCATCACACCCATGGCTTCCAGAATTTTATCTTTACAGAAACGTTCCCTAATTTCTGATGACAAGGTTTCTGAAAAAATTTTAAGCTTTATTCTTGTTTCAACTATAATAGACTCAAACAAATTACGTGTCACAGGAACATCTTCTCGTTCCGATCCTGTAATAGCTTGACATTTTTGCAAAATGTGCACAGGTATTTCCCTCCCATTAACAGTGATGCAGAGGTGATCGTGGATATTAAATCTCAAAAAGGTGTTAGGATTTTTAAGATCTAATAAATCTCTCCAATTTTCAAAAACAGGTGCATCAAAACTATTATTGGAACAGTATAATATATCAAGACTTTGACATACCATTTTCCTCATCCGTATAAAATCCACAATATAGATTAATCTACCCTGTGCATGCTTCATCAGTGTATTGATCTCCTTTAACATTGGAAGAATACCAACCAATGTAAGCAATGTCTCCAAATCAGTTAAATGAAACAATAAGTCCCTTGCCCTATCAACTTCATGACGGTATTTGTGCATGAAACCAACCAATGAAGGATACTCCTCACGAACTCTGCATGCAGGTTCATACAAAGAGATCCATCTAGTCTCCACATCCTTCAGAATTTTTTTGCCATCTGTAATTCCAATTGCAAATTTTTGGAACTCGAGAAAACGCTTTGGGCTGCTTGACATATAGGCATGAAGTTCTCTTATAAGGTCTTCTAATTTAGCAACATTTTCGTGGTTGCTTACCATTTTATACGCTAAATTCATTCTGTGAGCCATACAGTGAATTAGTAGCATATATGGGGCCATTGTTGTTTGTAATCTAACACAGAGCCCTGTTCGGTGACCCTGCATGACAGATGCATCATCTGCTCCAACGCATACCAACTTCGTAGCAATTTCATAATCAGTCATACCAGCAACATCTTTCAAATGAGAAACAACTATTTTATATAGGTTTTCGGCATTGCAGTTTTCAACAATTTTCATAACACCCAATAGATGAGGTGTCCTTATATGATTTTCTAAAGTATAGATGTGGATACATACCCATGCGGTGTTGTCGACTACTGTCACTTCATCAATTGAAAGAGAGATAAATTTTTCTTTTTTTACATTCTCTTTCAAATCTTCCTTCTCTATCATCGAGAGCCATTTTGCCATTTCCCATCCACTACTCTCAGACCAATGAGACTGAGGTACATTCAGCATTCCGTTAAATTGATACAAAACTTTGAAATTGAGGAAATCTGAAATCGCTCTTCCTTTTTTAAGTATTTGAAAAAGAGTAGAGAATTGTATGAATTTTGCATGTAGATTTGTTTCTTTCATCTTACCAATATGCGATGTGATCGTTCCTCCCTTTTCCAACAGATGTCTGTGTTTTTTCTACTCTGCCTCATATTCCGCTGCATATCTAACATGCATGCATTCTTTTTTAGTTTTCCACCTATGTGTTTTGATTTTCTGGCCATCCGTCCCTGTTACAATTAAATATTGTTTTCCACAATGTTTTTCTATAGTGTCCAGCTTTAGTTGCAGTTTTTGTTGCTTTCCCAATTTCCACGTACATATTTTACATGTACATTCATATGGGATTTCTTCAGAATTAGATGATTGTACAGGTTCAATAAACAGAAATTTAGCTGCCCAATCAAACTTGTATGTCCTGCCAATGGTCCACATATTCTTGTTCGTTTTTAATGCTTTACTTTTTTGAGTAGAATTTTGAGCAATATCACAATCACCTGGTTTCCTCTTTCTTGGACCGGAGTTTGATTTTGATTTCTGTCTTCCATTTTGCTGAGTGTTTGTATCTGTGATATCTAGCTGCACTTCTGGTTGCACCCCAACAGGAACAATATCTTCAAGATCTGGCATATTATCATAGGTTTCATTTGTTTGACTTTGATACTATGCAGAATGCATGTCCACCTCAATAAGTCCTTCCACACAGTCAGTATTCTGATTCTCTGTGGTGGCATCTATATGATTGGTATTTACAATATCTGTATCCGCAGAGTTTCCAAAATACTTGAAGAGTGATTTCTGAGATTTCTTACTTACTTTTAGGTTATTCGTATTCTTTGAGCTGACACCTTCCATTATTCTGAAAAGAGTCCTGCGTCAGCAAAAGAACCAAGTAGCGACTCTGTCCAGTCTAAGGTCTTGTCGTGCGTCCACTATCTGAGGTTGCACATCCACTCTCTTAATATATTGTCGCGCGTCAACACTGCCCAAGTCGCGTGTTAATACTTCCTCTGTCGCGTGTCACTTCTTTGCCCAAGTCGCGCGTCAACACTTCCTTGGTCGCACGTCAGAACACCTTTTTTGTGCGTCAGTACAGCTCTTGTCGCGCGTCAGTATAGCTCTTGTCGCGCATCAGTACAGCTCTTGTCGCGTGTCAACAATCACAGGTAACAGTAATACGAATCTCTGGTGCTCAAGGGTATGCGAGTTCAAATTTCACAGTATTGGTAATTTGGTAAGCTACTTGAGGTATACTATGCAGCGAATCACCTAGGTTTTTATATGAGATGTATTCAAATGAAGGCGAAGCCGACCCCCAAAAAAAATATACTATATATTTTAGGCAAACAGGACACTGACCCACTCCGAATAATTCGCCTTTTCAAATTTTCCTAAAATGAAAATTTCGCCATATTACGAATATTCTCCGCTAAAATTATCCCTGTCATTATCTTAGATTTATATTTTATTAAATTATTTTGTGAACTCAATCTCTTACATGCCCATTTTGGATCTCTCCTTTCATGCCCATTACATGTAGTGGTTGGTTTGGATCCCAAACCTATATAGAGCTTACCCCATCCACTCAACACCATCCTTCTCCCATGACTAAACCCATTAATGAAAACATTCATAGTAACTCCAAGAAGATCCCTCTCAAGGACATCAAAGCATCTGACAATGAAAATTCCTATGATGAAGATACCAATGTTGATCAAGCTCAATTGGATTCCCTTACCAATTTCCACTTTACAATGCGTGATAATATAACCCATGTTCTACATATCCTTGATGCTCTGTTGGCTTCCCGACATGCCCATGATAATGTTACCCATAATAGTATGACTTGTACCTTAGCAATATGTAATACTACTACTTCTTCTATCCCACTTTCTTCCTCTCCTTCCAATCCTGGAGTATCCAACATTCACATGACTATTCCTACCCCTTCTACTCATTATTCTTCTCCTCTCATTTCCCACATTCATCCTAATTCTTCTTCTGACACCCATGATTTACAGTCTCTTTATCATGATTTACAAGCATAAATCTATCAATTGCAACATGCTACTTCATCTTCATCCCCATCCCTTGATTCTTTATTTCTTCTTCATAGTCCTCTTGCACCTGAAATTTTTTCTTATCCACTCCCTCTAAATTTTGCTTCACAAAAATTTCCTCTATTCGATAACCATGGATATCCCCTACAACATATTAGATCTTTTATATTTTTTTCCTAGATTATACATGTAATGCCACCATCTTGACCAAGTTGTTTCCTAGGAGCTTATAGGATTATGCTTTGCAATGGTTTTATGACTTTCCCTTGCATTCTATTAAACCATTTACTAATCTTGCTCATTTTTTTCTAGCTCATTTTTCTATGAATATTGGAATAAAAATATATTATGCACAAATGGATAAAATTAAACAAGGATCTAACGAACATCTTAGTGATTATGTATTGTGTTACGAGAACAATATTTCTAAAATGAACAATGTATTAGTCAAATCTGAATTACAAGATCTATTTATTCAAAGCATTTTACCTCGTTTGCAAGACCGTGTTCTTTTTTATTCCTACCATTCCTTTGACCATCTATGCCATACCTTGAAGACTCATGAGACTAAGTTACTTTCTTTGGGAAAACTCAAATATGATTCTAATACTTCTAATCATTTCTCTTCTGAATTTCCAAGAAAGATTCCCTTTAGACCCAGATCTAATGATGCTAAGCCTATTATCAATGTTGTTTGTTAACCTCATAGGATTCAAATCCAAGCCATTCATTGTATATTTACTCAATTGTCTTATCTTACACATATGTTGTTTCCCCAACTCATTAAAAGAAGTTTGATTTCTCTTCCGTAACCTCATAGGGTCATCCGTGGACGTCATATTGCAAAAAACAGTGAAATCTCAACTTGTAGGGATTATTAGCTATACATGCACTCTAAATTAGAAAAATTTATATAAATATGAATCGTAGCATTCGGAATGTAGTTTCTAAAATACTAATTTTTGTAAAAAACGGACAAGTTTAGCTATATTAAACACTTAAAATTATATGACTTACTTTTTTTTTTCGAAAAAAACTTATAAGATTGTAGTCCGTTTGCCCGCATTTTGGATGACCAAATCTTGTTATTTTTTTCTTCCTTTGGTGAAAAGTTAGATGTAGTTGTCTATCTTGGGATGGATTTTATTTTGTATTTTTTTTAGCAATATTTATTTTTTTATGATTTTTTCCGTGAAAGTGGTCTGAAAATATTTAGAAAATGGAGCGCTTTCCGTTTGCCCCGCCATAACTATATCAAAAAATATCGAAATCAATTTTTATTTTTTTAAGGTGCATAGAATTTGTCCACGCTTGGGATGGTATAATTTTTATCATATTTTTATAAGCGAAACAAAAGTTACAGTCTTAAACGTAGACATGAACATTCACGGGAAAAAATGTCTTAAGGACCTATTGTTAGTAATAAATTATAAAATGATATTTATCTTATTCTATTCACTTTAAAAACAATATTTTTACAAAGCTAAGAGTCTAACCTACGTGATGGCACCATTTTTGTGAAATGTTTTCAGTTTTTTAGCATGGTTCAAGTCTTTGGAAGAGCAGATTTGAGGTTTTTTGATCTTTTGCACTTCATAATGACCTTCCATAGCTTTGGTTGGGGAAAAACAAAGATTTTCCGAGGCTAAGGTTCGGCAAATAGCTCCGCGATCGCGGTTTTTTGTAAAAATACCGTGAACGCGGTTTATAAAGTGCGCTCGCGGTTTATAAAGCGCGCTCGCGCTTTATAAAACATATTTACACACATCCCAACGTCTGAATTACCATGTGATTTTTACTGTCTGACCTTACCGTACAAATTACTGTGAAATTCTGTCTTTTTCCAGGCACGTTTTTTAATCACCGAAAGCAAAACATCATGGGAGACAAAAAACAAAGTCAAAAAAGGAAGTCATTAAGTAAAAAAACACCAGACGAATTAGAGGCCAACAAAATTGAAAATGCTGAGCGAATGCGGAAACTTCGTGAATCTAGAAGAGGTTCATCTTCAATCTCAACTATTGTAAGCAATGAAGAACTAGGTAATGTTTCTACTGTCAATGTTGAAGTTGAATTGAATACTCGTGATGAAGAAGTTTTTACTGTCAATGTTGAAGAAGAATTAAATACTCATGATGTAGCAAATGTTGAAATTGAAGGAGACAATGAAAATGTGAATAAGGAAATTCATGTTGAAACTGTAGACAAACAAAATTTGAAAAAAACACCTCCTAGAATTTTACATAAGAAACCTAATTTTTTGATTGAAATTGATGAAAACATTTTGAAACCAATGTCTGACAAACTTTCTGAACGACAAATCAGAAGAAAAGCTAGTGAAATTTGGGATAATCATTTTGAAATTTTAAATGATTCCCAAAGATGTCAGTTGTTGGTTAGTTTGATGAAATTGATTAAAATGAGACCTACATTAAACACCTTAGGATTGACAACATCTAACATACGTGGTCAAACCTCTACAATTGTTAAAAAACCTTCATGATGCATATCACACTGTTGGTGTCAAGAAACGCACTAGGGATAGTAATATTGTGCGTCGTGTACTTGCTACTAGTGTTGTAAGTGAATCAATAAAAAAACAATGTTTGATTATGCAAACAAGTCGAATGTTGCAAGTTAATCGAAAAACTCTAATGAAAGCAATTGAAAGACGTAATATCCTTCAGTCACTCAATAATGTCGATTTTTGGGCATTTTCTGCTAGAGCACCGCGTAAGGACAAAAATAATTCTGATGCTATAAGAGAAGTTGTTATTAAATTTTGGCATGATAACACTAGAGTTTCACCTAATACAAGAGATGTTATAAAACGGAGAGTACTCATTCTACTGAATTTGTGCAAGGGTGTTTCCAGTTATTTTATGGAAACTTGTCTGATAGGGACATCCACTTCAAACAACATTATATATGGTCAGATAATTGCACGTCTCAGTTTAAGAATGCACGAATGTTTTATTGGATGAGCAGAATGCATGTCAAGATGGGTGTGCAACATATTTAGAGTTTCACTGAGGCTGGACATGGAAAAGGAGAGCATGACGGTGTAGGGGCATGTGTGAAAAGAGCTCTTGCAAGAGAAGAGTTGAAGTACAAAGATGGTGCTAAATTAAAAGATGCAAAGAGCATAGTGGAATGGTGTACTGACAACATGACCCGAGGTTCTCAAGAAAATTCCACAGTTTGGAGATATTTTTGGTTGATAGAGGAAAAACATATTGCTAACTACGAGGATTGTATGACACTCACTGGGTCCAGTGATATGCACTCATTTTGTAGCTCAGACGCTACTTCGTGGGCCGTATGGACAAGAAAGTTGACATGTTTTTGTGCATCTTGTATCGAATTTGTCACTGCTGAGTGTGATTCACAAGAATGGGTGGAAGGATGGATTTGTAGGCCTCTAACTCCGCTTCCTAGTTATCAACCTCCACAAGCATTACAACTTGTTTCTGCAGATGAAGTTACAACATCCAAGGACTTTGACGAAATTTCGATTTTGGTGCGCAAGGTATTTATCCAGTTATTTATTTAATTTTTGTATTGAGTTATGTCCATTGAAATTTTAATATGTAATTTAAATTTGAGTTTTTCAACCTTGGTTATTTTTTTGTAGGACATGTGTTTGCAGTAATTGCGACAGAAGACAATGAAGAAGGAACAGACTATTTCTTATGTCGTTGCATCGAGGAAAGAAAGAAGTTGACTTCTCCTATTATAGATGGCGAAGAGATTGAGTATCCTACAGGGTCAGTGGTAGTTACTGGAACTTGGCTTCGACGGTATCCATTAAAAAACTCCTCTGTTTGGGTGTTTGAAGACTTTGAGACACACAGGAAAATACTCTTATATTCACATTTAGTTCTAGCGACAAATATTCAGTTGTATAGATATCGAGGAAGACCTAATAACAAGATTCTTTGGAAGGTTCGAGAGTCAGATCATGAAGCAATCTTGTCTGCTATTCAGAGTAGATCCGATCCTGATGGTTCATTGGAATGAATTTACAATGCTCACATGTCTGGTATATATTTAATTTCAAGTTTCAATTTATATAGCGTATATATATATATATATTATTTTTTTAGTTTAAAGATCTAGATTTAAGTTTGAATATATTTAATTTTAAATTTGTGTATTTTGTGTGTCATGTATATAGATCTAGTATATGGTTTTGATTTGAAACTTAAATTTCTTTGACTAACAATTTTATGTTTAGGTTAGTGGTGCCAGAAAAGCTTCCACCTTCACGTGGTTGGTATCGTTAGTAGAGAATTTTAAATTCTTGAAGCTAAGAGAAGCTTGAACATTATTTGAAAAATTTGTAAATTTTGAAAAGTCAAGTTTGTAAATTTTGAAAATATTGTAAATTTTGAAAATGTTGTAAATTTTGAAAAAGTTGCAAATTTTGAAAAAGTTGTAAATTTTGAAAATGTTGTAAATTTTGAAAAAGTTCTAAATTTTGAAAAAGTTGTAAATTTTGAAAACGACTCCTCTAGGTGCCACGGAGTCCGAGTAGTCACCCGTCGAATTTGAACGATATTTTGGTCTCAGGGCTCTTAAGGGACTAAGCCCGAACGAAGTAGCCCGGAAGCAACGACCCTTTCGCGCACCGAAACACCGCCTCCTCTAGCGTTCACTTGGCCACCCGGACGTGCCGGCGCAGGCGGTTCGGTGCCACGGCCCACCGTTTGCAAAATACAGCGTTTGGCAACCTTAAACTGGCTCCAACTGCACTATTTCGCGCGTTTGCAAACATTAGGACAGCGAGAGCACCGAAATGAGAAGGAAAAAAATGAGAGAGGCTATTGTAGAGGGTCCGTATGCTGAGGTTCCGGATCATACGAGGCCTCTCTAGGTGCCACGGAGTCCGAGTAGTCACCTGTCGAATTTGAACGATATTTTGGTCTCAGGGCTCTTAAGGGACTAAGCCCGAACGAAGTAGCCCGAAAGCAACGACCCTTTCGCGCACCGAAACACCACCTCCTCTAGTGTTCACCTGGCCACCCGGACATGTCAGCGTAGGCGGTTTGGTGCCACGGCCCACCGTTTACAAAATACAGCGTTTGGCAACCTTACACTGGCTCCAACTGCACTATTTCGCGCGTTTGCAAACATTAGGACAGCGAGAGCACCGAAATGAGAAGGAAAAAAATGAGAGAGGCTATTGTAGAGGGTTCGTATGCTGAGGTGTCGGATCAGACGAGGCCTCTCTAGGTGCCACGGAGTCCGAGTAGTCACCTGTCGAATTTGAACGATATTTTGGTCTCAGGGCTCTTAAGGGACTAAGCCCGAACGAAGTAGCCCGGAAGCAACGACCCTTTCGCGCACCGAAACACCGCCTCCTCTAGTGTTCACCTAGCCACTCAGACGTGCCGGCGCAGGCGGTTTGGTGCCACGGCCCACCGTTTGCAAAATACAGCATTTGGCAACCTTACACTGGCTCCAACTGCACTATTCCGCGCGTTTGCAAACATTAGGACAGCGAGAGCACCGAAATGAGAAGGAAAAAAATGAGAGAGGCTATTGTAGAGGGTCCGTATGCCGAGGTTTCGGATCAGACAAGGCCTACTTAGGTGCCACGGAGTCCGAGTAGTCACCCATCGAATTTGAACGATATTTTGGTCTCAGGGCTCTTAAGGGACTAAGCCCGAACGAAGTAGCCCGGAAGCAACGACCCTTTTGCGCACCGAAACACCACCTCCTCTAGCGTTCACTTGGCCACCCGGACTTGCCGGCGCAGGCGGTTCGGTGCCACGAGCCCACCGTTTGCAAAATACAGTGTTTGGCAACCTTAAACTGGCTCCAACTGCACTATTTCGCGCGTTTGCAAACATTAGGACAGCGAGAGCACCGAAATGAGAAGGTTCCGGAAAAAAATGAGAGAGGCTATTGTAGAGGGTAAGCCCCGTAGCCCGGAAGCAACGATGCCGAGGTGCCGGATCATACGAGGCCTCTCTAGGTGCCACGGACTGAGTAGTCACCCGTCGAATTTGAACCTCTCTTAAGGGACTAAGCCCGAACGAAGTAGCCCGGAAGCAAGACCCTTTCGCGCACTGAAACACCACCTCCTCTAGCGTTCACCTGGCCACCCGGATGTGTCGGCGCAGGTGGTTCGGTGCCACGGCCCACCGTTTACAAAATACAGCATTTGGCAACCTTACACTGGCTCCAACTGCACTATTTCGCACGTTTGCAAACATTAGGACAACGAGAGCACCGAAATGAGAAGGAAAAAATGAGAGAGGCTATTGTAGAGGGTTCGTATGTCGAGGTGTTGGATCAGACGAGGCCTCTCTAGGTGCCACGGGGTCCGAGTAGTCACCCGTCGAATTTGAACGATATTTTGGTCTCAGGGCTCTTAAGGGACTAAGCCCGAACGAAGTAGCCCGGAAGCAACGACCCTTTCGCGCACCGAAAACACCGCCTCCTCTAGCATTCACCTGGCCACCCGGACGTTCTGGCACAGGCGGTTTGGTGCCACGGCCCACCGTTTGCAAAATACAGCATTTGGCAACCTTACACTGGCTTCAACTGCACTATTTCGCGTGTTTGCAAACATTAGGACAGCGACAGCACCGAAATGAGAAGGAAAAAAATGAGAGAGGCTATTATAGAGGGTCCGTATGCCGAGGTGTCAGATCAGATGAGGCCTCTCTAGGTGCCACGGAGTCTGAGTAGTCACCCGTCGAATTTGAACGATATTTTGGTCTCAGGGCTCTTAAGGGACTAAGCCCGAACGAAGTAGCCCGGAAGCAACGACCCTTTCGCGCACCGAAACACCGCCTCCTCTAGCGTTCACTTGGCCACCCGAACGTTTGCCGGCGCAGGCGGTTCGGTGACACGGCCCACCGTTTGCAAAATACAGCGTTTGACAACCTTACATTGGCTCCAACTGCACTATTTCACGCGTTTGCAAACATTAGGACAGCGAGAGCACCGAAATGAGAAGGAAAAAAATGAGAGAGGCTATTGTAGAGGGTCCGTATGCTGAGGTGCCGGATCATACGAGGCCTCTCTAGGTGCCACGGAGTCCGAGTAGTCACCCGTCGAATTTGAACGATATTTTAGTCTCAGGGCTCTTAAGGGACTAAGCCCGAACGAAGTAGCCCGGAAGCAACGACCCTTTCCCGCACCGAAACACCGCCTCCTCTAGCGTTCACCTGGCCACCCGGATGTGCCGGTGCAGGCGGTTCGGTGCCACGGCCCACCCTTTGCAAAATACAGCGTTTGACAACCTTACACTGGCTCCAACTGCACTATTCTGCGCATTTGCAAACATTAGGACAGCGAGAGCACCGAAATCAGAAAGAAAAAAATGAGAGAGGCTATTGTAGAGGGTCCGTATGTGGAGGTTCTGGATTAGACGAGGCCTCTCTAGGTGGCACGGAGTCCGAGTAGTCACCCGTCGAATTTGAACGATATTTTGGTCTCAGGGCTCTTAAGGGACTACGCCCGAATGAACCTCTGACTCTTCCATTTATTCATCCTCTTCACCTTAAGTCACATGAAAACCTCTTACTTTTCTAGTTGACGAATTTTCAGGGCATTCATAAGACCTATGAGTTACATATTTATTGCATCTAAAACACTTACCCAAGAATTTTCCTCTTACTCTTTGATAAGGTCTTATAGTCTATAATGCCCTGGAACTTTCACCCCCTCAAATAATGACATATCATTTTCAACCATGGATATTATAAAAAACTAAGATTACAAATAATAGATTAATAAAATTAAAATTAATTTAATGGGGGAAGTAATTGTGTACAGTTTGGTGCGTGGTTGAAATGGAAGAGGAAAATAATGGCTCGGGAAGTGGAGTGTGGCAGGTCTATGGTAGGGGTTGGTATGGGGTAGTGTGAAGGCATGGGATTTCCTGGAAATCATATATGAGAATCCTCCCATCATTTCTGACATGGCATTTTCCTTGCATAATAATACAAATAATTCATTCGAGATAAAGAGGCGTTAACCATGGAAAAACCTAAGTTAATGTTGTAGATTTAACAATAATTGGATAGTTGCAACAAGTACAAAAGAAGAGCACTATTTTATTAAAAATGGTAAAGTAGGGGTTCTGTGCTCCCATAATTTAATAAATATTTTTTGTATGTGGAAAATAAGTAGAAGATTTAGAATTAGGGGGTGTACAATGTCCAACTATATTGAGTTTTCTTCGTCCACGCACTTATGTTGCATGCACTGTAATATTTGCAACATCATTCTTAGGGAGGACAACTACAACCTCATTTCATGTTATTTATATTTCAATTCAAGTAGTTGTTGTATTGATTAATACAATGAAATTTCCCTTTCCTGTTATCCCACATATGTCTCTGCAAGATTTGTCTCTTTCGCCTTTTCCTACGCCAAGTGGGAGATTGAAACTGCTATGGAATTCACGCAATGGAGAAATATTGTTGAAGACATGGGTATCCTCATAAAGATGGCCCTTGATTCTTCACCAAATATAACCAACAAGTTCCCATGGGACCGTTTCACCTTCGATAGCATATTGATTCGATACCACTTTTTTGTTAACATAGTAATATATAATTGGTTCATTGAGCATCCAATATTATAAATAAGGTGTGGAAGTTATGGAATCAATATAATAATTCATATTTTTAGAAGTGACATGTAAACAAAATAAAAAACTAGAGAAAAATAATGAGAAAAATAAAAAGTAATCAACCTACAAAAAATATCCATCTTTCTCACTCCCAAATTCTAAGTCCACCATTTCATTACTTTTTCTTCATGTAAATTGGTACCCTCAAGAATCAATGCACGTTATACATAGCACATCTCTAGTTACTAATACTTAAGTTGGCTTGATATAGAGCTAACAATATTGTTTTAGTTTGAAAAATAAAAATTCAAAATGCCCATGGCACGAAATATACCACAAATAATAATCAGAAAGATACTAGAAAATATATAACTACAAGTAATACACTAAATCCACCGAACAAAGATCAAAACCCACTTTCTCAGAGTTAGCAATAATACCAAAATAACCAAATTTATAGTCTTTTTTAACCAACACACATGGATATATATATATATATATATATATATATATATATATATATATATATAAGAATCAAATAAAGTGTGCTCCAGACGTGCACGTCTCTGAAAATATATATGTACATGTATAAGTTCATAATGTATGTATACAAATCTCGAACTAAGCATGTTCCATAATGTACATATGGGACCACATGCAGTCGCAAAAGGCTAGATATATATACAATGGACTGTGAATAGATGTACTCATGACCACATATATGTGGCATCCAAGTGGACTATAAATCTACTCATGAAACATCTTCCCTCTCTTCGCCCTGCTAGAAGTAGCACGTCCACGACCTGGGGATGTAGTGGAGGGAGATGCCACTACGGATTTCATCCGTGTGGTCCTAGGTGTCTCCAAGCATGCCTGCAACCTAACCTGCACATTCATAAACAACAAGTTTTTAACACCCAAAATTTTAAAATACCTTCAAAATTTAGAAACTTGTACAATTTAGTTAAAATGCATGTGCAATCTTACCGCAATGTCATGATCCCTATCGATTTGTTGTTGACGCGTCGCAGGGACAACAATAGACTCACGAGGGGTAAGCTACATACAAATAATTAATTTTCAAATTAAATATTTCACACATATATATATACCTACAAATTTTGATATTGTAGATTTAAGTTTAATAAGAAATAATGAACCTCCAAAATTTAACAAATTTAAAAAATTTTGTACCTCGGTTAGTGGATTTGTAGATGCTATGGCGGTATCTACAGCAGCCTCCACAGTCTGCATATGTGGAGGAGTCTCTGTAGCAGTCATAAGCTATACAAAAAACATGTACAAATCAATTTATTAAAATCTACTTAAGAGCTATACAAAAAACATGTACAAATCAATATTTAGTTACTCAAGAAAGAATAAAAATACATTATTAAATTTTATCTTCTATTTAGGCTAAATACATAGGATCTAAGTTATTAGGGTTTCTACTTTACTGTTGATCATTACAGGTCATCTCGATGTTGTGTGAAAAAGAGCAACACAATGATCACACAATTTCTAAACAAGCAAAGCACTAGAAAGTTGAGAGCTCAACTACCTTATGATCTAAGACTGTAAATTCCTTGTATTAGATTGTACAACTACTACATAGACCATGTACATATCATGTATGGTCTTGAACCTACATGTTTTCCAGTTCTATAATCTTCTTTGTAGAATCTAAAGTCTTATCTTCTCCTGCTCCGCTACCTGTCACATCTAGCTCATCCCAGAATCTTCCTAAACAAGCTAAGTTTCTCTCCCCTCTTGTATATTGATAAAGTTATTGTTTATCACTTAGTCCATTTCAAGTTTGAATGAATTATTTTTGTCATGCTTAATTGATGTTGGAAGTTAATTAGATAATAATTGTCTACCTGTTTATAATCCTTGTACCTTTTTCAGTAGAAATTTTAAATAAGGGTATAAATATGACCAATACATTATAGCTCCTCAAACCCATTATGAGGTGTGGCATAATATATAATAGAATACAAGCCCTTGATTCATCCCTCACACATGGAAACATGCACAAATTTAGCTCATGTTTGATCTATGGGAAGAAACATGGATAACTTCAAACTGGTAGTTTGTTGTTGTTATGGGTACTCTTAAGGAATCAAATGGTCCTTGATGTTTCTTCTTAATTTTATTAGAGTGAGAATAGATGATCCTTGAATTTTCCAAGGTCACCCTACTAGGTTTTAGTGAATGAATATTTATATATGACCAATCGTTAGATTTCTTACTCAACAAACCTAAAAGTACTACCTAGGTTGACTAAGCCAAGTAACCCTTTTGAAAAAGTTAATATTAGAAGTGTATGGGATAGGTTCGTAGGGGGTGGATAGGTTGGATTTTAACTTATCCTAAACCTACAAACATGTCCATGATGTCTAATAAATTAGGTCTGAGACACATGGAGGATTATGCATATGTTCAATAACATGTGCAGTGATTTGTGAGGGGTTGGGATGGAGAATACTTGTTATCTAGTAGAAGCGAAGTGGATATAGAGTGAGACATTTCCTTAAGTTGTTCAAGTTATGTGTGAATGAGATATATATCATTATAGTTGTAACACGTCATGTTTCCAAGTGTTGGGAATACATTTAGGTACTACAAATTACCCCCATTTCAATATAGTATTGATAAATGTTGGATTAATAGATAAGAAACAAGTAAATACAAACCTCACTTCTTGATCATACAATGATGTTGTAAATTCTTAAATCTCAGTACACCAATACATATAAAACTTATAATCATATGGAAAGGACGCATAGATTTTTTTAGATAAAGGGTACAAGAGGATTTAACCTTTTTTACATTTCTTCATCACTCTTATCATTCATTAAAGAGATTTGTAACTAACCTGCGTAAAACTCATGCGAGGCATGCCAGTAGCTTCAGTTCCCTGAGCAGATGATGACCCGCCAGGCTCCTGTGTATAAAAGAGAAAAATATTAATACATGTACAACATACACGTGAAACAAATTATAATCATAATCTAGTGCAATTAAATGATTTATTAAAAATGTAAGTTTATACAACTTGAAACTTACGTTTGAAACACTCCCAACTGCAGTAGCTAGCATGTCAACACCGGATGTTTCCTTCACCGGCTCTTGCTATTTAAAATAAAATAAAAAATTAGTTTTTTACATGTATGTACATGACGTACAATCATATATATATATATTAATATCTCAAACATGTGAATTAAACTATTGTACATATATATATTATTTAAATTTATTTAAAATTTACCTGTGAAAGACCGATATCAGTGGCTCCAGTTCCAAAAACATTCCCCAGCATCTCATCTATAGAAAAAAAATCCTGTGAACCAGCAAATGATGTCTCGCCTGCAGTGCATACGGCACCACATGATCCACAGTGGTGTGGTGCACTAGAACTGGCACCTCCACCAACATCACCGGATGCAATCTGGGTGCTATGCTGGGTGAGAGTGTCAGTGAGCTCCCTCAATGCATGAAATGTATCAATCTCCACAACCTCCTTCACTGTAGGAGGGATAATTGAAGGCAGTGGGGGTTTTGGGGCATGGGGGATCCTAGGCTGACCTACGCGTGCACCAAGTCTGCTCTGTGCAGAGCCACCTCCTTGACCAAAAAAGTCTGAAAAGTCAAAATAATTCGGGACCTCATTGAGCACAAACTCACAATATAATTTCTTCAAAAAATAAAGAGGAACCTCATTGTTGTTGCATGGTGGATAATCAAAAACCATCCACCATCGGTCCCAAAAATTGTTTTTGATTCTATCATCATGGCACCAATGGATTGGAAACCGTTTGCAAGTAACTGCAGGGGGGGCATTGGTTCTAGGGTCGGTAAATAATGCACAAATTAGGTCTTTTCCAATTTTTTTGTATTTGACGGCCGCATGAGATAGTTTATCCGCATACCACCGCCTACAGTCACTTCTAAAGGTGTTCCATCTATGTATTTGGTTGGTTGCAAACTCGACTTCGCCAATCAATGTTTGCAATGTATTGGCTAAAGTCATGCGGGATGGATTTGTAGCATGGTTTTGTCTTATAGTTTGAATTAGGTTCTCAATGACAATTTTATTTTCTTGGATTCTTCCAATGATATTATCTTGCGTTCCTGTTGGCTCAGTGGGGACAGAAGGAGCCACAGGGGGCGGATCTATGTTTGGAGGAGGGTTTTGAGGAATGTTCGGAGGGTTTTGAGGAATGTTCGGTGGGTTTTGAGGAATGTTTTAACGGTTTGCACGAGCCCGAGCTTGCCGACCAACTGATAAAACAATAAAATTGTATACATAAACAAACAATTCACAAAACCCATGAAAATGCCAAAAAAAACCTAAAATGCAAAAAAATGATTACAATCGGGGACTTACCTCTTCGTCTTGGCGGCATGGTTGAATCTATCGCTATCCAGAAGTCCGATGAGCAATTTTGAGATAGTATTGAAAGTGCGAGTGAAAAACGTTTAGGAAAAGTCATGGTTCGAATTGAAAATTAGGAAAATAACGAGTCGCGGGACTGTTAAATTTTGTCTCAGAGTTCCGCGATCGCGGAACTAGGTTCGGTAATTACCGAACCTAGAATTCAATAACCGCGATCGCGGTTTTAGGACCGCGCTCGCGGTTTTAAAACCGTGATCGCGGGTACCTTTATTTTGGGTTTTTATGTCCACGGAATTGTCCACCAACTTCGTGCACTTACCCATTATCCATTTGATTCAAGTTCACATTGATAATAATTATATCCAGTTGCCTGAATGCACTACTTCCAGTTCTAAATATACCAATGAAAATGGCAAGTTAAAATTTTTCCATGACCCATTACCTAAACATGAAAATTCGGCCCCTGAGTCCTCTTCTAATCATACCTGTCATGTAGTTCCTACTCCTGATTCTTCATATCATCCCCTTGGATTTCTTTTTGGTGCTACCAATTTTTCTTCACCTCCTATCACTTTCAGTGATGCTTATTTTCACGCATCATTGATCCGGAGGACAATACAAAGGACATAATGTTCCCTAAATCTCCTAAGATCACTAAAATATGGAAGATCCTCGAGAGATTTCCATCGACTATCTGAAAGTAAAAAATGGATTTTATACGTGCAAATGGTGACTAGTTAAAGTTGAAGTCAACCCTAGATGGGACCGAGTCAACTAGCGAGTCATGAAAAAGTGGAAAATTCGAATCAGCAGTAGGTCAAGTTTGGGTGGACATTCAGTCTTTGACACTCGATATCAACATGTTCATAGGCGATCAAAAAAATATATGCCACGTGGTGGGTCCTCAAGCCACCACGTGGCTTGACACCACTTACTCAATTAGCCAACTCAACGAGTTGGATACCAAGCTATGGAGCAAGTTGTAATTGCATTGCAAGGGCATGATCTAGGAGACCTATGAATCGAGCCATTCACTGAGTTATATTGCTATGTTTGAGAGTTGAACTATGCATTCCACTAACGGTGAGCTACTTGACCGAGCCTTGGGTGTATTTACCGAGCTATGTCAATGACCTGGCAATCAGATTACCTTGACCAACAAAAGTGGAGGTGTGGCCCATTTCCATAGTGTGAATGGTTGGCCAAAGGCTATTTTATCCTTATCTTATCAGCTCACCTGATCACTATGGGATAAGCCATATCCCCTCATCATGCCAAAAGAATGGCCGAATGACTCGGCAGTCCATCAACACCTTGAGCTCGACTTGAACTCATGGAAAATACATAAGGGCACGTGGCGATGGCGAAATCATGGGGAATGGAAAAAGTTTTCAATGAAAAATAAAGGACATGAGCTCGTTCAATGACTTCGCGTGGGAACAACGAAAGAGGGGGTGACATGGCGTACCAGAGCTCGGAAGCGGAAAAAGTGACAGTGAGGATGGTGAGCTCATGGCACGTTGATGATGAATGAAAAAGGGCACAACGTGTCAAGGTGGAGGATGGGTCGTGGCACATTTAAGGAGCTCGAACGGGCCTGTAACAATCGAGGCTAAAAGCAAGATGATGGGAGTGGGATTCAAACCACTTACCTTCTTTCACAAAGCCCATGCCTTGACCGACTCGCTAACCAAGCTGGCTACGTGGGAAAAGGAGAGATAAGGGATTTAATCAAAAAATTTGGTCCTCTGCCATTATAAAAGAGACCCAACCCCTCTCCTCTAATCACACAACATGATAGCTCATTCTTGGAGCTCAAGGAGGATAGAAAGAAAAGCTTCCAAGCATATGTAAAGCCTTATTTTTAAGAAGGCATATTTTGTGTGTTTAAGTCCTATTTATTATATATAGGAAATTATTTTGTGGGAGATAAGACCTATTTTATATAGGCAAATTGTAAAATTGGGAAATAGTGAAAACTACCCAATAGGCCCATAGCGTCACACAACTTGCAGGTGCACCAGGAAGGTGGAGGATGTTTTCTGACTAATCATCGGTGTTCTTTGAAGGACTGGAGTGCTATTTAGGAAAGTTAAAAACTCCATTAGGTTTTATTATATGAAACTATATTATACTTACAAGTTTTGACTAGTGGAATTGTTTTGAAACAACCCAAATACATAGGCTATTTCTGAACTCTATAATCAATCCATGTGCAATGTGTTTTGATTCTTGCATTATTTTGATTTGATTTATTTAAAAGGATTAATTATATCAGAAAAATTTAATAAGCCTATAGGGGTCCAAATTCGGTAAAAATTTGGACTAGGTTTTTCGGATCAAGTTGGTATCAGAGATGGTTTTTACTTGATATTTGCTTTCAGTGAATCATATTAATAGTGTGATTGCTTAAAGTTGGTGCAGTTATTTCAGTGGTTGAATAGGTATAGGTGCACTATGGGCAGAATGTCGAAACAGGCTAAACTCAAGGAAAATGAATCATATAATCACTAGATCCAGGAAGAGAACCCTCTCCTAAGATCCATGTATTACTCCTTAGAAGAGGAGAATGTTCGAATAAAGTTGTAAATGTAAGCCAAGGATGAGCTCTTGGAAATATTGTAGAATGGTGAGCAGAAAATGGAGATACCCTTGACTACAGATGTAGAAAAGATGACTTATGAATGCACTGTAAATATGTCACCATCAAATTCCTCATCCAATTCAGATACTAATTCAGGAAAAATTGTTTTTGGTGGTTTTGAGAGATACACTAGAGGCATTAGATCTAAATGGTTAGATAGAATGGGTTTTAACGGAATTGGCCTTGGTAAGAACAACCAAGGTATGTCTAACCCAATAAAGGTTGAGGATCATCCTCGTTATATAGGTTTGGGTTATTCTAGTGTGAATAAGAAAATTGGAGAGGCATCTAAGAACGCTGGAGGAAGACGAGCTTCCAATAGAAAAGTGTATACCCCACTAGCACAATAGAATGCGCATGGTAAGAAAGTTTAGAGAAGAGGTAAAAAAATTCCACCTCCTATTTCTTATCATAATCATAAGTCTGGGAAACAAGGTAAACATTCTAAGGATCCACTCTTTTGTATGATATACAAAAGATGATGAATGCTTTTCCATGCACGTTTTGTGGAGGTACTAATCATTCTATAGCCTTTTGTTGGAAGAGGAAAACCTTTTTACAAAAGCATTTTCCAGATGAGTTGAAAAACCAATATCATGGTAAACAAGTCAGAAATGGTAAGAAGAATTCCCCACCTTAGAAGCAGGAGGAAAAGAGGAACTATTGCACTCATTTTCGTATGAGTGGACACATGGTTGATAACTGTTGGAAACTTCACCCAACAAGCCATCCGATGCATCATAAGAAAAATTTCATCTATGACGTAAAAGAAGTTTTTAAACAACTAGTTAAAAAAGAATCAACCTTTCATCGATCCGCAATTAAACGACATGTGATTCCATTCTAATTTAATATGGAAAATGTACACTCATGTGAGTTGGATAGATTTACATTTTCATAGATGTAATTGTAGAAAGCATTTAGAATTATTTAGAGAATTTTGTGGGGAAATATTCACATATTTTTGTTGCTTTGAATTGGGAAATTAGAGTCTAGATTGGTGGGATAGGTTGAGGGAAAGGTTCACCATACTCATTATTTTTCTTGCATTTATATTTGGATTACTCCATTATATCTCCTAACCAGCTTTTCAGTTCTTGTTACATCTTAGATACATGATTTTTAACCATCTTTATAAGCTTGGAGATTTTTCAGCCTTTGTGCAGACAATTGAGCTCATTGGTGTCAGCTCAGATTTTCATTCTGTGTAGAGGCATTGTGACCGTGCATCAGATTGGTAGTTGATCATCATGGACGTGACATCTTCGGAAGTGTAAGACCCCTAAAGGGAAGATGTGGTGATGTTTATGTATTGCTAAAGTGTAAGACACTACTAAAGGGTAGATGCAGTAGTACATGTTTATAGGTGTTGTCAAAGTGTAATTCCCCTAGATGGCAGATGTTGTAATATCTACTTCCATGAAAAATATATGTTGTTGAAGTGTAAGAACCCTAGAGGGAAGATGTAGCAGTATATTCCTCCTGTGTTGCTGAAGAGTTAGACCTTAGCAAGAAAATGTGGCAGTACAAGCATCACAAATTGTCGAAGTGTAAGACCCCTAAAGGGTAGATGTGGTAATCAAGAAAAAGGAAGAAGCATGGTGAGACCATAACCCATAGGTCCTAGCAATTGAACCAAGTGTCTTATTGAAGAAGTAATAGCTCAAAGACTATGGTATCAGTTGCACAGATCTCTTCAGTGATATGGTTCATGATCCAGGAGTGGAGATATGATCTTTTTGGGACAAAAAGAATTTTCCATTAGGTAGGTGTGATACAGAGGACTGAGGAAAAAATGTTCCCTAAATCTCACACGATTGTTACAGTACGGAAGATCTCTCTGAGGGATTTCTATCGACTATCTGAATGTAGAAAATGGAGTCTGTACGTGTAAATGGTGATTAATAAAAGTTGAAGTCAATCCTTGATGGGATTGGGTCAAATTGAAAGTCATGACAAAGTGGAAAATTTGAATCAAGCGTAGGTCAAGTTTGGGTGGACCTCCAGTATTTGACACTCAATATGGACATGTTCGTCAACGATAAAAAAAATTCCACGTGGCCTGCCACCACTTACTTCATTAGCCAACTCGGTGAGTTGGATACCAAGCCATGGAGTGAGTTGTAATTACATTGCAAGGGCTAGTTCTAGGCGATCTATGAATCGATCCATTCACTAAATTATATTGCTACGTTGGAGATTTAAACTATGCATTGTACTAATGGTGAGCTACTTGACCAAGCCTTGGGTGTATTGACCAAGCTATGCCACCAACTTGGCAATTGGATTACCTTGACCGGAAAAAGTGGAAATGTGGTCCATAACCACAGTGTGAATAGTTGGCCAAAGGCTATTTTAGGCTTATCTTATTAGCTCACCCGATCAATATGGGATAAGCCATATCACGTCGCGATGGAAAAAGAATGAACGAATGACTAGGTAGTCCACAAACACCTCGAGCTTGGCTTGGACTCATAGAAAAGATGCGGGGGTAAGTGGTGATAGTGAAATCTTGGAGAATGCGGTGAGTTCATAGTGAATAGTGAAGGAACTGAGCTCATTCAATGACTCGGCATGAGAGAAATAAATGAGGGGGTGACGTAGCGCAGAAGAGATCATTCGTGGTAAAAGAGATAGCGGGAATGGTAAACTCATAGGCACGTGGATGGTGAATGTAGAAGGGACACGATGTGTCAAGGTGGAGGATGGGTTGTGGCACAGCCAAGGAACTCAGACATGACTGTAACAATCGAGGCTAAAATCAAGATGGTGAGAGTGGGATTCAAACTGCTTACCTTCCTCCACAAAGCCCACGCCTTGACCAATTCACCATCCAAGATGGTTATCTGGGACAATGGAGATATAAGGGAGTTAATCACAAATTTTTGGGCCATCTACCATTATTAAAGGGACCTAAACCCTCTCCTCTAAACACACAACAGGAAAGCTCAGTCTTGGATCTCGAGGAGGATAGAAAGAAAATCTTCCAAGAATATGTAAATCCTTATTTTTAAGAAGGCATATTTTGTGTGTTTAAATCCTATTTATTATATATTGGCAATTATTTTGTGGGAGATAAGACCTATTTTATGTAGCCAAATTGTAAAATTGGGAAATAGTGAAAACTACCTAATAGGCCCATAACACCACACATCTTGCAGGTGCACCAGGAAGGTGGAGGACATTTTCTGACTGATCATCAGTGTTCTTCAAAGGAATGGAATTCCATTTAGGCAAGTTAAAAGTTCCATTAGGTTTTATTGTAAGAAACTATATTGTACTTACAAGTTTTGACTAGTGGAATGATTTTAAAAGAACCTGGAGACATAGGCTATTTCCAAACTCCATAATCAATCCATGTGTAGTTTTTTTTCATTATTGTATTATTTTGATTTGATTTACTTAAAATGAGTAATTATATCAATAAAATTTAATAATCCTATAGGGGTCCGAAGTCAGTAGAATTTTGGCCTAAATTTTTTGGATCAATCATTCCCCTCCCATAGATTACATATCGATGCTTCTGTTGGGACCCATGTCATCAAAAATGTTATGGTGCATCCTAAATTTAAATCTAATGCATGTTCAACATATTTCTTGTAGTCCATTGCCTTCCCTCTATTTCAGATGACACATGTGTCTCCCACTTTTGATGGCCATGTTATTCTTCCCATTACTGTTAGGCCTCTTACTATTTCTATAGCATTTACTATTGAATATATTGTTTCACATTATGACATGCTCTTAGGAATCCATTAGCTCTAGGATTCCAAATCTGTACCTTTTATTTTTTTTTTGTGCCTTAATTTTATCCACGAGTGACATCTTAACACTATTCAAGGCATCCCACCATTGACATCTTAATTGTCATTGGCTCCTCTAGCCATCCCATGTTCAGTTGTTCATAATTCTAGTGCATCTTCTCCTATTCGTCATGGCTCATTATCTTTAACACATCCTATGGTATCTGAAGCCCTTTCTCCTCTTACGACACATTTTTCACATCCATCTCAATTTATTTCTCATATAACTACTACTCATCAGCCATGTCACTACTATAGATCGCATAACCCACCTCATAGGTGTAATTCTTTACATAGGTCACATGCTTCACATAATCCATTTGGACATGTTTTACACTCTATTTCTCCACATCATCAATCTAGACCTATTTCACATACTTGGCATCATGTACCCTCTTGTGACCATCGGATCCTAGATCACATTCACATGTATAGTTATTTTACATCAACTGATCGTGGCCCCTTGCCTCATACTCTCATTACATAGATCATTTTGACATTCAAATTTGGGAGCATCATAATTCCCCCACACCACCTAATGCCACACTTTAGTTATTGCTTCATACTTTATTATAGAGGGTTTCATGATATGGATGTCACTTTACACACACACACACACACACACACACACACACACACACACACACACACACACACACACACACACCAGAGTGCATCCTTAGTCATCCCTTTTAGCTGGTTTTCTTTCACATATTTACAATCAAAATTCAAAAAAACATTAGCTTATATCTTGATTGGATGCATTCTTCCTTGCTTATTCTACTATATCTTACACCTTTGTTTATCATGTTACTATGATCTATAGTATGATTTATCATTTTTCATACATGCATGTGTGTTGAGGTGGTCTCTTTATGTGAATGTAGGTCACTTACAGGTTGTACATGATGTACGATACTTATCCTTATCCATTACAAGTCCCACTATCAGGTTCTATCATTGTTATATTTCACATTTTCATTCATACATTCAGATATTACGTTGTCACATACTATTTATCTTCCCTAAGATACTAACAGGTGCTTCATGTGTACCATTTATCTTGTAGGATTCTTTCCAATCATGGTTATCTGATTTACTTCTACTTTGTTTGTCACTGTTTGCGAGCTATGCCCTATGTTTTCTTTTTACCTTATTTACACAACCATTGATGGTTCTGATTATTTTGTGACATCCTGAGTTGTGTACCATGTATGCAATCAGCTACTCATTGAGTCCTTATTTTTTGTTTTTCTATATGTATTTACTAGTTTCTATTTCAGTGTACATTACTTGTTTGTAACTAACACTTGTATGCTAGGATTTTCCTTTTTTTTCTTAAACCAAGTTACTAATTAAGATAAATATGAAAATATTTCCCTAATTTGATTACTAGTGTTGCAGTAAATAAACAAACAATTAAGTACAGAAATAGGCCCAAGAAAATTAAGATAATAAATATGAGACCCTAAGTGCAAAGAGAGGGTAAGAATCCTTAGTTGATTAACATAAATCCCGAAGGTGTATAGAGCTGGAAAAATGGAAAATACGAAGCAATGACCGTAGCATTAAAGCTCAGAAAAATGAAGATCTAGAAGAATACGCTGGATTGGGGCTCCTGGAGAGGGACAGGGATGCCTATGGGCATGTTGGACCTGTTTCTATGTGCATGGGTCTACAAAAATGATTAGGAAACCTCCTCGGAGTGGTTGCTAGTTTTTCCTTATTATTTACCTTTGGTCACTCTTAGGTCACACAATAATCACCGGAGTCGTTGGAAACTTGGAATGAAATAATGAATTGAAAAAACCTCAAATAGATATCAAATCCTTAAAAAAGGAAGATGCAGAATGAGGGGTCAGACTGTCCTCAACTTCCATAATGGTGATATTATAACTGATCGTTACACTACATCTTAGACCCAATGTAGTTATGTGTGTATGTATGAAAATCATGCCCTAGGTGGCTCTAATAGGTGTCATACTTAATAGCAAGCAAGTAAGCTAGATGTAAAGAAATGTAATAGATGTGTGCATGGAATAGAATGAACTTCCCTCTTATGAAGTGTATGCAGAATAACCATCCCTTGTGTCCCTTGGATGATGTTAGATGGATGCAATGGAGCTCTTAGATGCTTGATGGAGGTAACCTTAAGTGGTGATAGATAATGTTTAGTGCTTGGTCCTTCATTATGATCACATAACTTTATATTTATATGATTCCTTTTCTTGAATTTCATAATTAACCCTGAAAAGGCCGACTACCAAAAACATTGTATGTTCAAATGGCTAGAAAGGACCCAAAAGATGTGAACAAAGTACAAAGGGGTCAAGGGTGCCAAAAGGGGATGAGGGCACTTGACGTTGGCATCTTAGCTGGGCGTTGGTGTCTAGGATGATAAATGTCAAAGTATAAAAAAAATACTAAGAATGTAAGTGTGTAAGTTGAAAAGTGGCAACATAAAGCAAAGAAAGGAAGCCAAAGACATGGGTTGATTAGTACTTCTCTTACCTAATAATTATATGAATAGTAGTATACAATCAAGACTAGATAATTACCCAAAGTGTGTGATTTTTTGTCTATATTTTCTCCCACTTTATGTTGGTGAGTGGAAATCTTGGTAACATAAAGTAGATAGAGATATGTACCTGATAACCATGTTGATTGATGTAGAAAGAGCATGTCGAGGGACAAGACAAAGCACAGAGTGATAAAAGTGTGAAGCGTGGATACTAAGGATGAGAAAATGCAAAAAGTGGTGATTAAAATGAACCTAGGGAGGAAACACGTTTAGATATCCTGATGTGCCTGTTGTTAATGTCGATGTTATTGTATGATGTTGACTACTTCTTCCCATACAGATGAACTTGCAAAAGAGAAGACAAACAAGTACTCAAATACATATGTATATGATCACAATATGTAAAAAGTGTGTAAGGAAAGTATGTAAAATATGAAAATGTGGAAAAGGAACATGTGCACCTGATCCTTGATGAGGAAATCTTGTAGAAAGGATCATGAAGATGTTGTAGATGAATGATTTTTTTGGGTGATATCATGCTAGTTTTACCCTCCATGAGTTTTTGGGGCGATTTCATGCCAATGTATGGAAGAAGTTTAGGGAGAAAAGTCTAGTGTTATCCTCCAACCTTTAACCACTTCCCGTAATGTGCAACACCACTGGAGATGGTGTGTATAAATGTCAATGCTAAGGATTTTTGTGCCCTATAAAATATATTGTGTGGATTTATGTAGACTGTGTTGAATTACCAATTGTTGTGTAATTGCCCCCTGGTTACATGAATCCAGGAAGGGTCATGTTGTGTTAAGGACCCAAGCTTTATTCTGAGCCCTGAAGCTAATTTTTTTTGTTGTACCGGTATTTTCATGTGTTGTGTAATGAATTTATAATGTTGTATGGGGTGTCTGATTCATCCGAATGATCCCCCCCTCATTTGGGATTCATGTGATGTCGTTGAAGAAGTATGCAGCGTAAAGAAGGACTAATCACTATGCTTAAATTTTTCCCTATAGGGGGAAAGGAGTGTGCTTTGTAGAAAACAAGGCACATGAAAAAAATTTGGCTAGGACACAAGTGTTACTATAAGAAAATAAAAACACACATATAGAAGAAAAAATGTATGCTAAAAATACAATATGTAAGCTAAGACACAAGAAGAGAATGTGAACATGCAAGAAGACAATGTAGACCACAAAAATGGGTAGAAAACATGGGACACCACTCACGATCTCACAAGAAAAAATGGGAATCCTAAAGAAGACAACATGCACACAAGACAAAGGGAAAATCCCACAGATAGTGGCAAACAAGAAGTAATGCAATAGACAACCTTGGTAGCAAATAGGCATGCAAAACAAATGTTGCACATGAAGCACCCATTAACATGTTAGAAAGATAAAAAGTATGTCAAAATGTTTATAATCCGAGAAAGTAGTGTGATATGAAATAAAATGAAATAATAACACATGTAATGTACAAAAGTGGATGCCCCCAGGAGCCTATGTGGGACTAGTAATAGGTACTGCATCAAACATCCATGCTATGTGTGTAGATCTGTAGAATCTGCGATCATAACCAGAGAGGAAAGTGAATGTGCATGTGTGTATGAGAAATATAATGACATACAATATATCTATCTAGCATGTGTAATAAAGTGAACATGTAACAAGTAAATGTAATTAAAAGTAAACGTGACCAAGATATGCAGTATGCTATAGATGAGACAGAAGGGAAAATAATGTGGATGATAGCAAAAATGTGCCCCAAAATGAGATGTGTATGTATGAGATGAGGTTAATTTATTTATGCCCCTTCAGCAGTCAAGAATGAACTGTAAATGAGAGTGTGTCATCGGGAAATGGTCTGAATGTGTTTATTAGAAAGATGTGATCGTTAAAGTGCAAAGTGTAGGGTGTAAGTGTGTGAGTGAGTGTGTGAGTAAACACAACAGTTTGGTGAGGTCCATTAGAGACGTATACTCTCAGCAGTCAAGTATGGACCATGGAACTAGAGTGTCTCATAGGGTAATGACTGCAGCATGTGAAAGTAGATTTCAAAAAGATATATCCTAGATGTGTAAAGTAAATTTTGCGAGAAGGAGATGAATATGTGAGATGTGAATTGTGTATTGTATTTTTTGTTTTGTGTGTTTTATGTTGTGTTTGAGGTTCATGTGTATAGGATGACCTCAACAATCAAGTGTGAACCAAAGCACAAGAGTAAGTCATCGAGAAATGATGATACTAGAATGTTTTAATATGTGTGTGTCGTATGTAGAAGTATAGATGATAAAATAAGATGCTTGGTGATGTTAGGGGGGTGAGATCAATGTGATGGCCCCCGAAGTATGTGGTGATGAGTATGATCAAGTTCCACTATCTAGAAGATCATCATTATCCTGATTGAAGCTAAATGGAGTAGTGTTGGAGACTTGATAGGATATAATATGAGGGGGGTCATAGAAAGAGCCATTACAACATAAGGTCTACACGATCATTGCATATTATTCATTGGTGAAAGGTGCTGGTGGACACCCATGCGCATACCAACAAGTAAGATTTTGAGAATGTCTAGGAGATGAATCCCTACTAATAGAAACATTAGTGAATGACATGGGAAAAGTGAGAGAAGTGTGACTGGAGTCTAAAGTGCCCCAAATATAGTAAATCCAAGATTTCTTGAGTATCAGTGGAGAAGTATGTGGGGTACGTGTGATGAAAACTACTAGATGAAAAAAATGAAGACCATAGGAAGTAGTAATGTTAAAATATCCATGATGGAGATGCGGCGAGTGAGGTGGTAGTAGAATATCATTAAGCGTCAATCCAAGCCTAGCTAAGATTTCATATGTGAAAATAGTATTGGAGAAAGTACGATCCACCAAAATATGATTTCAATAAGATTTTTTGACTAAGAGCGTGCATGTGAATGAAGGTGGTTTAGATGTAGACTTCTTAGGGGAGGGTGAAACAATGTCCAAGGTATGGATAAACCCGTGATAAAGTACCATAACATTATTAGGAGTGGTATTTAATTGTTAATCATTAAGACCATTAGCCACGAAAGTGACATTCAAATAGGATTCATATATATCAATAGGAGTGAAACTAATCTTGCCCAATGTTTCATCAGTAAGTTCAATAGTGCCAACTTTGTCATGAATAAGAATCGTCACAATAATCTATGTTGACATTGTCATGTTGTATAGCTGTGTCGAGGATATTGGTAGGAGGGCTAGATGTAGGAGCAGGAGGATCCTTAACAAGTGGAGCAGTAATGTTCAATGGAAAAGATATTGTGGGGGAAATCATTGCAGTAGTATGAGTAGAGATAATCAAAATACTTAGAGTGGCAGAAGAAGACTATAAAGTGCTAGATTGACCAATGTCATATGTATCAATATTAATACATGGAATAGGCTATGGAGGAATAGGCATAACAGTAATAGGGTCTATACAACATAATTTGAATGGTTCTGGATCTATAGTAATAGTATGTTTGTATTCATCATGCAAGAATTTTACGCATTGGTGTACAGGGGATGGAACTGATTTCATTGCATGAATCCAAGGTCTACCATGTAATATATTGAATTGAAATGAAGCATATATGGTGAAGAAGTCTATGAGAATAGTATTACACACGAATTGAATATGTAATGAAATAGTTTCTAGGAATGTGCGAATAGTTGAATCATATCCCCGAATAAGAGTAGAATTTTTAGAAATTAGATTATCGTTAATACCCTATTATTTAAGAAGGGAATGAGCACATATATTGAAGAATGATCCATTATCAATAAGTAAACATTTAATGGAAGTGGTGCTTAATAATAACAACGATAAACAAAGGCGCACATGGATTGTCATTAGTAAATGGCTAGATGTCCTCATTAGTGAATTTGATATAGCACATGGAATTTTTTTAAGAGACTGAATGATGTGTGTGAAGGCTACCAATTAATTATCACTTTCTATATGAATAGAACGATGGGAAACCTCTAATGTTTGATGAAAATTAGGCACACTACGTAATACATCATAGAGGGAGATTTTGGATGCTGTATTCTTAAGTTTTGCATTGATATCATATCCCTTAAAAGTAGTAGGAGGAGCTTAAGAACTGATAGGTTATGGAATAGAAATGGGTGGATCTATAGGAGGACGAGTGTAGTGAGTAGTTACTATATTGATAAAAGGATCATCATCGAGGCATAATAAAGTGAGGAGGATGTTGAGTATGAACTTGCATGAAATAGTAACTATACCTAAAAACTTAGTGGGTAGGAAAGAAGAATAAGAAAATCAACAATGGTAGTAACTATACCTAAAAACTTAGTGGGTGGGAAAGAAGAATAAGACAATTGATTCATGACTTGATAAGGTGAAGACACACTCGAAAGAAAAGTGTTTGATCAGTTAGGTTCACAAAAATGATTAAGCTAAATATAAAAATATGTGCCTAATATGATTGCTATTACAACCGTAAATGAATAAAAAAATTAAGTACAAAAATAGGCCCAAGCAAATTAAGCTAGGAAATATGAGACCCTAATTGCAAAGAGAGGGTAAAATGCCTTAGCTGATTCGTAAAATTTTTGGAGGTGTACAAAAGTGGAAAAATAGAAAATATGAAGCATTGACTATCACACTGAAGCTTTGAAAAATTCAGATATGGAAGAATAAGCTGGACTTATGGAAGAATAAGCTGGACTGGGGCACCTGGAGAGGGACATGGGTGCCTGTGGCCGCTCTAGACCTGTTTCTTGGCGTATGGGTCCGTGGAAATTATCAAGAAACCTCTCAGCTCTTCTTCCCCCTCTTGCTTCTCTCTTTCTGTGCTTGCTTGAGTGGTCTGTTGGTCACTAGTTATTCACCATTATTCTCCTTTGGTCACTTTGGGGTCGCACAATAATCACCGGAGGCGCTGAAAACCTGCAATGAAACACTGACCTACAAAACTTCTCAAATAGACATCAAATCCTAAAAAATGAAATATGTAGAATGAGGGGTCAGAAAGTCCTCAACTAGCACAATGGTGATCTTACAACTAAGCATTGCATTACATCTTAGGCACAATGTATTTTTATATATGTATGTGCAAATCATGCCATAGGTGGCTCTTGTGTGTGTCACACTTAATAGTGAGCAAGTAAGCTAGATGTAAAGAAATGTAATGAATGTGTGCATGGAATAGGAAATGAAATTCCCTCACTATGAAGTGTATGCAGAATAACTTAAGATCCCTTGTGTCAGGCTTAGATGGTGTTAAATGAATGCAATGGATCTGGTTAGATTGTTTGATGGATGCAACTTTAGGTGGTGATGGGTCAAATGTTTTTAGTGCTTTTTGGTCCTTTATTATGTTCTTTCACTAACATTATATTTATATGATTCCTTTGCTTGAATTTCCTAATTAACCCCAAAAGGCCAACTACTAAAAAAATAAGATGCCCAAATGACTATAAAGGACCCAAAATATGTGTACAAAGTACAAAAGGGTCAGGGGTTCCCAGAGCGGATGAAGTTGTTCTTGACACTGGCTTCCTGGCTGTGCGCTGGTGTCTTGGATCCCTTCAAATACCAAAGTATAAAAAGGCAGATCTGAGCAAGTAAGGGTGTAAGATGAATGACAACATAAAGCAAAGAAAGGTGGCCAAATACATGGGTTAATTCAGTACTGCTTCCTTTCAGTAGAGAATCATATGAATATAGTAGTATGCAATCAGGACTAGATAATTTACCCAAAGTGCATGATTTTGTGTCTACAAGGTACTTACCATGCATAATCCTTATTCCCCATGTCAGATTCATATATTAGATGTGCACATTAGCTTTCATCCTTTGTCATTTGGGATTTGTTCACATATGTTCATCTTACGTACCCCAAATAAGTGGTTTGATGAGGAAAAGATCGAGTGAACCTTTTCACCCTCTTAGCAATCAAATAAAATAGTTATAGAAACTAAAGACACCGTGATTAGAACAAAAACCAGTTACATAATAGGGCCTTAAACAGACTTGGCCATAAATATTGAACATGTATAGAGGCACCTAAAACAAACAGGTATTCTTGGGCACTAGTATCCCACATGGCCCTCCTTTACTGGGGAAAGAATAGTTATATAGAAGTTTTAGCTCATTGTCACAATGACAATTTTCACTAATTTAAACATTTACACATCTAATTTCATATTACAATTAGTTACTAATTGGAACTTACTATTAATTTAGGAACTAAATAAGGAATGACACCTAGGGACATATGGCAGGTTAACGATATGCCTAGAGGCGGGATTATGTGTCACCCGAGGTAAGTTATAAATCCTAGGTTTGTCATCACCCTGCAGGGATGGCACTTATCCATAGGGAAGTGTTAACGTGTTAGAGGGAAAAATAGACCACTCTTCCAATTCACTTTCCCTTAGCAGTGACGGACACCTAAATAAAAAGTTTAGCATCGGGATGCTCAAATCCGTAGTTTGGCGACAGGACACCCAAATCCTTTGTGTTACTCCAACTAGCTCCTACGCATCGGGGTCTACAAAGTAGAAAAAAAAAATTCTACCCCTTTCTATATCAACACTCCAGGTTTACTCTAACCCCTTGGTTTAGATTTTGCCAATACGTATTTCCATTTTTACATATTTTTAAGTCAAAGTTCAATTGTATTTACCTAGAGCATTGACTACACTTTTTTTCTATTGTAGGTCCTATCCTATCCCAATGAAGACAAATCACATAAGCAAACCATGAAGTAAATATCAAGCACTCTCTAGAAAAAAGTGACATTCTAAGGAACTACATACAGACATCATTATCACTCCACACATCAAAGCATATAACTATGTCCCAAGTACTTTTCAGCAAACCTATGTCTGACAACCAAAACATCATGTAAAATGATCAAACCTTAAAGTTATAAATACCTGAAGGGCATCCAGAATTTACCTGTTTTTTATAAATTTTTATAGTATTTTTTAATTTATTTATTATACTAGTCAGATTTTAAAAATATTTATGGCCACAAAGTGGGGCACACTTGCATGCTTTGACCTACGCAAGTCTCACCCTTAAGATCCTTATCCTATGCTCTTCTTTATAATTTTAGGGTACAAATCTTACACTATTCCATTTTGCATGCTACGACACTCATTTGACACATTATTGGGTATGTAGTGCATGACTATATCATGTTTTCTCGGCAAGCTAAGTGGTTGCAATGTGTGAAGATCTTGATGGCTCAAAGTAGTGACGTTAAAAAAAAATCCCCAAAACTTAGTATGATTGAATTAGAATGTAGATTGCTCGGCAAGCCTAACCCTATCACTTCGATTAAAAATAAATATAATAATTTTAGGGTACAAATCTTAGAATTTTTAGTATAATTTTAGGGTACAAATCTTACAGTGCAGTCCATTTTGCATGCTGACACATTATTGGTGTATGGGTAGTGCATGACTATATCAGGATTTTCTAAGCCCTTGATGGCTCGAAAGTAGTGACGTTAAAAAAAAATTAATGTGAGTTAGTATGCATTGAATGTAGAATGTAGATGGCTCGGCAAGCCTAACCCTATCCACTTAGATTAAAAATAAATAAATAATTTTAGGGTCGACGCCCAAGACTTAGTATAATTTTAGTATAATTTTACCGGTTCCATGCTACGACACCCAGACACATTATTGGGTAGTAATCGCATCGACTGTATCGCCATCGGCCAGCTCCTGTGGTTGCAATGTGTGAAGATCTTGATGGCTCGAAAGTAGTGACGTTAAAAAAAAATTAATGTGAGTTAGTATGATTGAATGTAGAATGTAGACAAGCCTCATCCCCTGCACCCTAAATTAAAATAGTCCCCCATTGAAGACGTGAGGATACATATACCCCATGGATGATTTAAAATATTATAAAAGACACAACTCTTTTGGAGGGATAATTAGGGTAAAGGATATATTTGTTTTTAGGTTTTAATTATTTGCAAGTTGTTACGCCAACGAGTCCTGACCCACTATGTGGGAAGTGCCCGACCCCATCTACAAGACATGAAGGATCATGATTCAGTCGACGATGCATGGATTATCCCGGACCGTCATGGCATGCACCAGTACGCCTCTGCGAACACAGGATTACATGTAAAATGGGCAGTTTTCAGGCGCCGGAGCTGGTTTTGGGTATCGGAGGCGTGGCTTACACCACTGGTATAATTACTCTGCATTTTGGCTTCAATGTTGGTGTATCTGGTATTTCTGAACATCTCTACGCATTTATTCAATTCGTATATTCGGAGGCACAGCTGCTAGATCATTTATTGCAATGGATCGTTGATTGCATATTCTATCTATTTTGAAATCATTCGACAACAAATGCTATTCTTAAGGCTGAGCCATTCATTGGCATTTCTGGCAGTAAATTCTTCAATTAAATTTGCGGCCTTCGCTCAATTAAAACCGCCTGAGAACGTGCTGTTGTTGTTGTTGAAAGAACAAGTGCGATGGAATAAGGGAGAAGAACAATTTGTTACGCCAAAGGTCGTTTCACATAGTGGGGCTGAGGCTTCCGCTCGTCTGACAACAGACACGACAGCATTGATCATAGGTGCAAGCCATACATCTTGACATCCCTTAATATTAAAATCTCGGATCCATTGAGATTTGAACAACTCGAGAGTGCAAAGCCTTTTCAATTGCCTCCAACAATCTCCAAAGGTGTGTTTTATGGGAGAAAGTCCTTTGCCCTCGTAGACTAAGTATCCTACAGCGGATCTTGGCCTGTCTGGCGATAGTCGACCATCATGAAGTTTTGAGAAACTTATCTGGCCATGGACTCACGCACTGGATATGTCCACGGGCTCGCGCAGTGCCAGGCTGATCTATCGCTGTTGGATTTTAACACGTGTATGGCTATGGCCATGCATGGAAATTCTCTGCAGTAGTAGTGCGGCCAAGATACTGTGCGTCACCATCGAGTCTGAACTGATGACATCTTCTTATGTGGAGGACAATATAAGGCAACCCATTGGGGATTCATACACAATCAAGGCAATGGACCCATTTGGTTGGAAGTTGCAGGGTCCGGGTGGAGGCAGAGGATGGCGCAGCTCTGCCCTTCCGTTGCGGCATTGGCGTTGAATTGGATTGTGTTGCCCTTGCCTTCTTTAGGTCGAAAGGAGAACACTGACGTATGTGGGTACAAGAGTTGTTGCTCTGCAGCCAAAGAATTTGATCTCCTCTTAGCTGGCGATCTCGTGTACTCTTCCAACTCTATCTACGAATGAGTGGTCGAGGACATTGACCAGTGTGATTTCCTGTATGAAGACAGTGTGAAGAGCCCTCACAGATTGCAGATTACAGTTCAACCAGCTACACTGTAAGAAATCATATTTAAATCTATGAAAAGTAATATTCATAAGAAAAAGGAAAATACATTTATTCCATATATTCTCTGAAATAATTTAGCACAATAACACTCAAGAAATCTGATCCATATCTATCTAGGAGGGCTCGATTCATGAGGGTATAAATCTGGATTGTATCTTCTTCACAACCTGCATCACTCATTTGTTCACTGATTTCATTGAAGACCGCGTGTGAGAATGAATGTTGTGTGCCCTTTTTCAAAGCCTTAACCATGACAAGTGTTATATACGTGTTAAGCGCTAAAGATATTTGTATTAAATACGTGGTTAACAAATGCAGTTTCTCATAATTCTTTATGAAATGATTACATTATGATATTGAGGTAGCACATTAACATTACAATTAAACTCATGCAACATACGTGGTAGCATGGAAGTTAAGGTTACATATTCTTGGTCATCTCTTACACAAAAAAAAAGAAGCTAACAAATTCTGGAATTTTGATTTTTCTTAATCACTAAATAATTATTTTTCCTTGTTTATGATTAAATATTATGACAGTTGAACAACAATCTCTTATACAACGTGAAAAGGGGAAATCGGATAGACTTAATTCTATGCAATGCAAAAGAAATCTCATATTTATTTTTCTACAACCACAATTGACGAGCATTGAGGTTTTATCCCCTCACTATTGAAGGATTCTTTGCCTTGAGAATTATAGTCTCTTCGTTCACATATATTTAATTGAAATATTTGTATGTCATACATAAATTTTACTTAGCCAATTCAATATCGCTATCCAAATATATAATGCATAATATAACCAATGAAATCATGTTCTTCAAATTTTTCGTGTTAATAAATATCTATATTGACATTTAAACATCAATATCCATCAACAAGAAATGCACATTTTTTTCTAATGCATGAGTTTTTCATAATTCATTTGACGAGACTATTATTAGGTAAATTTAATTAAGACTAAAATAAAACGGATTAAGAATAAAATTAAAATTATATATATTCATACGATAAATAATTTAGATCACTAGGCCCGAAATTTGATGATCAAACCTACTTGTCTAAAGGAAAATTGACAATTTAATTTTTTATGTTGCTCTCAAATAATATGTATCTAAACTTAAATAATAATGTGTTATTTATTTACAACTACATTTATAACAAAATTTATTCATTTATGTCGGGGGGTTTTGGTTCTTCGTTGGTGCGGTCACATAGGAGGCTCTCTTGCCCGCTTCTCAGATTGGTTTCTTCTGGTTCGTTCTGACGGAAGGGGTCGTTTTTGGTCGTGCGGCTATGCTTCGGCTGGGTCCCGGTTCCCTCCTTGACTAATGGGGTTCTTCTTCTCCTGATTTTTTTTCTCATGGATCGACTGTCTTGGTTTCCCAAGTGTCGTATCAGGAAGTAACTGCAAGCTTTTTAGGCTTTTCTTCGTCTTACCCACTCGCTTGCCTTGGCATTCGTTGTTTCTGGTTTTTGGATGCAGTGATCTGCGGTGGTTTCGTTTGTGTTTGGTTCTGGGAATGATGTGGATTCTTGCTCCTATTCGTGTATGGTTTTGGCAGGGGGTCGACTTATGTCTAGTTAATCCGGCTGTTGGAGTCCATTCTTGCAGTTGCATTTTGCTAGGCATCGTAATCATTGGTTTTGGTTGGTTGGGTGGCCCTACCACTTTGGTTCTTGGTGTTTGGGTGCTTCAGTTCTTAGTTGCTTGCTTGTTGTGGGTTCTTTAGTTGGTTTCCATGGTAATGTGGCCTTTGGTGGTTTTTTTTTTGGCCTGTCACGGGTTTTTGTGTGTTTTTGGTTGGTCTGTGTTGGTTTCGTTTGCTTGTTGGTTTCTTCTCTTTCGGTGCAGTGGGTCTTCCCATTTTAGCACGTGGCTTCGGTGTCTTGCGAGCCTTTCTTTCTTTATCTGCCCCTCTTGCACGATCCCTGTTTGGGGTGGTAATGTGCGAGGGGCCGATCGTGGTCTTATGTTCGAGGCTTTGCAGCCTTCTTGGTTTTCGTATCTTCGGTGGTTCCTGGGATTTTCTGGTGTGGTCTTCTTTGTCCTTTTTGTATTGGGTGGGGTCCCGTCAACCCCCCAGTTACTAGCTTCGGTCAAAAGCGTTTTAAAAAAAAATCATGTTGGTTTATTATTTTTATTTGAATTTTATTATATATCTCATATTTTCTTTGATTAAGTCATAGATCCTTAAGTTAAAGCATCAATATCTAAATTTATACTGTAAACAAATGAATATAGTTATGTTGAAGGCGTGTTTTCAGTCTAATTGTATATTGGTCTAACCTTGCTCATTCTGACACTCTATGCATCAACGACACAATAATAAAAATTGGTTGCATGCAGTTAATGTCAATGTTGTGTGGTCAACCCAATGTGGCACTGTTATCGCCGTTTTCCGTCAACGGTGGAAGGTTTAACTGATGGATAGATTAAATACATGTGAATTCACGATAAACGTTAATATTTCTTGTGTAGACTTCAACTACTCGTACAATAATGTGAAAGGGATGTAATGTCTGCATGATGCACTGTGTGAATCAATGAAGCTCTACCTTCCTTTTCAGAATGACTCAAAATATGTAGTGGAAGACGATTTCCTTTCGGATGACACATTTTTTACGAAGGCTAGCTGGGTGACTTATCATCCTTACACAATGGGCAGGATAGAGAGCATCTGGGGCACAGACTGCATGGAGTTCAAGCCATATAGGTGGATGGAAGATGATGTTTTTTTTTCTGCAGAGTCCATTCAAGTTTGTTATGTTTTAGTTTGGTGCGCGCATCTGTTTGGGAAGAGAAATAGCATTTATCCAGATGAAATATATTTTTGTCTCTCTTATTCGTAGCTTTCTCTTAAGAGTGGATCCCCATCACAATATGGACTCGATTCCAAGTCTTAGTGCGACTATGAAGAACGAGTTACCTGTTCGAGTGGAGAGGTGAGCGGCCTCATCGTTGTCCGCTTTGTGATTTGCAATGTCTACTGTGTATCTTCGTAAAATCATACTTACTTCATGTGTATATACAATTGTGGAACCATCCAAACAAATAAATATTAAGAATTAGTTATTATAATATAGATTTATAATAAAATTGAAAAAAAATATAGACCGTATATTTTGTTTTATTGATTTAATAAATACACATATCATTAGAAAATATAAAACTTCATAATTCTTACAAAAGTTGTTTATATAAAAATTCCATTTATGCCGACATAAAAGAGCTTAGCCGTCAATAAATTTGGCACCATAAAGTTGAAATTCCAGGCTTGGTTCCCACCATACACATTACAATTCATACATCGCCATGAACACTATTTTGAAGCTTATCATGCCATAGATCATTGGATGAGCTCCTTGTAACACAAAAATCTTTAATTTGAGTTACCCTGCGTCATCCTACGTTAGATCAAATTAAAAATATGTTATGTTGATGATGTACGAATCCTCCAAATGAAATTATTTTCCATTGTACGATGGTCTATTATGCAGTCATTGTTCCTTGTCGGTGGCATGATCGAAAAGTTAGAGAGTGTGTCTGGTGAGAGGGAACATGGCGTATGATATTGTCAGTTTATCATTCACTTTCACCTGCAAAAAAATGGCAATGGGTGTTAATGTTTAGTTTCACTGTTGGTGGGCCCTTGACTTCTGAGAGACAGTCCAATCACACCATGCAAGGGGCATAGGCCACGGTGTCAGAGGAGCAATGTCGGACCCCATCATGAACTACAATACACAGTTGTGGTTCATCACGCCGAAAGATGTATTCACTGGGGGACAGCCCCCCTCCCTCTAACAAGTGATAGACCATCAACGATCATGATCAGTTGTTCGACAAAGTATGGAAACTCCTCCATCGTACACATGACACACATTTCTGCATAAAAATCTAGTATAGTAATCTTTGTCAATGTCCACATTAGCCCAAGATTTAGCAGTGACAGGTAAGGAGCCCCAAAACTATTGTGGAGGTTCAGGATCCTTCTGATCCAACTTGCCCCTGCCCTTAGATGACATGGCGACCTAGTTCGATGATTTGATCTGATGATTTGAAATAAATTGCTTCTATTATCATGCAAGGAAAATGATAGGTTGAAAAATGTTGCTTAGGATGTGTCACTCGCCATATTCTGCTTTGGGTTTTGAAGAGCACCTCATGGAGGTGGATTGTTTTTTGACATGAGTCTATTTTTCCCATTCAACTTTTATTTTTCTATTAAATATATATAGAAAAAACAACAGATACAAAAATTTTAAAGCTATACTACATGTGGCGATGACGACAGTAACTACTACAGCGACATGAAGTCCATAAACACATTCCTCTGAGCAGGTGTATTCATTTGAACAGGTCTTCATGATTTTACTTTGGGCATGAACTTGAGCTTCCCCACTGACCCCATGCCCGGAAATCTCATACTTTTCCATACGACGAAAGGGGCTATAAACCTGGAAAAAAATATTAATTTAAGGAAAGAGAATAAAGAGATGAGAAACAAAGCAATTTACATGAGCACTGTCATATCCAAGGCATCTTTAATGGCAAGCTCTGAGCGTTCAATTTTTGAACAACCCACATCCACGTAAAACCCAAGCACACGCAATTATGGAAAGAAAAATGAAGAAGAAGATGTTCAAGGTGGAGGAGCGAGACGAATCAAGTGGCATTGGTGAGCAACAAAAGCAGTGTGTTGTCAATGGAGTGATAGTGGGTGAGAATGACGTGAGTTTAAAAGGTGACGGCATGCAGAACAAAGCTCATGCTGATCTTTACAACGCACTCCATCCCTAACCCATCTGTGCTTAGGATGTCGTCGCCCTCAAGAAAGTCAAAGATGGGTTTCTAATAAACTATTTCTCTGCGTCTACCACAAAGTCATGCTTTGCGCAAATTTGTGGGTTGAAGCATGTCTTCTTTATGTTGTTGTTAACTTTATCATCGACATGTATTTACTACTTGTCACCAACTTCGATTGATACAAAGTGCTTCATTACCTACTTCAATTTCCATTACCCCTCACCATTATCTCTCTTTCGGCATTATCATCGCACACCTCACGTGTAATTGCTAGTTAGGCCGATGTTGGTATCAAGTCCAAAGCTAGACTCCAAATCCCTTTTTCTTAGATCCTCCATCCACCTGCGCCAAAGGAAAGAGCATGAAAACCATGCATGGGCAGAGCACGCAATCTCTTTGGAAAATTTTCTTAAGTGATAGGACATCATAGGCCTAAAATGGTTGTGGTGTATGCAAAAAAAAGGATTAGTTAGAAAGGCATTGGAAAATCCAAGGAAAAAATAATAATAATGCGTTTTGAAAGGTGTAAAATTTGATTCCACAACTCTGCCACCGTTCTACGGTCCTGTGCCAAAGGAGAATATTCCAAACAGGTATGGATGTGTGCCAAGTTGTCTTTAGAATTTAAAAACAAAAGGATTTTTGTCTGATGTTTGAGTTGTAAATGTGTTGGCAATCGAGATTTAACATGGCATCTAAACTGTTTGACAAAATGGTTCAGGGGAAATGAGCCCACGACATGTGGATTCTTGTATAGTGGGTAATTTTGGACACCACCGAAAAGACAACATGATCCCTGTGCATGGATAAGAACTATTTACTTAAATGCCTAAAAATTTTATATAGTGTCTTGGACAACAAGAATTGTTGAATGCACGCCAGAGGATTGCAGGAAAGCACCTTGGAATGTGCCAAAACAACATACCTTTGGATGGACTTAGACAATTGGGCATGTATGGAATTTGTCCACCATGGGATGTGGCATTGAAACATGACTTAATGGAGGGTCATGATTACAGGCTATGCTGCAAGATTGAGTTGAGATTGGCAGTGAACTTATTGGCATTGTTTGACTATGTGAAGCGTTTGAAATGTGCAGGTTTCAATCTACTTTGGCCGTAACATTGATACAGAAGCGTACCTCTTCCAGTAGCCTCCCATCTTAGGCCTAATTCTGGGGCTTTGAAATAGACTACGAACATCCACCAAGCATAAAGGATAAAGAGATTTTGTCAGAAATTTTGGTTGCTTAATGATTTGGTGGGAAAGTATGCAAAATATGGAACTTCTCACTGGGCAAACGAACTGTTTGACAAAATGTCTTGAAAGAAGTGTGGTCTCATAAACTGCAGTATATGTAGATGATGGGTTTGTTGAAAGTGCTTTGAAGTTCCAAGAAAAATAATTTTTCTGGAGCAGAAAAATTCCACTAACAAACATTCTCCTTATGGTTGTACTTAATGTTGTGAGATTTGAGCTTTTTGAGACAACCTTGGGAGATGTCAAGCAATGTAAATGATATGTGAATTAACCCATGCCATAACCCTTGTCATATGCCTCCCAGGATGTTCCAAAATCAAAGTTTAGATGCACAAATTTTTCCATATTTCAGAAACCTGTATGCCTTGCAAGATATATATGTAAAACAAAGAAGCATAGGTAATTTCTGAACCGTTTGACAAAATACGTTAAAAAAAACGTGGTTTCATGGAATGCCATGATTGTTGGTTATGCAAAAAATGGATTCATGTAAAAAGGAGTTGGAAATTCATCTATCAATGTCCGTAAGACAAATACCCAAGTAGATGTCTCCAATAGCTATCGAAAATGGTATGGATTTCCTTTATTCATACATTATAATTTCACATTTTATCGTTTCTATTCGGGTCTTAATTAATTTAGAACAATGGAGGATGAAAATAGAATTAAAAATAAAACTCTTACCCTGCTCTAAAATTTCAAAAGAAAATTACAAAAAAATTGATCTCATGCACCACACACATGGAGAGCCAAAGAAAATTGTTTTACCAACCCAGACCTCTAATATGATTCCTATTGGTTCAAGACACCATGGAGGCCATAAATATAACTAAAAAACTCAATTTGATGCCTTGGAGAGATGAGTTTCAAATCACATTTTGCATTTCAATCCTGTAGGCTAACGCTCCTATTTTTTAAGAAATTGTCATTGGTTTTAGCTTACGATTGTTGTATCGATTTGGAAAAATTCAAAACTACCCCTATGTACCTCTAGACTTCTGATGTTAGAATTGAAACCAAATATCAGTTTCATGAAAATTATTTGATAAGTTATATTTTCAAGAGGGTTTTAGGGCCCACCAATTGTTATAGAACAATAGTTCTTGATGCGTTTATTTTAATTGGTATGAGAGTTACCTTTCTATTTTGAGCCCTATTTGTCGTAATCCACTTCCATCGAATCCAACGAGTTATTTGTATATATTGGACTAAGTAGGAATTGTTGAAATTTATGTTTGAACTTAAAACGATTGTTTTTGGGACCTATATTGTAAGCACTTTAGCTATTTTGGGCAATTTTCGAAAACTCACAACTTGAGCTAGAAATTCCTTCTGAGTATCCCATTGGAATTGTTAATACTCATGAACCCTTTTCTTATATTTTCTGTATTTTTTAGAGTATGATTTAATCAAATTGATTTTCATGAATGGATTTTGTAATTTATAATGTTTTCTCTCTTCTCTCTCGTGAAATAACTATGAAATTTTGGTTGATCTTGAAATTGTAGATGGGTTGAAATAAAATTCAAATGGATGTGCGATGTAAAATGGTTATGATATTCTGAATAAAAAACAAAGTGACTACTAGATTTTCTCTCTTCCCTATTCCCTCTCTTGCATAAAAAAAAGAAGAAAAGTGTAAATGAATGTGGAAGTGTGAGTGCGTAAGGAAATGATCTCTCCTCTCTCTCCCTGTCTTTATCTCTCTCTACCTTGTTTTGGATTACTTGAAACGATGAATGCATTGGTTTGTGCTAGAATGTAAGGCTTTTCCATACCAGTTCTAGGATTGACCATGCGATGGTTCCAAGTACTCCGAATGAGATGGACTATGAGTGTGATATGATGTCATTAGTGAGATGATATTGAAATATTGTACAATGAAATAGTTTACAAATGTTAAAAAAAAGTGAGTTAAAAAGAAAAAATTATTTAATTTGTGTTGAAAACTATTGTTTTTCTTAAATTCCTATGTATTAAACATTGTACATGCAAAAAAAACTATGTGGTTTGAATCTGCCTTGTTTTAAACTATCTTTTATATGCCAGTAAGAGTGACGCCAAATGAATATAGGACTATATATTTATAAAACATGTTAATTTGATTAACAAAGCAGATAGTTGACAATGTAAATTGGAAAAAAGGGGGTGTACCATTTACTTTGTGGGTTTCATAACTATATCATTTTAAATGTGGTGCTTATGGTTTAGACATTTGAAAACATCACTTGCCAGGTAGTTATTCTGGGTCATTCATAAACTCATAATGTTTGGTAGAAACCTTATCTTATTTACACCATTGCAGTGAAGTGAGTATTTAACCTTGGTCGTAACCTCCCTTTCAAGAAATCCACATCCAATTGTGCAACACCCTAATGTCATAAGCAATGATTTAATACTCCCAATTTGTCTTTTTGTCCTACACCTAAGACAATCCTTAGAAAATACCATTCCCTTAAGTATTTTGGGAGCCAATGACTATTCTATGTGAACCCTGTCATATTTAGGCAAGTGAAAGAAACATTTATAGTTGTTGTAGGTGTGATCATATCATGTATAATTGTAATCCTCATGTGTGTAATTTACCTTAGTACCCTAATGGGTGGCTAAATCCTTTCAAAGATAGTTGGTAGTATTACATATGATTGATCTCATTGTGAGATCTAAATAACGTGAGTGGAGGATACTTGTCAATTTAACTACGTATAAAAATATTGCATTTAAACCCTTTTGTCTCTCTTAGAAAAAAGTGTTTCTTATGTCAAAAAGGCAGCACCCTAGGATTTACACATTACATATCCCTACTTTTGACTAACATGGGATTGTATCAAGGTGTGGGACCCTCGCAATTGAGACAAACCTCAAGAGAAGACTGCTTCCTCTACCTATTCCTAATGCTAAAACTGCTCCTAAACTATCAATTGCAAGGGACCAAATAAGAGAGACATGCGTAAAATGTAAATCCTAAACTAAGGGAGGCAATATCACCAAGAACAAGGAAATGGAGATATTCTAAGTGAGTGAAAATGGAAGAAACTGAGGTAGGAGAGGGAAAACATAATTGCCACAAGTCAATGAAACATTAAAACCTCCAATTTTGTGGAGCACAATAAATTTGAACCCTGCAAAAGAACACAGTATGCACAATATACCTACAAATGTAATGAAAGGAAAATGAGGCAATAAAAATTGAGTTATGGAAAGAAAAGCCACAAAAAACCAATTTTATTGCTTAAAATTATACACAATCCATTACAATATAGGCACAAGGCAAGAATCCTTTACAAAATTCCTAAATTCGAGGCCCGAAAATCACAAAAGTGTTAAAACAATTTTGACAGAGTTCCTTTACATTACAGAATGTCTATTTTTTCAAAATGAGGGGAACTTTACAATATATAGAAAGAAGAACCTCGAATTTTCTCACCAACCAACAAGTTTCATTAAAGAGGTATGGAAAGCCATACAAATCGGTCCTTTGCTTGCACGGGAAGTCATGGGCACCATACTTCATTAAAATGGCGGTTTAACAACTTTATACTACCTCTATTAATGTTAGGTTCATTCCTACACTTAGTCGGTTACATAATTATGTTTGGTGTCAACCAGTTACATAAATGTAACTAGACGGTAGCATACTTTCCCTGCTACCTGACACCTATTTTATCATCCAGCGTGAATGCTTGCTTTTCCACTACCGGCCGGGAGCGCAAAATTTTTTATCAGCCTGTAGCATTCGTAAAAATGCTATCGATGCCCTTGTTGTCACCTGACTACATCTTTGTCACCTTTGTGCAACCGGATGATAGCACCCAAAATGCTACAAATTAGTACCATTTTAAAACTGCTACCAGAACCGTCATTATCTACTACTGGGTCCCCACTTTACTATCGTCTCGTAGCATCTGTACATTCTACCAACTGGTAGCAATTTGAGTGCTATCGGTGCCTTTGTGCCATTTCTCCGTCTGTAACCCACCGATCCTTCTAATGGCCGGTAGCATTTAATATGGTACCAGTGGGTAGCATATTTTATGCTACCGGCTGGTAGCCGGATCAATGGGTTTTTGACAAAGAAACGATGCAAAGGAATTGGTAGCATCTTTAGATGCTATCGTCTAGTAGCACTCAAAATGCTACCACCTGTTAGTATATAAAAATTCTTACAATGGGTGACATCTAAAAATTCTACCAACGGATTTGTATTTGCCACTTTTCCCCAACAATTAGCTCGGACCTTCACCGTGAAAGGAGACCAAATCTTGAGCTACCTTGTAAATCATAAAGTGTTGCATCCATCAACCACCAACGATCACACCTATTAAGTTGGCCATTCTATAGGGGTACAAAAAATGGAAAACAATTGGCGACTTGCAAGATGATCTCCATGCTAGATCTAAAAGACCAATGACCCTCAAGGATCCATAGGGCATGGAGTCAATCTGATTGCTGAAACTAGATTGAAACTTAAGAATTCATCCGTTAATTCTCTGAAACATTTCCGGGGCATTGTTCAATCACCAAATCCTCCCTTAAACTGGAAATTGCAACAACAACAAGGAACAACTTTAAATACAAACAAAAAATTCATTCAAATCCCAAATGGAACATGCAGAGAGTGCACAAGAACTTATTATGAAAGAAACCCTACACTACCAACACAATAATGTGTTACAGGTACTTAGAGGAATTAGAAACACCTAATCTAATGTGTAGAAGGAAGATACTTTATTTTAGTAACAATTCTTGAGATAGATTCCATTGACTGGAATTTGCAATCCTTATCCATCCAACCGTGAAAATTGGGAAACATTATTTTCTTTGCATCCTGAAATCATATAAGGGCCACTCCATATTGCATCCAACTTGGAGTGTCTTCTTGGTTTGGCACTATCTGCATCCCATTTCACGACTAAGTCTCCTTCTTGGAAGGTTATGCTTTTGGCCTTTCTGTCAAATCTCATATTGATTTCAGCTTGGTTTTTCTCTATTACTTCCATGTCCTTTTTTCTCAAATCCTTTAGCTTGATGTACTCTACATACTTGACTTCCATGGTTGGAAACTCAAACAACTCCAACTTCTTGATAAGTTCCATTGTTGGTAGCTTAAGGGATTTTAGAAGCCTTGATTCCCTTCCATAAACCAACTTGAAAGGAGAAAAATTAGTTGAGTTCTTAGGAGTCATTCTATCATCCCACAAGGCTGATTTCAGTTTGGTATGCCAAGTCCTCTGGTTCTCATTTAGAGCCCTCCTTATGATTTTTAGAAAGTTCTTATTGGTAGACTCCACTTGGGCACTACCCTGAGGGTAATAATTAGAAGATGCACTCAAATAGATATTATTCCTAATATCCTAGTCATATATATTTGTTCTAAGAAAATCCAAGGAATTATCTGATATTATAGTAGAAGGGACACCAAACCTTATCACAATGCCTTCATAGAAGTCCAGGATACTAACCTCATTTGATTCCATGAGTGCAATTGCCTCCGTCTACTTGGTTAATTCATTTTTGTCTGTTAAGATCCACTTATGGCCTAGGCTAGAATTTTGGTTAATCACTCCAATAAAATCTAGCCCCCATTACATGAATGGCTCATTTATTGAAATGGGGTGAAGTGGAAGGGATACTAGCTTCTCTTTACCTCTGAATAAGGCACACTTCTCACATTTCTTGATCCATGAGTGGAAATCATTGAAAATATTAGGCCAGTAATAACCTACCTTCATGATTCTAAGAGTTGTTTCTTTTGGGGAAAAATGACCACCTGATTCTCCATCATGAAACTCATGTAATACCCTCTCTATTTGATTTGTTCTAATACATCTTAGGAGGACACCATTCACATCCTTTTTGAACAAAATATTACGTATAACAACATATGGTATAGTTTGCAGCCTGAAATACCTTCTCTTGGCCTTGATCAAACCTTGAGTAATTTGACCTATTTGGAGGAAGTGGACTATATCCTGAGACCAGCAAGGAATGGGCACACCATTGTCTTCTTGTCCTTGCTCATCTTGTAATAAAATAATATATCCTTCTTCATTTCCCGACTCATGATGTTGATTTGAAGATAGCTTCTCACAAATACCCATAACCTTGACTAGCTTAGTTACCTTAATATTAATTTCATATTCCATGACTGTGGTTATCCAGCTAGCTCTTTTCACATTAAAGTCCTTGTTGAAAAGAAAAACTTTCACATCTGCATGTGAAACTAGTATATGAATTCTATTATTTGAACCTAGATGTATGGATTTATTTAAACTTCTTATCACAACATGAACATGATTTTCAATGAATGAATACCTCACCTCATAATCTTCAAGGCCTTGGCTAAAGAATGCAATAGGCTACTCCAGTCCTTCCTTATTTCGTTGCACCAAGATTGTAGAGATGGCATCTGAACCATTAAAGGAATAGAGAATGATGTCTTTGGAGAAGTCTGGATCAATGAGAGTTGGGGCTTGAGATATGGCATGCTTGATATCTTCAAATCTTTCTTTTCCCTCTACTGTCTACTTGAAATCCATTTTCTTCTTCAACATCAACGTTAGTGGTTTGAAGAGATTAGCAAAGTTAGGAACAAACCTCCTAACAAAATTGATTTTCCCTAAGAAACTTTGGATAGATCTATTATAACTAGGAAATGACAGCACAAGGATAGCTTTAACCCTTTCTAGATCAACAGTTAGCCCCTCTTTAGACACCATGTGGTCTAAGAGTTTTCCTTCATGAGATAGGAATATACACTTCTTCGGATTTAGAGACACTCCAAATCTCCTGCATCTTTGGAACACTTGCCTAAGGCGATGGAGGTGGCTTGCTGCATTCTTGGAAAATACAATAATGTTATCTAAGTACATAAGAAATATCTTGTTTATCAACCACTTGAATTCCATCTCCATATCCCTTTGGAATGTTACTCCAACATTTGATAATCCAAATGGAATCTTCATGTAAGAGTACATACCTCGTTTTATGGTGAAGGTTGTTTTGAATTGGTCTCCCTCTTTCACCATGATTTGATTATAACCCGAGTAGCCATCTAGAAGTGAAAACATCTCTGAACCAGATACTACTTGCAATATTTTCTCCATAGAAATAAGCAGATAATAATCCTTGAGAGAATATTTGTTTGAGTCTTGGAAGTCCACAAGCAATCTGATTTCTCTGTTCTTTTCTTGACTGGTACTAGATTAGTAACCCATGAAGAGTGCTTGATCGGAAAGATGATGTTTTCCTCAATGAGCTTGTTTAATTCCTTCTTCATGAGAGGCTCTATGTAAGGATTTATCGGTCTTTGTTTTTTCTTAATGGGCTTAGATTTTGGGTCTAGTTCGATAGTGTGTTGTGCCAACCTTGGATTAAAACCCCTTAAGTCCTCGTAGATCCAAGAAAAGACATTTGGGAATTCTTGGCAAAGCTGTATGAAAACATATTTTTCTTGATCAATACTCACCTTGACAATTTTGAGTATTTTTCCTTCTCTAACTGAAATGGGTTAAAAATCCTATCCTTTGACCTGAATATTTATCTTTTCTTTCTGTAATTGATCATTGAGATTGAAGGTTGAATCCAATGTCATCAAACCTTCTGGGATTTTATTTGTTCTCATCTAGATTACTTGATCACCATATTACTGCTCTAATTTATCATGATTCTTAGCACATAATCCAACTTCTTCCTGTAGGAAATTGATGATCTGTTGGTCACTCTCGAACACCTACCAGCTTGTGTTATTGTCTGGAACTACTAGCATCATAAATACCTTGATATGGAGCTATGTTTTATCCCTCTTGATACTATCAAGCACAACAAATGTTTCTCCAATTGTTACAATCCTGTCTGCAGCATCATTCTTCTTCCTCAGAATGGACCCAATTTTAAATGCCTTGAAATCTTCAATGAGATCCCATACCTTGTTCTTGTACCTTTTGAGGAGATCATTTTTAGCAACATTTTATCCTCTAACTTGATTCACAATTATTTCACTTTCCCTAAAAACATGTAGGTTATTTATGCCTCTTTTCCTTGCCCAATGAAGTCCATGGATTAGAGCTTCATAGTCAACTATGTTATTTGAACAAGCAAACTAAAATTGGAAAGCTGAAAATTATTTGATATTTTTTGGTTATACCAACACTACACCTCGTCCAACACCTTACATGCTCCTTGAACCATAAAAAAATAGCTGCCATACTTTTTTGTCATCTTTAATATCTAGCTTGGTGTACCTAGGGAGAGGTGGAATTTCATAATGTAAAAAATATATTCCTAGTTCAACTTCTTCCATCTCCTTGTAAGGATAAAAATGTGCCTCTTGTTTTCCCATTCATCTAATGTTAAGTCTTGAATGCCTCTGAATTCAGTACCTATATTTCTGGTGTGTTTGGGAAATCTTCTTGATCAAAAGCTGAGCAATTGACATTGATCATACTTAGAACATGCGGCTCAATGTGGAAGTTGGCAATTGGTTCAAACTTGATTGTAGCTTTGGCTCCATATCTCATCATGAAGAGCATGTGGGACAAATCAGCTGATAGTTAACCACCAATTTTAGCCATGAAGTCCCTTGACAAGCATAAGCTAAAAAGTGATGGTAGGTCAATAACTGATATGTCTTCCTGAACTATGCCATTTTGGCATGCATGTGGTGTTAGATTCAGATCCTTGATGATTCCAATACCATCCCATATAATTGTACCAATCCTTTTGAGAAAATTTCATACTTGAAGCCCAAATGATCTGCTATTTTTTTAGGCATCGCTGAACTACTTGCCCCTGAGTCAATCATGTAATTGTGTACCAAGTTGTTCCCAATGATTAAGTAAACATAAAATGGCGAAGGATTCATATTTTTGCTTGGTTGATCTTGATTTTGATGCACTGCATTAGTGAGGAACCTCTCTCGATCTTTGGTTGACTCATTTGAGATGGGAATGTTAGCTATGGCTGTTTGCAAAAGATCCCTTTGTCACAAAATTTTCAAATACTCCCACATGGAGATGCTTAATTTTTTTCTTCATATGGTTAATGATGTTGAAAGGAGATAGGTTGTCCTTCTACTGCCCTTTGCTTAGCATTTCCTTCTCTTACACATGAGTTACTACAACAAATGCTCTAAGCCGATTTTGTGAGCCTAGGACTGAATTTAAACTACGAACTCCTTGGGGTGTGATAGAAGGTAGAGCAATAATTGCATTTGATGATTATACTCCCTCTATATTTATTTTCTTAGACCTTGTATTGACTGCTACCCCTTGATAAGGAGACTGGTTTATACCACAAAAATCCTCTGTTTGTCAATTCACTAGTGAAGTATCATTCTGGGTTGCCTCCTGAGTGCCTACTTACTGCCAATTTTCTTCTTCATTTGTATCTTGAGACAAACCAACGGTTTGTACCATGAAGGCCTAGTTTATCATACCATTGAAACATGTTTCCTGATTATGGGGTTGGCCACAAGGAAAAAACCATTCATATCCCCGCACAAGATTATTCTAGATGGGAACCAAGGCTCTTGATGTAGAAGGTGTGTTAGGATTGTATGGCTAAAATGGTCTAGCGGCTAGGGTTTGTCCTTGATTTTTGTTTTCATCTTGAACATTATGTCTATTAAACTGATATGGAGGCCTATTTGGTTGGGTTTGAGGCTAATTAGGTCTAATTTTTTGGGCCTGCTACCTCTTGAAGGTCAGAAACTCATTCCCTAGGTTTTGCAATCACTTCATGACTTCTTGGATTTCATTTAAAGTGCTAGAAGAAGAGGTAGAGACCTTATTCGAACTCTTATTTCTATGAGAAGGAATAGGGTCTAATGTAGGAGTTTGACTAGAACTAGGATTCCTCATTTCTGGATAAATAGGCATAGGTGACCTAGGTGCAAGTTTACAGGATTCAATTAGGAAATTCTCAACTCTAATAGTTATGGCATAAGCCCTAGGTAAGGATATCCCTCCTGTAGATTGTATCATAATAGATATATAAGAATTTAAAGCTTTAAGGAAATACATAAATGCACCTTCAGCAGCTAGCCTTACAATAATTGGAATCCTATCCCAAGTTCTTTGAAATTAAATTCATCCATTTTCTCGTTCGCTGCCCTCTTTATAGTCATTAGATGTTCTAGAAAAGAGAGGTTATTATCCTTCTCTCCAAATCGACTTCATAGGGATGTGCATAGTGCATTCCCATTATCAATTGACCATATTGTCAGGATCCTAAAGCATTGCAAAAATATTCCTTTGAATGAAGAAGCTAACAATATAATCGACACATCTTGTTCAATGATTTGATGGATAGCGCAAACATTGGCAAAATCCTGAATGTGGTCAGCTGGAGTAGTTTGATTCTCCCTAGTGAAGAAATGGATGTTGTTGAGAGTAGATACTAGTATGGGATTGTTGGTATTAAGAGCAAGAAGACTACTGCTAGTAAAATTGACAAATCCCAAATTATGTTATGTTGAGATTGTAATAGGTCTGAGAACTCTAGTAGACTGCAAGAAAGGCCTACTAAGAGGTGGAGTGAAAAGAGTCCTATTTGGTGGTGAAGGTAACCTTTAAACCAATCTTCCTCTTCTTCCCCTTTTAGGTGATAACTGCAGGTACTCAAAATCTCCTTCCTCTTCTATTCTCGAACCATGTTTGAATTCTTCTCATGAACTTGAGAAATTGCACTGCTGAAACTAGTTGATTTTTTTATTGGAGTTTCTAGATGTGATGTTACATACCCTTCAAATGATAAAATCTCATCAAGACACATACCTAATCTTGATAAAATTGGAAATATCAACTTCTTTGACCCACCGGGCATGCAAAAACTGTTACGTCAAAAGTTAGCACCCCAAGATTTCTAAATTACATATCCCTAATTTTGAATAACATGGGATTATCTCAAGGTTTGGGACCCTCAGAATTGAGAAAAAATTCTAGAGAAGATTTGTTTTGTCTACCAATCCGGCACTATGATAATTCTTCACCTGGAACTCCTCGTGCTATGATTATTAACTAATGCACAACTCTTAGTTTGGTGGATGTAATATGGAAACACAACAACAAATATAACACAAGAATACCATAGACTATGATAAGAAGGAATAATGATAAATCTGAAATATCAGTGTAAATTATAATATCAACATGAAATTGTTACAATCTCACCCATGAGGTTCTTCAAGTATTATTAACTTCACTTGCCTTAAAACAATAACTATGAGAGAAACTTCACAATTACACCTCTTAATGGCTTATTTAACACACCTTCAAAATGATGGCTTCCTTTACACACTTACTCATACAATATTTCTCACTACTTCTTTCTATGCTAAATGAGGGGGTGTGGCCTCTTTATTTATAGGAATTCAGGCTTATCCACCTTATCTCTAAGATAGGATAGGAAATCTCTATTCCATGCCTAAACTCTTTCCTTTACATGTAGGCTTATCTTCTAAGATAAGATAAACCTTATCATCTCACATGGGTTCCACCTTTTTAGACTTTTCTACAAATAAAATACACAAAATATTTATGACATCACTCTTTGTCCTTATTACAAATATAATATTTCTAATTCCTAATCATGTAGACCCTACTTCTCTACTTATCCCAACTTTGACATTTTAACATTACCGGACCACTTACGACAAATATTTATTTTTTACAACATTCCTATTGTACTTTGACTGTTACCGTACTCTACATTATTGGCGGCACTATACTGACAGTGCCATTATCTTCTATTGGATGCCACTACTAATTATACTTAACAACATCCTATTCCTAATACATACATTAATAAAATAGAAATTACGGAGGAAAATTTTAATGTCGAAAATTTCCCCCTTCCTAACTTCTACTCCATCCTTAGAGTAGACTCTTATGGACATTTTGAAGCTAGTGCTTGGAAAATCTTTAACTTGTCATGGTTGACCCATTTTGTAATAGGAGTACCATCTAATTCCTCCAGTCGATATGTACCATTTTCATGCATAGTTGCTATTTTGTAGAGCCCCATCCACTTTGGAAGAAATTTTATCTGTCTTCTTTTTTTGTATCTGGAATCATATACTAGAACCAAGTCATTCACATGAAATGGAGACCAACGGATATTTTGATCAAAGTATTCCTTCTGCTTCATTTTCTTCTTATAGCTTGTATCCTTCGCTATTTCCCTCATTTCCTCTAGAAAATGAAGATGTACCAACATTTCTTTTATTGAATCACTTTCATCCATCCTTTCATTTTTCATAACTCTCATAGTGGGAACATCAAACTCAATAGGAAGAACTGGATCAATGCCATAGGCCAACTAAAATGGGGAGTATCCTGTTGCTGACTTTGATGTTGCCCTATATGCCCACAATGCTGCATGAATCATTTTATCCCACTTATGTACCTGCAAGGCTATATCTTTTGCTAGAATTTGACACAACACAAAAAAATTTCGTTCCACCTGTCCATTTGTGCTTGGCTTGTATGTTGTTGCCTTCCTGTGCTTAATAGAAAACTTATTGACTAGGGCTTCTACCACCTCATTAATGAAATGGCTTCCTTGGTTTGTTACAATTTCTAATGGGCAACCAAATATGGTGACAATGCGTTCATATATGAACCTTGCCACTTCATCCATGGAAGCTGTTTTCAATGGCCTAGCTTTAACCCACTTGGTTAAATAATCTGTGACAACTACAATATACTTATTTTTGCGTGGGGCAGTTGGAAGTGGAACTACAATATCTATTCCCCACTTTTCAAAGGGACCAAGTGGAAGAATAGGGCATAATGGAGCTGATGAAGTATTACGGTTACCATGTGTTTGACAAATATCACATGTCTTATAATAATTATAACAATCTCTAAAAAGAGTGGGCCAGTGATAACCTGCATCCAAGATCCTTTTTGTTGTAAGTTGTCCAGAGAAGTGTCCTCCACATGTACCATTGTGGAATTCTTCTATCAGCTCCTTCCCTTGATCACGTCCAATTGCTCTCTTGTACTTTCCATCAGGTCCTATTCGAAATAATACTCCATGCAGAATAGAATATGGACGACTGACTTGAGTAATCTTCCTCTTAGTCTTTGCATTAGCACCATCAGGAAACTTGAATTCATTTATATAATTCTAAATATCTATGTATTCACTAGGGATTGTGTCAAGAGATAACAATGCTGCATCTGAGAAATCATCATCATCACAAGGCGAACCTAAACCATCATAGGCTCGAGAGAGTGCATCTGCATTGACATGCTTCTTTCCTGGCCTATATATAATATCAAATTCAAATTCTTGTAGCAAAATTATCCATCTTGCTATCCTCCCTGATGGGTTAGGTTTATTGACAATATTTTTTAGAGCTTGATGATCTGTTACAACTATAAATTTTTTCCCTAGCAAGTAATTTCTAAAATTCTTTACAACAAAAATGATAGCTAGAGCCTCTTTTTCAGTTACAGTATAATTTACCTCAGCATTGATCATTTGTCTGCTCCCATAGTAAATTGGATGATCATTCCCATTTTCATCCTTTTGGCTCAGAGTACTTCCTAGTGCTGCATCTGAGGCATCAGTATACACAATGAATGGCTTGCTCCAATCTGGATTCCTTAAAATAGGTGAAGACACCAGGGATTCCTTCAGTTGTTCAAAAGCTTCATGCGCCTTATTTTCTGGTTCATAAGTAACATCCTTCTTCAAGAACTGGGTTAGTGGCTGTGTAATCTTTGAGAAATTCTTGATGAACCTTCTATAGTAACCCACATGGCCTAAAAATGATCTCAACTTACTTCTATTCATAGGAAATGGTAAATCATTCATTTTTTGAAACTTTATCAGGATCAGTACCAATACTATCTTTGAATACAACATTGCCCTAAACAAAATGCCTTTATAACATCCAAAGACACACTTTGTAGGGTTTAGTGAGGCTTGTGTTTCATCTAACCTTTGAAATGTTGTCTCCATCTGGTGTAGGTGGTCCAACTTGCTCCCATAGATGCAAAAATCATCTAGAAATACTCTGATGAAGTTCCCAATGTAGGGTTCAAACACCCTATTCATCAAGTGTTGGAACGTTACTGAAGCATTACACAACCCAAAAGGCATAACTCTATAAGCAAACGTTCCCCAAGCAGTGGTGAACGTGGTCTTCAGCTGATCTTTCTCTACTATAAAAACTTGGTTGTAGCCACTATATCCATCAGCAAAACTATAGCACTCCTGGCCAGCTACTTTGTCCAAGATCTGATCTAAAAATGGAAGAGGGGTAATGATCCTTCTTTGTTGCCTTATTGAGCTTCCTGTAATCAACAAAAATGTGTAGCTTCCCATTATTTTTTATTGAGATCACAATGGGAGAAACCCATTCTGAATTCTCCACAGCAAATATGAATCCTGCATTAAGCAACTTATCTATTTCTTCTTTTACAGTCTTGGAAAAATTAGGATTCATTCTATATGACATTTACTTTATGGGCTTAGCACCATCTACCAGCTCAATAGAATGTTCTACCCAACTTATTTGACGGAGTTCCTTGTAATCAAAAGTGAATAGGTGTATGTACCTTCGAAAGAGATGGAGGTAGGATTCCTTCTCACTTTCCATCACAGCATCACCAATCTTTATTTGTTAGAGACGATCATCAACTTATTCTTCAGATAATTTTATGAGGTCATGAGTCGGTGTGACTGGAAGGATATCCATGACTGAAACATCAACCCCACTTTCTTCATCTTCAGTGTCCACTTCACTGGTACTCAGAGTAATAAGAGGATGTCCCAATCATCAGTTTCATCACTTGAATCCACAGGTTCTACTTTATGATGTCGAGGGATCACGTTTATCTTCACCCTCTCTCTACCACGTCTAAGGTGTCGTGAAGGCCTTCATTCCAGTAGTTTCTTGCATGAACTCTCCTTAGCCATGGTCTTGCCAACAGCATTGGGTATCGCAACAGTACCATTTTTCATCACCTGAAAGTCTACCACACATACGACACCCATAATAGATATTGCCACATTTGAAACTACACCTTCTGGTTTAGTTTTTCCCTTATTTAATGACCTTAACATAAGTGTTGAAGGGTGATCAATTTTTAAACCCAACATATTCATTACAGACTCGGTCATTACATTAACCTGTAGCACCTCCATCAACTAAGACATCATGAATTGAAATACCATTACATAATACCTCAGCTTGTGGAGCATAGGGATCTGCCTCTACCTCCAAAACAGGGACCTCAACCTCCTTCCTTCATCGAGCATTGAGTCCACTTCGCAGCTCCCGCCTCTTCTCAGAAGACATAGCCAAGAGTTAACCATCTGTAATATTTGCAGGCCTTTTGGACAGATCGTTCCAAGATGGAGTATGGTCCTTGTTCCTGTGAAATAAGAAAATTCTTCACACCCAACTTTCTTCTCCTATGTTTCTTACTAGTTTCTCCTTTCATATTCTTAGGATCATTTCCATCTTGGTTATCTTTTTCTTTCTTTCTTTTTGTTACAAACACATCTACTTCATTATTTATGCTCTTATCTACTACATCAAAAGAATTCACAGGTGCTTTCCCTTTATCATTATCTCTTGTACCAGATGTAGAAGCTCTATCTGAACAATTATACTTATAATGACCCTTTTTATAACAACCATAATATACAACTTCAGAAATATTTCTTTTTGGACCTCTATCTCCTCCCTGAGAACTAATTTATTTTCTTTGAAGAAGATTAATAGTTAACTAACCCATATTCCTGAGAAGATCTTCATACTCAGTAGATGTACTAGGAGAAAGATTTGTGCTCACCGAGAGTGGTTGTGGATTCTGGACCAAAGGTGCTAGTGTAGGCTCTACTTTAGCAACAATTTCTTTGGGCTCCTCTTCCATGTTTTTCTTCTTGCCTTCTTGCAATCTCCTTTGCTTGTTCAATGGTAGCTGGGTGGTCATACTTCACTCATTGTCTGATCTCTGGCTTCATCCCAAGAAGGAAGTGCTTACAGAGGAGATTATCCACGCCATTCATTAACCCATCCGCTAATCCTTCCTTCCAGATCTGGGCATCAAACTTCCTCCTTAGCTCTAGAAGATGAGCATGATAATCCCTTATCTTCTCCTTCTCTCCTTGGGATAGCTTTGTGATATCGATCATGAGATCTGCATATTTTTGTTGTTCACCAAATTCTTCAAGAAAACTTTCAATTAATAAATCCCATGAGTTTTTTTCACATTATCACCTAGTGTTTCAAACCACCTAAGGGCTGAACCATCCAAAAAGGTAGGAAAAAATTCAGTCCATTGTTCCCTTCTTATAAGGCCATTACAAAAACAAGATCATTTAAACTCTTGAATGAAAGAAGAAGCATCTTCATTAGATTGAGTTGAAAAAACAGGAATCTTCCCCATTTCCAAAAGTAACCACAGTGAAATACCAACCCACAAGTACAATCAACAAGACTTATGTGCACAAATAATTGGAATCACTATAATAGAAAATAGAAATGACCACGGTAAACTATGGTAAAACTTGACTTACTGCGGTAAAAACTGACTTTACTGTGGTAAACACTATTCACAGTAAAAAGTGAAGTTACTGCGGTAAATACTATTCATGGTAAAAAGTGACTTTACTGCGGTAAATACTATTCACGGAAAAAAGTGAATTTACCATGGTAACTACTATGCACAGTAAAAACAAGTTTACCCTCCAAATGTTTTCTGACTAAGTGGGAATATTTCTCTAGAAAATCCACCAACGAAGAATGGTCTCGGCAACGGAACCAAAATGTCAACACCAATCTGGCACTATGATAATTCTTCACCGGAAACTCCTCGTGCTATGATTATTAAGTAATGCACAGCTCTTAGTTTGGTGGATTTAATCTAGAAATGCAACAACAAACATAACACGAGAATACCATAGACTATGATAAGAAGGAATAATAATAAATCTGAAATATCAGTGTAAATTATAATATCAACATGAAATTGTTACAATCTCACCCATGAGGTTCTTCAAGTGTTATTAACTTCACTTGCCTTCAAACAATAAACTATGGGAGAAACTTCGCAATTACACCTCTTAATGGCTTCTTTAACACACCTTCAAAATGATGGCTTCCTTTACACACTTACTCATACAATATTTCTCACTACTCTCTATGCTAAATGAGGGGGTGTGGCCTCTTTATTTATAGGAATTCAGGCTTATCCACCTTATCTCTAAGATAGGATAGTAAATCTCTTCTGGCCAATCATATTCCATGCCTAAACTCTTGCCTTTACATGTAGGCTTATCTTCTAAGATAAGATAAACCTTATCATCTCACATGGGTTCCACCTTTTTAGACTTTTCCACAAATAAAATACACAAAATATTTATGACATCACTCTTTATCCTTATTACAAATATAATATTTCTAATTCCTAATCATATAGACCCTACTTCTCTACTTATCCCAACTTTGACATTTTAACATTACCGGACCACTTACGACAAATATTTATTTTTTACAACATTCCTATTATACTTTGACTGTTACCATACTCTACATTATTGGCGGCACCATACTGATGGCGCCGTTATCTTCTATTGGACGTCACTACTAATTATACTTAACAACATCCTATTCCTAATACATATATTAATAAAATAGAAATTATGGAGGAAAATTTTAATGTCGACAATTTCTCTACTTACTCCTAATGCTAAAAGTAATCCTAAACTATCAATTCCAAGGGACCAAGGAAGAGAGAGATGCATAAAATGTAAATACTTAAACTAAAGGAGGAAATAACAACAAAAATAAGGAAATGGAGATATTCTAAGTGAGTGAAAATGGAAGAAAATGAGGTAGATGAGGGTAGAAATAAGTGTCATAATTCAAAGAACACATTCAAACCTCCAATTACGTGGAGCACAATAAATTTGAACCCTGTAAAAGAACACAATATGCACAATATACCTACAAATTTAATGAAAGGACAAGCAATACAAATCGAGCTAGGGAAATTAAAACCATAAAACACTAAATTACTTACTTAAAATAATGCAAAATCCATTCAAATATAGGCACAAGGCAAGAATCCTTTACAAAATGCAAAAATTTGAGGCATGCAACTCAGAAAAGTGATGGAACAATTTTAAAAGAGTTCCTTTATATTAAAAAAAGTCATTTTTTTTCAAAATGAGGTGAAATTTACAATATATAGAAAGAAGAACCTCAAAATTTCCTCACTAACCAACAAGTTTCATTAAAGAGGTATAGGAAGCCATATAAATTAGTCCTTTGCTTGCACATGTATTCATGGGCGCCATACCTCATTAAATTAGTGGTTGAATAACTTTATACTGCCTCCATTAATATTAGGTTCGTTCCTGCACTCATCCGGTTGCATAATTATGTATGGTGTCAGCCGGTTGCATAAATGCAACCATTATGTAGAATACTTTTTTTATGCTACCGACATCTTATTTTATAAATGTGTGAAAGCTTGATTTTCTGCTACCCGGCCGAGAGTGGAGAATTTTCTATCAGTCGGTAGCATTCGTATAAATGCTACCAATTCCATTACGATCTACTAACTACATATTTTTCGCCTTTGTGTAACCGACTGGTAGCACCCAAGATGGTACCGGACCGGTAGCATCTTAAAACTGCTGCCAGAACTGTCATTGTCTGCTACTGGTCCCCACTTTACTATCAGTTGATAGCATTTTGAGTGCTAGTGGCACCTTTGCACTGTTTCTCCATTTGAAACCTGTAGATCCTAACTACCGGCTGATAACATAAAATATGCTGCCAGGTCAGTAGCATCCATACATGCTACTGACCGATATCATCTTAAAATTTTACCGGTGGCTTTTTATCTTCCGCTTTTCCCCACCAATCAACTCAGACCTTCGCCATGGCTCACCGACTCACTATGAAAGGAGGAAAAAATCTCGAGCTACCTTGTAAATCATAAAGTGTTGCATACATCAACCACCAACACTCAGACCTATTAAGTTTATCCTTTTTGTAGGGGTACAAAAAATGGATAACAGTGTTCCCTTGGAGAGTAGTCATGGATTACCTCATTTTTCTCGAAGGTGTTAAGAGGTAATGATTTTGAAACTCTCTTGCATTGTCTTGTATTATGGTGTAGTTTCTCCCCCTAGAATGATTTTGAAGTTAATAGATCGTGGGACCTTTCTTAAGGTTATTGGTGAAAGAAACTTTGAGGCATATTTACCTAACGATTGAAATAATTCCTTCGAAGACCTTTGAAAATGTGTAAAATTATATTGGATGTCTCACTTGTAATATGAATTTAATACTTGAGTGTCTAAGATCAATGAAATGAGTTGTCTTCTGTGAGGTCTCACTCCTTGTAGGATCAAATCCGTAAGTGTAAAGTATGTGTTATATGATTTATAAATTTTCTAAAATGATGCCAACAATGAGACCTAATTCTATAAAATATGGTTATTTTATTAAAATTAAAATGTACAACTATGATAAACTGACATACACTGCAATATGTAGTGCCCACATTTCTTTTATAGCCTCAGTTGTTTGTTGTTCTCTATACTCATAGGCATGTTTTGGCAGGGATTTGATATATTTGGACATTATATTAGGATATTTTGATCTTATTAGGACATGTATGGAGGTTTAGGTGTATAGCGCCAATTTAGCTTGATTACTATGTTGTCATCTTATCTTATGATGTCACAAACACTAACTGTTATGATGTTGTTTGGACCATATTTATTAATTGACAGATACTCAGTTTAGATTAACATGGTTGTTTTTTTTGGATGTATGTCACTTTATCGTTATGTCTAACTCATGGTGAATTGTGTATAATTATGCATGTTGTCACATTTTTTATTCCAAATGAAGATATGCTAGCATAGAATTCATTGATTTCTTATTGAGTAGTTGATTCACATTTTATCAGACAGATGCGTTTAATGTGTGCAATGAGTGTGCAGGTGACATGTCACAGGAGAACGTGAGATTCAAGCCAGCTACACAATTTTGCACAAGCAGCCCACGGGGCTAAGCCCTAACCGTGTTTACTGTATGAGGCCTTAGTATTAGAGTTTATTGTTTTGGGAACCATGAGTGACCCTCATTTGTAATGTAATATGTCTTGTAATATTAATCTTGCTTAAGATGTTTAGTTTGTGTTGTAAACTTGTTTTGGGGACTTAATGGCCCCACTTGCATTAAGTTTTGAGTTTGTATAATGATGTATTTAATCAAAAGGGATTAGGGTCACATGTTAACCCTTGGGTGGGCCCCACATCCTCTACCCTTGTGGTAAAATGTGTCCAAACCCGAATTTGGGTTATTTTAGGCATTTTTAGTGACCCCTTTTTAGTTTGGGAGTTCACTTAGCATGAAAATGGGCCCTTGGACCCTACCTAATAGGTAGGGGGGCTTAATTCCAAGGCATAGAGGGAGTTTCCCTCCCATTTTGCCTCCCTTTGGTCACATCCATGTAAGGTGGATGGGTAAGTGTGCTTTGTTAAAAGTTGCACAAGTTTGTTTTTGTGGTTCATTTTGAGTAATTTGGGAGAAGAGGGTTAAAATCTATTTTATCCTTTCTCCCTTTTATTTTGAGAATCTTTGACCTTGAGGGAAGAGAGGGGTGACACATGTCACCCCCTCATTTGTGAGGATTTTTGTTGGTCCCTCTTCAAATTCTCCCTCATGGGGAAAGAAGAGAACTTTTTTTTGGGAGCTTTTGCTTGGAGGCTTGTGGATTTTGGAGCTAGAGCTTGCTTGGACAAAGAAAGGGAAAAGTTAGAAGTGAAGAGATTTTAGAGGTAGGATCCTTGAGTTCATTTTTTGTGGTTATTTCATATTAGATATTAGTCTTGTTTGTTTAAAATGTGTGTTGCTACTTGTGTGTTACCATTTGTTGTTATGTTTGTGGTTTTATTTTCTTCCATCCATCATATGGCATGATAGATTTTTGGACTTTGTGGGGGGAAGAGAGAGGGATTTTTCCCTCTCAATCCTCATGGCTTGATGGGCAAGCAATGTAGGATTTTAGTTACTCCCCTCAAATGGATTGAGGTGGGGAAGGTGGTTCATATGGTTTGAACCCCCTTCCCCATTCTTGGTGAGGAAATCTTTTTGGGTTTGAAAATCTTCCCAAGAAGGATTTGGTGAATGGATGGAGAAATAAGGAGGGTTTGATGACTTTGGAGGGATAAGGATGTTATGGAGATCTTTTTTTTGTGCAACCAATGTTGGCTACACTTTTGTATTTTGGAGATCTCTTTCTTCTCTTCCCCATTTTAGAGGTAGAACATGGTTTCTCCTCTTTTTCATCTTTTCAAAATTGGTGTTTTGTTTTAGTATTTGTCTTGTCTTTATGTGAATATAATGTTGGTTATTCTCCCTTACTCTTGTGCAAAGTTGTGGATAATAGTCCTCTTTCCCATGGGCTTGGGGGAGGATACCATGTCTTCCAACCTTGGAAAGACATGTAATGATGCCTAAAGGTTGGTTGGTTAACAAGCCTTGTTCCCTTGGAGTTGGACTCTTGTAAGAGTATTCAAGTTTGGAACTCAAGTTAGAGATGGTTGGAGTTTGTGGCATTTTGGTCTCTCCTTGTCCTCTCAAATTTTTGTGAAACATCACTCTCATTTTATCTCTAAGAACATGGCCATGTGGAAGCCTTATTTTATTGTGAATTCTCCATTTGTAATTGGTACTACTTGCAGATTTGAGTCATGTTTTACTAGAGCAATCTCTCTTCAACCTTGTAAAGAAGCTTTTGATGAGATTTATTGTGAGTAGTTAAGTATTTTAGAAAATATTTGCATATTGTGTTCAAGCTTCTTGGAAATAAAATATTGCAATGAATGTTTCTTTTAATAAAAAAAATCTTGTTGTAATCTTTTTTTGTGAAGGAAAGTTGTTTTTAAAATAACGTTTAGTCTTGTAATAGTTACTCTCTTGCAAAAAAATTTGATGGCTTTATACAAAGAAATGAAATGGGCTTATACTCTCTTTTTCCAAGTGAAACTCTTAATAATTTCTTGCATTTGAAATTTTATTTTTAAAATGTGAAGTCTTTTTAGCAAACTCTTTTGACATGTTCTAGTTCTTCTCTATAATGAAATACAACACTACATGCCTTTTATTCATATTTCAGAAAACACTACTTTATGTTCTTACAAAGTAGTTGCTATTTAACATCTATAATACCCTATTGTAATATTAAAAAAATATGAAATACCATTTAATATATATTAAACAATACAACTATGTTACATTTACATAGTTATTGGTTAAAACATACATGTTAATAAATTACCGATGACATTTTAATCTAAATTAATAGATATACCATATCAGATATATTTTGGTGATATTTTTGTACAGATATGGTTATATGCATATCAAGGTACATACATATAAATTTGTATATTATATATATATATATAATTATATATATTATATATAATATAAAACATAGTTTTTAAAATTAAAAAAAATCAACAAAAAAAAAAGAGTTGGGGAGGGCCGAAACCCCCTCCCCATCACGTGTGCTGTTCATGTCCAGTGCCACTGTCCTCCCCACACCCTGCATGTCATTTCCGCTGCACCTCCTTCAACGTGGCTACCCCCTTGCCCTCTCCTCCATCACTACTCCCACCCACTATGTCGGTCTGTCCCTTGCCCCTTGCCTGCGCTGTCCCCACGCCATCTCCCCTCCCCTCACCGCCTCCACTCGGCCACACCTCCAACCACACACCCTTTACACACAGCCATGGCCACACTCCTCACACCCTTATCCTTCCTCATGTAGGCCTGCACCTCCTCCATTTACCGCTGGGCCACTCCTGATACTTTAAAAAATATGTATTACAATAATGGGTTGTTGTTACAAATTGCATAAACAAAGACCATGAAGATAAGGTCCTTTCAAAGCATGAATAGTTTGAGTTTCCATGCCTCCACAATTCCTCAACCTGCGTAAGAAGAAACAAAGAAAAAAAAAAAGAGAAAATGATATGGAAAAGAAAAGATAGAGATGATTAGGGAAACTTTAGGGAAAGTTTGAAATCAATGGTCAAGATTAGAATTGATCCTAGGGTTCTCCATTCAATCCTACCATTCTTTAAGTCATGATGATTTTAATGGGAATGTGAAATAAATTAAAAAGGGAGTGTGAGAAGTTAATTTAATAATAAGGGGGTGTAGACTTAGTTATTATGGCCTTAGTAAACTTAAAATAGAAATAAATAATTAAAGTCGAGATTGGACTAATAAATATTTCATTCAGGGTAAATTTATATTGATATAAAACTTTTATCAACGGGGATAGGTGAAGCAAACATTAGTATTATTTTAGTTCATTAAAAACTAAAATTTTTTTGTAGTCTTTCTTGGTGTGGTTTCCTATGTCCCGAGGCAGGCATTACATTTGGTATCATAGCAAAGGTTCGCACACACGGACACTTTGGGTAATTAATTAACTAGTTAATGATATTTTTAATAACATTAAAGTAAATAAATAAATAAAAATAATTGGTTAAAAATTTTCCGCAACCATTTAATTATAATTTAATAACCTCTGCGTTCACCTCGTGTATAGGATGGCACCCATAAGACGACGTTCGTTTAGGGGTTTGGGGCCTAGTTCACCTGCGCCCAAACCACAGACACCCAAGTTAGGGCCTCAGATCTTAGAGGCTCTTCAGTTATTGATTGGTTTTGTGCAGTAGCGTCTTCCACCACCACAGGAGGCGAGAGAGGAGGAGATCCCGTTAGGAGATGAGGAGCCAATAGGTGAGGACACACACTTAGAGCCACCAGATCATGATACCCTGAGGTGGGAGAGGTCATATAGCCCTTTCGTTCACCATGAGAGGGTAGCCTCGTACCATTGTAGCCACTCACACAGTCTTGAGGGACCATTTGGGGATAGGCAACCCCACTCACCTGTTGGACTGCATTGCCAGGATCAAGATATAGGCAGTGTGATTAGAGACCTTCTTCGCTTGTAGTCACCTACTTACATTGGCTCTATAGATGGATTTGGGGCTGAGTCATGGCTCCTTAGCCTAGATAGTTGCTTTGGCTTGCACTCTTATCAGAGAAATGTCAAGGCCAGGTTTTCCATATACCTCCTCTGAGACACAATAGGCATTTGGTGGAGGAATGAGGACTGGAAGCTCCATTTGACTTGAGAGACAGTGACCTGGGAGTTGTTTGAGGAGTGATTCAGGGCTCTCTATATGTCAGAGCATTTCATGTAAAAGAGGATTGATGAGTTTCACGACTTATGATAGGGACCTAACATAGTAGAATATAATGAGAGCAGGTTCTTGGATCTTCTATAGTATGTGGACTACTTACAAGACAAAAAATTACAGGTAAACAGGTTTATTCGAGGCTTGAATGCAGATATAGTAGGAGCAGTTAGGATGTTATCTCCTCCCACACTTGAGAAGGTCGTTGAGAAGGCCTATTTAGCTGAGGAGAATAGAACCAAGGCACATGAATACCAAGATAGAAATAAGAGAAAGTTTTAAGATAGGATTAAGGCTTTTTAGAGTCAGAGGTCATGGGGTACAACACCACCCCCTAGAGGAGGATTTTCACCTCTGTCAGCAACTACTAGGGCTCCACCCCACCCACAACAGTAGACGCAACATCATGGCCACCAGAAGCAGAGGGCTAGACAGACTCAGATCTTACAGAGAAGTGGTACTCAAGGAGGTTTTGGTGGAGCAAGGGATAGGAGGCAGGGTACTCAGCAGGTATAGCCAGCTCACACGCATCAGTCCGCTAGAGTTGGACCGGTAGGATCAGTTCACCAGAGTACAGGAGGGACCCCATCTCATAGGGGTACAGGAGGATGTTTTATTTGTGGGTATCCTAGTCACTATGTGTGTATGTGCCTGCAAAAATCCACTACCATGGATACACAGAGAGATTCTAGATCTGAGTAGATGATGGGTGACGTAGGACACACCCATCATGTATATCCAGAGGTTGACAACTATCAGGCCGAGCATCAGGCCACAATTATTGAGACGACAGGTACTATCAAGGGTATTTCTGTCTTAGTACTTTTTGATTCAGGTGCTTCAGATTATTTTATATCTCCTACTATAGTGGACCAGTGTGGGTTGGTGGTGGCTAGCCAACCAGATAATTGGCAGGTTGAGTTGGCCTCTGGGGCCAAACTCACCATGGACTCGTATGTGGAGAGTTGCATACTTGATTTGGGAGTCTTCTTCACTACACTTGACCTCCAAGTTATCCCTCTAGGATCCTATCAGGTAGTTTTGGGTATGGATTGGCTCGAGGCTCATCAGGCTAAAGTAGATTACAAAAATTAGGTCATTGAGTGTCAGGATGATCTTGGGAGTGTAGTTGTGATATCAGGGATGCAAAGGCCTATCTCTTTGCATATGATCTCGGCTAAGAAACTTAATCGAAGCATGTGTAAAGGTTTCCAGTTGTTTTCTATCACCATCAGTGATTGATGAGAGAGCACCCCAGAGCATTCACCCTTAGACGATCATGCAATTTTGAGGGAGTATGTAGATGTGTTTCCAGGTGAGTTTCTAGGGTTACCACCCCACAGAGAGGTGGATTTCAGCATCGATTTAGTGCCAGGATCCACACCAGTTTCTAGGTCACCCTATCAGATGACAACTCCAGAGCTTCATGAGCTCAAAATTTAGTTAGAGGAGTTGTTGGAGAAGGGTCTCATTTGTCCTAGTGTATCTCCGTGGGGAGCATCAGTCATAATTGTGAAGAAGAAGGATGGTTCTCTTAGACTTTGTGTTGACTTCAGGAAGCTCAACAAAGTCACAATAAAGAACCCATTATCTACTCCCCAAGATTGATGACTTGTTTTATCAGATGTGGGGAGCTAGAGTGTTCTCCAAAATTGATCTCAAGTTAGGGTATCATCAGTTGCACATTTCAGATGTAGACATTCATAAGACAACTTTCCGCACACTTTATGGGCATTATGAGTTCACAGTTGTCCCATTTGGTTTGAATAATGCCCCAGTTATCTTCATGAGCCTAATGAATGGAGTATTCAGGACCTTTCTAGATCGGTTCATCTTAGTGCTCCTAGATGATATATTGATATATTCTTGTTCTAAGGAGGAACACGAGGAGAATTTGAGACAGTTACTACAGGTTTTGAGAGAGCATAAGTTGTATGGGAACTTGGAAAAATACAATTTCTTTTAGATAGAGATTCAGTACTTGGGCCACATCATTTCAGGAGAGGGTATCTCAGTAGATCCCTCTAAGATACAAGCTATCATGGATTGGCCAACACCCACATTAGTCATTGAGGTGAGGAGTTTTATGGGATTAGCAAACTTACCATAGGTTTGTTCAGGATTTCTCCAGGATTGCTCACCCTATTAATTCTCTTCAGAGAAAAGGGAAGAATTTTGATTGGTCAGAAAAGTGTGAGCAGGCATTTCAGTTGCTTAAGAACTTTGTTGTTTGTACTGATGCATCACTAGAGGGTTTGGGAGCCGTTCTTATGCAAGAGCTTTGAGTGATTACCTTTGAGTCACGTAAGATCAAAGACTACAAGCTTAAATATCCTACCCATGATTTAGAGCTTACATCAATCATTCATGCGCTTGTGCATTGGCATCATTTCCTTTGGGGTAGACCTTTCATACTGAGGACTGACCACCATAGTTTACAACATATCTTCTCATAGCCAAACCTCAATGCTCGACAATGGTGTTGGATGGATTTCTTATGTGAGTACGACATGGAGGTACAATATATCAAAGGGAAGGAAAATGTCGTTACAAATGCACTTAGTAGACGAGGACATGTGCTTGCTTCATTGACATTGTAGTCAGATTTGAGAGGTAGAATTCTTGAGCATCTTCTAGAGGACATGTTTTATGAGGGTGCTAGACAGATGTTGGAGTCACAGGGTTCCTTAGAGGGTAGATATTCAGGGTACATTTTAGAGATAGATGGTTTACTTTAGTTTCATAAACGCATATATGTGCCTAAGACAGGTGATCTGCATTGCTTCATCCTCATAGAGGCTCATCGAGCTCCATATGCGGCACATCCAGGAGTTAAGAAAATGTATGCCGATATAAGGGAGTTATATTATTGGCTAGGTCTTCGAGTGTTAGAGGGTCAAGGAAGAGCATTCTCATCCCGCAGGACTTTTACACCCTCATGATATTCCAGAGTGGAAATGGGATGTGATCTCCATGGAATTCATATTAGGACTACCTATGTTTTCTTAACATCATGATGCCATTATGGTCACTGTGGATAAATTGACCAAGGTTGTGCATTTCTCGCCAACCAAAGTCACCTATAATGCATAGGAAATCACAAAAGTATTTATGGAGGACATTATTAGGTTGCATGGGATTTCGAAGAACATCATCAATGATAGGGATACCATTTACACATCAGTTTTATGGACTTCCTTTCAGGACGCTCTTGGTACTCAGATTAATTTCAGCTCAGCATATCATCCAGAGATAGATGGATAGATAGAGAGGGTTAATCAGGTACTGGAGGACATGTTGAGGATGTATGTGATGGACCAGGAGAAGAAGTGTGAAGATTACCTTCATTTAGTTGAGTTTGCATACAACAATAGCTATCACAGTTCCATTGGTATGGCAACTTAATAGGAATTGTATGGACAACCTTGTAGGACACCTCTAAGTTGGGACAGACTAGATGACAGGATTATTTTGGGACTAGCTTACCTATAGGACTTAGAGCAGTAGGTTGTTCTAATTAGGTAGTATCTTGAGTAGGCTAGATCATGCCAGAAGGCATATGCAGACACTAAGAGGATCGATCGTCACTTCTCAATGGGTGAAAAATTATTCTTGAGAGTTCATCCTCATAAGAGCCCAATCCGCTATGGAAAAGGTTCTAAGCTATCGCCTCATTTTGTGGGGACTTTTGATATTTTAAAGGTCATCAGTCCAGTTTCCTATCATCTAGCTTTTCCACCATGCCTTGCACAGGCCCACGATGTATTTCATGTTTCTATACTACGTAGATATGTACCAGATGTTTCTCATGTTTTGGATTGGTCAGCATTACAGGTAGAGGATGGAGGACAGTGAAGACATGAGCCCATACGCATACTAGAACACTAGAGGTTGGCCCGTCAGGGTCGATACTTGGACCAGGTTAGAGTGTAGTGGGACAGATATGATGAGACAACAACTACCTGGGAGGATGCTACACCATTGAGGGTAATATATCCCTATCTCTTTCAATGACTTCCAGGAGGAAGTCTAATTTTAGGAGAGGGGGATGTAGTGCCCACATTTTTTTATAGCCTCAGTTGTTTGTTGTTCTCTTTACTCATAGGCATGTTTCGGCAGGGATTTTATATATTTGGACATTATATTAGGATATTTGATATTATTAGACATGTATGGAGGTTTAGGCGTATAGCACCAATTTAGCTTGATTACTATGTTGTCATCTTATCTTATGATGTCATGGATACTAATTGTTAGGATGTTGTTTTGACCGTATTTATAATTGATGGATACTTAGTTTAGATTACAGGGTTGTTTTTTTTATCGATGTATGTCACTTTATCGTTATGTCTAACTCATGGTGAATTGTGTATAATTATGCATGTTATCACATTTTCGATTCCAAATGAAGATATGCTAGCATATAATTTATTGACTTCTTATCGAGTAGTTGATTCACATTTTATCAGACAGGTGCATTTAATGTGTGCAATGAGTTTGCAGGTGACAGGTCACAGGAGAATGTGGGATTCAGGCCAGCTACACAATTTTACACAAGCAGCGGGGCTAAGCCCTAACCGTGTTTACTATATGAGGCCTTAGTAGTAGAGTTTATTGTTTAGGGCACCATGAGTGACCCTCATTTGTAATGTAATATGTCTTGTAATATTAATCTTGTTTTGGGTGTTTAGTTTGTGTTGTAAACTTGTTTTGGGGACTTAATAGCCCCACTTATTTTAAGTTTTGAGTTTGTATAATGATGTGTTTAATCAAAAGGTATTAGGGTCACATGTGAACCCTTGGGTGGGCCCCACATCCTCTACCCTTGTGCCCAAATGTGCCAAACCCGAATTTGGGTTATTTTAGGCATTTTTAGTGACCCCTTTTTAGTTTGGGAGTTCACTTAGCATGAAAACGGGCCCGTGAACCCTACCTAATAAGTAGGGGGGCTTAATTCCAAGGCATAGAGGAATTTTCCCTCTCGTTTTGCCTCCCTTTGGTCACATGCATGTAAGGGGATGGGTAAGTGTGCTTTGTTAAAAGTTGCACAAGTTTGTTTTGTTGTTCATTTTGATTAATTTGGGAGAAGAGGGTTGAAAGCTATTTTATCCTTTCTCCCTTTTATTTTGAGAATCTTTGACCTTGAGGGAAGAGAGGGGTGACACATGTCACCCCCTCATTTATGAGGATATTTGTTGGCTGCTCTTCAAATTCTCCTTCATGGGGAAAGAAGAGGACAATTTTTTGGGAGCTTTTTCTTGGAGGCTTGTGGAGTTTGGAGCTAGAGATTGCTTGGAAAAAAAATGGAAAAGTTAGAAGTGGAGAGCTTTTGTAGGTAGGCTCCTTGAGTTCATTTTTTTGGTTATTTCATACTAGATATTAGTCTTGTTTGTTTAAAATGTGTGTTGTTACTTGTTTTTTACCATTCTTGTTATGTTGTGGTTTTATTTTCCTCCATCCATCATATGGCATGATGGATTTTTAGAGTTTGCGGGGGAAGAGAGAGGGATTTTCCCCTCTCAATCCTCATGTCTTGATGGGCAAGCCATGTAGGATTTTAGTTACTCCCCTCAAATGGATTGAGGTGGGGAAGGTAGTTCATATGGTTTGAACCCCCTTCCCCATTCTTGGTGAGGAAACCCTTTTAGGTTTGAAAATCCTCCCAAGAAGGATTTGGTGAATGGATGGAGAAATAAGGAGGGTTTGATAACTTTGGAGGAATAAGGATGTTGTGGAGATATTTGTTTTATGCAAACAATTTTGGCTACAATTTTGAATTTCGGAGATCTCTTTCTTCTCTTCCCCATTTTAGAGGTAGAACATGGTTTCTCCTCTTTTTCATCTTTTCAAAATTGGTGTTTTATTTTAGTATGTGTCTTTTCTTTATGTGAATGTAATGTTGGTTGTTCTCCCTTACTCTTGTGAAAAGTTGTGGATAATAGTCCTCTTTCCCATGGGCTTGGGGGAGGCTACCATGTCTTCCAACCTTGAAAAGGCATGTAATGATGCCTAAAGGTTGGGTGGTTAACAAGCCTAGTTCTCTTGGAGTTGGATTCTTGTAAGAGTATTCGAGTTTGGAGCTCAAGTTAGATATGGTTGGAGTTTTTGGCATTTTGGTCTGTCCTTGTCCTCTCAATTTTTTTGTGAAACATCACTCTCATTTTATCTCTAAGAACATGGCCATTTGGAAGCCTTCTTTTATTGTGAATTCTCCTTTTGTAATTGGTACTACTTGCAGATTTGAGTCGTGTTTTACTAGAGCAATCTCTCTTGAACCTTGTAAAGAAGCTTGTGATGGGATTTATTGTTAAGTAGTTAAGTATTTTAGAAAATATTTGCATATTGAGTTCAAGTTTCTTGGAAATAAAATATTGCAATGAATGTTTCTTTTAATAACAAAAAATCTTGTTGTAATCTTTGTTTGTGAAGGAAAATTGATTTCTTTTTGAAATAACATTTATTCTTGTAATAGTTACTCTCTTGCAAAAAAGAATTTGATGGCTTTATACAAAGAGATGAAATGGGCTTATACTCTCTTTTTCCAAGTGAAAATCTTAATAAGTGCTTGCATTTGAAATTTTATTTTTAAAATGTGAAGTGTTTCTAGCAAACTCTTTTGACATGTTCTAGTTCTTCTCTTGAATGAAATACAACACTACATGGCTTTTATTCATATTTCAGAAAACACTACTTTATGTTATTACAAAGTAGTTGCTATTTAACATCTATAATACCCTATTGTAATATTCAAAAATCTGAAATACCATTTAATATATATTAAACAATACAACTATGTTACATTTACATAGTCATTGGTTAAAACATACATGTTAATAAATTACCTATGACATTATAATCTAAATTAATAGATATACCATATCAAATATATTTTGGTTTGATTTTTGTACAGATATGGTACACACACACACACACATAATATATATATATATATATATATATATATTAAACATATTTAAAAATAAAACAAAACAAAAAAAATCAACAAAAAAAAATAGAATTGTTTGGGGGAGGGCCGATCCCCCTCCCCACTCCTGTGTTGTTCCTACCAGTGCCGTTGTCCTCCCTAAACCCCGCTACCACTACCACTTCCCCTCCTTCCACGTCGCTACCCACTCCCCTCTCCATCACTGCTCCCACCGAACGCACCAGTCTACTCCCTTCCCCCCTTACCCGTGCCATCCCCTTGCCATCTCCCCTCCCCTCACTACCTCCACGCGGCCACACCTCTAACCATGCCACCCTTACACACATTAAAAACCACACTCCTCACACCCTTCTCCTTATGCAGGCCTGCACCTCCTCCATTTACTGTGGCCACTCCTGATACTTCAAAAAATATGTATTACAATAATGGGTTGTTGTTACAAATTGCATAAACAAAGACCATGAAGATAAGGTCCTTTCAAAGCATGAATGAAGCCTCCACAATTCCTCAACCTGCACAAGAAGAAAGAAAGAAAACAAACTAAGAGAAAATGATATGGAAAAGAAAATATAGAGATGATTAGGGCAACTTTAGGGCAAGTTTGAAATCAATGGTCAAGATTAGAATTGATCCTAGGGTTCTCCTTCTATCCTACCTTTCTTTGAGTGATGATGTTTTAATGGGAATGTGAAATAAATTAAAAAGGGAGTGTGAGAAGTTAATTTAATAATAAGGGGGTGTAGACTTAGTAATTATGGCCTTAGTAAACTTAAAATAAAAGAAAATAATTAAAGTTGGGATTGGACTAATAAATATTTTATTTGGGTAAATTTATACTGATATAAAACTTTTATCAATGGGGATAGGTGAAGCGAACATTAGTATTATTTTAGTTCATGACTAAATTTTTTTTTAGTCTTTCTTGGTGTATTTTTTGGTTGTCCCGAGGTGGGCATTACACAATATAGATGCTAAGTAATTTATTTTATATTATAAATGAAATGAAATGAAAGAGAAAAGGGACTTACCTGAATTTGATTTACCTTGCAGTGACCAGGGAATGTGAAATTTGATGAAACGACATAATAGAGTGTCAAAACTAACCTCAGAAAATTGTAGAGGAGGTAGATGTGGCCATACTAGGGTGCTTGGGGAAAGATGAGGGAGCCTGTGGTTCCCTTGTCTAAAATATAGGTGCCCTGGTCTATGGAATAACACAGAATTTGATTTTGATATGGTCATTAGGTCTTTGCAATACTGTTCCTTTGGTCATGTGAATTCCATAGTTGGTTTTGCGAGGGTACTTGTCGATCCACAATGAAGAAAAAAACTGTTTTAACCCTCAAATCACATCATACCCTAAAAAATAAATATCTAGAATAAGGGGTCAAAATGTCCTCAACTTCCACAATAGCGGACTTATAATTGAGTGGTGTACTACATCCTAGACCCAATGTAGTTTTGTGTGCTTACGTGTACAATAATGGGCCTAGGTTTCCCTAGCGCTAATGATGCAAATATAGTGGGAAGTAACTAGATAAAATTCAAAATGGTGGATGAAATATAATGAAATCCCCTTCCTATGTAGTGAGTGATGTAGAATAATGCCCAAATGTAGTTTCTTTCTTAATGTTGATAGTTATCCTTTGATAAGAATAGTTTGCGCATAAGTTAGTATGTATGTTGTATTTATAAAGGGATCTCTTGTTCAATTTTCAACACTAATGACCTGACATGCTGACTAGTACTTTGGGAGATGAGAGGGAAAACCAAAATGATCGACCTCAAGTGTGAAAATAAAAATCCAATACAAAGTGGAAAAGGGAGCTAAGAATGGACATGGGTGTCTAGCAGTCTCGTTTAATCCTGGGTGTTATTTTCTAAAGACCAGTGATGAAAAATGAGCGAGAAATGAGAAATAGGGATCCACGAGACCTAACTAGAACTGTGTGAGTGAGCGGAAAAATGTGCAAGACAAAAAATGATAAAGAACAACAAGACGAACGACTGCACTATGGAATGGGTGATCAGTGAATACTTTTCTTACGTAAGATCCATTTATAAAACAACATACTTGGCAGTATAATAATAGCAGTAAGTGCATGATTTTGTGACTACATTTGCCCCCACTATTTTTTTGAGAGAAATATCAGTAACATAAAGTAGTTAGAGATGCATGCCTAGTTTTTGAGAGAATTTTGGAGAAGTCCATACTATAAAAGAGCATACAAATGTGGTAAAAGAGCGTGCTAAATGAAAACAAATGTTGTGATGAACCATAGATCATCGTTTTTGATCCATACAGTGTAATGAGAGACGTGAGACCATGATGAAATACACTAAACGAGAGTGATGATTTCAATATTGAATGATTGAAAATTTTGAATTTTTCATGATGACGATGTGATGGGGGTAGGGAGTAATTAGTTCCCAACCTGATTATGTGTGTATGAAAAATGAAAGGATATGGGAATTCTGTCGATAGAGGAAGAGTGTAGGGAGAAAGGTTTGTTATTCTCCAACCTTTAACTACATAATCAAAAGATCTAGCCACTACAGATGGACATAGATCAGATTTTCAGTGATTTTGGATTCAAATATTTTCAATAGAACATGTTGAACCATATATGAGATATATATGAAAGGCAATGACTTCTCATTTCCCGCAATCCAATGGTGTCACCACAATGTGTGGGATGGTTTCCAAGTTAGGTCATCTGGAAGCAAACGTGAAAGGTAGAATAACTTCCCATGTTAGGTCATCTGGGAAATTAACGATGTAACTCCCAAGTTAGGTCATCTAAGAGGATGAATGTGACTCCAAAGTTAAGTCATCTGGGAAGAAAAATGTCTTGTATTGTATCAATTAAATGGTATGATTTTTATTGTTGTAGAAGTAATTGTTGCATGGTGTATTACTAATGTTCAAAAATGAAAAATCAGAACTATAGAAGGATCATGCACTAGTGTGAAGGGGAATTATAGGATGACCCTAATTGTATGCCTACCTTTTGAAAAAAGGGGAACTAATGATGAAAAATAATGTTGAGCCGAAAGTAAGCATGTAATAGACAGTGTATGATGGAGATTGTAAAAATATGTGTAGATTGAGTGAAATAAAATGTCTACGAGAAATGGTGTGTGTGTCATGCATATGATATGATGGTAGGTGGGATTCCAAAGAGAATTCCAAAAATGAGATAGAAATCAGAGTAAACATGTTCAAGATATGAGTGAAATCGTGTGGACGTGAATTTATTCATTAATGAATATGAAGTATGATTATAGTAAAGTGAGTAATGAAAAGTGACTATAAATAGTAAAGTGAAAAAGTGACTATTCAACTCATTTTTATTATTCATGAGTGTGAGAGTAAGATCTGATTGTATAACATTGTACCAAGTCAGAGCACCGTGACTTATTTGTTGCGAGATGTTAGTGAACACCATGGCATCGTGTATGAAGATATAGTTAGTAAATGTAATTTTTTTCAAGGAATGTGTTTGTAGTAATCATTTTTGGTGAATTTTTATGAAATCGTTATTTTTTTCTTGGCGGTTAGGACCCAGACAAGAGGGGTAAAATTGCTAGTGATCTTCGGGATAGGAGCGTCCAGAAATGGGTGCTAGTGTCTCACTCCTGGATGCTCCAATCCTACTTCTAGGTGCCCATGTTCAGAAAGTGTGAATTCCATCTAGAGTTGTGTAAATTTGAAATTTAATGTGTAGTTATGTTGTAAGTAAGCATGTTGTAAGTAAGCATGTTTGTATTTGTATGGTGTTCTAATGTTAAGTTTGGTGTTGTTTTATGGTGTGTAGAGGGATATCCATTTGAGGGAGTTCCGTGGTGGTTGCAACTTGTGTACATTACTCAGGTTGGTTTTGTCAGATGATAATTGGGAGGTTATGGGATGTGTAGGCCTATGACACATAGCGAGGATGGGGTATGCACCCCATAATATGCCTATGTTGATATCTTTTTGTTAGAGATGGTGTGTAGACACTTGTACATTTTGGCTACCTAAAGAGGAGATGACAGTCACACTAGAGGATGTATATCACATATTGCGATTACTAATTATTTGTGAAGGGGTATAGGTCATGGATATGGAGTATATGGAGAGAAAAATGAGGGACATTAGGTGGTATTTTTTAGGGACTTGAGTTCCTTCCGAGGCCCATATTAGTTTGGATGTGATTTTGAGATCAGGTGTTTTGTGCTTGCGGGATTTTATAGCTATGATTATTACGTCATCAATTTTAGTGGAGGGTGGTGGTGTGCGAATCTTATTTAAGATGCATGATATTTACTGTATTATAGAGGGGGGAAGTACTAGGTATGATTAGGCACGATGTGTGTTGGCCCAACTATATATATCTTTATAAATTTACATAGGAGGATCATGGAGGTGGGATTGGAGCTACTAATTTGTTACATGTATGGTCCTATGAGAATATAGAAATAATGAGGATATTTGGTGGTCCACAAGGAGATTGGGTGAGGCTAGACATATTTTCTAGGAGATGGCTTGGTGTGCATGGTCGGAAGATGGATATTGAAACCTATAGATTGTTGATAGATCATATGGGAACAAAGGCAGTGATATGAAGGCCATACTGAGACTCTAGAGGATGACTAGAGGATGCGGTAGAGCTATGATGCACAAGGAGGATGATGTGCTTGGAGGATCAATTTCCAGGGGTAACCGAGGTATTTCAGGTGGAGTGGGTATATCAACAATTTAGTATGGCTCAGGATGTTCTCTCATAGCCATATGTGTGGGTTAGAGATGTTAGAGCACCGAGGAGGGTTGAAACTAGAATAGGGCCCACAAGAGAGAAGTTAGTATCTCCCAGGCCAAATGAGGCCAGTGTGGCGATAGAGCTGATAGATGCAGATGATGTGGGATGTACGAAGGCATATCATGCATTGTGGGTAGTGCATCAGTGGGTTTTTTGTTTCCATTGTTTGCAAATGCAGCAGGATTACCAAAGGGATGAGGAGCAGAGGGGAAAGCACATTCACCCGACAGTTTAGTGGAGGCTATAGCAGAGTGTGAGTATCCATATAGTTATGTTACATGATATTTTACTTGCTTACATGATGGTTATTATTGTATAATGTTTTTTTCTATTGGTTTTAGGTGACACATACTGGTCATTGATTGTGGACACATCAATCTACACATTGACACAGAATGTTTCGAATGACATACTTGTAAGTGGATGGATGTTAGAGCATTTGGATGACATTGTGGGTGAGCATGCCCATTTGTTTGATATATTAGTGATATCAGAAACAACATGTACCGTGCTACTGAGTGAGAGGGACGAGGTACAAAAGAATACATGATGAGATAGAGAGTTGGCAGGTGGTGGTCCTTTATCACAAGATGTGTTTTCTCATTTTATTGGGTTATAGATTGTCTTTGTATAGCAATATACAAAGGTAACACTACTAAGGAGGTAGATGGAGAGATATGGAGGTCATGATCAATGACGTAGATTTCTAGAGCTCTTGTAGTAGCAGATAGTGACAGTGATGATGAGATATGATTTGTATTGTTGTATTAAATGTAGGGGAGTTTCCCCCCAGTGATGATATGTTTTGGAAATATGATTGTAATTGATATATATATATATATAGAAGGATTTATTAGCATATGATAATTGTATTCATTGTGTGTTGATGTGATAATGTGATTGATGATATATGATTTGTGAATGATTGTTGTGATGTGTAATGTGTTGAATATTGTTCATTTTTTTATTTTCTCGTGATACGTAGTTGTTGCATAATGTGATGATGACATAGTTTTTGTGATGATAGATGATGTATGTAATGTGATGGTGAGAAATTTTGTGATGAATGTTTGATGATTTATAAAAGTATGATGTGGTCGTAATAGTATAATGAAGTGTATGTTAGTATGAAGAGGATAGGGGGAAAATGAGTGATGCCCCAACATAGAGATGATGAGTTTCATGTAGATAAGGCCCCTCAATAGTCAATAGTGAACCGCAAAGCAAGAGTCTATCATCAAGATATAAATCGATAGGGTGCACTAGAAGAATTGATGAAGTGCATGAAGAAAGTTTCTTATTGTAACAGATCCCTCGACAATCATGTAAGAACCATAAGAACATGAGTGTGTCATTAGGGGGTAAGGTGATAGAAATCACCTACCAAATCCCGAGGTGGTGTGAAGTAGTGGAAGCATGTGGAATGACATTAGGATGAGTGTATGAGCAAAACTGAATGTCATGTGGAGTGGTAGTGGGAGGTGCAAATGCTAGGGGTCGTGGAAGCCAATGTGAAGTAATAACATGATGCAGTGGATGAGATGGATTAAATGGATGATTTGGTGTAGAAATGGATGGATGTGATAGAGGGCATGCATGAGTGATAACCTATGGCAATGGACAAACAATGACCTTAGCATTAGATGATGGAGATAATTAAACTGGAGTAGTAGCATGCCTACGAGGGATAGGAGATATGAACTAGTCATGTGAGAAAGAGCCAAAGGAAATGAGGCCCTTATCATCTAACTATTGTAATTGACCATGAAGGGTCAAGAAATCATTTCCCCTTATCCATGTGTGCGTGATACCTTATTGTAATGTTTGATTTTTGTACCTTTGATTTCATTTTTGTAATGTTTTAATGGTTTCTCATTTTCTTTTGTATTTTTAAAATTTTTTTATGATTTTTTTTATTTTTTTATGGTTATCCGAATTAAGCATGTCACTTTACGTGATAAAATGCAACAATGATGTTCACAATTTCTTTGATAAGAGATACTAAGCGTGTTTTCTTATCAAGTGTAATATTATCCCCTATCTTGATGATCATAGTGAGATCACACTAAACAAATGATTGTGATTTGTTTTGAGACATTAGTTTTGTATGTGGGAGCTTGAGTTCCTTATGCATAGGTTTCTGCACTTTATGCCATACTTGATGGGTATGTTTATGTGCATTATGGAATCACATTTTATTTTGAATTTTATAATTGTTTGAGTTGTTGGGAGCTTTAGATCTCTTCGGATTTTTGATCTTAGCTTGATAAAATTTTTTCTAGATTTTTCATAAGCTAATGCTTGACTTGTCTAATCTCGAGAAGTGGGAGAAGAACGTGGACATTTAGAATTGATGTGAGAAATGATGGTGGGATAACCACAATATTTGGTAGAAGTATAATGTGATGGATGAAAAGGATATGATCTAATAATTGAATAAGATGGGCTACTGGGAGGTAAACCACAGACAAAAGATGAAGGGCTACTAGGATGTGGCCCCAAAATAAAAGGAGAAGAGATGTTAGGGCATGACCTATAGTTGGAAGATGATGGGCTACTAGGATGTGGCCCAAGAATAGAAGATGATGGCCTACTCGGGGGTGACACATACATAGAAGACAAGGGGCTAGTTAGATGTTCCCCAAGAATAGAAGATAGTGGATGAATTGAAAATTTCCAATAAATAGTAGAGGGAGGGCTGCTAGAAGGTGAACCACACCTAGACGAAGATGAAGGGCTACTCGGCGTTGACCCCATAAGAGATTGTGATTGAGGAATTGTGATAGAAAAAGAGTGGTTTAGTGATGAGAAGATAGGCCAGGGATCAATGCAATACCTAAGAGTTTCATCATGAAATGAAGAATGTGAAGATGAAAGAATAAGAGGAGGATCAAGTTACATTATCTAAGGCTCTTCCTCCATTTATTGATAAAAGTAATCAATTTTTTCCTCATAATATGCAGACGCATTGAATTCTAAAGAGAATCCTTGCTCATAATATGAGAAAGGAATATCTTCATGTGGCCCTATAAATACCCTGATTGTTTCTTCATTCTGATAGAGATCAATCGGTATGGGTTGTTGATAAACCACTAGGGATTGATTAAAAGAAAGAGGTTGAATTGGTATGGAAGAATTATAATATGTTTAATGATGATTGATATAAGAAGATGATGTTGGGGATGAAGAATATGTGGAGCTAGATGTCTCAGGAGTAGAAGAAGGTGGTGTGGACCTAACTTTACGATGGTATATCATTTGTAAACTAGTAGGATTAAGTCCAAAGTCTAAAGATTTTGATGCATGGGTCGATTCAAAAGTTCTACTAGAAGGAATTTGAGTGACACGAATCTTCAAAGAAGGAAGACTTCATGGGGGTGATTGATGAAGAAGGTCCTGTGAAGAAGGGGAGGATCATGATTCGAGAATCACATTAGATTAATAATAACAAGGGTGATGTGAAGAAAGAGATAACCACAATTCAAGAAATGTATTATATGTTTGATTGGAGGGATTTGGAGTTGCGCGTATCTTCAAATGAAGAAGATGTTATTGAGGTGACTGATAAAAGGGGTCCTGCGAAGAAAGGGAGGACTACGATGTGGGATTCATATTAAATGTATGATGAAGAGGGTCCTGTGAAGATTGGGAGCACCACAATGTGGGAGTCACATTAGATGAATGATGAAGATAATTTTTGGCGACACAAATATTTAGAGGGGAACATTTTTTAGTTGACTGATAATAGAGGTCTTGCGAAAAAGGGAGGACCGTGACTTAGGAGTCAAATTAGATGAATCCAAATATTATTTTGGATCTGAATCATCAAAAGAGTCAGAGGAAATATTTGGATTGGAATTCTTAGAAGAAGAGGAAATTTTTGGATTAGAAGCAGAAGAAGAGTGGGGGGAAATTGAATAATAATTTGGATTAGAAGTGTCCAAACCATACCACCAACAATGAGATAAAGGTGGAGAATGGGTTACCTGAATGGATTCTCTAGCAAGAAGAACCAAACGAAGAGTTTGGTCATGATGGGAGTCTTTTGATGTGTATGATGAAAAATTTATTCCTTACTGTCATATGTATAAGGGACCTTATGATAATCAATCATTTTCGGCATGTGTTGGGTTCAAAGGCCTCGACCTAGATTGTATGATCAAACTTATTAAAAGTGAAGAAGGTTTCACGTTTATTTGGGTAGCATAACAACAACTAACTAGACATTTCATAAATATGGAGATGCATGCATGATTTTATGAAGAATGTCTAAGGAAAATAGACATCGTGATAATGCAATCTTGATAATCCAACAAGGTTTGGACAACAAGTTTGGAGGCATAAATGTCAAAGGATTGAAAATTTATAGCAACATAAAGGATACAAGGAAAGATTTCCAATGTTTGATTGATGCAAATGTCTCTTGATAGGAAATTTTTTTGCTAAGGTTTGAAATATATGTTCAAAATTGATCATGAATTTAGGAAAAAAAAGAAGATCAAGAGGATCAAAGACCCAAAGGATTGTCCTAGAAACAAGTTTATAAGATGGATAAACACAAGGAACAATCACACAAGTTCAAAACACAAAGCCAAATTAATAACTAAATAATAATGAATGATAAATAATCAATGGATCAAAGTGATTTTCTGAAATGGATAAGTTTATGTGAAAAATGAGACACAATAACACAATTTTTTTAAACCAATCAATCATTGAATTACTTCCTATGTATATTTCCAAAAAGGTAGTTGGTTTTTTAAGATGATTAACAAAATGTCACTACTTATGTTGAGTTCAAATAAATGAACAAGGCATAAAGAATAAAAATTATTTAACACAATCCCCAAACAAAATATACTAAAAACAAACCCGAATCAAATCAAAAACTATATTCCAAAAAGTGTCATTTACAATTGTGAGTGACACAACAATTTAACCAAGATATGTTAACCAAACTTTGTGATAAACTAAGGTATTAGTATCAAGATTATATTGATATAACACGCACAAGTGGTAACATTTACACTTTTCAAAATAGAGGTAGTAATTGAAATCAATCCAATGTTAGAGTATACATAGGAATTGTTAAATCTTATATAGTGTAACATCACAATATAGATATTTAGGTCAAGTTTTCAAGAAACAAAACGTAAATACCAAAATTCCAGTGACACGATATAAACAACATAACCATTGAAAGGAGAGTCAATGTGATGAACCAATCCTAACTACGATGATGATCTTGAGTTGGGTATCAAGATGAAAAAAGGCTACCAATGATATGAAAACATCTCCATACACTTTAGATATTTACCAAATCATTTGTAAACTTGGATGAGCTTAAACGAACACAAAAGTGGTGAATACATCAATTAGAAACACAAGGGTAGTAACTCTTCTTCTAATTAACAAAGTATCAAAAGAAAGTGAAGGAAGTAGATCAATTGGGGGGTGAAAAATGTTGTTCTCACTTTGGAAGAGTTTCACCTTTCCTTAGGGTGAGTGAAAAACTAAGAAAAAGTAATGCTTCACATGTTTTGTGATGAATAATGGCTCTCAACTTAAATTGGTTTTGATATGGTCCAAGTTGGCTCCTGGTCAAATATAGCTTCCTAGGTGCTTCACTAAACTAGGTGTCACAAGCTATCTAAGAGTGAGCTCGATTTGCTAAGAAAAGTCACATTGACTAATTCTTAGAGTATCTCAGCTTTTATTTACCCTCTTAAAGCATAGTGGGCAATAAATGTGCCCACTGTGTACTCTCACTAGGGTCGCGATACGGATAAATTTGATGCTAAATCTCACAAATGGTAACACTAGTCAAGTAGGTTGTAAGAAGAACTTCCCATTTTGTCCACAAGGTTCCCTCTTGGGTGGAATAATTTGGGGTTCCTAGGACCACCCCCATTTTTATCGCTTAAGGCTTATGCCAAAGGGGTTATTTCCTAGTTTTAAGTGGACAGGGCGTACCCTTATCTGAACCTGTAAATATAGTATGATGGTTGTGTGTTTTTTATCTTGTTTAATTTAATGCGGTTTTCTTGAACACCTTTTGGCAACCTATGAGAAATATGTTATAAATTTGTTTAGATTCCTTTCTTTTGTAAGCATATCTTTGGGTTATTCATGAAGATGTTAATAGTTCTCTATAATAAAGAAAGAAAACAAGATGTCATTTTTGATTTTCAAGATTCTCCAAGGATGTAAGAGGAGCATACGCAAAAAAATTCCCAACTATGTATATATTAATGAAAGTACATACATTTTCTTCATTTTAACTAACTTGACATTCATTTCCTTAGCACAAAATAAAAGTTAAATGAGATGTTTTCTAAAGAATAGACAAGGTGTAGAATCATTTATGATTCCCAAGATCACCTAAAAGGTGCGAGGGAAGAGCATATGCAATCCTAGCCTCCTAAACAAAAATGCGACATTCATTAACTTTAATCAAGAAAAAATAGCAAAAAATATGTTCAATTATATGATGAAAAATAGAAATTAGTCATAAATAAACCCAACAAGGTGTTAGAACATCAAACACCAAATTTTGTAAAGCATTTAGACATGTTGGAAATGACTAGTTTTATTTAAAAGAAAACCTTAAATTTTATGTAACTCAAAACCCCAAATTTATGTTTTCATAGCATAGTTCTCTTCAATACCTTTCCAACACTAAAAAATGGAGTCATTTCGAGTTTGGGAGCAAACATTATGGCCTTTTGAAGATTGATAATGAACACAATTCAGCTTGTGTGCGCCCTTCAGAGTGTATGATCCATAGGGATCCAGAAAAACACACCACTTCATCAGTTCCATCGGCACCAAGAAGGAGAAATAAGAAAAGTGAAAAGAAACGAGGTAAATGGAGGTTCTAGACAAAACTACCACTCTATGTAGAATAGCAGTTTCAGAACCACCGCCCTGTAATGTAGTGGTCCTAAAATCACTACCCAACTAAGGCGGCAATCCTGAGACAACCGGTCTGCACAGGGTGGCGGTCTCGAAAATTTTAAACAGAAAAGAAGAATGGAATGTGAATGGATGAGAGTTTGAAGCACCCAACCATGTCTCTTCCCTTCCATGGCCTTTCACATTCTCCAGTGCATGGGAGGACATGTGAAGGCCTATAAATGCATGAAAGGAACAAGAGAATAGGTATTTAAAGATCTAGAGAGATCGAGAAGTAGAGTTTAATGAGAGCAGTGAGCAAGATCTTCAGTGCTGGAATGGAATTGTAGGAGCAAGGTGTAGAAAAAAAGCAAGCAAGTAATTAGAGAGATGGTTTACATTTTTGATTCTTTTCATACTTATTGTAATATGTAATTGTCTATATTAGACCAATAAAAGTGGGAAGAAAGAGTAATTTCCCTTCTCGACTGGTTTTCCTCCTTAGAGGTTACCAGGATAAAATTGTTGGTGTTGAAGTTGAATTATTTCCTTCTTTTCCATTTCCTTTCTATAGCACTAGATAATAAGTCACAAAGCTCTAATTTTCAAGAAAATCTATCATTTTCCAAAGTTTAAAGTAGAACAACATAGTTGTGTGATACGTAGAGTTCTAAAGTAGAATTTTACAGATCATTTTGGTATCAGAGATGATTATATATCTAGGACTGTGGTATTCGAATCTTTCTTGTTATTTTGTATGACAATGACAAGGTCTAAAGGTGAATAATTTTTACCTTGCTAGATATTTCTACAAAGAAGTGGAAACAGAGAATTCGAGCTCAAATGGAGGAAGAGAACTTGGTCTGTAGAGTCGAGATGCTAGAGAACATGATGGATAGATTGCATAGGAAACAAGAAGATATTTCAGATCTGTAAAAGATGGCTTTGGTTAAGAAATATTCCATGGAGTTGGTGGTTTGAGCACTAGCTAGAAAATTTGGTATCGGAAAGAGCCATAAAGAGGAAGAATGGGAAGAGCATGAAGAGACACCAATTTTAAGCAAGAAGGTAAAATTTACACATAAACCTTTTAAAGTTGAAAAAAAAGTGGAAATAAAAAATTTTGAAGGACAAGTAGATGTAGAATTACTAGATAAATGGCTAAAATAGTTGGAAGTCTACTTTAGTGTGCATAATGTCATTGAGGCACAAAGGGTCACCTTTGTACGTCTCAAGATGGAAGGTCATGCTCTAGTTTTGTGGGAAACCCATCTAGCCACTTGTGAGAAGAAGAAATGTCATATTGTAAGTACTTGGAAAGGTTTTAAAGAATTGATAAGAGCTAACTTCTATCCTATTGGCCATAAGACTGACATGATTATTAAGTGGCAGTACTTTAGACAGGGAAGTGGTCAAAGTGTGAAAGACTACACTACGGAATTTTGTAGACAAGCCATGTTGCTTAATATGGACTTGGAGGATGAGTACATTTAGACCAAATATTTGGGAGGAATTCACACTCACCTTCAGTGGAAGGTAATCTCCATGAAGCCCAAGGTTATCAATGAAGCTTGTGTACAAGCATACTACATTGATGACGAGAAGAATCAAGGAGAAATAGAGCCAATGGGAGACCAGTCAATAGGACAAAGAACATGGGAAGAAAAGTAACAGAGGTAAATGGAAAGGTAAACATGTTGCTACTGCTTTGCATACTTGTAAAGATCCTAAGAATTTTTTTAAGAATTGTGATGTAAATGGACATACTGATGCCACATGTTGGAAGTTGCATCCAAAATTTCACCCAAAGCACCGAACCAAGGATTCCAAGAAATCCATGGCCATTGTGAAGACAGAAAGAGAGGTGGAGATTGAGGATGATTCGGATGTAGACGAGAGGCTGGGATGCATGGCCACTAACATGTACGGGGAAGCAGAAGAAGAAGAGATGAGTAAGCTATTTCAAATCAGAATCCAAATCAAGAAGACTAAGGTAAACACTTTAGTAGATTTTGGTTCTCAGTCAAATTTTATTTCTAATGTGGTTTTAGAACAACTTGTCCTAGAGACTCACGCGCATCCACATCTATACCCACCGGGATGGGTGAAAAAGGGTGTAAAAATACAAGTTACAAGGAAGTCTAAGTTTCAATTTGGGATAAATACCTAGTACATAGATGTATTAGAGGCTGATATTATTTCACTTGATGCATTTGATGTTGTCTTCAGATGTCCTTACTTGTATGCTAGGGATGCCGTGTTCACAAGGAGGGAGAACCGGTACAAATGGATCAAGGAAGGAGTCATTTTTAACATCTGGGCACACTAGAGAAAATCAAAGAAGGCTATGGTACGTGCTAACCAAGCACAAAGACTTATTCAGGAAAATCATGAGTTTTGTTTACTTTCATTGGAAGAAAATCAAAATGGACGTGAGAGCATGATTATTTATGACCAAAGGATGGAGAATTTGGATAGCACTTGTCATTTTTTGTAGAAGAAGCCACCACATGAACTGCTCATTCAAGGAGCAAAACAAACTTTCGCTATGCAGTCACCGTATCTACCTACGAATTCACTGGACCTGACCATGGGGCAATAAGAAGAAGAGGAGATACAAGAAACAGTGGTGACTATAGCAGCAACACAATTGGAGAGGATTTGGCCAATCCATATCAAGAGGTAGAGAAAAGAAAGGACTAAACAACTACAGTATGGGACCTTCACCATACTTGAGTAGGTTGGAGAAGAAACCTTCAGGCCATACTTCATGCAAATACACGCGATAGTAAGTTGTAAGAGCTCACATCCACTAACGCCATCTATGCATGAAAAAGAAGGAAAGATACATAAGTTACCTTCCAAAGAGGATTATACACAAGGCATCTCAGAGGAGGACGTAACACTAGAAACTAGAGATCCATAGGAGTCTTGGCAGGTTGGATGAGAGAAGACACCAAGGCAAACCTAGTGGTACTCGAATGAGCACGAGAGGAAGTTTATTCCTCTACCACTCCACCACTAAGATTTTATGGGACACAAATTATCCTAAGTAGGGGAGGTATGATCCATAGGGATCCATAAAAACACACCACTTCATCAGTTCCATTAGCACCAAGAAGGAGAAATAAGAAAAGTGAAAAGAAATGAGGTAAACGAAGGTTCTGGAGAGAACCACCGCTTTGTGTAGAGCGGTGGTTTTAGAACCACTGCCCTATAGGGTGATGGTCTTGAAACCATTGATGAACCAGGGTGGTGGTCCTGAGACCGCCGGTTTGCACAGGGTGACAGTCCTAAAAATTTTGAATAGAAAATAAGAATTGAATGTAAATGGACATGAAATTAAAGCACCTAGTTGTGTTTCTTCCCATCCATGCCCTTTCACATTCTCTAGTGCACATGAGGACATGTGAAGGCCTGTAAATGCATGAAAGGAACAAGAGAATATGCTCGAAGATCTAGAGAGATCGAGAAGTAGAGTTTAATGAGAGTAGTGAGTAAGATCTTCAATGTTGGAATGGAATTGTAGGAGCAAGGTGTAGAAACAGAGAAATAAAGTAATTGGACAGAAGGTTTACATTTTTGCTTCTTTTCATACTTATTGTAATCTTTAATTGTCTATATTAGACCAATAAAAGTGGGAAGAAAGAGTAGTTTCCCTTCTCAACTGGTTATCCTCCTTGGAGGTTTCTAGGATAAAATTGTTGGTGTTGAAGTTGAATTATTTCCTTCTTTGCAATTTCCTTTCTATAGCACTGGATAATCAGTCATGAAGCTCTAATTTTCAAGAAAATATGTCATTTTCCAAAGTTTAAAGTAGAACAACATAGTTGTGTGATTTGTAGAGTTCCAAAGTAGAAGTTTATGGATCAGTTTATACACACCCATTTAATCATGTACGTGCCCCTATTTAAAAAAAACATAGTGAGAGGTATGCATGCATGCATAGAATGATGTGTGTGTTCCCTTCAGAGTGTATGCACACCCATTTAAGCATGTGCATGCCATTTTAAGCGTGTGTGCACCCCTGTGTAAAAAAAGCATAGTGAGAGGTTTTCTAGCATGCACAGAATGATGTGTGCACTCCCATCAAAGTGTATGCACACCAATTTAAGCATGTGCATTCACTTTTAAGCGTGTACGTGTCCCCTGTGTAAAAACAATAGTGAGAGTTATGCCTGCACCCATAGAATGATATGTGCACTCCCCTTTCCTAGGTGACATCAAAATAATGTGATAATGATGTAAGCAAGCTCAAAAAGCTCAAATTTTTAACATGTTAGTTCAAAATTGACAACAACCCATCAAAATTAAACCCCTAAATGAGACTCAACACAAGCAAATTTAGCAAAATAATTTAAAAATTAGCATTATTTCACACATTTGCATATCAAGGGTTAACCAAATATTGAAATAACAACACAAATTTAACTACAATGCTAAGGGACTAAGTACCCATCCAACCGGGTGTGCCAAATGTATCAATGTATTAGTTAGCTATGAAAAGGGAATTGAAACTAACACTTTAATAGTTTCAAAACATGAACTAACTACATAAAGATCATAATGTTGGGAGCCAAACAAGACTAAATACCAACATTATGCATTAGAACTTGAAATAGAAATCAAACTAATATGCTAAGCACTTGAATCTCTACTCTTTAGATCACCAAAAACACTAAACGAACCTAGATAGATCCATGACAATCAAAGTTGATTGTATGTTTGAACCCTAAGGTTTTCAAGAATGGAGTCTTGTTAATCCATGGCTATAAGACCATTTGACATATCTCCATACAAATTCAAAACTTGGATGGATGAATGCAATAAATGAAAATAGCTAGCTCCTCTAATGTAAGAATACTCTAAGATGATGAAAATGGCTATAGCTTAGGCTCTATCCACATTTAGGTTTAAAGGTGTAAATAGAAAGGTAAGAGGAGGGCTCCTTATATATTCCAATGGATAAAAGAAGCTTTACATCCCTTTACATATGGAATAATAGCAAGGTTGAGTTAGTTGTGGATAAGGTTGGTTTAGAAGTGGTTGATTTTACATTAGGAGAGTTTAGTTTGTCGTCTAGTGACTCATGGGGATTGAGGGGGTTTATTAATAAACCAAAGTGATTAATTAATAGGTTTTCAAACATATAGAAGCTTTTTAGAAGAATAGTTAGTATGATTTATGTTATGAGAGGATTCTAATCAAATAAATTACGATTTATTGATTAAATAGAATAGAGAATTAATTAATTATAAATAAATAATTAATCTAGATAGAAAGGGGAGATGATTAACAAAATGTCATTAATTGGTGTTGTTGTTTGATAGAAGAGTTAATTAACTAACGTAATGTAATTAATTAATGACGATAACAAAGAAAATGTGTGATATTGACGATATGTCGTCAATTTGTGAGAAAGGGTATAATTAGTGCAATTTAAGTATTTAAATTTCTTGAGCTAAATTATAGGTGTCTACATTTTCCCCTCTTTGGGGTGGTGTAAGTGACATGACTTCAAAGATAGTAGACAAATAAAATTTTTAAGGGGTCGAAGAAAAATTATTAGAAGTGAGAGATGCCCCCTTGAGTGTCGATGGGGTGATGAAAAAAGATGATCGATGATCGAAAAGGTGAGAGAACTGGATAGAAGAATGGGTAGGGGCAGGATGCCCCAGGTGAGTCATAAGAATAATGTTGAAAGGAGAATGATCTAGAAGAAATATGGAAAAGAAGAGAGAAGAACTAACTTTTATTCCTTACATTAGCTATAACTGTTTTTTCATCATATAGCCAAAGATCTACATCATCGGTCCTTATTAAAAATGTAAGCATACGAAAAAAGTAGAATGACATGAAAAGCCATACTACGAACAATTATCCATTGCTGGAAACACCAACCCAATGCAACATACAAAATGTAATGCAATACGAGAAAGTAAAATATGCCTAACTCCTTGCAACATACATAATGCAATGCAATACGAGAAAGTAAACAAGCTAACCTAACAAAGAAACATAATGAAACATTTTTGTTATCAATCTTTGATTCTAACCTATGTGAATTAATGACAAGGGTTAACAGATGGTGCACCAAGAAAGTATACATGCAAGGGGAATAACGGGGACACTTGGGTCCTATGAAAATAAATTGTGTACTATGAAATAGTACCAAGCAACTCATTGTGCCCTAGAGTATAGACATAGTAAGCAAACCAGCTTTGTTGATAGAGGTAGATCAAGATGATCCACGATTCATGCACAAGAACAAGAGAGAACCAAAGTGTCATGTTTTTTAGGATGATTTTTATTGTCTTTGATTTTTTAGAAACACATTTAAATGTTTTTTATTTTGAAAGTTTTCTGAAACCATGTACAAGAAGACAAAGAACCGTGGATTCCTCGATAGATTGGATGTACAAGGGAAGAATGCCACATGTATGCGCAAGAAAGTGAAGATGCAAAAATGCCCCATTGATTAGGTGGGAGTATTTAAAGGAATTTTTTTCACAAACTAAAGAGGTATCAAGGCTAATATAAAATAGGTTCAATCATGAGGGACCAAGGATGCCCCCCAGCATAAGCTGACCAATAAACACATGAGAGAAAATAAGTAGAAAATTATCTTATTAAAAGGAGACAAAAGTGCCTACAAACATGGTAAAGAGGAAATCTGACACACATGGATGTTCTAAATGATTGTCAAAGAATAGATAATTCTATTAAAATATTTATAAGGTGGTTGATGAAAAATTGATTAGCCCAAGGCACAAATCATGAGACAAGACATGTGCTTAAGCAAGAGTTTGAACATGGTCCAAAAAGTAACACTTGATAACATACTAATCCTGTTTGCTCATCGAGATCCCATGTGTGCATGTGGAAATGAATTAACTCTTGAAGGAAAGAGTTGATAAATAGTAAGTGAAGACACTGGCCAATGTGTAGGAATGATTTAGTTTGAAAGGTGATTTGTGAATGGATTGTGGAAGGAGATCCGTACATTGTTCCACTATTAGCCAAGTGTCCATATACCTGACGGAGATGAATTTGATTATAATCACAACATTTTCTCTACTTCTAGTCAGGCATCTATAGCCTCGGTAGAGATTATTGGAAATACCCCAAGAGAGAGTTATATATCAAATTTTCTTTTTCTTTGTAGCTTTTTCTTCATTGATTGATTGATTTTGATTCTTTTGCTTCCTAGAAACTTATTTCATCTCTGTTGTTTAACAAGGGGTTAATAACCACTAATAGCTTGATGGAAGGATGTGGAGATGATTGCAATGATGACATTGGATAATGTCAACAAATACACACAAAAATTCTTCCCAATAAGTTTATTATATGAGAATAGTGACAAGATCTCTAAGCGGTCAGTCATTCTTTAATTTACCAAGGTTATGAAATACGAAGGTCAAATGCATACCATAGAGATAAATGTCGTAAAATATGTATGAAATAAGCTAACCAAAATATCATCGAAGGGATGAAAATGGTGGATGACTTGTGAAGGAATATGAAAGAAAGGGAAGAAAGAACATCCATGTGTACACAATACCTTATTGCAATGTTTGATCTTTGTACCTTTGATTTCATTTTTGTAATGTTTTCTCATTTTATTTTGTATTTTTAAACTTTTTTTTATGATTTTTTGTATTTGTTGATGGTTATCGGAATGAAACATGTCACTTTACGTGATAGAATCCAACAACAATGTTTGCGATTTATTTGATAAGAGAGACTAAGTGTGTTATCTTATTAAGTGTAATATTATCCCCGATCTTGATGATCGTAGTGAGCTCACACTCAACAAATGATTGTGATTTTTTTAAAACATTGGTTTCGTACGTGGGAGCTTGAGTTCCCTATCCATCGGTTTCTGCACTTTGTGCCATAATTGATTGGTACATTTGTGTGCATTATGGAATCACATTTGATTTTGAATTTTATAATCGTTTGAGTTGTTGGGAGCTTTGGAGATCTTTAGAGTTTTGATCTTAGCTTGATAAAAAATTGTCTAGGTTTCTTATAAGCTAATGCTTAACTTGTTTGATTCCGAGAAGCGGGAGAAGAATGTGGACGTTTAGAATTGATGTGAGAAATGATTGTGGGCTTGCCACAATATTTGGTAGAATAATAATGTGATGGATGAAAAGTATACGATCTAAGAATTCAATAAGATGGGATACTGGGAGGTGAGCCACAGACAGAAGATGAAGGGCTACTAGGATGTGGCCTAAGAATAGAAGATGATAGAATACTCATGGGTGACCCATACATAGAGGATAAGGGGTTAGTTGGACGTTCCCCAAGAATAGAAGATAGCGTATGAATTTAAAATGTCCCACAAATAGTAGAGGGAGGGCTACTAGAAGGTGAACTAAACCTAGACAAAGATGAAGGGATACTCGGCATTGACCCCATAATATATTGTGATTGATGAATTGTGATAGAAAAAGAGTGATTGGGTGATGAGAAGATAGGCCAGGGATTAATGCAAGACCTAAGAGTTTCATCACATAATGAAGAATGTCAAGATGGAAGAATAAGAGGAGAAATCAAGTTGAATGATCCGAGGCTATTCCTCTGTTTCTTGATAAAAGAAATCAATTTTTTCCTCATAATACGCGGACAAATCAAAGTCTAAAGAGAAACCTTTCTCATAATATACTAAAGGAATATCTTCGTGTACCCTATGCCTTCCCTAATTTTTTCTTCATTCTTTAAGAGATCAATCGGTATGGGTTGTTGATTGAACCACCAGGGGTTGATTGGAAGAAAGAGGTTCAATTGGTATGGAAAACATATAATATGTTTGACGATTATTGATAGAAAAATATGATGTGGGGGATGAAGAAGATGTGGAGGCTAGATGTCTTAGGAGTAGAAGAAGGTGGTGTGGGACCTAGCCTGTATGATGGTATAGTCATTTGTAAACTAGTAGGATTAAGTCCTAAGTCTACAGATTGTGACGCATGGGTCAATTCAGAAGGTTCTACTTGAAGGACACTGAGTCACACGAATCTTCAAAGAAGGAAGACTTCGTGGGGGTGATTGATGAAGAAGGTCCTATGAAGAAGGGGAGGAGCATGATTCAAGAATCACATTTGATGAATAATAACAAGGGTCCTCTGAAGAAAGAGAGGAGGAAAAATTCAAAAATTGTATTATATGTTTGATTGGAGGTATTTAGAGTCACGCGTATCTTCAAAGGAAGAAGACGTCATTGAGGTGACTGATAAAAGGGATCATGTAAAGAAAGGAAAGATTGTGACGTAGGAGTCGTATTAGATGTTTGATGAAGAGGGACCTATGAAGATAGAGAGGACCATGACATGGGAGTCACATTAGATGAATGGTGAAGAAACTTTGTGGCGACACAAATATTTAGAGGAGAAATTTTTTTAGTTGACTGAGAATAGAGGTCTTGCGAAGAAGGGGAGGACCGCAACTTAGGAGTCGAATTAGGTGAATCTAAATAGTAGTTTGGTTATGAATCATTAGAAGAGTTAGAGGAAATATTTTGATTGGAATCCTCATAAGAAGAGGAAATTTTTTTATTAGAATTAGAAGAAGAGTGGGGAGAACCTGAATGATAATTTTGATCAGAATTTTTCAAACCATACCACCGACTATGAGATAAAAGTGGGGAATAGGTTACCTGAATGGGTTATCTAGCAAGAATAACCAAACGAGGTTTGGTCATGATGGGTGTCTTTTGATGTGTACGCTGAAAATTTTATTCCTTATTGTCATATGTATAAGGGACCTTGAGATAATTAGTCATTTTCAGTGTGTGTTGGGTTCAAAGTTCTAGACCTAGATTGTATGATCAAACTTCTTCAAAGTGAAGAAGGTTTCATGTTGATTTGGGCAGCATAAGGAAAACCAACTAGACATTTCGTAAGTATGAAGATGCGTGCGTGATTTTCTGAAGAAGGTCTAAGGAAAATAGAAATTGTGATGATGCAATCTTGATAATCCAACAAGGTTTGGACAACAAGTTTAGAGGCATAAATGTAAAAGGATTGATCAAATTTTTAGCAACATAAAGCATACAGAGGAAAGATTTCCAATGTTTGATTGATACAAAAGTTGCTTGATAGAATTTGTTTTTACCAAGATTTATAAATATATGTTCTAAACTAATCATGTATTTAAGAAAAACCAAGAAGGTTAAGAGGATCAAAGACCCAAAGGATTGTCTTAGAAATGAGTTTATAAGATGGATAAACATAAGGAACAATCACACAAGTTCAAAACACAAAGCCAAATTAATGACCAAAGAATAATGAATGATAAAGAATCAAAGGATCAAAATGATTGTCTAAAATAGATAATTTGATGTGAAAAATGAAACACAATCATCCAAAGTTTTTTTAAACCAATCAATCATTGAATTACTTCCTAAGTATGTTTCTAAAAAGGTAGTTGGTGTTTTAAGATTATTAACAAAATGTCACTACTTATGTCAAGTTCAAATACATGAACAAGGCACAAGAAATAACAAGGAGTTAGCATGATCCCCAAACAAAATATAGTAAAAGTAAACTGAAATCCAATGAAGACCTTTATTTTAAAAAAATTCAGTTACAATTATGAGTGACACAATAATTTCACCAAGATATGTTAACCAGACTTTGTGAGAAAGTAAGGTATTAGTATAAAGATGATATTTTTATAACATGCACAAGTGGTAACATTCAAACTTTTCAAAATTGAGGTATTAATTGAAATCAAACCAATGTTAGAGTATACCTAGGAATTGTTAAAGTGTATATAGTGTAACATCACAATATAGATATTTAGGTCAAATTTTCAAGAAATAAGAAGTAAAGACCAAAATTATAGTGACATTCATATATAAACAAGATAACCGATGAAAGGAGAGTCAAGGTGATGAATCAAGCCTAACTATGATGACGATCTTGACTTGAGTATCAAGATCAAAAAGGCTACCAATGATATGAAAATGTCTCCACACACTTTAGACATTTAACAACTCAGCCGTAGACATGGATGAGTGTAAACAGACACAAAAGTGGTGAATACAATCAATTAGCAACACAAGGTTAGTCACCCTTCTTGTAATAAAAAGGTGTCAAAAGAGAGTGAAGTAGATCAATTGGGGTGAAAAATATTGGCCTCACTTCGGTAGAGTTTTGCCTCACCTTAGGGAAAGTGAAAAACTAAGCAAAAGTAACAATTCACATGTTTTGTGATGAATAATGAATCTCAACTTAAATTGGTTTTGATATGGTCCAAGTTGGCTCCTGGTCAAAGATAGATTCCTAGGTGGTTCACTCAACTAGGTGTCACAATTTATCTAAGAGCGAGCTCAATTTTCCAAGAAACGTCACACAGACTAATTCTTAGAGTATCTTAGATTTACTTTACCCTCTTCAATTATAGTGGGAAATAAATGTGTCCATTGTGTACTCTCCCTGGGGTCATGATACGGATAAATTTAACATTAAATCTCACAAATGGTAATACTAGTCAAGTAGGTTATGCGGAGGAATTCCGATTTTGTCCGCAAAGTCCCCTCTTGCGTGGATTACTTTGGGGTTCCTAGGACCACCCCCATTTTTGTACCTTAATACTTATGTCAAAGGGGTTATGTCCTAGTTTTAAGTGGATGGGGCGTACCCTTATCCGAACCTACAAATAGAGTATGATGGTTGTGGTGTGTTTTTTTATCTTGTTTAATTTGATGTGGTTTTCTTAACAAACTTTTGACAACCTGCGAGAAACATGTTAGAACTTTTTTTATATTCCTTTCTTTCACAAACATCTCTTTGGGTTCTATCTAAAGATTTTAATAGTTCTCCACAATCAATAAAGGAGAGAAGATGTCATTTCTTATTCTCAAGATCATCCATGGATGTAAGAGAAGAGCATACACGACAAAAGGCCCAATTATGTGTATATTAATGAAAGTACATACAATTTTTTCATTTGAACCAACTTGAAATTCATTTCCTTAGCATAGAAACAAAAGTTAAATGAGATGTTTTCTAAAGAATAGAAAAGGTGTAGAATCATTTCTGATTCCCAAGATCACCTAAAAGGTGCAGGGAAGAGCATACTAAATCCTAGCCTCCTAAACAAAAATGCAACATTCATTAACTTTAATCAAGAAAAATGAGCACAAAGTATGTTCAAATATATGATGCAAAATATAAATTAGTCTAAAATAAACCCTGTAAGGTGTTAGAACATCAAAGACCAAATTTTGCAAAGTATTTAGACATGATAGAAATGTATATTTTTCTAAAATTGAAAACCTTAAATTTTTGTAACTCAAAATCCCAAATTTATGTTTCCATTGCATATTTCTCTTCAATACCTTTGCAATGCAAAAAAAATAGAGTCGTTTCAAGTTCGGGAGTAAAATTTATGGCCTCTAGAAGATTGCTAATAAACACAGTTCAGCGTGTGTGTGTGTGTCCTTCAAAGTGTATGTATGCCCATTTAAGCATGTGCGCGCCCTTGTGTAAAAAACATAGTGAGAGATATGCCTGCGCACACAAAATGATGTGTGTGATCCCTTCAAAGTGTATGCATGCCAATTTAAGCGTGTGTACACCCCTCTGTAAAAAATAAAGTGAGAGGCATGCCTGTGCACATAGAATAATGTGTGTTTTCCCTTCAGAGTGTATGTGCACCCATTTAAGCATGTACATGCCCTTTTAACCATGTGTGTGCCCCTATGTAAAAAAATACAACAAGAGTTATTCCTATGCACACATAATGATATGTACACTCCCCTTTCCTAGGCGACATAAAAATACGTCATAATGACATAAGGAATCTCAAAAACCTCAAATTTTTAACATCTTAGCTCAAAATTGACAACAACCCATCAAAATTAAACCCCTAAACAAGACTCATCACATGCAAAGTTAGCAAAATCATAATAAATTTAACATTATTTCACACATGTGCATATCAAGGGTTTTCCAAATATTGAAATAACAACAAAAATTGAACTATAATGCTAAGGGACTAAGGACCTGTCCCACTGGGTGTGCCAAATGTATCAATGTATTAGTTAGCTATGCAAAGGGAATTAAAACTAACACCTTCATAGTTTCAAAACATGAACTAACTACACAAAGATCATCATGTTAAGAGATAAACAAGACTAAATACCAACATTATGCATTAGAACTTGAAATAGAAATCAAACTAATATGCTAAGCACTTGAATCTCTACTCTTTAGATCACCAAAAACACTAAACGAACCTAGATAGATATGTGGAAATCAAATTTGATTGTATGCTTGAACCATTAGGTTTTCAAGAATGGAGTCTTGTCAATCCATGTCTACAAGACCATTTGACATATCTCCATATGACTTTAAAACTTGGATGGATGAATGAAATAAATGAATATAGCTAGCTCCTCTATTGGAAGAATACTCTAAGATGATGAAAATGGCTATAACTTAGGCTCTATGCTCATTTAGGTATAAAGGTGTAAATAGAAAGGTAGGAGGAGGGCTCCTTATATAGCCCAATGGATAAAATAAGCTTTGCATCCCTTTACATGTGGGATAATAGAAAGGTTGAGTTAGTTGTGGATAATGATGGTTTAGAAATGGTTGAGTTTACTTTAGGAGAGTTTATTTTATCCTCTAGTGACTCATGGGGATTGATGGGATTTATTAATTAACCAACATGATTAATTAATAGGTGTGAAAGCTTATAAAAGCTTTTTAGACGAATAATTAGTATGATTTATGTTATGAGATGATTTTAATCAAATAAATAACGATTTATTGATTAAATAGAAGAGAGAATTAATTAATTATAAATAATTAATTAATCTAGATAGAAAGGGGAGTTGATTAACGGAAGGTCGTTAATTGACATCGTTGTTGGATATAAGAGTTAATTAACGAAAATAGCTAAATTACAGGTGTCTATAGTAGGTGCCGAAGAAGCAATAGGTTGTGAAGGACATGGAACATCCATAGAAGAAGTAGGAAAAGCATAGAAAACATCCCTAGGAGATGAAGCATCAAATGGAGATGCAATGATAGGAGACAAAATAATATATGGAGATGGGGTGATAAGAGGAGATGAAGTGGTATGAGGAGATGAACTAATAGATGGAGATGAGTCATGCATATTATTAGATACAACCTTAGAAAAATATGACAATGGAGTAGGAGATTCACACTCAATAGTATATAAAGTAATAGACACATGACTATCAATTATTTCATTAAAATTAGAGAGAGAATTAGATATGAAAATGTCATTAAGTGTATCATCAAGTCTATCATCAACATAGTATGGAGTATTTGAACTAGTATGTGATGGCTCATGAGAAGCATTATCAGAAATAGGAGAAGCATGAGATGTAGCTAAAGTAGTGGTCTGACTAGGAGGAGATTCAATATGCATATGTGTATTATCATCAAGACCAAACATAAAATTAATAAGAGAATCATCTAGAATTTATTTGGAAATTTCAGAAGGAAGATCATGGTTAACTGTATAACATGGTGTACAACGAGTGAAGCTCAACAAATCAGAAATAACACTAATGGTAGAATTATCAAAACTAGTAAGCACATTGTATTCATGGGAAAAGAGTTTTTGAATATGATCCAACATAGTAACATCATAATATAGAGCAGGGAGCTCAGTTATAGTTTCCTCATCATATATGGGATTGATACTAACATGAGGCATTATGAGTTGAGAAGGAGAAGAGGTATCCTCGGCCATTTGGGTTTTTTAGTGGATCATAGGGAAAATAGCTCTAAGCTAAGGGTTTACCAAAATAATTCTATAAAATATGGTTATTTTATTAAAGTTAGTAATGTACAACTATGATAAGTAGCATACAATGGAATATAGATGCTAAGTAATTTATTTTATATTATAAATGAAATGAAATGAAAGAGAAAAGATACTTGAATTTGACTTACCTCGAAGTGACCCAGGAATGTGAAATGTGGTGAAAAAGCCGAACAAATCATCACAATGAACCTTATAAAATTGCAGCGGAGGAAGATTTGGCTAGACTGGTGCACCTGGGGAAGGATGAGGGTGCCTGGAGTAACCTGGTCTAAAATTTGGGTGCCCTGGTCTACAAAACAACTCAAAATTTGATTTTGATATGGTTGCTAGGCCTTCACAATAACTTTTCTTTGGTAATGTTGCACTTGGTTCTTCGGGGTACTTGTAGATCCACAATGATTAAAACACTTGAAAAACCTTCAAATCACATCAAACCCTAAAAAAAGAAAGATGCAGAATGAGGGGTTAGACTATCCTTAGCTGCCACAATGGTAGAATTACAACTGAGCACTACATTACATCTCAAACCCAATGTAGTTCTATGTGTTTGTGTGTGCAATATTGTTCTTATGCTTCCCTAGTGCCAATGATGGAGAGATAACGCGAAGTAGCTAGATAAAATGTAAAATGGTAGATGGAATAGAATGAAATCCCATTCATATGCAGTGTGTGATGCAGAATAATGCCAAAATGTAGTCCCTTTCTCTATGTAGATAACTATCCCTTGATAAGAATAGTCCACCAAAAGGTAATATATATGTTGTGTTTATATAGGGTTATCTTTTTCAAATTTCACCATTAATGACTTGACATGCCAAATAGTACCTCGGGAGATGAGAGAAAAATGAAAAGATAGACCTCAAGTGTGAAAATAAAAATCAAATACAAAGTGGACAAGGGTTAACATGATGGATAGGGGCACCTGACACTCCCATCCAAACTTGGGAGTTATTTTCCAAAGACCAATGATGAAAACTAAGTGAGAACCAAGAGAGAAGGATACCTGAGACTTGACTAGAATTGTGTGAGTGAGTAAAAAATGTGCAAGAATAACAATGATAAAGACAAACAAGAAAGATGAATGAACTATGGAATGGGTTTTCAGTGAATGTTTTTCTTACGTAGGATTCATATATAAAACAACATACTTAGTGGTATAATAATAGTAGTCAGAGCGTGATTTTTTAACTACAAGAACAAATTAATAACGTAAGTGTAATGAGTACAAGATTAAATGAGATATTAGATTAGGTATAGGGTTATACTTGAAGTTGTTATAACTTAATGGGGTATTATCACGTGTTTTAAAAAACAAAATACAAATTTTTTATGGAGAGATCAAACATTCAAGAAATCATAAAATATTATATATAAGAATTCATGATGCGAAAATGTCAAATTGATTCAAACCAACTATTGAACTATAAGAACTATAATAGGGAAATAAAAGTACCCTAATGGAGGGAAGTTTATAACAAGAGGTAACTTGAATCTAAATCTCCTCTAAATCTTAAAATTTATTCCCCTTGACTTCACGTTAGTTTCCCTTGCATAATGAAGGTATAATTTAAACATCAAATAAACATATTTGACAAAACAAAATCTCAGCATAAGAATGGGCATGAGAATTTTAAAATGTGTTTAAAATGTGTTAAATAACTAATGAGTTATGGAAATTATTATAAGGGAGAAAAATCAAAACTAGGTGTGCTTGTTATAAGTTGAATCTTAAATGGAATTAAGAATATGTTGGATGGAATGGGAATTTGTGATCGTGCAATAAATGATCTTGGAATTATAATTGTAACTAATATGTAACAATGGTAATGATGTGTTATGGAACGTTCCTATCCTTGGGTTCCTTTTGTGGTTGGGTCATGATTCTTATTTGTTTGTTTGGAAAAGTATGACATTGATGTGAATCTTTATTTATCTTATTGTCTATGTGGGTCCATGATTTTATTTGTGTCTTATGTGATGTTGATTTACTCTTTTTGAGCCCACGTGGTGTCGTGTAAAGAACACTGAAAGACAAAAAAAATTATTATGATAATTTTACTATTATAATTTGGTATTGAATTTGTGGGCATGATAGATGGTATTAGAGTAGAGGTTCATGCTCTCAAACCTTTGGGATATATTTATGTTGTGATGATTATTCATGATGGTGGAGGAGTTGGAGGATTAATTTGATATTATGTTGTGATGTGACAGCCATTTTACTTATACTAATATGAATGTACTTGTTGTGCTTACCACCTCATGTGGACTTGTTGTAATGTTTATGTATCTCGTGATGAGAATCTACTCTCTCTCCATCTTTAATTCAATTTTCAATACATGTGTTACCACCTTGTTGTGTGAAAACCATGTTAGTGTGAATGGTGAAAGTGTGGTTGTGTTTCGTCATCTTGTGATGTTGTATGTGTATCAATGTATTGCGTGAAAAAATGTCCTTCCTAGATAATTGTGTCATATTATGTTATTTCCTCCATATTATTATTTATCATGAAGTATGTCACATGTTGTATTATAATTATTTATATGTAGTAATGTTAATCACTATATTTTTCATACATACGTATTCTTGTGTTAGGTGACAAAATATTGTGTCGTTAATTAGGGGCACATGGTGCTCTTATGGCCCTTATTGTATTGTACTTACACATTTTGTGCATTTTGTTGAAATGTTACACATTGTAAGTAGTGGAATAATTGTTCTGTTATAACCAGTAAAAATTCCATGCATAAGACATTATTGTTAATGTTGTGCGTAAGTACTCTCTGTGTTAGTGATGTAGTAAAGTGTTTTGTATACTCTACACTAGTGATCCCTATGGGTACCATCCAGAAGTGTATGTGTGGAGAGAGGTGTGAACCAAGTGACCATAACCTTGATAAAAGTATGAGTTTAGAAGTGGAGTCTCATGTAGAATGAAAAACCACTTCTATCTGTTTGGTATACTTTGAGATTGCTTAGTATATTGTGGATGCACACAACTTTAGGCTCAACTTATGCAAACTAGATTCCCTTCTCTCTCTCTCTCCTATGTGGATTGTCCATCGAACAATATTGTGTGATACCAAATATGTGGATCATCTTATATGTTATTAAGAGATATGTGGAGATATTATTATACTGGTTATATGTATTTTATGAGTTGAGGCTTGATATATGAGTCCTAGAAACTCAATGAATACCCATTTGGTGGCCCCCAAAATGCCACATTTTGATCATAATGTTGTATTTCTATTGGGCCCTTAAAATATTGACCAAGTTTGAAGGTGTATGAGCACGCAGGACCCCAGTTATAAAAGGGCGTGCAAGGAAAAAGTGCACAAGAGAAAAGGATTAAGGAATAAAATAGCGCACACAACATGTGAAAGGAGATTTGGGACTAAGCCAATTTAAGAAACAAAGGAAGAACACGTGAAAAGCATGATTGGTTGTGTCCAGATAAGATGCCAGCCTGGCAATAGGTGACCCAAGAAAGAGCATGCCAGCAAAGGAATCTTCTAGAAGACTATTATGAGATGGAGTGGAGAGCTCAGGCCTAAGGAAACATGCTCGCTAAAGGACCACATTCAACACTTGGTGATGAATCTAAGGGCGCGGAAAGGTGAGTTAGAAACGTAGGAAGGGGATAAATACAAGTGCCTATGGACCAGAAAGAAGATGAAGATACGAGGAGAAAAGGGCATGGGGATATAGACATGAGAGGAGAATATAGGAGGGATACACACAGAGAGAGATAACATGGGTGAAGCTCTACAGGATTACTGCGAGTGGAGCTCTGATGTAGAAAGGAATGTACTAAGCTTAGCACTGTAATTTCTCTCTTTTTGGCATAATTATATAAGCCTAGTGACGTGCATGACTGTGATCTACTCTCTATGGCTCTTTGTAATGAAACAACGGATACAATGAGGTTACCTATTACAATCAGATATGAATATTATTGGGTTTTATGTATATTTCATTCATGGAAGTTCTCTTTCCTTTCATGTTATGAATGAATTATTGTTTCTTTCCTTCTATTACAATATATGTTATGGAGTCTATTAAAACACTCGGTTTGAAGAAATTACAAGGATCTGGAGGCTGTTATGAGCCCTGTGATTCTTATAGGTCTAAAATTCTTTCCTAAATACTCTTACACTAATCATAGATAAATTCTTCCCATTAAAACTCACATAAAAGAGAGACTCGGCACCCACGTGTGCCTCAGGTGAGTGCTCAACTTCTGCTGGGTGATAGGTCGGCGCGCATGGGATTCCTTCCTTTTATAGTGGGAGTAAAATTGACTACATCTTGGTTCCGTTGCCGGGACCTCTTTTCGAAGTTGTAGTGGGATATAACATGCATCATGATCTGTGCAAAGAGTAATTATGGATCGGTTAACATTGGAAAATGTTGAATCATGGTTCAAGAGCACGGAAGATGAATTTTCCCAGAGATTCAACACTGGACCTAAGTTTGATACACGTAGATGGGTAGAGGAGAATCTCTACCATGATTTGTATGAGACATTTTTCTATTGCTCCCCAGTAGAGTTATTTGGATGGCTTTCAGCCTATGAATCTAGATCAAGTTGGTGTTATGGGTCGAGGATATGGACCGAAGAAGACTACCAAAGGTTGTAGAATGTAGATCTGACATGGGCCTGTGCTGTAGATCACTGGTGGGGAGGAGTACTAGCTAGCTACACTCTGGAATATGCTGTTTCCATGTATTCTTTCCCAGAGATTGTTGAGTTTGAGTTTCTATGAGAACCTAGAGGAACCTTTCTACATGCTATTCCTCTAGCCATGAAGATATTAATGGTTACTATGAGTTTAGAGGTGCTCCCAAGGGCCAGCTAGACCATTTTGAGTGTTGGGTAAGGAAGCTCGAGTGGAGGAAGATGGAAGACGATACGACAGATTAGAAGAGGGAAGAAAGAAGGCTCAAGTATGGCAAAGCATGTGAAAGGGAGATTACTAGACGATGTGAAGCTGATAGTGTGATGGATCTATGGAGACAGATGTTGCACGAATGAGTTGAGGTTCACGTGGAGGATGTGGAACTTGAGTAGTATGTGCTACCCCATCTTGGAAAGCGCATGATGGAGAGCCCTTCAGCTTCTAGTGAGAGTTCGTTGCATGGAGAAAGGAGAGTTGTTGGCACATTTCTGAACCCACCCAGTGACCGAGCCCTGGCGCTTAGTTTTCCTGATCCAGGAAGAAGTATTGATCCAATTAAAACTAGTGGAAGATATAGATCCATGCCTAGGAGGTATAATTATTTAGTTCCTTCTTCTATGGCTGCACATATTCCAGTATTCTGAGAAGTTTTTGGAAAAGGATCAAATGTACAAGCTTTTGGTCTCACATCAAGGAGTGGTGCGAGACATAGTGGTGGTAGTGGGGTGTTGTCATAGATCGTTGGTGCACAGTTGAGTGGGACCATGGGGGTGCTTGGCACAGCTCCTACAGGCCCTATTAGACCTAGTGGTTCTGGTGGATCTAGTGGCTCTGGAGGTATAAGACCTAGTGGACCTAGTGGATTAGGTGATGGAGAAAATACCGGAGGGAACCAAGGCTCTAGTCCAGGAGAAGGACCCCAACCACCACCTCAAGTATTCTTTGAGATGTCTCTACATTTCCTAGATTACATGGGCATTGAGGATACTACAGAATATGTTCACAAGTGTGAACTACTATGGCACGTGAAAGGTATCACAACCCCATAACGAAAGGCTATTCAATTTGCAACCATGTTGCAAGGGTACGTGTATAGCTGGTATAGAAATTATGATCCTCATCAAACATTTGTGGATTACACTGCCTTAAAGAATGCATTCCTGGCAAAGTTCCACATTCTTGAGTTTGAGCAAAAAAGCATTAGCTCTTTGAAGGAGATATAACAAGGGATGACAGAGAGCATGCAAGATTATGATGCGTGCTTTAAGAATCTCTTTTCCAAATTATTATATGATATACATCCTTCTTAGCATGCATAGTGGTTTGTTGGAGGATTGATCACCCCTTTTAGGAGGGCCTTGTCTCATAAGAATTTTACATATCTGTGTGAAGCATTGGAGGCTGCTTTGCACGCTAAAGCTGTTGGTAGTATTGATACTGGAATTAGCCAATTCTTGGAGGCTCAGATTGCTGCTATGGTTAAGCAGTTGGAAAAGCTATTTACGAACTCGGTCCAAGAGACTCGCAGTGGTTTTTGGTGCATGGATTGTGAAATAGAGGGGCACGTTAAGGATAATTTCCCCCATAGGATGGTACACACTGTGAAAGTAGATTGTGACTTTTGTCATGGGGACCATGATGCTAGTAGATGTCCCTTTCTATAGTGCATGATTAGGAAGAATGTATCCTGTTATTGCAATATTTGCACATCGACGACCCATGATACTAAATACTATAGGTTCATTGATCAGATACATGAGGTCATTGATCATAGGGTGTGCCAAACCAACGTTTCTAGTGGTTCTAAAAAATGATGATCACCGTTATGAGGAGCATGCAGATGGAGGCACGCGTGGAAGAGGTTTTTGAGGAGGATTCCATGGATGAGGTAACCATAGAGGAAGGAGTGAGTTCCTATGTAGAACATGTTTCAACTATGGATCTACAAAACATTACAAGTGTGAGTTCCTGGGCTTGTTGTAGTGCTCATGGTGCAGAAAAAAGCATAAGTATGAGGAATGCCCATAATTATTTGATCATATGAATCATCAACACTGGAAGGACAAAGGCACTACGATGGTTAGTATCAAGAACGAAAAACATACAGTGGACACCTCAGGTAACACGGGATGAAGGTTTGGAGCCTGTCTTGGTAACAACAAGGGCATATGCCACACGCGCAAGGGAGATACCAAGATAGAGGAACCTAGTTTCAAGAGAAGAGGTCGTTCATGGAAAGTAACTAGACCCTGCGCATTAGAAGGAGATATATCAGGACATTATGGATGTCATTCAAATATTCCAAGGGGAGATCCAGTGTCTAAAGGAGTAATCCAGGAGGGAGGAATAAGGAAGGAGAATTGAGGCACAAAAATATGACCTGGATGAGGTCAAGGATGTGTGTAAAATGATAAGGTAGGAGAACATCATCCCTTTACTAGGATCCTGGTTGACAGAGAAGGTACCACATGCCACAGAAGAGTGCAAGAGATAGGTCTTGCACATGAACCTTCCCCCTCATAGCCTTGACTATGACAAAGAGATTACTTTGAATGCAGTTATGGACGGATGGCTCCTCAGCAATATACTCATTGACACTGGTGTGGAGGTTAATGTTTTGACTTTGGATGCATGAAATCAGATGGGGAGACTTGCATTATAGCCATCATCAATTGTATTGTATATGGAAAACAAGACTAAGGCAATGCCCATCGATGTCTTGAAGGATGCAGCTATTAATATTCAGGGAGCCAAGTTTACTTGGGACTTGAAGTCTTGGTGCTCGCCAAGGTGGATAATTTCCCAGCATTACTTGGGCACCCTTGGTTTTACAAGAACAATGTGGACCTTCGGTTCAACAAAGGCTACATCAGTTTTGAGAACAAAGAGGAGCGGGTCATTATACCCCTGGTTGATGAGAAGTCAGCGCCCTACATTGAACCATTGGGAGTAGAGGTTCTAGACAAGATTTATGTGCGCTCAATCAGAGACCTTGAGATGGTACACCCTATTAATGGGGTTATCTAGTTTAAATATGCTCAGTCAGTGAGTGATACCACCAGCCTAGTATATGAAAATTGGGTGCATAGGACTTACGAATTAATGGGACAGAATTTGAGAGGATTGGTGACCAAGGTAGCAAAGGCATGCATGGTTCGACACCTTAGAGGAAAAGAACTACCCAAGTACTCCGGAGGAGCCTTCCCTGAGATATTTCTACAGGAGATAGAAGCTCAGTGGAAGAATGAGAAGGAACAGAGGAAGATGCTGAGTTACGTCTTGCTCGGCATAGTAGCTCATTGGTGGGCCATGCATCAGGAGAGCCTTTTAGAGTGGCATGAGGTAAGAATTTCTCTCTCTGTCATATTTTCTAGAAGTAATATACCCACCATCATCAGGGAGTAACATGGGAAGGAGCCCACCTCTTTCCATATCCAAGAGTGTGAACGGGTCTGGAGAGAAGGCACGGAAGCCTTGCCACCATCCCTCTGGGTGCACAAGTTGTATTCTACATTGCAGGGTTGTGCACATGCATGGTACATTCATTCAGAGACACACCGCTAGACAAGTAATTGGCAAGAGCTCACGATTGATCTTATTCAAGCCTTTGAGTATTGGAGTACCAAACCATCAGTTGATAAGGCCTTGCAAGGTATCAAGCACCTTACCATGGAGGATAGTTCCAGAACATAAGATAGGATATTGGAATTACTAGGTGAACCAGGATTGGAGGTGCGCTTCAAAGAGATTGAAGAAACAAAAGAGTTATAGCTTGAGCGTGTGTGTTTAGAGAAGGAGAAGGGAAAGTTAGTATATGTGATTGATGGAGAGGAATCAAAGAGTTTAGATGTTATCCATTTTGTAGGGATGCACGAAGTAGTGGATAGTGCAGATGCTCACACACATGCTTAACATCAGTTTAGGAGAAGAACCTAAGGAAGCTATTATTGGGGATTTATGGACAGAGAAGGAAGTATCAAAGATCATTGATCTGTTACGTGAATTCGAGGATTTATTCCTGTGCGAGTACCATGAGCTAAAAGGCATCCACCATTCCTTGGGCACCATTCCTTGGGGGAGATGAGGATAAAACTGAAGGAAGGTGCGTGCTCGGTTAGAAAAAGGCCCTACCGGATGAATCCCAACTTATGCATGAAGGTTAAGGAGGATAGACAAGATGATAGCTTCTGGGATCATTGAGGTAGTAGAAGAATTGGAATGGATAAGTCCGATGGTAATTAACATCAAGAAGGATGGGTGGATTAGAATTTGTGTGGATTATAGGGAATTCAATGTAGTTTGTATCATTGATCCATTTCTAACCCCCTTCACTGAAGAAATTTTGGAAGGAGTCACTGGGCACGAAATCTATTCCTTTATGGATGGAATTTCAGGATACCACCAAGTCCAGATTGCAAAGGAGGACCAGGAGAAGACAACTTTCACCATCAAGTGGGTAAGTTTTGCATATACGGTCATGCCCTTTGGGTTGAAAAATGCGCCTGCTGTCTTTTCATGCATAGTGGTGCATGCATTCCAAGACTTCATTCATAAGTTTCTTCAAGTTTACTTGGATGATTAAACAATTTATGGTCTGGTTAAGGACCATTGTGACAACTTGAGATTAATGTTTGAAAGGTTTAGGTAGTTGAGGATATCCCTCAAAATTAAGAAGTGTGTGTTTGCTACACCCTTTGGGACTTTATTGGGGGATATCATATGTAAGGAGGGCTTGCTGGTAGATCCTGCTAAAGTTACAGTTATTGTGGGATTAAGGGAGCCTACTAGCTAGAGCGCAGTGCACGGATTCCTTGGGCATAAAGGATATTACAGAAAATTCATTAAGGGGTATGCCAAGATCGCCGCACCTTTAGAGGAGCTTCTTAGACACAAAATTACCTTCCATTGGGGAAAGGCGCAATAGAGGGCGTTTGATACATTAAAATATAGGCTTATTACCACACCTATTTTGTGATTTCCCTCTTGGGACAAGCCATTCCATGTCCATGTAGATGCCTCAGGAACCACCATTGGAGTAGTACTTACACAACTAGGTGAGGGGATTGTTGTTCATCCTCTCTATTTTTCGAGTAGGAAGTTAACACCAGCAGAGTAGAATTATACCACAACCAAGCACGAGGCATTGTCAATGATCTATGCGTTTTTCAAATTTTGATAGTATCTGCTGGTAACTTCCTTTATATTTTACACCGACCACATGGCATTAAAGTATTTAGTGAACAAGCCCGTTCTTCAAGGGCACATATGTCGATGGGTGTTGTTGTTTCAAGAGTTTGAGTTCACCGTTGTAGTGAAGCCCGAAAAAACCAATTGTTGACCTGATCATCTATCAAGAATTGATTTAGGAAAGGACGCGTAAAGTATTGAGGAAGCAATGCTAGACTGTAACTATTTAGATTGTGGCATGATCCCTCGGATCTAGAAGAGATTGTTATATTTTTAAAAGAAGGTGTGGCACCGGATGGAATGAGGGCATTGGAAAAGAAGTAGTTGGCCATACGCGTCGTGCCCTACATGTTGATTAGTGGAGACTTATACAAATTGGGATGTGATGATGTTTTGCGTAGATGTGTGTTGGAGCATGAGCTCCTGGCCATCATGGAGGAAGCACACGAAGGAAGTGCGGGTGGGCAATACCTAGATGATGCCACCACGCACAAGATTTAATGGCAGGTTTATAGTGGGAAACCTTATAAATGGATTGTAGAGATTATTGTAAAGCATTTGACCACTGTCAGTGCATTGGCAAACCAGGAAGGAGAGATGAAATGCCTTTACGTCTGATTCCTAGCGCAAAGCCTTTTGAAAAATGGATGATAGACTTTGTAGGACCTATTACACCAACAACACATAAGACTAGGTCACGTTATGTCATCACTTGCATAGATTATCTCACAAGGTGGGCGGAAGAGACCCTGACTAAAGATTACACGGTAACAACAACGACAAGTTTCCTATGGGAGAACATTATCACCAAGTATGGATGCCCTTTGAGTTTGACCAGTGATAGGGGTACACATTTTCTAAATGATACTGTGAGGATCCTACTATCTGAGTTCATGGTGGCTCATCATAAGACTACACCCTATCACCCACAAGAAAATGGAACCACGGAAGCATTCAACAAAATACTTAGTCATAGCTTGACCAAAATCTGTGATGTTGGAAGACAGGATTGGGATGACAAGGTATCAATAGTTTTATGGGCTTACAGGACTACATATAAAAGACTAAATAAAGCCACACCTTTCCAATTGGTGTTTGGTGCAAAAGCTGTTATGTCAGTTGAATTTATGTTACCTTCTTTGTGAATAGCGTGTGCAAGAGGATTAGTTAATGAACAAATGCTAGAAGAAAGAATTGATGAACTAATGAAACTGGATGAGAGATGATCACTTGCTCATTAGACCTAAACAATGGAAAAAGCAAAGCAAAATGCTTGGCATGATCACCATATTAGAAACAAGAAGTTTGAGGTTGGGAAGATGGTGTTACTATATGATTCTAAGTTTTTGCACCATCCTGGGAAGTTGGAAGTCCATTGGTTAGGTCCCTACACAATGTTATACATCATTGATTCGGGTACGTGCTAGTTACAAGTGCTGAATGGGACGAAGTTTCCTAGACACTTCAATGGCAGTAGGCTAAAGCCCTACTATAAATAAGTCTTCTTGGTGTTTGAACATAAGGTAGTTTTTCCAGTTAGTTTTGAATTTTCCTTTATTCGTTTTCCTTCCCTTGTGTTTCCCTTTCGCGTTGTTGTTTTATTTTGCGCCTTGGGCATCGGTAACCTTATTGCTATTTTTGGAGAATTTATGAGTGCATAGAGGACCACGCATCATTTAAGTGTGGTGTGGAGAAAAGTGAAGAAGCATGCAATTAAAAGTATTGAGGAAGTTGTGTTGAAGATCCTTGTTGGGTAGCCCAGTTAGAAGAGAGATGAAGAAAAAAAAGATAGAATGGTTGGTGCCAGGGTAAAGCTACTTGTAGATCACACGTACAAAGGAAAATAAGCATATTTAAAGCAACACAAGGTAGGCAAAAGCAAGAATCTGGATAGAAGAAGTGCCTTCGGTGTGGGTTGAGCATGTGTAAGAGTCTCCTGTCAGGTTGGTTTGGTTGCACGCCAAAAGGTTGGAGGAGTTTTCACACAGGAAGGGCGCGTGAGGTAAAGAGGAGTTTTCATGTAGGAAGGGAGCATGATTGAAGGTGTTGAAGATGGTATTTGTTTTAAAAATCCCCATTAAATCAAAAAGTACGGGGTAGGTAAAGTAGCATTTAACGACTGGAAAAAAGAAAAACTATAAATAGAGGGTCGAGGTACTCTCATTTTACTTTGTGAAAATGAAGAGTTGGAGATATAAGTGAAAGATATAAGCTAGGTTTTTTAGATTCGATCAAGGAGAAGATCTGTGTGATTAAAAATCTAAAGAGCCAATTTGAGATTGTGAACCAGAAGGAAGGAATTACATCGGTGTGGAACGAAGTGAAAAGATGTTGTCTTGTGAAGAATTTATCAAAGTTAGGGTTCAGCAAACTAGGGCACAGGTTTAGGAGAATTGTATCATGGATCTGAGATTGAAGGTTGGGAGAAGGAAAGCAAAGTAAGAAGGAGAGGATTGGAGTGACATGGTTACCTCAACCATGGAACCAAAAAAAGGGAAGGGAAAAGTGAAGGCTAAACAACCAGAACCCGAGGTAGATACAAATGAAGAATGGTATGCAGAAATATAGTACCCTGATGGAGTGATGATGGGGAAGGAATGGGAATCCCATTTGAGAAGCATACCAATTAATGACTATAATCACTACACCAACACTATAGAAAAATAAATGGCATTAGAATTGGTATGCCCAACCAACAAGCGAACACCTGAAGGGTTACCTATCTACAATCATGACGTAAAGGTCAAGCTGGCAAAGGTAGGGTTGTTGCAACTCTATGAGTTGTCTTATTTTGGGAATCCGGATCACTTGTACTAGTGGCTAATGTCTCGGGTGCATGAGGACTACTTCCACTTTTCTCAGCTCAAGATGCGCGTAACTCCCCAGTTGATTGCATAGTTTATAGGCCTCATATGCGAGAGAGATAGCCTGGAAGATGACCTTAGCGATAAGGATACTATTTAAGAGACTGTCATAGAGTATGCCTACAAGAAAGGGTCACAGTATTATGACATCTTAGATATCAAGGACCTAGTTATAAATATTGCCACGCACCTGGTAACGAAGTTGAATGGCCAAGACAGGTGGACGCAAGTCAACAAGCCATGTCTACATGTCTGGAGGAAGATTGTAGAGGAGACTATTTATAACTTATCCACATACATTACCGAGGAAATTGTAAAGTGCGTGAAGGAAGGGGACATGATCCTCTTTGGGAATGTCCTACTCACAATAGTATTTATAGAAATTGGAGTGCCAGATGCACCAGATAAGTTTGTGTGGGAGTACCCAGTCGAAGACCCTTCACCTGTGAATAGGTTTGAAAAGTATGCATGTGATAAAATGACGGATCCCCAAAAAGCGTGGATCGAAAAATGGTATACGTGCTTGAGAAATGCATTTGGGGTGGAATGGAGGATCCCTAAACAACTCCCAATAGCCACATAAGGAGAATCTAAGTTTACGGTATACCAACACTACTACTTGGGCAGAATCAAACTTGTTGATGAATCATGGAGCCCTTGGTGCAAGCTCCCTTTCGCGTTCACTACCCAGTACTTCCAAGTGGGAGTGAACATATTTAAAGAATCGAAAAAGCTAAGGCTGGAGCTAGGAAAGTTGGACTGGGAGCACAGGGATATGAGGAAGAAACTGAACTATCCTAGAGGTAAGCACGTGTATGTGGAGAAGTGCGTGTTGCACAAGATCCATATGACTAGGTCAATAACACTTCCTATCACTGGAGGATCCATGACGCGTGTACACATGCACATAAGGCCAAAATTCAAAAATGACACGTACTTGGTGGATGAGATCTCCATACCTGAAGACCCCTTGGGAAAGAAAAAGCCAGTGTTTAAGAAGAGGGGCAGAGGAGAGGAAGGAGAACTAAGTGTACCAACTGCTCAGACAGTGAGCATGCCCTTTATGAGTGCCAAGCTAAGTACCTATGTTCGGAGGAAGAAGTCTCCAATAAAGGAGAATACGCCAGAAGCAGAGGCACTTGAACAACCCACCACCCTGGAGGAGTCACAAGAAGAAGAAGAGAAGGCAGAATCTCCTGACTAGAATACACCTATCAGTAAGAAGCAGAGGGTGGATGAAGAAGCTGACTCAGAGGCAACCGACAACTTGGAGAGATATCTAGGAGAAGGAGAGGATGAGAGTGAAGGAGGTGGCGATGGGGAGGAAGAGCCCAAGAAAGACAAGGAACCTTTGGAACCTCGCATATTTAGTATCTATGACTTGGAGGAGAGTGGAGAAGAAAAACAAGAGTTTGTATTTGCACGAAGAAAAGGCACACAAGGTGATGAAGGAATTGAAGATACAAAGGCAGATGAGAGGGATATCGAGGGGTAGAGAGTCACAAATTTTACAAAGGAGTAGATAACTGAAGTGGCAGAGTGAGAAGTGAGGAAGATTCTTGAGACCCTTGTAGACCAGGAGTTAGAGTAGAGTGCAGACATAGTGCTAAAGGAAGGGAAGGAGGAGAGTGGTGAAAAGGGACATGACATCCTAGGAGGCCCTGCTCTAACAGTTAGCTTCCCCAAAGGCACGCGCTTGGGTAGAAGACGTCTGGATGCAGAACAGAGGTAGATAATGGGCTACGTGTATGATGCAAGGAAGGTGCTACGTGCACGATTCCAGAGCACAATACCCACTAAGAAACTTATCGACATGGGATCATTTGAAAAGGAGGGCGCATACCCCAGGACCATGAAGATGCTTTCTTAGGAATTTGAATCTCACATTGAAGAGACAAAATTTCAAGTCTACCAAAAGGCACTTATCATGCTGCCAAAGTCTAAGGGAGATAACCCCTTAGTGAATGCTTAGGAGCTCTCAGACGAGCAAGTGTGTAATGCTCTAAACAAGGTTGCGGTGGGAAAAAAGGCGAGGCTATTCGTGCGGAGTGAAAATGTAAAGGCCCTAAAGGGAAAGCTATCCAAGAAGGAGGAAGAGTTGGCTAAGGTGGCCAGAAGCTTAAAATAGGAGGAATTAATCAACATGCAACTAAAGTGCGATCTCAAGGAGGAAAAGGAAAAGGTGCAGGAGGTCTAGAAGATAGTAGACTCAATAAAAAGTGCCATCATTTTGAAACACCCAGATCTAACGCCTATCCCCCAGAGGTAGACATCGATGCTGGAATTCCTAGAAGACTTAATGTGCATCCTCACCATGGAGAGGTGACCCTTGACATTGGAATATGTGGAGGAAGTGGCTATGCACTTGAAAGAGGAGGACTGGTTAAAGGTGATAGCACTTGTTGCAAAGTACAGCCAAGTACTCGCAGAGATCAAGGTCACTGCCTAGTCTGCAGAAGCCGCATACGACACATGCGTGGATTGAGATAAGGTGGCAATATCCTTGGGTGCGATGCTTGAAGTAGAGCTGAAAGAATTCCAGGAGAAGAACAAGGGGAACATGGCAGAGAGGGACAAGGTCCTGACCTAGGTAGAAAAGAAATCAGAGGCAATTGAGGCTTTAAGAAGCTCAACTAAGGCTCAGCTAAAGGAACTTTACCCCCAAATTACCAGAAGAATGGACAAGCTCGCAGACCTGGGTAAGGATATGGAACAAATTATGGACACTTTGGGCACCCAGGGAGCTGTCCTAAGTTTTGATGAGGTAAACCTCCTGGTCAACGACCTCTGTCAGAAGGTGCAAAATGAGGTCAATACATGGAGTAATTTGGAGGTAGACTTATGGAAGGAATTCCCCATCCTTTTGGTTTGATGCAGGTTTTGGAGCCAACTCTTAAGGTTCCGAAGTTAACTAAAACAACTATAAATTTTGCATGCGATCTCGGATTGAGATGAATTTTTTTAAACTTTCATAATTTTTTGAGAGGAATCTAGATATGAATTCATATTTAAGTTTAAATTTATTTTTCATGATCAATTCCACTTTTCTCAATACTAGCATTATCTTTCCTTTATGGCCTATATACACAATAATTTGCATCTTTTCCCAAATAATTAATAGGATTAGTAAAAAAAAGATTAAAAAAGATTTATAAATAATGAACAAGATATATATATATATCCTATCTTAAACAAACTATAAGTTTCAAGATTACATTTAAATCCACTTTCAAACGTAACTTGGAAAGACAAAATAATTGTAATTTATGGCCTCATAAGTATTTACAAAAGGGATTTTTTTATAAATGAATTGGAAAATATGAGAAAAAATAATAATAATTCATTTTTATAGGTATAAAATTTGATTCCAAAACAAGGCCACCATCTTGTGGCCGTGTGCCAGAGGAGAATATTTCAAACAAGTATGGATGTGTGCCAAGTTGTCTTTAAAATATTAAAAAATAAGTATATTTGACTGATGTTTCAATTGTAAATGCAATGGAAATGGAGATTTAACATGGCATATAAACTGTTTGAAAAAATTACTCAGAGGAAATGTTCCCAAGGCATGTGGTTTATTAGACGGTGGATAATTTTGGATGCCACAGAGAAGACAACATGATCCCTGCACATGGATGTGAACTATTTGTATAAATTCCTGAAGTTTCTATGTGGTTTCTTACACATCAAGAATTGTTGAACGCGTATTAGAGGATTGGAGGAAAGCACCTCAGAATCTATCAAAAACAAATTCCTTTAGCTGGTGTAAGACCATTGGGCATGTATGAAATTTGTCCATTGTAGGACGTGGTATTGAAAGATGACTTCATGGATGGTCATGGCTACAGGATATACTAAAAGATTCAATTGAGATTGAAGGTGAACACACTGGAATTTTTTGAGTATGTGAAGCATTTGAAATCCACGTGTTTCAATCTAATTTGACTACAACATTGATTCAGAAGCGTACCCCTTTGAGTAGCCTCCCAATTTGTGCCTAATTTTGGGGCTTTGAAACAAACTATGATCATCCACCAAGCATTAAGGATAAATGGATTTTGTTAGAAATTTTGGTTGGTTAATGCTATGGTGGGAAAGTATAGAAAATGTGGAACTTATCTCTAGGTATGCGAACTATTTGAAAACATTCATGAAAGAAGTGTGGTCTCATGGAGTGCAATGATTGCAATATATGCAAAGAATGGGTATAGACATCGAGTTTTTTTCATCCTACGTGACCATCCTACACACCGTGCACATTACTTTATCATCCTAATCATAACTTAAGTCACTTCACTCACTCTCGTAAAACTACATTTTTATCCCCTCATAAAACTTATTTACCTAACCTTACTAACCTTAACATCCCTAAAATCTCCTAACCACTAGCAACCCATGCTAATTTTTTTTATCTTAACCATATTGTAGACAAAAAATTTTGGTCACACTCCCCTTAGTCCCCTTTAATTAATCAACATAACATATTGAAATAACCATGACCCCTTACCTGACATTTAGATTAAGCTAAGAGAGTAAAAATGTGTAGTATTTCAAACCCTTGACAACCTCATCTAAGTAAAGAGATTTACCATTTCACCACCTTCCTTGTGCATGTCATACAATGTAAAGTATTGATAATAATGGTATAGCTTAGATACCAAATGATAGAATAGAATAAGATTGCAATGACCAAAGAGGGACGGAAGCCTCACAAATATTATTGATCATGAAATCATATTACATAACAATGCAAGAGCTATAATATTTATAGATATTAGACAGCCTCATATGGATAGACATGACACCCTAGCAGACACCAACTACGAGATGATAAGACCCATCTCACATGCACATGTAATTACTACTAATACCAATATTGAATGTTATCTAACATAACAATATTGAATGCAAGTCACTAGACTAGAGTGCACATGTTGCACATTATTAAATAAAAGACAATGCAATAAAATGCAATAAATATGCCTATGCTAAATTATGCTAACATTCCCCCCCTTAATTTTGCATAGTTTCCAATGACGTGGAGAGGAACTCTCTGAACACTGTGAATTTGTCACGTGCAAGTGACTTAGTGAAAACATCTGCCTTTTGTTCAGCTGTAGGACAGAAATGGAGTTGTATGTTGTGCTTCAAGACATGCTCGCGTATGAAATGAACCTGTACTTCAATATGCTTGGTTCTCTCATGAAATACTGGATTGCGAACAAGCTTTAGAACTCCTTCATTATCAACATATACTGGAGTAGATTTGTGTTGTGGTAGACCAATTCCTTCCAGTATTTGGCGTAGCCATATTGCTTCACAAACAGCTTCACCTGCAGCTTGATACTCTGCTTCTGTAGAAGAGCGAGAAACAAAGTTCTGTTTCTTGCTTCCCCATGATATCGGTCCAGATCCCATAAAGAAGACGAACCCTGATGTTGACTTCCTATCATCCATGTTTCTTGCATGATCTGAATATGAATATCCTGTCAAGAAGAAGTTATTGTTCTTCTTGTACTCTAGACCAAGGTCAACTATACCCTTTAGATATCTCAGTATTCTCTTTGTTGCTTTCCAATGACATATTTTCGGTTCTTGCATGAAGCATGATAAATAGCTGACTGCAAAGCTAATATCTGGTCTAGTATATGTCAGGTAAATGAGACTCTCGATCAACTGCCGATAGAGAGTTGCATTCACCGGTGGTGATGGATCGGAACGAGATAACTGAAGTCTTGCTTCCATAGGTGTAGCAATAGGAGTGCAGTCCATCATCCTAAATTTCTCGAGCATTGTCTTGGTGTATTTCAACTGCGACACAAAGATATGATTCTCTTTTTGCCATACTTCCAACCCAAGACAATAGTGCATGAGCCCGAGATCTGTCATGTCGAACGATCGATTAAAATCCTTCTTTGTTGCATTGATCATCTTCACAGAACTGCCTGTAATGACTAGATCGTCAACATAAACAACCACAATGACAATCTCCCCCCCTTGATTTTTGAGGTAGAGATTGGGGTCATAAGGATTCCTTCGAATGCATGACTTATGAGATGCTCATCAATTTTGATGTACCATGCTCGGGGTGCCTGTTTTAGGCCATATAGATATTTTATGAGTCTGCATACCATCATCTCTTTTCCTGGTATTGCATAACCCTCTGGCTGAGTCATATAGACTTCTTCTTGCAAATCTCCATTAAGAAAGGCACTTTTCACATCCATTTGGTGGACTTTCTAACCAAATTGTGTAACTAGAGCAAAGATCAACCTGATTGTCTTGATCTTGGCTGTGGGAGCAAATGTCTCCTCATAATCAATGCCTTCTTGTTGTGCATACCCATTTGCTACAAGCCTTGCTTTATACTTGTCAATAGTCCCATTTGATTTGTACTTAGTCTTGAATATCCATCTACATCCAATGGGTTTCTTCCCTGGTGGAAGGTCGACAAGTTGCCATGTGTTGTTCTTCATCACTGACTGATACTCTGAATCCATGGCATCTTTCCAAGCTTTTGATTGTAGGGCTTCCTGAACTATAGATGGCTCAACTGTTTCAACAACTCTGCTCATTAGGGCATAATTGACCTCTTCACGAGCTTGACTGCAAGTTATAGGTCCAGGATTGGACGATGTACTAGGTGCTTCATCCAAATTTGCATCTCTTATTAATTGAGTATACCATTTATGTAACTTCTTAGCTGTTCCATTGGCTTGTGGTGGATCCAAGTTTTCACCATCATCCAATTCATCATTGTCATCTTCAGTGAGAACATCAAATTCTGTCTTCACAAGAGGTGTATTATGCATGTTTGTTGAGTCGTTAAGTGGAGCATCTGCTTGTTTCTTCTCAAAGAACTCAACATCCCTACTTGTGTATACTTTCTTTGCTTTCGGATCCCATAATCTGTACCCAAGTGCTTCTTCACCGTATCCAATGAATATCAGTTTCTCAGCTTTCATATCCAACTTGTTCCTGTTCTTCTTGGGTATGTGCATGCTAGCTTTACACCCAAATACTCTTAGGTGTGTATTTGATGGTTTCCGATTTGACCATGCTTCTTGAGGTGTCACTCCTTCAAGAGCTACTGTGGGCACTCTGTTCAACAAATAGACTGTAGTTCTTGCAGCTTCTGCCCAAAATGTCTTTGTTAAACCTGAGTCGTCAATCATACATCGCACCATTTCCATGATAGTAGGATTCCTTCTCTCAACTATACCATTCTGCTGTGGTGTGAGTAGGAGGCATTTGTCTACGAATCCCATGAGCTTTCAGGTAAGTCTTGAACTCATTGCTTGTGAATTCCCCCCCTCGATCTGAGCAGAGAGTTTTGATCTTGCGACTGTCATCACCAATCCGGCACTATGATAATTCTTCATCGGGAACTCCTCGTGCTATGATTATTTACTAATGCATAGCCTCTAGTTTGGTGGATGTAATCTGGAAACAAAACAACAACATAACACAAGAATACCATCGACTATGATAAGACAAAATGATGACAAATCTGAAATATCAAAATAAATTATAATATTAACATGAAACTGTTACAATCTCACCCATGAGGTACTTCAAGTGTTATTGACTTCACTTGCCTTTCACCAAGACTATGGGAGAAACTTTACAATTACACCTCTTAATGACTTCTTCAACACATCTTTAAACTGATGGCTTCCTTAGCACACTTCCTACAATATTTCTCATTACTTCCTTCTATGCTAAATGAGGGGGGTGGCCTCTCTATTTATAGAACTTCCAGGCTTATCCATCTTATCTCTAAGATAGGATAAGAAATCCACTCTGATGAATCATATTCCATACCTTAACTCTTATCTGTACATGTAAGCTTATCTGTTAAGATAAGATAAACCTTATCATTTTACATGGGTTCCACATTTTTAGACTTTTTACAAATAAAATACACAAAATATTTATGACCTCACTCCTTGTCTTTATTACCAATATAATATTTCTAATTCCTAATCATGTAGACCCTACTTCTCTAATTACCCAAACTTTGACATTTTAACATTATCGGACCACTTACGACAAATATTTACTTTTTACAACATTCCTATTGTACTTTGACTGTTACCGTACTCCACATTATTGGCGACAACATACTGACGGCGCCGTTATCTTCTATTAGACGCTACTACTAATTATACTTAACAACATCCTATTCCTAATACATAGATTAATGAAATAGAAATTATGGAGGAAAATTTTAGTGTCGACATCTTCCCCCTTCTTAGCTTCTACTCCATCCTCGGAGTAGACTATTCTGGTGCTTGGAAAATCTTCAACTTGTCATGGTTGACCCATTTCGTAATGGGAGTGCCATCTAATTCCTCCAGTCGGTACGTACCATTTTCATGCATAGCTGCTATTTTGTAGGGCCCCATCCATTTTGGAAGAAATTTTCTCTATCTTCTTTTTTTGTATCTGGAATCATATACTAGAACCAAGTCATTCACATGAAATGGAGACCACCGGATCTTTTGATCAAAGTATTCCTTCTGCTTCATTTTCTTCTTATGGCTTGTATCATTTGCTATTTCTCTCATTTCCTCCAGCAAATGAAGATGTACCAACCTTTCTTTTACTGAATCACTTTCATCCATCCTTTCATTTTTCATAACTCTCATAGTGGGAATATCAAACTCAATAGGAAGAATGCCATAGGCCAACTGAAATGGGGAGTATCCTGTTGCTGACTTTGATGTTGCCCTATATGCCCACAATGCTGCATGAATCCTTTTATCCCACTTATGTACCTACAAGGCTGCATCTTTTGCTAGAATTTGACACAACACAAAATTTGTTCGTTCCACCTGTCCATTTGTGTTTGGCTTGTATGTTGTTGCCTTCCCGTGCTTAATAGGAAACTTATTGACTAGGGCTTCTACCACCTCATTAATGAAGTGGCTTCCTTGATCTGTTACAATTTCTAATGGGCAACCAAATCTGGTGACAATGCGTTCATACATGAACCTTGCCACTTCATCCATGGAAGCTATTTTCAATGGCCTAGCTTCAACCCACTTCGTTAAATAATCTGTGGCAACTACAATATACTTATTATGGCGTGATGTAGTTGGAAGTGGACCTACAATGTCTATTCCCCACTTTTCAAAGGGACCAAGGGGAAGAATAGGACATAATGGAGCTGATGAAGTCTTACGGTTACCATGTGTTTGACAAATATCACATGTCTTACAATAATTATAACAATCTTTAAAAAGAGTGGGCCAGTGATAACCTGCATCCAAGATCCTTCTTGCTGTAAGTTATCCAGAGAAGTACCCTCCACATGTACCATTGTGGAATTTTTCTAGCAGTTCCTTCCCTTGATCACGTCCAACTGCCCTCTTGTACTATCCATCAGGTCCTATTCGAAATAATACTCCATGCAAAATAGCATATGGACGACTGGTTTGAGTAATCTTTCTCTTAGTCTTTGCATTGGCACCATCAGGAAACTTGAATTCATTCAGATAATTCCAAATATCTATGTATTCACTAGAGATTATGTCAAGGGATAACAATGCTGCATCGGGGAAATCATCATCATCACAAGATGATCATAAACCATCATAGGCTCGAGAGAGTGCATCTGCATTGACATGCTTCTTTCCTGGCCTATCTATAATATCAAATTCAAATTCTTGTAGCAAAATTATCCATCTTGCTATCCTCCCTGATGGGTTAGGCTTATTTACAATATATTTTAGAGCCTGATGATCTGTTACAACTAGAAATTTTTGCCCTAGCAAGTAATTTCTAAACTTCTTTACAGCAAAAATGATAGCCAGAGCCTCTTTTTCAGTTACAGTATAATTTACCTCAGCACTGCTCATTTGTCTTCTCCCAAAGTAAATTGGATGTTCATTCCCATTTTCATCCTTTTGGCTCAAAGTACTTCCTAGTGCTGCATCTAAGGCATCAGTGTACACAATGAATGGCTTGCTCCAATCTGGATTCTTCAAAACAGGTGAAGACACCAGGGCTTCCTTCAGTTGTCTAAAAGCTTCATGCGCCTTATTTCTTGGTTCATAAGTAACATCCTTCTTCAAGAACTGGGTTAGTGGTTGTGCAATCTTTGAGAAATTCTTGATGAACCTTCTATAGTAACCCACATGGCCTAAGAATGATCTCAATTTACTTCTATTAATAGGAAATGGTAAATCTTTGATTTTTGAAACTTTATCAGGATCAATACCAATACCATCTCTGAATACAACATGCCCTAAGAAAACGCCTTTAGAACATCCAAAGACACACTTTGTAGGGTTTAGTGAGGCTTGTGCTTCATCTAACCTTTGAAATGATGTCTCCATTTAGTGCAAGTGGTCCAACTTGCTCCCATAGATGCAAAAATCATCCAGAAATACTCTGATGAAGGTCCCAATGTAGGGTTCAAACACCCTATTCATCAAACGCTAGAATGTTGCTGGAGCATTACACAACCCAAAAGGCATAACTCTATAAACAAAACGTTCCCCAAGGAGTGGTGAACGTGGTCTTCAGTCGATCTTTCTCTGCTATACGAACTTGGTTGTAGCTGCTATATCCATCAACAAAACTATAGCACTCCTGGCCAGCTACTTCGTCCAAGATCTTATCTGAAAATGGAAGAGGGTAATGATCCTTCTTTGTTGCCTTATTAAGCTTCTTGTAATCAACACAAATGCGTAGCTTCCCATTCTTTTTTTATTGAGATCACAATGGGAGAAACCCATTCTGAATTCTCCATAGCAAATATGAATCTTGCATCAAGCAACTTATTTATTTCTTCTTTTACAGTCTTGGAAAAATTAGGATTCATTCTATATGGCATTTGCTTTATGGGCTTAGCACCATCTACCAACTCAATACCATGTTCTACCCAACTTACTTGACGGAGTTCCTTGTAATCAAAAGTGAATAGGTGTATGTACCTTTGAAAGAGCTGGAGGTAGGATTCCTTCTCACTCTCCATCACAGCATCACCAATCTTTATTTGTTGGAGAATCATCAACTTCTTCTTCAGATAATTTTGTGGGGTCATGAGTTGGTGTGACTGGAACGATATCCATGACTGAAACATCCACCTCGCTTTCTTCATCTTTAGTGTCCACTTCATTGGTACTAGAGTAATCAGAGGATGTCCAATCATCAATTTCATCACTTGAATCCACAGGTTCTGCTTTATGATGTCGAGGGATCACATTTATCTTCACCCTCTCTCTACCATGTCCAAGTGTCATGAAACCTTCATTCCAATAGTTTCTTGCATGAACTCTCCTTAGCCATGGTCTTCCCAGCAACATTGGGTACACAACAGTACCATTTTTCATCACCTGAAAGTCTACCACACATACAACACCCATAACAGATATTGCCACATTTGAAACTACACCTCCCGGTTTAGTTTTTCCTTTATTTAATGACCTTAACATAAGTGTTGAAGGGCGATCAATTTTTAAACCCAACATATTCATTACAGACTCGGTCATTACATTAACTGCAGCACCTCCATCAACTAAGACATTATGAATTGAAATGCCATTACATAATACCTCAGCTTGTGGAGCATAGGGTATCCGCCTCTGCCTCTAAAACAAGGACCTCAACCTCCTTCCTTCGTCGAGCATTGAGTCCACTTCACAACTCCTGCCTCTTCTCAGAAGACATAGCCAAGAGTTGAATGTAATATTTGCAGGCCTTTTGGACAGATCTTCCAAGATGGAGTATGGTCCTTGCCCCTGTGAAATCAGAAAATCCTGCACACCCAACTTTCTTCTCCTATGTTTCTTACTAGTTTCTTCTTTCATCTTCTTAGGATCATTTCCATCTTGATTATCTTTTTCTTTTTTTCTTTTTGTTACAGACACATCTACTTCATTATTTCTGCTCTTATCTACTACATCAAAAGAATTCACATGTGATTTTCCTTTATCATTATCTCCTTTACCAGATGTAGAAGCTCTATCTAGACAATTATACTTATAATGACCCTTTTTATACAACCATAACATACAACTTCAGAAATATTTCTTTTTGGACCTCTATCTCCTCCCTGAGAACTAAATTCCTTTCCTTGAAGAAGATTAATAGTTAACTGACCCATCTTTTTGAGAAAATCTTCATACTCAATAGATGTACTAGGAGAAATATTTGTGCTCACCGGGAGTGGTTGTGGATTCTGGACCAAAGGTGCTGGTGTAGGCTCTACTTTAGCAACAATTTTTTTGGGCTCCTCTTCCATGCTTTCTTCTTGCCTTCTTGCAATCTCCTTTGCTTGTTCAATGGTAGTTGGGCGGTCATACTTCACTCGTTGTCTGATCTCTGGCTTCATCCCAAGAATGAAGTGCTTACAGAGGAGATTATCCACGCCATTCATCAACCCATCCGCTAATCCTTCCTTCCGGATCTAAGCATCGAGCTTCCTCCTTAGCTCTAGAACACGAGCATGATAATCCCTTATCTTCTCCTTCTCTCCTTGGGATAGCTTTATGATCTCGATCATGAGATCTGCATATTTCTGTTGTTCACCAAATTATTCAAGAAAACTTTCAGTTAATAAATCCCATGAATTTTTCAGATTATCACCTAGTGTTTCAAACCACCTAAGTGATGAACCATCCAAAAAGGTAGGAAAAAATTTAGTCCATTGTTCCCTTCTTATAAGGCCATTACAAATACAAGATCGTTTAAACTCTTGAATGAAAGAAGAAGCATCTTCATTAGATTGAGATAAAAAAATAGGAATCTTTCCCATTTTCAAAAGTAACCACCGTGAAATACCAACCCACAAGTACAATTAACAAGACTTATGTGCACAAATAATTGGAATCACTATACTAGAAAGTGACTTTATACCTTTCTACAGTAAAATAGAAATGACCACGATAAACTATTCACAGTAAAACTTGACTTACTGCGGTAAAAACTGACTTACTGTGGTAAACGCTATTCACGGTAAAAAGTGACTTTACTGCGGTAAATCCTATTCCAGCAAAAATGACTTTACCATGGTAACTACTATGCACAGTAAAAAACAAGGTTACCCTTTAATTGATTTTTGACTAAGTGGGAATATCTCTCCAGAAAATCCACCAACGAGGAATGGTCTCGGCAACGGAACCAAAATGTCATCACCAATCTGGCACTATGATAATTCTTCACCGGGAACTCCTCGTGCTATGATTATTTACTAATGCACGGTCTTTAGTTTGGTGGATGTAATCTGGAAACAAAACAACATAACACAAGAATTCCATCGACTATGATAAGACAGAATGATGACAAATCTGAAATATCAAAATAAATTATAATATTAACATGAAACTGTTACAATCTCACCCATGAGGTACTTCAAGTGTTATTGACTTCACTTGCCTTTCACCAAGACTATGGGAGAAACTTTACAATTACACCTCTTAATGGCTTCTTCAACACACCTTTAAACTGATGGCTTCCTTCGCACACTTCCTACAATATTTCTCACTACTTCCTTCTATGCTAAATGAGGGGGGTGGCCTCTCTATTTATAGAACTTCCAGGCTTATCCATCTTATCTCTAAGATAGGATAAGAAATCCACTCTTGACAAATCATATTCCATACCTTAACTCTTATTTGTACATGTAAGCTTATCTGTTAAGATAAGATAAACCTTATCATTTTATATGGTTTCCACATTTTTAGACTTTTTTACAAATAAAATACACAAAATATTTATGACCTCACTCCTTGTCTTTATTACCAATATAATATTTCTAATTCCTAATCATGTAGACCCTACTTCTCTAATTACCCAAACTTTGACATTTTAACATTACCGGACCACTTACGACAAATATTTACTTTTTACAACATTCCTATTGTACTTTGATTGTTACCGTACTCCACATTATTGGCGGCACCGTACTGACGGCACCGTTATCTTCTATCAGATGCTACTACTAATTATACTTAACAACATCCTATTCCTAATACATACATTAATGAAATAGAAATTACGGAGGAAAATTTTAGTGTCGACACGACCAACTTCATTCTCAACAAGTGCTTTGAACTTCTGAAATGTCTCAAAGGCTTGACTCTTGTTCCTTAGAAAATATATCCACATCTTTCTTGAGTAGTCATCAACACAAAGCATGAAGTATTGACATCCATAATGACTTGGTTACATGGGTCCGCAAAGATCGGTGTGCACCAAATCAAGCTTTCCCTTAGCTCTATATGTGTTCTTTTGGAAGGGTATTCTGTGTTGCTTTCCAGCTAGGCAATTGTGACACTTTTCAGTGTTGTGCTTGAGTGTAGGCAATCCTTTCACCATGTTTCCCTTTTGAAGTGTTTGGAGATAGCCAAAACTGATGTGACCATATCTGCGATGCCATAGTTCAGCAGATTGTGCGTCTTTGGCCACTAGAGCTTGATCATCCTTGTGGACAAAATCAAGTTGGAACATTCGTCCCACATCAGAGGCTCTTGCTACAATCTTGGAACCTCTTAACTTATCTCTTATCAAGCACACTTTTTTTCCATTATTACTGTCAAAATCCAACTTCAAGTTGTGATCAAGGAGTTGACTAACTGATAGCAAATTCTTGGTCAACCCAGGTACATACAATACATTTGTGATTTTGCAGTCATGCTTTCCAAGAGGTAGTGAAATGTTTCCAATCCCCTTGACACAGTATGATGAGTCATCACCTAATGACACATGGTTCTTGTTAGGTGAGTCACGCAGTGTGTAGAACCAATCCTTGCGTCCAGTCATGTGTCGAGTTGCACCCGAGTCAACATACCAGATATCTTGTGTGGACTTGGTTTCTTCATCAAATTGAGCAGAATACATGTGGTGTCCTTCATATGAATCGTCCTCATGTTCGGCAATGTACCCTTGTTTGGGTTTTCTTTGCCAATTACCATTTTTCTGCCCTTGATTGTTGTTGTTGTTAGACTTCCCTTTATTTGAATTATTGTTACCCTGATGGTTATTGGGTTTTGAATTGCTTGATGAACCCTTTTTATAGGAATTGTACCAACAATATTTGATGTCATGTCCCCCTCTATTGCAAATGGGACACTTCTTGGTGTTGTCTCGTTGACTTTGGTTTTGTTGAGACTTCTTGTGATCGGACTGAAATTTTCCCTTTCCTTTATGATTGGAAGATAGTGCTTGCTCATCTTCCTGATCTTTGTTGTTCATTGCCTCTTCTTGTTGGAGTAGATTGACCAACTTCTCAAAGGTGACTGTGTGTTCACTCATATTGATAGTTGTCACAAAGATTCTGTAGGAAGGAGGAAGTGCTCGCAACACAATTGGTACGAGGTCTTCATCACTTATCTCTTTTCCCAATGCCAATAGAGATGCCCTCAAAGTAGCAACTCGTCTAAAAAAAACTTCAACCTTCTCATTGTCCTTGAACTTGAGAGTATGCAGTTGTGATAGTAGGTCGAGGATGACATTCTTGTTCTTTGCTTCATAGACTGTGCTCAACTTATCCCATGCATCCTTGGCCGATGTGGCATCTCTAATGTGGGGTTGCACATCATCTGTTACGCTAAACAAGATGATCAACTTGGCCTTTTGATTGGCCCTTTAAAATTAAACTTGTTGTTTTCCATCATTAAGTGATCTTGTTGTTTTTCCATCTACAACTGTCCATAGGTCTTCAAACTCAAGTTACATCTTGATCTTCAGTTTCCATGCAGCATAGTTGTCTCCTCTAAGTAGTTGTGAATCTGGCAAGAAGAACTTTGGTGCTTGTGCACCCATTTCTGTAATCTAAATTTCTGAAACTCTGAATTTCTGACAAAGGGTGAGGCTCTTATCACTCCAGGTTTATGGTCTCCCTCTCAATATACCATCAGGCCGATATACCAAACCTTTCTATATATGCTCCCTTCTGATATACCCGTCGGTACGTGGAAGAAGATCACCCTTTCAATATACCCATCAGTACGGAAAGAGGTGTTAACGCACGTGAAATAATTTAGTACGTGGTACTTAGACACTATGGAGAGGGGTTTGTGCAAGCACAAACAGATGGGAGGGCTCAAATGTGTGTGTATTGTGTCCTTATTACTCCCAGTCAATTTTATAGGGTCGATGCCCAGACGACATTTAGGTAGCTGAGTTAGGTGTTAAGCGTAGTAGTAGTCATGAAGGCATCACCCGTAAGCGCTTCCCAGAGGCACCGTGTATACCGAACACTGCTATGAGATCAAAGATCTTGTGTCATAGAACCAAACATAAAATAAAAAACTTACACTTTTTTTTTCACTTTATGCACCAAGATTAGTAAAAAATGCTCCAAAAGTACATCAAAATGAAGTTTTTGTGTCCCCCCTCTTTACAAAAAAGGGTCTAGAATCACAAAATATACAATTTAGGCCAAAAATATTTTTTTACCCCCCAATAGGTGTTTTTCCGCTAAATTTAGTGGTGGCTCTAAATGTGTTTGGTGAGATTCTAAATTTAAAAATCTCCCAAAATTTAGTAATTTCTCCAAATTTTCTAAAAAAAATAATTTAATAAAAAATATGGAGAGAATGGGAATTGAACCACTAACCTGTTTGTTCCCAAGATCCAAACAAACAATCTAAATATTGTTTTCACCTTTTCTCACAAACCGTGATCTGGGTTTTTCTAAAATTTTGACAAAAACATCATACAATATTTTTCTTCAAACTCAAAAAATTTCAAAAGAATCAGAATCTTATTTTTTTAGATCTTACCAATTTACCAGCTAGATCTGATTTTTTTTTCAAAAAAAATGATCTGACTTGTATAGATTTTTCGTCACATGTAGACGTTGAATCTGAAGATGATGTAAAATGAAAAGTTGTGCACCTCCTCCTTATCTTTCCATTAAAAAAACAGCACATCAATCCGAAATTGTATGAAAAATTTACGTCCTTTTTTCTAAGAGCTATCTGCTGGAATTTTGTTGATGGGACTGCTTCAACCTTTGCTCCCGAATTCCTCACACCTCCACTTTCAGATCTAATTTTTTTTTATTAGATATGATTTTTTTTTCACTCTTTTTTTTTAGATTTACAATTTTTTTCAAGATCTTTCTCCTTTTTTTTAAGATCTCTCACAAATCTTTTTTTTTCAAGATCCTTTTTTTTTAAGATCTCCAAATCTGAAATATTCCGCCAATATGTTGGATCAATTGGCTATGCCAATGACCAATCAAAAAAAATTTACCTTCCAAATAAGTGGATAGTTCAAATTTTAGTTGAGGGATGCTTGGAAGGAATGGAGGTTGCGAGATGCTTCAATGGCTCTCCTTTGATACAGATCTTCTTCTCCAATGGATCCTCTCCAATAGTGCTCCTCTTCAACCTTGCTTGGATAAAACCTACTCTGATACTAAATGATAATAATGGTATAGCTTTGATACCAAATGATATAATAGAATAAGATTGCAATGACCAAAGAGGAACAGAAGGCTCACAAATATTATTGATCATGAAATTAGATTACATAACAATGCAAGAGATGTAATATTTATAGATATTAGACAACCTCATATGGATAAACATGACACCCTAGTAGGAACCAAATACAAGATGATAAGACCCATCTCACATGCACTTGTAATTACTACTAATACCAATATTGAATGTTATTCAACATAACAATATTGAATGCATGTCACTAGACTAGAGTGCACATGTTGCACTTTATTAAATAATATACAATGCGATAAAATGCAATAAATATGCCTATGCTAAATTATGCTAACATAACCTAGACATCTCATTATGGACTTACTCCTAGCCTATTAATTAACTGAGATTGAGTATCTACTTATCTTAAACAATTGAGACTCTTTCAAACCCTAAAATTAAAGTCTTATTCCTTCTCCAACAACACTCTCACTTATCTAAGTGCCAACCCTCAATTGAGACCTGAATTTCCATTCAAGATCACGCTAAACATAGTAAAGATCAGGCTATTTTTTGTAACTTTGACAAATTCACCCTAATCGACTCTAGTTTATCCTTGGCTGATGTCAGTCACCGAAAGTGCTATCGATTCCTTTATATATGATTTTACAACTCTTTACATGGGTTGGTCATTCAATTTTTGGAGTTATATTAAAATAAAGTGTGAATCACAGATCCATTCCTTCATTCAAATGACCTCTACACACCACTAGAGTGAAGCACAAGTAACGGGTTCTCTCCTAAATCATTGGAGTATCCATGAGAACACACATGTTGCACTTCCATGGAATTAAACTGGCCATCACCTCGCCTATCAACCACCATCCACTTTCATTCACAAGATATTCATAACAACAAGTAAGTAATGTGGTTTTCATCATCTGTACTTACTTTACCATTGATCTTTTACTTCCTTCAGTATTTCCATTTATGTTATTACGCAAATATCTCCATCATCCTACCAATCCATCAACCCAACCATTTTAAGCCTTTCCACCTTTCCTAACCTCTTCCTCCACATTCACGAGTCTTCTCAGTTATATTATGAGCCTAACCACACCTTCCTCACTCTCTCTGTAATCATAGAGAATCCCAAAAGCCATTTTTAGTAAGTTATTACCCATTTGCCCTACCGATGTCGGTTTACTTTACCGCCATTGGTTTCACCCCTATACCGATGTCGATCATTTGACCGATATCAGTCTTTGTGTCATTTTATACCCTCTGATCAACAAGCCTTTAGTTCAACCAAAAGAAACCCAAACCTCACTTGAGCATTCCTAGACCCTTTATCAAACATCTATCAAACCTACAAAACCCATAAAAAGCTACCAAACCTCTAGATCTAATTGTAACTGTTCCTGTTAGATTAAATTTACTTATTGTATTATCATGAGATACCTAAATTGTACAACTACAGTAGGATTTCCTTATTTCATGGTATTTTTTGCATTAAATTATATTTGAAAGTGGATTGACAGTCTTCTAGGTAGCACCTCTCTTCTCAGATCTAGCACTCGCTAGGAATTCCGCTAACCTATATTATTAATGCTATTTTGTGGTCTTGTTATATTTCTTACAAGTCGTTCCTCCTAGCCAAAGGGAAGATCTCCATGATTAGATCGGATCAAAAGTCAATAATGCATGTATTCTACCTTTGATCTTTTATTTTATAGGTATTCCTCCTAACCTTTTACCTTATCTGTTTTACGCAAACTATTCGGTGAAAATTTTTGGCACCACCCGATGGGACCTTTGTTGGGTTTCGTTGCATTTGTTAATTTTTAGGGAAAATTCTTGTGTGGCTATTTCATTTGAAACAATTTCACATTAAGCTTCTTCTCTGGAAACATTCTCTTCTTCTAATTATCTCACTGACATTTATCTTTTGGAATTAAAAATAAATTTTCTTTCGTTTCTTGCATTTCATCTAGTGAAATTCATACTCTTTACCCCTTAAAATTTGTTCTCATTGAATATAATTTGTGGATTTGGGTTTAAAATATTTACATCTCATTTTTTTATGTTGTATTATAGGTCATTTAAATTGTGGGAAACCTATATGCTGGAACTCAGGACCAGTTAATGGTTGAAAAATTTAACCATAGCTCACATTTTTAACACTCTCTCTCTATACCAAACCACTGAAAAAATTTAAATTTATTAAACAACATATTTCTTAGAAGAAGCTATCAAATATCACACACTCAGAGGATTAACAATGGGTTCTAGCTGGTTTTCTAGCTATTCAACATATCAGAGTAGGGCTTCGAGTACTGCAAAGATTATATTGGGGACAACATGCCAAAACTTACTTGAAACCAACCATAGTTGTTAGTTTTCCTAAGGCACCCTCGGTAACAAAAAACTTTATTCTATTCGCAAGTTAGTCCTAAATGGCTTAGGCCACAACATAAAATCTACATCATAGGATTTCATGTTTGCTAGCTTTTGCTTGAATTGTGTTTTTAGGTGTGAGTTCATATTCTTCATTTTTTTCTCTCCATACATACTCCACAATCATAGCTGGTGTATTCCAATTGTTTCTGAGTGTGTTAGGACTAATCATTACCATAGTCAATCTCTGAATTGGTCTTTTTATTTGACCTAAATCACCAAAAATTCACTTTTTCTATTTTTCACATATTTCACAGTAACCGGTGTCGATCCATCGACCACCATCAGTTTCATCATATCAACACCATCGGTTCACTGACCATCGTCGATTTTATGTTGTTTTGGTAATTTATGCCAAACTAACATTCAATATACATTTCTTTTCTTTCTGTGACTTCCTATATAACTTTACTACATCTCTGAGTCTTTGATATTACCTTCATATTCCATTCCTACTTTGTCTTCATCATTTATGGCCAGATTTGTAAATATTTCATTTCTCCATAGTAACCGACATCGGTCTAGCTGATTTGCGGTGGTTACCCTATCATACTGGCATTAATTACCTAACCGACGTCAGTCTCTGTGTTCTAATTTTTCAATCAGAACAACAATTAAATAACACCTTTAAGACCAAATTTTGACCATTCTTTCTATGTTTCTACATCATCATCATGGCTTAGATCACTTGTTCTATTGTCAGTCACATGGTTATGACTCATAAACAAGCCAACGCTCTCGTGTTCCATGCTAGCTGTTAACCTCTTCAACCTAGCCCATCACCCCCTTCCATCTCATCACCTATGAAACCCAATCAGTCTCTTACCATACCCACTAGTGATGAGTATTTTATGAGACACCTTGATCAAAGCCTCATCACTATATAATATTACCTTACTCATCTACCTGAGATTCTTTAGGGAAACTTGTATATGGTATGTCTATGTCTGTTCCTCCTACTCTTGAACCCACTTATGTATCATTTACTACCAGCGTAGCCTTAGCCTCTTCCACCTTACCACCCATGGTTTCCTAACTTGACCCTACATCATTTATATTTTTTTTACCTATGACATCTATCACACCTTTGACGTTTGTAGTGCCTATGACATTCATCATTCTTTCATCAACCGCCCTTAGTATAGGTCTATCTATGTCCTCCACTTCTCATATACCCATTGCATCTGAGCCACCACTGGTGTCGACAACCCATACTCCCTTCTAAAATATTTTCCTCTCCATCCTACAGTCTCTTCCTTTGATTGCTATGAGTGTCTTTATGTCCACCAACCTACCTATAACTATCACCAACAACCCCCTATTTCATCTATTGTTTATTCAAGGTACTTTCCCTCTACATCTATTCCGGACTATGTTACTTCATCAAATATTCATACTCGACACCACCACATATTGGGATGTCATTCATGTCATAACCACCTTATCTACCCCCTTATATTGTAGGGGATGCCTTGTCATCACAACCTACCAATGATCTTATCAAAGTGATGATGGACAAGATGCAGACATTAGAAGCATCTGTCTTCAGCTCATGTAATTATCTGACATACGAAGATATTTGTAATGATCCCATTCACCCATCCATTCCAATTCATCCACACCCTGCCCATTGGGAAATGCCTAAATTCAACTGATTAAAAGAAAATAAGACCCACAACAACACTTGTGGCATTTTAAACATGTGTGTTATCTAATTGTTGATGATGACACTTTGCTCTTGTGGACATTCCCAATGTCCTTTATGAGACTAGTTTTATATTCCATATTTTCATTTAATCAGGTAGCTCAGGATTTTCTAGACCAAATTTCTATCAACATTTTCAAGAAGGTCACCATGGCCGACTTGTATGTGACACACCAATATGAAGACAAATCTATCATAGATTTTTTCACTCGTTGGTGGAGCCATATCAAAAAACTCACATTCCAATTACCTAAGACAAATTTGATAGAGATTTTCACTAGATCTTGTGCTAGACACATCTCTCCAACTCTCCAAGTTCAAACCTTGCACACATTTTACAAGGAATTCACTATTTCTCGTAAACTTCAAATATATGTCATTGAAGAGAAGAAGATACATTTGCATAACAAGAATGTTGCATTTAAAGCAAATGATACCTCTTCTTATTACAAACCATAAAATAATTATTTTAAAGAAAAAGGATCTATCAACGTAGTAGTTTTGAAACTTGGCCCATCTCATCCATCCAACCAATCAAAACCTTCTACCAACCTTTTTCCTTTTTAGGATTTTTAGTTCAAGAAGGAGAAAATAAAATATAATCCCATTGGAGAACCCTACTATTCAGTTTTAGAAAAAATTCTAAAATCCAGAGAAATCACTCTTCCACCCGTCAAACAACATACTGGTTTTGACCCTTCTCATCCCATGCCTATATGGTATAAAGAAAATGATTACTGCAACTATGACTACGTTAAAGGTTATAGTGAAGGTAATGGTACAAATTTCAAAAACATCATCCAAGAAATGTTAGATAATGGAGATCTCATCTTGGATAATGCTAATGCACTAGCTAATCAGAACCTTCATATCTTCAAGTTGTTCCCAAATCACACCCTTTCGTCTAACCAAACTAACTAAACTTCAACTAGTGATAGTAACATTCATGAGGTTCATGCCATTTTCAACGTCATACCATCTCCTTCTGCTCAATTTCCTCTCATTCCATCTATCGAGGAGATTATTACATGAACTCCTTCATCCACAGAGGGACCTATTTCATCTGCTACTCTACCCATAGAGGAGTCTCTCTTATCTTCTTCTTCACCCATGTAGGAGTCCACCATATTTGCCGATGCAGTTGCCCCACTCACCTCTTAACTTGACGAATAACTCGTAGTACTTACTCTTCTACCCACAGGAGAGTCATGCTTAGCTTTTTATTCACCAAAAGAAGAACCTACCTCATCTAACTTTTCTTCTCCCCTACCCACAGGGGGTCCATTAGTAATATCCCTTCTTATTGGTGACAATTTTCCACTAGCTTTCAAGGATCATATTGATATGGTCTTATCTCTTCTACCCATAGAGTCTAAAGCCAACCATTTCCTTATCTCATAGATATTCTTTACAGGGATTACTACCAAATAAATATCATCTGAACTTACATTGGTGCCATTCTCACTTTTAGCCAACCACTTGGATTATGTTGACAATTCCATGCTTTGGGGAAGTCTTCAACTTCCTATCTCAACTCAAATGCAGATATTGTCCGTTGACACTTCCATGATCTATCCAAAGGTGATTTAGAATACCAAACCCACCATGTCCATGCCAATTGTAGCTACCCTTTGATCACCCTCACCCTCACCTAAACCTATACCATCAAACAAAAATTTTCCTATACCTAAAACCCTACGTACACCTATATCTTCCTCCACATCCATATTCATTACCACTATGGGAGTCATGCTAACATCAAACATAGTCCATCCTCATGTCAAACTCTATTTAGCAATGTTCTCACAAGCTGTCACAAATAATATTCCCCCACATAAGAGGAATACCCAACCTCTTATGCCACATACACCAACTTTTCCTCACTACCCCTCTATCACTTTCACCACTTCAATCTATTCTAGGTCCCCACCCATTAACCTTGATCAAGTAGCCTCCTACCCAGGGTAAAATAAAAACACAACAGTCCAACTCCTCGTCATGATCCTTTGTTCCACTCAAATTACCTACACAACCTATGCATTTTTCATCACCTACATTCTTTATGCCTCCTATACCCACACCATTTATTGTATCCTCATCATTACCCATGCCATTCCCTTCTCCTCAACCAATCCCTTCCGCATTGCCTCTTACCACCACCTTAACCGCACCTCCATTATTGACTTTTCTAACCCATCCCCTTCTGCCATTTGACTTCCCTTCTACATCACACACTCCTTCAACTTTACCCAAGAAGGTGCAACCAAATCCCAAAACACCACTACCTTCCAAAGAGGTAGTTAAACCTACACTGCCTCTAATAACTAGTTCACCTACTACACCTTTACCTAGGAAGGTACAACCCAAAAATTTTTTTGTACTATATACCAAATAGGTATTCAAACTTACTAAACCTCTAATACCACTTCTTGTGACACCTCTCCCACTAAATTCACCCACACTTCCATCTAGACCCACACTTACTTCACATTGTGATCCATTGGCAAGGTCTTATGCCAACATCTTAGCTAACCTTTTATAAACCTTTGTCATCACATTGCCACAACTTAGACCTTACGACCCACTCAAACCCAAACTAAAAGAGTTTTATGATACCAAAATTTGTGCTTACCATCATGTGTTAGGGCATGATGTGGAAAATTGTAAGGATCTTAAGACTATTCTTCTTCAAATATGTCCTCTCGAAGAAAACTTTGATGATGATGATAGTTTAGATAAGGACTTTATTATAATTACACCTATCACCATATAGCCTTATCCCTTACCTATTCATCAACCTCCATCTCCACAACCCTTTTATCCTCTTCCAACATTTGATATCAATATGGTCTGCATCAGAGAGCTAGCCAAACCTCCACCAAAATGCCAATGTGTCGTATTGCTTTCACAAAACCATTATATTCCCTCAACATATTTTTTCCCATCCTGTAACTACACCTTTTGCGACTCACCTTCTCCTTCACCGTAGATCAATATGGTTCAAGTTTCCACTCAATCCCATAAGGACAAAGGAAAGGAGAAAATAACCATCTCATCTGCTACTCCTTTACCCAACATTCCATCTACACCTGCACCCAAAATCATCATTCATGGATCTGCATATTCTATTTATGAAAGAGTTTCTTAGGGTACAAAGCTTAAAATATTACACCAGTCTCGTCTCAAAATGTGTTTGTACGACCTCATCCAAACCTTTGAGTCTCATCATCGGGACCTCATTGAGGTCCTCCAATCTATTGAGGGTCTACCTAATGACCCTACGCCTTTTACATCCATTATCACTCCTCACCAAGTTGCCTCTCTCACCACTTTGCCCCATTTCTCTACTCCCGCTACCACTCATCAAGTAACCTCTCTCAGTTTCTCTAATGAAGAGAATGCACAGATCTCCAATCAGATGATCATGAACCTGCCTTATTCATTTTTTTCTATGTTGATAATATATGCATTTCACATGTTATGAGCAATGAAGGTTCCACTATCAACATCATTTCCTCCCATACGTACAACCAAATGTGCATCCATGCCAATTACATGCATAATAACCCAGTTATGTTGCATTTATTTTTGTCTACATTGATAATATATGCGTTTCACATGTTATGATCAATGAAGGTTCCACTATCAACATCATTTCCTCCCATACCTACAACCAAATGTGCATCCATGCCAATTACATGCATAATAACCCAGTTATGTTGCATTTATTTAATGATGCCATGAATTCCACCCTTGGCACCATCATTCTCCACATTCACGTGGGCCTCATGCCATTCCTAAATTATTTAGTCTTAGAGGGGGAATTCAAGTACAAATTGTTGCTTGGCTAACCCTAGATTCCCACCATGGGTTGTGTTCCTTAAACCTTACACCATTGTTTAAAATTTGAACATGAAGGACACAACTACACCATCTCGGGTGATCCTTCACCATTTAAAACATGTAACATGATCTACCAACCTAATGATTTCCTTATCCCAGTTAAGGAATATACCACCGCTTCTGCTCCTTCTTCAGCCACTATCCCATCTACCATTACTTACGCATCCACTTCAACCACTACCTCATACAACACTTCTACCACTACATCTTCCACAACTAACTCCTTAATTCCAACTGCTGTCGTAGCTTTTGTAGCTGACCCATTAGCCAACCCATCTACTTCTCAAACATCAAATGCTTCTTCTTCCTAGCCATCTAGTGACTCACCCATTCCTACTACCCATATACCAACTACCAATCCCTTAGAAGGTTTTTTTCAATGCCTCACTCTAGGGGAGTACCACCTTTATAATATTGACACAATCCTTACTCCTCAAGAGTATGATAACCTTCACCAACATCCTCGCTATGATCATCGCGTAGGTGAAGTTTTCCCTTATGGTCCTTCCCACCTTCGCACCAACTTAACGTATGGGGGACTTGATGATTTTACCTACTCATCCAAGCCACCTTCCCAAACTTGACCATTTTCCTTCGACCTTTAATCTCTCACCAACTATTGCTTCACCCACACCTTCCTCAATCATTGTTCTTGGAAGGGCTTTGGCTTTGATTTTTATGATCAATGTTGCCATACTATCATTCATTTCACCACACATAAGCATAAAGACCGTAGTGGTATTGGATTTTCCAAACCACCTCCCAAGAAGGCCTGAATCAAACTCATTAAGGATGATAAAACTTCCCCACCCCATTCACCTACCTCACCACCTTCACCTACAAAGTCTATGGATCCAAAATCCATTCCTCCTAACTTTTGTTTTTCATGAACACCATTTCCCTGGGACCTATGAATTATCAGCATGATGGCGAGGCTCCCTCTTCTCTTCCCTTCCTATATCCTAACACGATCAATGAAAATACGCCTTCTATTAACATCATTCAATGTCTAGATGATGAGTCTATCCTAACCTACCTTGGTGTGGAATATTCTTATATCCACTAGTTGTTACCTTCTGAGATGCAAACAATGTTGAATGAATTGACCATCAAAATCAACATTCACACTTAGGATGACCTGCACATTTTAAAAATAGGCCAATATTTAGAAGTTGTTGAATAAGAAGCTTTCACTTCTTTCCTCCAGGATCATAACAATGATTTTGCTTAGTCCTACACTGATATGCCCAGTATTGACCCAAACATTGTGGTCCACAATATCGTAACCATTCCTAATGTCAAACCCATGAAAAAAAAGCTGTGAAAAATGCATCCTCGAATTACCCTTCAAAAGAACTCTAGTGCCTCATTTTTTTTCCTTAATTACACCCATTGATTATCCCCAACGGTTCTCTAACATTGTTCCTATCACAAAACTGACAGGGGACTCCACATTTGCATGGATTTCTATGACCTTAACCTGGCTTGCCCCAAAGATGACTTTCCCCTACCTAGTATCAACCAACTAGTTGATCTCACAGCCAGCCATGAGATAATATCACTCATGGATGGTTTCTCGGGTTATAACCAAATATTACTCGCCTCGGAAGATCAACACAAAACCACCTTCATCACTCATTGTGGGACCTTCTACTATTGTGTCATGCCCTTTCACCTTAAAAACATTGGTGCTACATATCAACGGGATATGACTTATATATTTCACGACATCATGCATAACATATTGGAAGATTATGTAGATGATATTTTTTCCAAATCCAAACATTGGGATGAACACCTTATAGTCCTTAAGGTTGTATTTGACCGTCTCATCAAATATTGTGTTTTCCTCCAACCTAAGAAGAGTGTCTTTGTTGTTCTCCTCAGGGAAGCTCTTTGGTTTTATCATTTCTTTCCATGGCATTGAAATTTATCCCACTAAAATCAATGCTATTCTTGAGATGCCTCCATCTACTAACATTTGTCAACTTCGTAGTTTGCAAGGCAAGTTACAATCTATTCGTCGCTTTATTTCTTAGCTTTTTGACCATTGTCATCCATTTCATCATCTTCTCAAAAAGGATGTCTCCTTCAAATGGGTTGATGAATGCCAAAAATCCTTCGATTACTGAAAAAATAACCTCCTCCAACCACCTGTGCTCATTCCATCTAAGGATGACCAACCATTTTTACCTTTACATTTCTACCACTGATCATTCCCCTCAGTACCATGTTCAGTCATCGTGACGAGAAACACAGGGAGCAAGTGGTTTATTATATAATCCATACCCTTTTAGACTACAAGACTAGATACACTCATGCCAAATTTGTTTTCCTAGCCTTAGACATTGTCGCCACTAAACTTGGCCATTACCTACTCAACCACAAAACCTTTTTTGTCACCAATATTGACCCCTTACATTATATATACACTAAGCCTTACCAACATAAACGTGATGCACGTTGGCTCATGCTTCTTACAGACCTAGATCTCGAGTTCATCCATCAAAATTTTGTCAAAGGAAAAACCATTGTTGACCAAATCCCAAATGCACCTCTCTCCAAAAACCAATCTTCTAACTTCGACTTCTGTGATGAATCTATTACTACCCTCTCCCTAGACAATACCATTTAATAGATGATCTTATTCTTTGATGGTTCCAAATGTCAATGTGGGGGTGCTGCAATAGTTATCCTCATTCCTCTTGATGGAAATCCTATGCCATTATCTTTCATAATGGATTTTGATTGTACCAACAATATCACCAAATATGAAGCACTCGTGTTAGATTTTCAAACTACCATAGCCTTAGTTGTTAAATCAATTAATATATTTGGTGACTCTCAACTGGTTGTGAACCAAGTCAATGGTGTATACCAGTTTCAAACTACCATAGCCTTAGTTTCTAGTTTGATCACTCTAAGCATCCAGTGTGATTGGATAACATGGGTACTATCTCCAAGTTGTGGGACTTGCTACTTGAGATAGACCTCCAGAGAAAGCTGGTTCTTGCTCCTAAACTACCTGCCACAATCTACTCTAATGCAGGGGAAACTAGCTATTCCAACCTAAAATTCCAAGGGACCAGAGAGAGAGAATGCATAAAATGAAAGCCTACACTAAAGCGGTGATACACCAGAAAAAGAGGGTGTGAGAGTAGTCTCCAAATGTGTGAAATATAGAGGCAAAATGCACACTAGAAGAGGTGATGACAGTTCACCATAATCCAGCAAAATGCATTCACAGCAATATTCCAAGCATACACAATAATAATGAATTCCTGCAAGAACATAATAAATAGACACAATATACTTGTAGAAAGATTAAAGGGGCAAGAAGAATGCAAGGAAACACAGCAGGGGAAGATATATCCACAAACTGATATCTTATTGCTTCATGGTATGCACAGTTCAATCTATTACAAGATAAGGGCCTGGATCACCATGCAAGGAGTCCACTACAAGGGCCTGCAACACACTGGCTTCACAAAGAAATTTTGACAGAGCTTTGTTACCCAAAAACTCTCGCCCCTTACAATGAGCCCAACACCTCATTTTATAGAAAAATGAGAAGGAAAAGAGAAGGGAAAATGGAAATCCCAAAATCTGTCCTTCAACCACCTATAAGAGGCATTAAATTGAGTGGAATGGGCATACATTACTTGGAAAAGGCTCCCCATACCTCCCCATGTGCTGCAGCAGAGAAGGAATGATGACCATGCCTCTTAATTGTACTCCTAGCTACCAAATAAAACACTGTTCTGAACCCGGCCACGTTTCCTTAAAAAAATCAATCAATTTCTGATCAAATCTGGAATTTCTTGATTGCTGTGCATTGGGCTCGGAACCACGATTCCAACGGTACTAATTTTGTGCGATTTCGTTGAGAAATGCAAAAGTTATGGCCTTCTGAGTGTGGGCAGCTGTTTTGGGCCTGGCAGGCATTTTCTGTCATTTGACGGGAATGAGCATTGACTGACTGGAGCCGAATATGTTTCTTTTATTTAAACATATCTACCCTCTTTAAAAATAAGAAATCCAGTTTTTGTGGCGTAGAGGACGTCGTGCTCGTTCCAGAAAGTCAAATTTTATCAAAATCGGAGCTCGGAGTCAAAAGTTATGGCCGTTTGAAGTTCCACGGGTCAAATGTTGACTTTTCTCCTCCGCCTTTGGCCATTTCGGCTTTTCGCGTCCCGTGCATCCCTTTGTCCCATTTGGTTTCGGTGCTGAAATTTCCCATTTCGGCCGGTTCGCGTACTTTTGGCCCGCGCATCCCATTTGCTTTTGGACTGTCTGGGACAAATTCACCCGGTTCGGCCGGTTCGCGCCTTTTTGTCCCAACTATCCCGGGACAAAAGTTCTCATTTCGGCCGGTCCAGCCGGTTCGCGTACTTTTGGCCCGCGCGTCCCAGACTGTTTCGGGCTGCCTTGACTCATTTCACCCGGTTCGGCTGGTTCGCGTCTTTTTGTCCCGCTTGTCCCAAAGGCGACCCTCTCAGCAGTTAGTCAATTTTTTCTCTGTCGAACCAGAATTTCGCGCCCGCCGCGTACTTTTGTCCCATTTTTCCCCACTGCGTTTCAGACTGTTTGTGCTGATTTCACCCGGTTCGGCCGGTTCGCGCTTTTCTGTCCCAAACGTCCTAGAGGCGACCTTGAGCGGGACTTAGCCAATTTTCACGATTTTTCCTGGATCAACCTATTTGCCATCTGCAACCCTTTTTTTTGCATTTCTCAGAACTTACTCTCTTCCTCTTGGACAGGGGAGTTAGACAAATATGAGGGGACCCTAGAAACATGACTTTTCGCCCTGAATCAATATAATTGCTTGCATGTTATCAAAGTTACCTTGGGGGTGAATTTTGGATAACAGATACTTCAGATGTATAAACATCATATGTACATGCTTTTGACTACCTTTAACCATTATGAACTTCAAACCACTCCACGTTCCATTAAAAAATTTGCTGACACCATGGCCTGTCTCAATTCTTAAATACCCACTTTGCCCTCTGACTCAAAAACATTTTTCATAGTACAAAGGTTGCAATCACCTTCTTATCTATTCTGATATGTTAAATTTGTAGGAAACATTGAAATTGACCCACGTGACCTTTGGTATAAGAAGTTCTCTAACTACCTTTCCCTTTTAATTTTTCCTCTAGATCTTACTCGCAATGGAAAATGAGCCTTCCTCAAAAGTGTATCTCATTATATCATCATGGGTGGCATTCTCTATAAACATGGCTTTGATGATATCCTCTTACGATGCCTTACAAGTTCTGAAATCCCATACACCATCAAGGAAATTCACAATGGGATTTGCGGATGTCATTTTAATGAATTTGTTGTCGCTAAATGCATTCTTCACCTTGGCTATTACTGGCCAACCCTAAACAAAGACTATTGTGACTATCTAAAATGTTGTGTGAAATGTAAGCAACATGCTAATATTCATCACACCCTTAGTCATGCCTTACAGGTTGCACAAGACCTTTGGCATGTCTCTCAATGGGGTTTGGATCTTGTTGAAGAGATTAAACCTCATTCTTCCCAACATCATCAATGGATTATTACCTCTACCGAATATTACACTAAATGGGTGGAATTCATACCTCTATTTTGTACAAAAGTCATGAAAATATGTGAATTCATCAACCATCACATCATTTGTCACTTTGGTGTTCCTTACCTCCTCATCACTGATAACAGAAAATAATTCAAAAACAAAACCCTATGGAAAATATGTGACGCCTTTGGCATTCAACTCAATTTTTCTTCACCTTATCATCCTCAAACAAATGGCTAAGCTGAATCAACTAATAAAAACCTAAAAAAAATTCTTATGAAAGTGGTTGACGATACTAGTAAAGATTGGCACACACTCATTCCTTTCACCTTATGGGCTTATCACACTAGTAGTCACACCTAAACTACTGCCATACCTTTCTCTTTGGTCTACGATAAAAAGGTTGTCTTGTCTCTCGATGTTCAAATTCCATCTCTTCATATCTCACTTAAAGATATGCTCAATGATGATGATTTTCGCTAATACGATTTGATTAAACTTGAGTTATTAGATGAATGCCATCTAAATTCTCTTGATCACCTTCAAATTTACCAAAAACTTATCAAAAATGCCTATAATAAATGTGTCCAAGAACAAACCTTCATAGTTGATGATCTCTTCCTGAAGGAAAATTAACATGTAACAAAAGTTGAGAAAAGTAAACGGGAAAGTTTTCTCATAACTAGCTTAGACCCTATATCATTAATCATGCCTATGGATCAGGTTCCTATCATTTATCTTCCCTCAAATACAACCGCAAACCTGAGCTCCTTAATGCCTTGCATCTTTGACCATTCTATTATTGAATAAGGTCTTATATCACCTTCTTTCTATCAAACGCTCTGCTATCACCAAATCACTACACCCTCCGAATGGCCTTAAGGTGAACATGACATTCAGTGTGATTGGGTAACATAGGATCACCTCTAAAGTTGTGGGACTTGTGGGCATGAGGTGAACCTCCAGACAAGGTTGGCCTCCTCTTCCTAAAGTAAGCACTACATTACTCCTAATGCAATAAAAACAGCTACCTAGACCAATACTAACATTTCTAGGGGATTAGGGAGAGACATTAGTAAGAAATAAAAGCTAAATTATAAAGTGGTGATGCACCAAGAAAGGGTTCTGCTAGAAAAAATTCTTTCTTGCCAATGAAGAGAGATGATGATCATGAGGAGGAAGAAGATACATCACATAAAAAATTCACATACAATACTTCATTCCTTGATAAGTAAAAGGACTTCCAAAACTTGTGAAAAAAACACTGATTACACAGTTCACCTGCAAGCATGAGGAAGGTAATTGGAAGCGAATAAATAATGCAAGGACAAATAGTTAGATAACAAAACATATGTTTTATTATTACAAACACTTACACAATGTAACATTACAACATTGAAATAGAGCATAGGTTGCCATTAAAATTTTGAGGAGAAAGGATTGAAATCCTGCAAACTTCACAACTCATCATCTTGTGAAGAGAGGGGAAGCTTGGAAAAATTTCTAATTTTTTTTGGAATAAGCAACCCTTTACATTTTTTTAGACATTTCTCGATTTGAGGAGAGAAAGAAAGAGAAACCCTAGAATCTAGGCAAGAATGTAGCAAATAATTAAGTCAATGTTGTTGGCCACGTTTACCTCATTAATTGTAACTCCACCTTTTCAGGAACTATCCAAGAAATGAGGAAATCTTATCAATTCTGGAACACAAAACTTCCAAAAATCCATTTCCTGATGATTCCATTGTGTAATTCTCATTCTCTCAATTCCAATGACTAGAATTTTTTGTAAACAGAACAATTGGGGAGGAAGTTATGTTTTCTTGAGTGAAAATTACTTGTTTCGAGCATCTGGGGCATTGTACTTCATCAAATATCATAAATTCACAAATTTGAATTTATCGATTAAAATGGTATTTTAATATTTTATCCTCCATTTCCGAAAATAAAAATAAATTTAATATTTTACAACTTGATTTTAAATTTATGCCTTTGGTTTTTTGAATTTAGCTATCATGAGTGTAATATTGCATTTCAGGTCCTCCGCCAGCTAGATGAGAAAATGCTGAAATCTAGCTCGTTCATCACGAGCTCACATTACATTACCTTGTTGGCTCGAGATTATTTATCCACTTGTTGGGCTCTTCATATGAATTCTTAGTGGCCAATTTGCACTCATTTTACATTGAATTATATTACGTGAGCCCACATTTTAGTCTTTGACTGAGTCTATCACATTGAATTTTACACTAGCCCACATTTTTTTGACACCTCATCGTCCTTTAATGTTGTTCCTACCAAACCCTTACATGCCTTAGTCCTTCAATGAACCACTGTCTTGTGCCATTGACTCGAAACTCAGGTTAACTCACCCATCGGATCGGTCCCATACTTACCCCAGTGCCTCCAACAACCAACTCAAAAGCTACACCTTTTCCAAACATTTTGATCTACTCCGAAACCATCTCGCTTCTGAAACCAAAAATACCGACTCTCCTACCAATTTCAGAGTTTAGACATTAGCTTTGGGTTTCAGACACTTACTTGGTGAGTTTCTTGCTGACACTGCCAAAAAATTTCTGACTTCACCGAAGTCGAACCATCTTCGTTAAGCCGAGCTAACAGATTCTACTTGCTACGAATGTTGATCTCTCAGCCAAGATTCAGGCCTGAAGTCCTCCATGAGCTCCCCAGCTCATGCAATCCAAAATGTGACTTTTGACATCCGAGTATGCTGAGTTCCTGAGTCCCATTTAACTAAGCTCAATTGACATCGAACTTCCTACATTGAGTGATTTCCAATTCACAACTATTTCTATAATGGTTCGATTGCCACTCACCAATTAGCTCATCAAGCTCTATCGCACCTTTGTGGACTAGCACCTGATCTACTCATATGCCAGGCCCCATCACCCTGTTTGTATTATACGAGCTCTCAACATCTTGAGTCTTATACATTTGATCTTGTGTACTCAACAAATTCAAACAACTCGGCATCTGATGGCTCATTCTAACACTGAGGTAGATCAATTTTCCACATGATGGCAAGATTTAAATGACGAAGCAATCTCTGGATATAGTTTCTTAACTCAACCTGAGTTATTCATCTGTACTAATTTTTCTCTACCACACGATTTTTTCCATGCATACGATGATCTTGGCTATGTTATTGACTCGGATTCAATCCTACCAGATGCAATTATGTGGCCTTTGTAGAGTCATGCATTGATCTCAACCATGAGTTGAGTCTTTTTGAATTACCTTTCCAATCTACATTCAATCTGGACCTCTAATATACCATTGAGCATTCAACTGATACCTAACCGTCGATACATGCACTCATTAAGCCAGACACCAATTCCTCTTTAATTTCACCAAGTCCTCAAGAGACAAAATAAGTGGCCCAAGCTTTGATTAATATAGCCACTTTTTTCATCCCCCAAATGAATATTATGCCAATGCTCTTCGTTGGATTCACTTGGGGTAATAAGCCATCTTAAACTCGACCTGAGCTCAACAAGCATGATTTCTCATTGAGCTCTTCATTTCACCATGTACCAGTGAACCTCCGATATCATTCTTAAGAAAATTTGATAGTATTAATCTCCTCAATGCATCAAGTCATTGATACATCTCTACATCATAAGGAAATTTGATCCCTCTTTGAGCTACCTAGCTTCTGGGAGCTCGCAAGTTCTATGCATAACTCAATGTCAAGCTTTAGTGATTGATTTCCTTCTTCCTTAGCTTGGAATGATTACTTCAATTGTCAACTCAGTGAGGCTGATTCTCGAGCCTTTTGGGCCCATAACTCTTATTCAACTCTCCAATTCACTTACTTTGCAAAATTACCCTACATGACTACACCTTGGTATATGTAGCCCAAACTAGCCTCACTGATGCCCCATACACAGTTCAAATGAACAGTACATGGATCTCGCTCAAATGGCCTATTTTACTTATCCTGAACATATGAACCTTTCCTTGATTTGAATCAACATAAATTATCATGAACTCTTACTTTCAAAACTGAGGTCAAGATGGATTCAAAAAATTACATCCAATGGAATAACCCAGAGTAAGTGCTCATGAAGGGATTTCTTCGGTAACCAGGGTACAATTGGCTCTCATCATCCAATTTTTTCCTAAGGGGAAAACTTGGATAACACTTTTGGAAAACCTATAGGGAATTCTTTCCTACCAATCACAAGTCTAGTAGCCTATAACATCCATTGGGCATGGAGTTAATGTTATTCCCAAAACTGATCCTGAACTTGAAGTAGACCATTCAACCTTGTCCATTATCCAAGGTTGTTAAACAAGACCTACCTAAATTGGAACCCATGATTGCTTGGAATGCACGAAGCAGTCCTAATGTAGAGATTTGAGTAAAAAATATCCTAGTTTTGGACATCATGGAACTCTATTAAACTTGAATTTTTTTGCTTCTTCTGAAAAATTTAACCTTTGACACACTATGTAAGAGCAACAACAAAACAAAACACACACCAAAACTTAAAAACCAAACATGCTTCAAATGAGATAGGTAGAGTGTGCCATGCACTTATTCTATTGAAAACAAACCTATTCCTATCCTACACTAACTTGAGGTATAGGTGATCCAAATGAACCCTGAAATTGGTTGTGTAAAACAGCTCCCTTTCTCACAATGGGCAGCCATGAAGATAATTTGACAACAGTCATGACTGAGACTGAAAGTGAAAAACTAATACAATCCCAATCCTCTACTTGACTTACCAAGGAATCAATTGGAAATAGAAAGTATGCCTCTTTTAGTTGCTCTGTATTTGTTTTATAGAGGCCTTACAACTGAAACTTGGGGTTCTGAAACTCATCCTCACATTCTGAAATGAATTTGACTTGTGGTAACTTCTCGTTTAGCTCCAAAGAAGCCAAATACCTTATGGGAAAGTCTAATCCTATAAAAATATCTCCCTATTTTGAGCTTTAACTTTAACCAGAATTTTTAGATGAAGACATCCTTGAAAAAAGATTATTATCTATGAGCTAATTTTTCTCTTGTTTCCCATTTACAAACAAATCACCTTCCACATGAATGGATGGTACCAATGTGATTCTCCCTTCATTCTTTTTCCATATTTTAATAAAAAGGAGTTCCTCCTCAACAAGCAGGTGCCCATCTAAGAATTCCTTCTCCTCCAATTGAAGGCAAAATTGCTTGAACACTTAACCTCTTTATTAATCATGAAATTTAAAAATTCAAACCCTCCTATTTGTAGCTTTTGAATACTGTTAAGGGCAGCAATATCCTCAAGAATATTCTCCTCCACCACTAGTTCATCAACCACATCAGGTTCTGTAACATAAAACAAGATGATCTCTATGATCTAATCTACATTAAATGCATCGGAATCAATCATATCTTCTCTTGCTTACTCCTCGTCCACATGTGATGAGGGATATGGAATAATCAATTCCTTCAATTTTGATTCAAAAGGATAGTTATGAGAAATGAGTTTTTCTTTAGCATTTTCCTCTACAGTATTAGTCACTTTTTGTTGGAAAAGAAGTGAAAAAAAATAACAAAACTGTCAAGTTCCATAGGCTCGTGTCCATCAAAACATTCTTCCAAATCTAGTAGATAATACTCTTCTTATTACTCCGGCGATGTCAAGGATTCCTTTTCAATCATAGTATCCTCTGAACTAGTAACTTGTTCACCCTAAATTTCTTCATCCTCAAACATGAAATTATAAAGGTCAAACTCATCTAATAAATCATATTTTTAAAATAATGAAGGAGGGGAAGGATTTGAAACCTCTCGTGCTTCCTGTTTCATACTCAAAACCACTGAGTCTGCATTGCTTTCCTTCACAACATGAACCTTCTTGTGGTTGATTTCAACATCTAATGAAGCTCTTGGAAAATTGATATAATGTTCCATAAATGTTACAATTTCATGACATGTAAGATAGTTATGATAATTGCACTCACTTGAAGCATCTTGCATTGTTCGAGAGTTTTTATTAATTTTTTTGCATGTGTTCTTCCTCTTCCTGTGGATTTGAAACCAAATCTTGGACTTCTACAACTGGTTTTTCCACTTGTGGTGATCCAACCTCCTCTGATGATATGGAACCAATATGGATGTTACATTCTGAATAGGTAGATTGTTGGTCATCATTTACTTGTGCTTACTCTTGTGTACATTGAGTCTTCGCCACCTGTTTTTGAGATTCAACCTTAGATGAAGGCTGAATAAGGAGGGGAAATTTCTTGACATTCAATATTGTATCCCATTCCTTCATATTATTCACAAGCTCAACCTTACTAATTTTTTCAATACTCTCCTCTTCCTCTTAACTATAATCATATTCTTGGTCTTCTCAAAATGGGGTTCAGAATAATAAGAGGAGAGGAGGGTTTAGAAAAGAAGGAATTTTTGAAGAAATAGGAGTAGAAGAATCATGATGGGGTGGAATAATAGTATAAGAACAAGTGAGATTCAAAATATGGGCAGTAGATGAAAGATTAGGACTGTGGGGCTCAAATTGGAATCGTATGGGTGGATTCATGGGAAGAGGGTTGTAAGATGTTAATGTAGGGACATCCCATTGACATGATTGACTAATATTACATTCATAATCCTCTTGACTCTTAGTCCATTTTCTAATCTCAAGTAGTGTTGTAACCATCCAATAGAGTTTATGTTTAGGGTTAAACTCACCTGCTATAGGACCAGTCTAGGGGTATGGAATCCTGAAAACCAATCTGGGCTACCTTTCTCACTTATTTAATCCTCATTTTCCCCATGTTATGCTCCAAATCTCTAACCTTTATCTATGCAAGTGGTCCTCTTTAGATGTCAGGATAACCTCCAGAAATCTTCATATCCTTTCTCTTTAACAACTCCAAAGTTTTTTGGATGACCAAACTAATCTGCATATTCCTCGTGTGGACATGCATGCTCAAATTGATATTCATCATAGAACTGGTCTAGAAGTGGGTTAAAATAGCTCGAAGATAGAAATTATTGTTGTTTCTACAAGTGAGAACTCTATAGTGGGACTGAAGTCATGATTGCACAACTTCGTGAATGGGAGATAAATGGAAAGATATGGAATAAAAATGATGGAAATGGGTTGAAAAAAGATAATCTGTAACTCATAGAGTGGGTTACTTAGACTAATGGAGTCACCAGTTATGCTTCGGTATATCTCCTAAGGATGAAATTTCACTAAGAGCACAAAAAAATAATGAAAACAAACTGAACACGAATTTACACACATGTGAAAGATATGACTCTTATGGTCCCACTGGGCATGCCAAAAAATGTTATCACTAAATCACTGCACTCTCTGAATAGCCAAGTTATGAGTAGGACATTCAATTTGATTGGGTAACATGCGATCACCTCTTAAGTTGTAGGACACGGGCTCGAGGTGAACCTCTAGAGAAGCTTAGCTTCCTCTTCCTAAACTAAACACAACACTACTTCTAATGCAATAAAAAAAACTACATAGACCTATACTAACATTTGAAGGGGATTAGGGAGATATATTTTTAATAAATAAAACCTAAAGAGTGAACATGCATTACAAACCCAACTTCATACAATACTTCATTCCTTGATAAGCACAATAACTCCCAAAACTTGCAAAAGAAACACTGGTTGCAGAATCCACCTGCAAACATGAGAGAGGAAAATAGAAGAAAAAAAATGATGTAAGAACTTATAATTGATCAAAAAATAATATTTCTATTACTTCAAGCACTTACACAGTGCATCGTTACAATAGGGAAAGCCATAGATTGTCATTACAATTTTGGAAGAAAGGCTTGAGATCCTAGAAATTCACAAAAACTCAACTGGTGAAGAGAGGGGAAGCTTTGAAGAATTTATAATTTTTTTTGGAATAAGAACCCATTTACAATTTATATCACTTCTGAGTTGTTGAGAGAAAGAAAGAGAAAGTACTAAAAACTAGGCAAGCTTGTAGCAAAATAGGTTAACCATGCTTGCTTCATTAATTGCAACTCCACCTTTAGAGGCACTATTTTGGAATGAGGAAATCTTGTAATTTCATGACACTACAACCTCAAAAAATCCATTTCTAATGATTTCATTCCGTATCTCTCGTTCTTCTGATTCTGATGACTATAATTTTGTGAAAAATGGGCAATCAGGGAGGAAGTTATGATTTGTTGAGTAAAAGTTGTTTTAAAGGCCTCCTGGGCACTATGCTCCATTAAATCTTATAAATTCAAAATTTTGAATATTCAATATAATATTTTTGAAATTAAAATATTATTTTATTTAAAATAATACTTTGATAACTTTTCGGGATCCAACTTGGTTGTATTATTACCCTATGTGTTTGAATTTATATCTAAGGAACATTTTAGTGTATCAATTAGTCAACCAACTCGTCAGCCAACTCAAAAAGCTGGCTAGAAAGGTGCCTCTTCCATCGCTGAACGATCTCACATTGACTTATTTGCAGATCTCCCTATTTAGTTTAATGCTTTGTGATTTACCCTTTCGGTGAGCTACATATCTTCACCGCATTTGTTACATGATCAAGATCTTAAATGTTCATCTCCCACTTCAAACTCCCACTGAGTGCATCTTTCTCCATGTTTTCAGTGCCCATTTTCCTTTCGTAATGACTCGATGATGAACTAGTCCATGTGTTTTATTTAAATGGCCACCATTTTATATTGATCAACCCCAACTTGATGACTCATTTCCCTAACATCTCGCCACACACCAACAACCAAGACAATAATTCTCTACCAAAACATGACTCGACACAACTCCGAAATGGCTTGAACCCCCAAAAATCCAAAACTATGAAATTCCAAAATTTCAGAGGTTTAGGTTTTTGGGAATTGGGATATTCTTTAAACTCTTCACCAATTCACTTGGGGAGTCTTTGAAATTAAAATCTCTGAAATCTTGAAATGCCACAACCTTCGCCATGTTCACTTTACATTCTGAGTGGCTTGCTAAGTTGTTCTCCTGTGAACTTGATTTCCTTATTGCCAACTTTAGGCCATGATTTGAATTAGTTAGTGTGAGCTCATATTTCACTACTAGAGTGAGTTTTTGATTACCCACCTCTAAGTCATATTGAGTGAGCTCCAAAATTTCCATACAACTCCGCCATGGTTTGACATCGATCAACTCACTCAGTTTCTATCGAGTCATTTCCTTCTTTGTGAGTTCACCGAGCTCTATTTCACCTAACTTTACATGACAAGCCATGAGCTCATCATAAATGTTCTTTTTCTCCATGGAACTAGGTATTTTTTAGTTCAACTTGAATATTCTCAAGCTTCTACGATTCGAGCCATTCAATGAACAATTTGTGTACTCCAAATTCCAAACTCATGTCATCTCATGGATCGATCCACCATGCTAACTCGCTCACTTAATATTCTTCCACACTTACTCCTCATGATGATCCAACCACCATGACTTTGCAATATAGGCCCAAATCACTATAGGTACCACATTTCTTCTATGATGAACTTACATCAATGTACCCTTCATTATAATGCCAAGACTTTGATAAATTCATCGATGCACAGTTAATTCTGCTTGGCCTGAGCTACCAAGTTGGTCCACCTACCACTACATCAAATTATGAAAAATATTCTACCTGGTAGAGCTTTGATCATGTCTTGATATCTCCTTCTTCTACTGATACTCATCATTCATGGTAGACTGGCTCTTTGTTCACAATATTGGCCTCACATGACTCAGTCAGTACAAGGCCGATCTGTTTGTTATCATCTCATTCATTCTGTTGCTAACTTGGAATAGCTCAAAGAGCCGATTATGTTCCTACCCTACTTGGTTAGACTTTGGATATCCTACACTTGTGTTATGAATTCAATAATCTTCATGCCAAATTTCCACCACCATTTCTTCCTTGTATGTACTCCTTTAGTCTTAAAATTAACTTTTCTCAGCGAGCCCGATTTCTCTTTATCAGTGGTATTACATTTAAATCACTTATTGATTCCTTGAACCTCCATATCACAATGAGTTTCTCACAATTCATTTCCTAGGTTTGGCATCTCTTGAAAGTGGCTCATCGAGTCATCAAAATACTTGATCCTCAAATTCAAACTAAACCACACAACACCCACATGAGATCTCACTGAGTAGCTCACCAAGCTTCTCGGCGAGCTATTTAAGCTCGAGACCCTTTGTAACTCATTTTCCCATTCTTTTAACCTTATTCTTTAACCCTTAAATTTTTCTTGAATTTCCTAAATCAAGAAGGCCATAGAGACTGAGTGAAGTGCCTTTTGGGCCCATACTCTTATTTTTTCCATTTTCACTTGTTTAGATGAATGTGGGCTCACGGAGACAAATTACTCCTTCTGGGAAAATAACAAGCCTAAAATTCCCCAAAACATTTTAAATGTATGACATTACATGGATCTTCCATATATTTTTCATTTTTAGCCTAACTGTGCCGAAAACCACCCATTGAGTCATTTAACATATCAATTGGAACATCAATAAGCAGTCTCTAATATTATTTTCCTCATAAAATATGTAAAATATTCATCATTTGTATCTATCACATCACTCTCTAGACCGTCTGAAATTGTGAGTAAATATTGATTGTGTGAACCTGATTTCTTTAGTAAGTCATAGGACCATTGTCCATATTTTCCCACATGGGAAAAAATGGATAACATGCACAATTATTTAGAAACCTTCACCTTCCACTTACCTATTTTAAGGATCAAATTATGAACAAGAATCATGTGATTATTCGTCCCCTTTCATCCTTATCTTCATTATGAGTACCACGACTCTACTCGTGGTAAGATTCTCATGGATGATTTTCATCCTTTTCATGATAGAATCCCATGGTCATTTTTCACTTAAAACCTTTATTTTATAGCTAACATTTTCCTACTATGGTTTGCCTTCATAAAATAAGCCTATACTCCTTTATAGTCTTGTTCATGACCTATAAGTCTAAAAAAATAAGTTCAAAAGTAATATATGGGATTTTCAAATTCAAATCCTTGAGTCTAACTTTTGGAAAATAGATGAATCCCTCAAAAAAAGGACATCTATATTTCTATCTTGATACTATAAATAGACTACTCTCTTGAAGGACAACTATACAAAGCTAGCCATACTGTACATAGTCTATCAAAAAAGAAGACTATTTCAGAAAAATAAAGATAAAATATTCTGAATCTTTTCGCATCGATTAACTTCACAAAGACCTCAGTGAGTCATTTTATTTATCGCACATAGAATTTCGACATAGATCAGTCTATAAAAAAACAAAAAGAAAATACAAATAATCAAGAGAAGTATAAATTTTTCATCATGGACTTGCCTATTTCAGTTTTGGGTATCTTGCAGATGAGGCATGTTGTCTCACAACAAGGTTATGCTAAACAACCCATTCCACCTCAATCTTCCATTCTTTCTCATTTTCTACTTACTCAAGGGATGTGCCATGAATATGACATTTCGTGATCATGTAACTTCCTTCACCCTTAGAATAGTCAATCATGCAATACCTTTAGGGGTTTAAGGTCATCAACCCTTTCTCGGTATGCTCATTATAGTCCTTGCCATTTCTAGAGAATTCCACCTCTTTTACCATTCATCTCTTTTCTTACTTATTGACTCTACTACGCAGGAATAGACCTTTGACACCTAAATTATGGGATTTCTTCTCTTTTAACCACTCCTATTAAAACTAAACTAAACCATTCCTAAAACAAACTAAAATAAGCCATGCCTAAAACAACCTACACTCAACCATGCCTCAATGACCTAGATTCAATCATTTCTAAAACCTACCAAACCATTCATCTACCCCATCAAATTCTTCCCTATCTTATGGGATAAATACATCAGCATGATGCCCCTTTTTGTTGGGGATATGCAAGAAAAACTCATAGGGAATGGGGCATTTGGAGGTTAGCTCGACCACTTTTACCCCTTTATATTCACATTCAAACCTAGTTAGTTTTCAATTACATAATAACTTGGAAATTAATATATCACAAAACATACATTGATTCATCATACCTACCATTTTATAACCTCAACCATACAACACCTACATCATTTAACATTTCCATGATATCAATTACTTGGAAATATAACCATAACATACATCCAACACATCATTTCCTTAAAACCAATAACTTGGAAAATTTCAGACTCAACCATTCCTGACTCACCTAGTTTCCATAATAAGAAATAATAAAGGAAATGCAAACCAATACATCATCTATCCAATAATCATCATAAACTATACAAAAGGGAATGTTTGTGTATGAATACATATGTACATAGGGATAAATAATCAAAGTGTCTCAAAATATCTATTCTACAATCTTGAAATATTTGGCACGTAGGTCGTTATATATATAAAAATCAAAATCATAATTCAATATCATGATGAATCAACCCCACTTGAGGCCCCCATCTCCACTCTCACTTGTCTCCTCCTCTCGGCCTATCAACCTCCCTGCCAACATCTTTTCATCCTCACTTTTAGCCTCTATTGGTCTATATCTTCTGACCATATCCTCCTCCTTTCCCTCATCTGGGCCTAGCCTATGAGAGTTGGTAACCTCACCCTAACCTTGTCTTTGGGGCTGATGACCCTATGTCCAACCTAAGTTATGATTCCTGGGCCTGGTCATCTCATTGGTTACCTACTGGGCCCTTTACTTAGCATATGATGGAATATCAATACCGGTTGTGGTCAACTAACCCTGATAATAATGAGCCTCATCTTGGGAATTCATGAACCTATCTATAGATATAGTAAGGGTTAGCACCATCGACCTAACTGTAACCTGTGAGTAATACCCCAACAATATAGGCACCTATCCGACTACATGTACTAAGGGGACGTGGTCCTAGTGTTGGTGCCTGTAAAATAGGACCCTATCTTGGTTCCTGTGTTGGCACCTATATGACTACCTAAGTATTTAATGCCACAACCTGTGCCTGAGTGGATGTTAGCTAACCCTGTAAACTAGTGACTTGTGCTTATAACACTGCTACCTATGCTCTTTCCCGTGTGCTAGCCTATGTAGGAACCTGTGGCTACACTTGAACGACATCCAGCTAACCCTGTAACGTAGTCACCTACCTTATCAAAGTTGCTACCTATTCCTATGAATCTATCAAATGAACACCCAAAGAAATCACTTATCCCTATAAGACACCCCTATTAACCATCATCGTGGCTAAATCTAGATGGCCTGGTCATGGTAGTGTTGCCTATATTTCTAATGCCCACATCTATCTATATGCCATAGTGGTCCCTATATCATCCAACCTCATATCAACTGGTACCTTCTCCTATCCTGTTGGGTATGTAGGATGAGGTGGAGACAAAGGTCTATCCACAACATCTCTGCAATATTGTGGGAATGATGGTGGCACATCTTATTGTAGTCCAAATTAGCATGGGACTCTATCCACCAGAATAATCTCATACTCACCGAAACTTCTACCTTTTATCCACCTAATTAGATGTAGCCCTTGTAACTCTTGTGCCATCCCTCTAAATGTAGTGAAACCAACATAGGGCCGCCGTACTATATCCATGACATATAAACCCTCCAACTATCATCTGTAATACACCATGTCATGTGCTACCTCTGGTACTCGTGGATGACCACCTATGGCCACACATCTCCTGTATTTTTCCCTATTTCCACCACAGTGCCGATCTACTACCGACAGTCTCCACGGCCACAAAATCATTCTGTGCTCATACGCCCAATAGTGCAATATGAACATACAACAGATGATGTAACATCACATCTTTTGGTAGGCCCATATGTCCCTATATAACTACACTAAATATGTAGGCACCCATGCAAAGAAGACACAATTCTTGATCATATCTCATAGAAGTCTCATCAATCCCCTGGGAAACCAGCCACCCTCTGAATCTAGGAGTGTATAGCACCCCACCGCTACCATCATCTGTCAGGTCACTCGTCATCTCCCCAAACAATGCAATCATCACCTCAAAGGCTCCATGCACTTATATTTAGTACATAGGCTCACCAGAAATCAGTAGCCATAGAATCCTATAAACATCTTCTAGCGTGATCGTCAAATTTTCAGTGGGTAGATGGAAGGTTTTGGTCACTACATCCCATCTATCAATGAGAGAGACCATGAGACTATGATCCCATCGAATCATCCCGTACCACCTAATACCAACTAATCTGACATGTGGCATCTGTGTCAACTAATTCTAAGTGACGCTTGGTCACATCTCTCCTAATAATGGTGGGACCCTGTCCCACATCATCAACTGATGTCGTGTATGCATCCATAAAACTCAATAATGTCAAGTACTAAACTAGTTTACTCATTTATTCGACCCTAACTACCCCCACCCCACACCCACATTTCTCTACCCATCTATCTAGTTCCTAACTATTTTTCCTCACCTATCATCCATTTTATCTATACCCATACCCATACCCATACCCATACCCACCTTTTCCTAGCTATATATAGCCTAAACCCACATATCCCTATTCTTATCAATATATCATATCCCTCAATGTAACTACATATTATCTTTTCTAGTTTATAACCTAAGCCACTTTTCACAGTGACTAGCATCGGCTACCTTAAACCGACACTAGTCACTCTAACCATTTCTAGTTTCCTATCTAACCAAAGATGCCGATATGCCCAACCAACTTCGGTTAAATCCAAACCAACATCAATCTCTAGTTCAGCCCTAAGGCTGAACCCCCACGCCCCCAACATCGAAAAAAAATTAAATAACAACCTAATTACTACCCCAAACCCACCTACAACCCATCCCCATTCATTTATCTACCTATTTAACCTACATTCCACCATCCCCTTGTAGACACCAAAATTGGGTCACACTCCCCTTGGTCCCCTTTCGAATAGCTAAATCAAACACTTTTACCTAACCATGACCCTCACATCACACATTAATATTAATTTAATCACTTTAATTAAATTAATAATCATCCTCACTTTATTCATTATTTAATTATCTTAATCAAACCAATTTCCACCTCACCCCACCACCTCACCTAGACACCTCATTATACAACTATTTTTAGTATCTATCTACTCAGCATAACTAACTAAGACTTAGTTCAACCCTAAAAATCAATGCCTATTATTCCTCTAACCACATTCCCGCTCATTTAAAAGATAACATCTATTTTGATCCACGATAAATGGAAAGACCTGACCCAAAGGATTGCAAGATCTATCATTTTTAGTAAACCTAGGGAATCTCACCTTAACCGACACCGGTCATCCCAAAACCGATGCTGGTCAACATGAAACCGTCATTGGTTACCATTTATTCACTTTCGTAACCTTGTTTGAGAGGTTGGTCAGATTATTGAATTTTTTGAGAAAAAGGAGATCTAAATGCAAGTAAGAACTAGATCTCTTTTACACATCCAGGAAGTCATAGCCAACATCAAGACAAATCTATAGGTATCGCTCTCACAGTAGCATTCCTCGGAAGCACTACCACGACACTGAGCACCATTCCATAGATCAACCACCATCACCACCCCACCATTAGACCTGATATATCAGTAAGTGTGTTTATCACCTATGTCCTTCCATCTTTATTCTGTTTATAATGTTTTGTCATCTCTATTGTTATTTTAAATTTGCATTCCCATTCCCCCACTATTCCTCTTTCTGTAAACTCAACCATTCCTCCACCCACACCATAAAACCACCTATTCGCGACTTCTATATATCTCTAAGTGTCCTAAGATCCCCACATACCTCATCATTCCCTCTATCACCTCTGTCTAACCTCAACTCAAACCCCATAACCAGATCTTATCGAGATTTTATCAGCCCACCTCTACCGATGCCGGTTACCCATAACTGTTGTCGGTTCTTCCTAAAATATGATGGGTCATACCCGAATGATGCCGGTCTTTGTATTTAGCCATCCTATCAATAAAAAACCCTAATAATATTTATCCAAGAAACCTAAGTGACCTAGGACCTGAAACTGACCTATTCTAGCACTTTGACCCCTTACCCTACCTCCAGATCTGATCATAACCCATCCTGTTATATTAGATTTTCTTATTGTATTTGAATGAGATACCTAAATCATATCAACTACAGTAAGAATTTTTTTATTTATGTTATTTATCGCATTACGTTGTATTAAATAGTGGATTGACATCCATCTAGGAAGTATCACACTTCCCAAATCTAGCATTCGCTAAGCAGTCTACTATCATATATTATTTAACTCTTCTTTTGTGGTCTTGTTTTCCATTTTAGGTAGTTCCTCCTAGCCAAAAGGAAGCTCTCATAGTCAACATCAAATCAAGAATTAAAAATGCACACACAACCTTCAAACCAACTATTGTAATATGTATTCCTCCTCATACCATAAAATTGTCTGTTTTTTCACATTCAAAATGTAAAGAAAATGATGAAACACCCCTTACCCAAATTCATTCATTTTTACCACATTTCATTTAAAAAAAATTTCCACCCAATTTATTAAATTTAACCTTAAATTTAAGTTCAAAAAAAATAATATGGATTGATTCCAACCTTAACACATTGGCTCCTCCTCATTAGTACCTATGGTCTCTAAACTAGTGGACCTCCAATGCCTCCTCATGTGGCAGCCATGCCTCTAATCAAACTCTCGATCCCCTGGCCAATCTAATCACTTTGAATGATCTTGTGGACCAGTCTACCTCGCTCCTCCACCCACTCAGATGCCTCTAACTTAGCCATGTATAATAGCTCATACTTTTCTCCATAGAAAATGCACAATAACATTTTTCTCCATTTCTTTCTAAGAAGTGAAACAGTTAAAATGAATCTGTAATACATGGATTTTTAATTTTTTACCCTATCCCCGACCTAACCAACATCATTTAATCTTGATCGACATTGTTCGTGTGCCGTAGTACACCACATTTAGTTTCCCTTAACTAATAATGATGGACCATAACCGATATCGGTTATCCTATTTGCACCCATTGCACTAATTCTCACCACATCTGATTTCCCAAAACCCTTTTCGCCTTACCCAAATTTGACCCTAGCGTTGCAACTCAACCTAATGACCTTATTACCTATGACTCAACCTCACAATTAGTTGGCACATGTTTTACCCCTAATGTGGCCTTACCTACGGCCATGCCTAAATGAACCAACCTAACCCGTACCATTATGAAACTCAAATTTGCTTACTCGTTATACCTTGCGATGATGCTACTCATGTTGTTCAACCTAGTGAACTTACCTTTCCTAATGTCAAGTTGTTTATCCCAACCATACCTTTGGTGACCTAGAACAAAGCTATTTCCCATTCCTACACCTTTCCTAGTTTTGTTGTAGGATTGTATCCTATACCTTGGATACCTGAACCACTTCAATCTTGTTTGGATAAACCTATTAACCTTTGAAAAAGTGAAGTTTTCAAGATCTTCACCCTAGTACCATATCACATTCTATACATGTGCGTGTATTAGAGTGACACTACCTATTACCAAAACCAAACTCACCCTTACCTAGAACCTACCTACCCTTGATTTCATCACTTACACATTTATCAAACCACTCACTAACTCCCTCTATTACTTCATCAGATCCTACTTTGAGGGGGATCACCTCCACCCATACTTGGGGAAACCTAATCTTCAATCATACCTGAGATAAAGAATTCCTGTTTTTGTCATCTTCTCTTATTAATACAAGCTATGTGATAAAACGGGAAAATGTAGACACCAAATTTGGGTCACACTCCCCTTAGTCACATTTCACTAATTAATGTAATGTATTCACCTAAGCATGACTCCTTAGCCCACATTCATATTAATTTAATTACTTATAATTGATTTAATGTTCATCCTCAAAATATTAATTAACTTAATTACTATAATTAAAGTTCATTTACCTCTCACCTAGCCACATCACCTAAACACCTCACCATGGACTTATTCCTAGCCTATTAATTAGCTAAGATTGATTATTTACTTATCTTAAACAATTGGGAATATTTCAAACCATAAAATTAAAGTCCTATTCCTTATACAACAACAATCTCACTTATCAAAGCACCAACCCTCACTTGAGACCCAGATTAGAAATCAAGATCATGCCAAACATAGTAAAGATCAGACTATTTTTTTTTAACTTTGACTAATTCACCCTAACCGACGATAGTTTATCCTCGGCAAATCTTGGTCACGTAAACCACCATTGGTTCCTTTATATACAAATTTACAACTCCTTTCATGGGTTGGTCATTCAGTTTTGGGAGTTATATTGGAATCAACCGTGAATCAAAAAGTCATTCCTTCATCTAAATGAAATCTACACACCACCAGAGGGAAGCACAAGCAATGGGTTCTCTCCCATATTGTTGGAGTATCCATAGGAACACATAGGTTGCACTGTCATGACACTAAAATGACCATCACCTCTCCTATTAACCACCAGCCACCTTCATTAAGTAGATCTTCATAACAACAAGTAACGTGGTTTTAATTATCTATGTTTACTTTACTCTAGGTCTTTAAATTATTTAAGTATTTCCAATTATGCTATTATGAGAATATATCCATCTTCCAATCAATCCACTAACCCAAAAATGTTAAGCCTTTCCACCTTTCCTAACCTCTTCCTTTGTATTCTTGATTCTTCTTAGTTATATTAGGAGCCTAACCACACCTTCCTCACTCTCTATGTAATCGCAAATATGCCTAAAAGCCATGTTTATTAAGTTATTACCCATTTCCCCTACTGACATTGATTTTCCCTACCACCATTGGTTTCACCCCTATACCAGTGTCGGTCACTTGACCGATATCAATCTCTATGTCATTTTATACTCTCTGACCAGCAAGCCTTCAATTCTACCAAAACCAACCCAAATCTCACCTAATCAGTCCTAGACCCTTTATTAGACATCTATCAAACGTACAAAACCTAGAACAATCTACCATACCTCCATATCTAATTGTAAATTTTCCTATTAGATTAGATTTACTTATTGTAGTAGCACAATATACCTAAATCATACAACTATAGTAGGATTTTCTTATTTCATGGTATTTTTTGCATTAAATTGTATTTGAAAGTGGATTGACAGCCTTCTAGGAAGCACCTAGTTCCTGGATCTAGTACTCACTAGGAAGTCCACTAACCTATATTATTAATGTTATTTTGTGGTCTTTTTGTGTTTCTTATAGGTTGTTCCTCCTAGCCAAAGGGAATCTCTCCATGATAAGCTCGGATCAAAAATCAACAAAGTGCACATTCTATCCTCAACCTTAAATTTTATAGGTATCCCTCTTAACCTCTTACCTTATTTGTTTTACACAAACTATTCAATGAAATACATATAACTCTCTTAACCCTAACTAACCTCTTCCCTAACCATTTCCCCTCATCCCCATACTCGAAACCCCCATTTTGGAATTGGTTGAAACCACTTACAAACGGGTTTCTCCACATTTATTGGATCACTTACAACTCTAACAATCACCATTCGTTATAAATAGATTCTTTGAGATCCTATTTTTGGGGATCTTCAAACTTAGTAGTGAAACCCAACCATTTAAAGAATCTTCAAGCAGTGCAGTGAAGCTATGTCACTCTAGGAAGCTAGACCACATCATTTCATGTATCCACACATCGCCAAGACCCTTGTCACACCACCAGGAATTCAACAATACATCACTAAAAAAAAATGAATTTCTATAAACATTTACAACCATGTCAACGGTAATCTCACATCGATATATTCTTGTTTCCACTCTGTTTACACATAAAAAACAATGTAAAATTAAGCATTTTAGTCTATGTTTTCCATTAATTTAGGATTTTTTCAAACATTAGATATTTTTCACAGAAATCACATGTGATCCCTTAAATCGCCAGTTATTATCGCAAATTGCCCACGATTTCTATGAATCACCCGCGAATACTATGAATGGTCATTTTTATTAGTCATTATGTTTTATCATCTTTTATCTATCCATCTGGACTTAATCTATCTATTTTTGAGATGTGTCTCCTATATATTACTGTTCCAAGCCAATCCCATCTAATTAGAATCATTTATGATCTCCTAATTCTCTAGCAAACATTCGTGTGGGATAAATTTGACATCCTCCATGAGCTCACCTTATGTGGCATAGAATTTTCACTAACCTTTGAGGATATTGAAGATAAGTTCAAGATCCTTAATGAAAATGAGTTCTTGTACGATTAATTTGAAGACTTCGAGCTCATCATAGCCCTAGCCTAGGACACCTACAAAGTTGAATAGGACCTCCCTATTCATCTTTAGCTCTAGCTTCCTTTTTTGTTATCATTTACATTATCTTTATAAAATCAACTTAATTATATCAATGAGTTGACACCCTTAAAGGAATTCCCTTTGGATTCTTGGGATCGGCCTTTACCGAGAAACTCGTTATCCTCTCTATCTAATATATTTTGTTTAGCTTCATTTTCTTGTAATTCTTCTCACTCAGCGAAAGGAGTAATTTTACATTACATCATCTCAACATTACAACTGTTGGTGTAGGTATCAGTAAACCATGCTTATTTAAATTTTTAGGCAATTTTAACATTTGATAGCACTAATTGAAAACTACCTAATACCTTCCTGGCATGTCCTGTAGAACCCAATTCCCTTTCTTTTCCTTAAATTTTTAGTCATTTTGGTTCTCTGATCCATAATCACTAATGATTTTAGTATATGGCCAGTGATTCATGCAATCATCGATGATTCCTATGAATATTTTTTATTACTTAGTCAGTTTTGAGTTTTCTATTTTCATGTAGCCTTACAGGTTCTCTGCATTCGATTTTCTATTTCTGGATTCAAAAATAAGATAAATTAAAGATGAAAAATAAAATCTAAAAGTGAAAAGAGATCACATGTATGTTTCTTTTTTATCATTGTTCTATTTTGGCATTTCATTTGTTTTTTTTTCCTTGTCGAATCAAAATTTATTTTGGGATTTTAAACAACACTCATATCTTCTCAATCACATAGATTAATTAGGTGTTTAAGTAATTACGTCAACTTGACTCCCTTCACACACAACCAAACCACATTAAACACAACTTGTATTTAAGCAATCCTTTCCAGGTGGACCTACTTGGATTTCATCACCAAGAGGATAAGCCAACTTGTTGTTCTAGCCGAGTATAATAAGATGGTGGGAAGTATATTGGCTAAGATTGCAACACCCTTATTGCTACAAGACCATGAAGTGAGGGAATATTCCCCAATACCATGCCTCATATTAAAACCAACACAAATTTGGGCCTCATGAACCATCGGGTATATCAAGGATTTCATCCATTAACATCACTTAAAACCAACTTTATATTGCCATTTCCTAGTACCTTTCTAGCTATGTTTCACATTTCATTCTCTTTTAATTTAATCAAGATAATTTGAAAATTCTCTTGCGTTGCTTATCTGTGTGATTGTAATCAACCATATAGGTTATTTTTTTAGTGATTGTTTGTTTATTTCATGGTCCTAACTAGACAATAGTCCCATCTACAAGACTCTGCCAACATGACTGAACATTTCCAACAATCCTTAGAAAATGTCCAGTCTCGCCTTGATGAAATTCCACACCTAATTGACCAATATCATGCATCTTCATCACCTCTAGTAGCTGATCAATAAAACCCACACTCTCTTAGTATTAAATCAGCCACATCAGAGATCCCATATCCACCTAGTCCATGTTTCTTTGATAGTGTTGATCCAGTCTTCACTGATATTTTGGATTCAAATCCCTTGGCTCTCAATTCCTACTTACTTCCCGGGGTGTACTTCTTCAGTGACCCACACATGAGAAATGACCTCCCATCTCCAATGGAACTTTCTACCTTTCCTATCTTTTCTAACCTAATCACGAGCCAGTTATCCAACAGATTCATCATTATTCCACTCCTAGTGGACCATAAACATCAAATTATGCATCATCATCACCTCTCATCACCTTTGACCATAATTTTTTTTGTCACATGATACAACCAATCAACAACCATCTTCCTCACCAGACCCCTTGTTAGGCTCATCATATTCACAAAATAATATGAAAACATCTCCGTTTGCATCTAGCTCCTTAGTGTCTAGCGTTTCTTATACACCTCCTGTAATCTTGGTTTCCATCCCTATCTCAATCCCTCTTATCTCATCACAATAAACCACCTTTGTAGTTTATAGTTTAGTCATGTCCACCCCCTTGTGAATACCCTTATCAACACAAATTCCATTGCTAGAACACATCCTTCTTCATAACAAGTATCGACCGCCCCTCTTTCCCAAATCCCCTCTCATTACATACCTTAACTATCCCAACCATTTGTTAACATTTATGTCTCTCCTCAATATATACCAAAACAATATCAACCCTTTATCCATATTTCTAACCCATCCCAGTATATACCCCAACAATCACAACCTCTTATAAACACTTCAATGCCTATCCAGAATCGAGATGTTCATCCCTCTAGTCTCACAGATGACATATTTCATCCCTATGAATGCTACAGTCCAACATAATACACCTCTACCATATTATCCATATCAAACAGAAAATATTCATACATATAATCAACCACTCCCTTCATCATTCAATCCCCAACAACAATAATCACAAAATAACCCTTTATGGGAATTGATGAATATGATTTATAGCCTTGAAGCTACCTCCATAGGTCCCAAAAACACGCTATCCTACAAATAGAATTACAACAAACCCATCCATCCATCTATACCAAATAAAGCGTAACCTCTACATTGAACACTCCCTAAGTTACTTATGTTTTATAGTAAATAGTACCCTTGAATACATATTTGAGTCTTACTTCAAGCTTATTATCTTATCAGACATGGCCAGGAACTCATGTTGAGGAAGTTCCCTATGTATTTAGCTTGGCCCACATTATATTAGTATAATAGTATCCTGAAATACAAACTCTTATCCTTTACGCAAATTTCATATTTTTTTTTAGATTATTTTTCAATTAACATTACCCATAAAGTCACCATTACTAATCTTTACGCCATCAAAAAATTCGATGCTAAATCTATTACCAATATCATCACTCATTGGAGGGGTATTATTAATCAATTATTATTCTCCCTCCCAAAAACATAATTAATCAAGCTATTTTCTCGCTCTTGTGCCAAACATATATCATTAACACTCCAAATTCAATCTTTCCAAACATTTAATGAAGCCTTTACCATGGCCTGGAAATTAGAAGTTTCCACTCTCAAATACTGTAGGGTAAAACTCATATAGAAGAAGCCTAAAATTGAGTCCTTGATCAAACAATCCCCTAGTCATGATAAATCTAAAACTTTAGCAAACACGGTTGTCATAAAATTCACTTGCAAGGAACGTTTAGCTCCCAAATGCACCCATCCTCAGCATAATTTCACACATATCAAATAATTTTACAACACAATTTTTGATAAAATCTTAGCCACATGTATGATCACCCTTCCTCATATTCGTCCCATTGATACATTGGTTTTAAAAAATTCTATGTGTAGACACAAAATAACACACTTGGGTACATTTCTAGGTCTTAAAGCATACTAATGTGCAAATGATTCTTAAGAAATAAAACTACTGTTTGAAAACTATCTTTGGCATCTTTTTTCCTTATTTCTTATAGTTTCTTTGGTATTACACATCCTACAATCCTAACGTAACTTGATTGGTTTATCGTTTATGGACACAAAAATTGGTGCCTAGTTAGGACACTAGCTCTTAGGTGCTTGTGTCCCTTTTAGGTGCTCCTGACCCTATCTCACACTTTCTCACTCTTTTGGGTATTGTTTATCTTTTGGGAATTTTTTCACTTATTAGTCATTCTTCTAGTTGTTAATTATGAAATTCAAACAATAAAATCAAATATATACTTATTTACTTCTAAAAAATAAGGGAGAAAGCACTAACATTATCTATTATCACCTATGTTTGCATATAAATTCACAAGATCACATCAAATGCATCCATATAAAACACTCACTCAATGCAAAAGGGTTGCATCACTTATGCATACACAACATATGAGGGGAATTTTATTTTATTCCATCCCACACATTTTCATCTAGAGCATTCTAGATCCATCACACTATCTTAGTGCAATTTACAGAAGATCATATTAGGGAACTATTACACACACGTTCATATAGAACCACACGGGGTCTGAGAGGTAGTGCAATGCCTAATAGTAAGTTCATTCCTCGGGTGACTTCTGGGGTCATTCTGAATCAACATTCTACATATTTGTTAATTATATTTGATGTTATTTATGGACATGTGCAGGTAGATATTCTATTTTATAGGTTGTAGGTTCCTTAAGTGATCAAGGAATAAATATTAAACGATAGATAGGAATTAATAATGAACCTCTTGCAAAACAAAAGAAACTATGAGAATTTAAATAGTCACCAGTTCCCAGGTCCAGTCATTAGTGCCTAGGTTCCCTTGCCTTTCTGTGGGTACCCCTGTATTGTGTCATTTTTGAGTTTTAGAATTTCTAATGATCATCAATGATATTGTCTATAGTCTGTTTCAGTATTTCACCTACATAAATCACCTCCAATATGGTGAGAAATCAACTAAGTCTTCATATCTCCCTCTTTTTCTTAGGGTTTCACATTTTACATGCTTATTTATTTGTGCCTTTACTATACATTAGCATTTGTATATCACATATTATAGTAGTTATTCTGTAATTATATTAAAACACTTCGTATTGATTAAATGATTACTACAAATACCATAGGGTCAAGGGCCATGACATATAAATGTGTCATTCGTTTAGAATTTCCTTTAAGACCTTATAGAAAAGGGTGCATTGCAACTAGACAACCTAAATGCACCTCTGAATAAGAACTTAGATGTCTTCAAACAACCCTTTCCAAACCATGCCACATCCACCAGTCAACCACATTCTAACGCCATCCACTCTCATCACACTATTAACACTATTGAAAATGAATCATCTACACCCTCAACATATAATGTTATTATCATAGAAGCACACTCTGAACCATCCATATCTTCAACATCTATTTTTTTATTACAGAAACACCATTTGAATCATCCACACCATCAACACCTAGTGTTACTACCTCAGAAATACCCATTATATTACATAACTCCCCTAGCCTTTCCTTCGGTAAGACCTTGAATCTCCCCACATCCATCGTATCCACTTCAAACTTACCTGTACCCTCTTCAAGAACCTTATAAAAGGAACCCTACATATAAATCATGAAGAGATCATACGATAATCATGTCACCTGACATTATCTCTGAAATATTAAAAAATCCATCATGCGATCTCCAATCACTCCATCCAAAAAAGTAACAATCATACAACAAAATCATATTCCAACCTAGTATATGATCCAAATTCCTTGACCTCTATTCTAGGGCTACACCCCTCATCCAAGTTTTCAATCACTATTACAAAATCCAATGGAAACATAGAAATGGCATGCAACAAATGATCTCTCCAACACCAAATTCCAAATAATATATGAATTAAAAATTCCTTCAACCTCATCGTCAACAAGACACTATGTAAAAACTATTAAAAGGCTTATTCAACAATCTATCATAACTCTTCCTCCTCTCAATCCATCTATATCTCGAGGGTGAAATCCCTCCTAGTACAATTTTGAATCATTTTATGATTATCATCAAACACCAGGACATTTAACCGAGGACTGTAAAGTCATCCACACTATCATTCAAAGGTTTACTAACAAAGGTCTTCTCCCCATAGATTCATAAAAACCAAATGCAATCAAAATAGCCCATCAGATATTTAAAATCGCTACACCCAAACCATCACATGATTCTACATCTACATCTAATGAAGGCGAGGTCTCTTCCTGAAAAACCCCATTTCATTAAATTGATGTAGTGCACGTAACTACTAGAGCTCATGAAAAAGACCCCAAGACTTCATATTAGACAAATTCCAAGATATCCATCCATCTCTCTCTTGAATAACATAATCCAACATCTCCTACTAGGGCTAAGTTATCCATCCTTTCCATTCCATATACCCAATCTACAACTTCCGTATAGAATACTATCATTAAACAACCCCATCAAGCTCTACTAAATATGTCTCTCTAAGAGCTTATCCAAACCTCACCACAACATCGAAAAGATATGATTGAAGAACTTCAATCCATATTAGTACCCTCATACAATGCACAACCATTCTTGGATCTGGTTGGTACCCTCAAAATGTATGCTACTATCTCTTCTGACAATTCTAAAATACCATCCATGCAACCTGAGGATCATGATCTACCATTATTTACCAAGAACCTAATAATGTACAGAAGACATGATAAACAACCCATGTATGAACATAACATCAAATATGTTATCTCCTTTGGTCCTCCACATGTCAAAACTAATCTCATCTATAGAGGGATCGATCATCTTTTCCCACGTCCTAATAATTAATGTCACACTAAGTCGTTCATATCAGATTTCACCTTTCTATATAACCAGTCCTTCACAAAAATGTACCTCCATTGTGATTGGAATGGATATAGCCTCAAACACTATGAACATGGTATTAAAGATCTAACCCTCTATTATTCTCACAATCCTCAAGAAAAATATGGATTAGGTTTCAAAAAACTGGCCTCAAAATCCTCCAAAAGCATTACATCTTGATCTGTGACAGAACTAGAACCATCTTCTACACCCTCACATAATGACCCTATGGACATGGATGACATTGTTTCCAACCCATCTGAATTTTTTTATTCAATACAATTACCTTAGGAGCATTTATTTATCACACTAACAATGATGTTAAGACCCTTCCACTCATATTACCTAAAATGATAGAGGAGGACTCCCCTACCATCGACATCCTTAAATGCCATGAGGATAAATCTATCCTCTCCTATATAGGGGCGGAGGACCATTACCTTAAAAATAATTTTTCACTTGACACATCGATTCTTCTAAAAAACCCCACTATCGACATTAATATAGGAACTCTACAAAATCCTCACATAGTCAAAGTTCGTTGATCCTTATATTCATAATAATTGAAGGAATTCACCACTTTCCTCTCCAAAAATAGTCAATATTTTGTATGTTCATATAGAGATATCTCAGGGATTGACCCTAACACTTTAATTCAAAATATAGTCACCTATCCCAACTCTAAGCATGTCAAACAAAAGATACACATGATGCACCCTATTGTCACGTGGATCGTACACCCGTGAAATCATCAGATGATCCAATGCAACATGGTAACATCTCCAAGGTGTGGGAATTTGGATCCTTGAGATGAACCTCCAGAGAAGGACGACTGCGTACTAAACTACATGTATCTAATTGAAGATCAAGGAACAAAACTACAATACTTAAAATAAACTACTCTAATTGATTCTTGGGGAAAATGGATATAAATATAACTGGAAATAAACAAAAAGTGAGGTGATGCACCAATAGTTAAAAGGACTATCATATAAGCTTATCAAGCAAAAATATTTTTTTATTAAAATATATCATATGCACAACTTATTTACATATTTCAGTAAGAAATTTTATGATTACAAAATACAGAGATAACATAAGGGTTTTATTAATCCATAATTGAAATAAATGAACTTCAATAGACAAACTATACTATCACATAAGAAAATTAATTAATATGAAGGTAAGATAGATCATAAAATACAAGGAAAATGGAATTAAAAAGTATCGAATTAACTATTAAATCAAACATCACATCAATTTAGAAGAACGTAAAATATTGTTCTATATTTAGTGCTGAGGCTAAAGCTAGCATTTATGAGAGCTCAAAAAATTACAGATCCTCCTTACGCAAAGATCCAAAAGTCCTTAGTACATAATGCATTCTTGTATTTATAGGTTAGAGGGTTGATAAATTGTAGCTACTACTCTTAATCATTTCATGCTAAAAATAGAATGTAATTACACCAAAGAAACAATCTCCCACAAAAATAGCAAAGAGGTTATGCAGGTTTGACTAGGTCAAACCTATAACTCGAAATGGTGTTGTAGCATGGGGATTGTGCAAAAATGGGTGCCATGTTTAACTAGGGTTGGTGCCACCCTTTCCTTAGTCTAATTCATCTTCTCTTTCTTCAACAAATACCTTGTTCCTATATTCAAGAAATCATTTGATGATTATTTGAAATTCATCATCATCTAGTCCACACGCATAGTGATTCAAGATCTTGGTTGATTTAGCTTCTTTAACAAAATTTTTTGGTAACATTTAGGTCTGATTTATAAATTCCTTGAGATGAATCAAAAAATTTTGATATGACACCAACCTGTGTATATAATCGAGACCAAATGACTTGGTTTCTTAGTTGTCTTCATTCACTAGGGTCTTAAATTGGGAAATAATTTATTCAAATGGAAGTGCATTAACACTTTCATTCAAAAAATTGCAATGGATTCTACCAAATTCATCTAAAATTTCATTGAGACCATCAACCACCTCAATTCTCCTCTAATCCAACTTAGACATGGCTTTTTGTAACATAGATTTGGAACTCCATGGCTTCATTATATTCAAACAGTTTCGAGGTATCATCAATGATCCCTTATTTCAGAAGTAGATCTGATTGCATGTTTTGTACCTATTTGTATGTTTTATTTCGGTGAGAAACTCATTAATTTTGGTGACAGTAACCTTTTCAGAGTACAATTCCTTATAAAATTACACAACATCCTTAATCACCTACTCTACTTCCTAAATAAAACTTTCAATCAACGCTCCTACTTCCTGATCTTCTCTACTATAGAGAAGGAGGTGTCATCAAATCTTGGAGGTATGACAAGGGTGGTAGTGTGAGCAGGCTGACTGATCTTTCTAAAAATAGTATTCAATTGTGTGACCTTGTTCTTGAACTCATCCTTGATTACCTTATCCTTGTCAAATTTATCCAAAAGATTACCCAGGGAAACCTGAACATCCTTCTTGGATAACTCCAAAATCACTCCCACAGTTATTTGGAAAACTTATATTTACATTATGGCTATGAGGTCCTACATTATTGGTTGTGCACACTCCATTTTTTACGTTGGAACATTCCATTGGTTGCATATTCCTAACAAGCCCTTGCATGCTCCTTCTTCCCTTCACCTTTTCATTTTCCTTTTCCTCTTTGTTCCATTTTCCCTCACGTGCACTTGCTACATATCCACCTTCTTCCCAATAGTTCATCCATCTTGCACATGCACCTTAGCCCTATTTCCCAAAATCAGCTAATCGTATGGTATTATCATGCATCCCCTTCCTTATTGTTGCATATTACTTTGTAATGATTGTGCCCTTGACATACATTTCTTCCTCAAGTATTTCTCCCATTCCTCCTGCATGCATCACTTTCACATGCATCTTTTTTTTTTCCTTCCGTGCCTTGATCTTCTTCATACGTACCTTTGTAACTTCCTCTGTGCCATGTTCCATCTATCACACATTTAGTATGCTACACTCAACCAATCAAAGTGCGTCAGTTGGGCACTGAATCCTTTCAATGAACCAATGGGCAACACATGGTAGGAAAGAAAAAATCCGTTGCGTAATTGACTGATCTCTCTTTCAATCAGCGTGCGCCAAGTGTCATTGCATGTCAAAGTGAATTGTGGACTTATAATAGCCATAAGTTTTCTGTAGGCCTCTAACACACAAGTTCCTGGTCTCATTTGAAAGCTATTAACGTGGGCTACACTCTAGGCCATTCAAATTAAAATTTTAGTTGGATCTGGTAGGTGAGAAAAATGAAAATGTCTTTCTGGCCATTAACGAACACATTTGATTGCTCCAACCACCCAAATTTTATCTGATTTTCCCTCCTTTCTTCTTTTATATGCCATACAACTTGGAGAAGTGCATTTTATAGATTTGTAGGCATTTATTGCTTGTTGGTGGTGGTTGTGATTCAAAATATGAGTTTTTACTCCTCTTTTCCCTCTCTCATTGATTCATATATAAATGTAAGAGCTTAGATCATTATAAGGTGTTGGAAATTTTGGATCTTCTAGCATTTACGAAGGGTTCTCCATCTTTGGATTTTGAGCTACAAACCTCTAGACATGGATAATACATGTGGATATCGACCTCATACACCATTGTAATCGACTGTGCATTTCTAGAAGTAATAAAACACTGTTTTGTGGCTATTTTCTTCCTTAAAAGTGTTTACATTATTCTTTCTTTCCTCCATTTTACATTCTTTGCTAGTTGTGTCACTTTAAATCCCTTACATCTCCATTATCTTGTCGTGTTTCACGGAATCAAGTGATTGAATGCATTCTATTTTGTGTTATGTGTGTTTGGCCTCCCTCTATGTCTTCTCCTTCATTTTCACTCAAAATATATAGTGTTCATCCCACTTTTTTTGGTGCTATCACCTTCTTTGGTATAGTTTTCCATTTCCATGTTATCTTTATATCCCTGGTCCTTTACATTGTTGTCTCGGGTTTCACTTGCAACATTAAGAGTAGTAGTAGTAGAAGTAAGTAGAGGAATTGGCATTCTCTAGAGGTCCATCTCAAGCATTTAAGGTCCCAAAACTTGGAGATGGTACCGTTTTTGACTCAATGACTCAATTCATTTAGATTTGAGACACAGGTGCGAGTTGAGGAACTAACAGTTTCTGAGACACCTGGTGTGAAAAACATTGAAAGATTAAATTTCAACATTGTTAAATTCTGGTGTGTGACTTATAAATTTATATCCTTTGGAGGCTTGTTTCAATACATATGGTGACTCCCAACATTTCCAGATATTTTATTTTTAGTAGTGCTTAGAGCCTTTCATGGGAAGATTACATATAAGAAAAAGTGCAGCAACTGAAGTGTCTTTCGAGTACCTCTTGTTATCTTCAAGAAGAGTACATAACAGAAGACCGACGTGCACATTAAAATCTCTAGTTTTTTTCGCACATTCCACTCCTCCTCAAAACAAACCTACGTGCCCTACCATAGAGCTACAACTGCCTCATCCTCTGAGAAATGTTTCCATCTTCACTGGTGGGAGCCCTATCAATCTGAATGTACAATATGAAATTTCAACAACCATGCTCAAAAGTATTCCATATTTTACTGGTGAGAACCAAGTCACCCCTATTGAGCACATCTAGGATGTGGAATATGTGTGCTCTATCTACTTGATCATGCATGATGACATAATAGTTAGGCTACCTGCAACATCATTCAAAGGTAAAGCACTTCAGTGGTACCGATGTTTAAGACTTGCATCTATTACCACCTGGGATGAGCTTAGTACTGCTCTATGTAATTATTTTGAAGAAAAGTCAGATCACTTATCACTAGTGGAGAAACTTAATACAACAAGGAGAGTGCCCAATGAGAAAATGACTGATTTTATTATGAGATTCCAAAAAACTTGGGACAGAATCCCTAAAGTGGTAAGGCCTACAGCCAAACATGTTTTCTTGTATTATCTAAGGAGATATGAATAGTTATATCTCAAGCATGATCCAATCCATGGGGGGGGTAGAACCTTACCTGCTTGCTTACAATTTCACAATAAGGGACAGAATATAGTCTTATTCAGGTAGTTCAAGTTAGCCCCTAGACCACCTGCATGCCCTTATTCCCATAAATGTCCTCAAGTCGCCTCATCCTTCTGATTGATCATGTTCCTGAGGAAAGCACTACAACCCAGATTCATCCACATCTTATTCTCCCAGACATTAGAACGGAGGATGAAGAAATGAAATACCCTGATTAGAAACCTATCCAATAAAATCATATCTGTTAGAGAAGACAACATGTGCAAGAGTTCATAAAGCAATTCTAATCAAGGAGCATAACCAATAGCCATCAACCCTTAAGAGAATCAATACGTAAATAAAAGATATGGGAATAACCAAAAAAATGATCTAGATGGCATATGTTGATGTGCTATCTCCCATTACAAGTAAGTTCCTCCTACACAGCCTCTTCCAGTTCCCAACACAAATCGAAACACTAGTCTCTAGTTCAGAACAATATGGATCAAGAGACAAAATAGTGTTTTCCTTTTAATATGCCTCATTAGTAGGAATCACTACACCAATGTTGTATGCACGTAGGATGCCTACATGATTCAAGCCGCTTATAGCTATGAGACCTTCGACTGGTGCAGGTGAAGCAGAACAAGCATGAGAATCAATCCAAATGTTAGTAGTTGTTAAAGCCAATCTTATGTTCTTTAATGTACCAAATACTTATGTGCAGTTAATAAAGACTATAAATGAATTTCAAATAGACTGCATGCCCAAGTTGCCGATAGCATACAAGGTACAATAAGATGAATGATGGACTCAAGTCTGATGTACAACCTTCCAGTTCCTTGCAGACATAGGGCGATCCTCAAATAGAAACGTGATGTATCAAAGCCACCCAAGCAATCATGGCATGAAAATTCCCTGGGCACTGAGATTCCATGAAAAATGCTCAAACCAAAGTAGCACGTGCACTCCTCCTTTAAGTAATTCAAGCCTCTATGACAAGCTAAGGCCCCTTCTTTTATGCCTGAACAATCAAGGAGAAATATGTTGTATGTACCTCAAAATTCATAAGTCAATGGGCCTTCCATTCAATATTGTGGACTAGATGAAGAAGAAAAATGTAAATGTCACAATGTGGGATGCTCTAGCCATTCGAATGTCGGCACCACTTGATGCATGAATCTCTGATGCCCAACTATTCTCGCACAGACTCCACTTTTTTAAAAACCTCATACGTTACTATCAATATATTGTAAGAATAGAGGTGATGCAAGTAAGTGAGGTTGTTAAAACCCCACCCTTATATATGTCCTTGATCATAGGTAAACACCTTAGACACAATTGTATGATTGACTCAGGAGCTAGTACTTCTATCATGCCTAAGAAAATATGTTGATGTCCTAGGTCTTCAAGTACATCCCCTTATCCAAAGGAGTCCTACAGATCGATGGCTAAACTGTGACTACCTTAGGAATTATCAAAAATCTTGAGTTTACCCTACATGCATGACCAAGATAACTCAATATGTGTCAATCATTAACCTACCTCCTATGTTTTTGCTATTCCTGTCAAGAGAATTTACTGCTAAATTGGGTGGTTACTTGTCTTTTGATTGGTCTCATATGTTATTAAGAATAAGGTATGGTACTCGATTTACCATACAATCTGAGCCAATATTTTCCTATCATCTCCAAGCATATTTCCTAGTCCAAGAAGCCAGAAAGTTTCAGTTTCTAAAGAGAAACCTCTTCCTCCTCCTCTACTTGACTTAGTGTTAGATGAGTGGGTGCAAAGACACCATAAATTTGATCAATATTCCTAAGAGCTTGAATCTTTTGAAACTGGGCTTGTCACTTACTATATCATTGAAGAAGAAGTTGTATTATCACCCACGCTCAAGAAAAATAAATAAAACTCTGGTCTCTAGAAGATATACTTTGATGGCTCAAAAATTAGGAAGGGCACGGGTGTAGGAGTTGTTCTCATTTCTCTTAAGGATGATAAATTATTCTTCAAACATAGATTGTAGTTCACATGCTCCAACAATGTAGTAGAATATGAAGCATTGGTGCATGGCCTTCTCATTGCTAAGAAGAAAAGGATTAAGGCGCTGCATATTTTTGGGGACACTAAATTGATTATCCACCAGGTCACTAAAAAATGCACAAAAAATAATAAGATTCTCAAAGGTTATAAACATATATTTTGGGACCTCCTTGAGGGATTTGATGCTTTGAATCTGCAGGTGGTACCAAGAAAGATGAATAGAGAAGCTGATCAGATGGCCGCACTTGGTTCGTAGTTTTCTCTTGCTGCGGAATTTTTCAAAGGAAACACATAACATGTTAAAATGGTAATCAAGCCATCTATTCCAAACAACAACACTAGCTGGTGAATTGTTTAACAGTGATGTGCAGATCATCCAGTTCATTCAGAATGAAGCTGATTTCTCTTCAAGCATGTAAGTTGACTTGCATGATAGTTATGGTGACCAAATGATTCAGCTAAAGAAAAACACATTTCCTAAAGGGTTGGTCACCTTAGATCAAATTTTTATCCTTGATGATGAGTTTAAGGGTGAAGAAAAGTACATGCATGCGGCATAAGAAGAATACACTCCAATCACTATTGCACACGGTAAGGAGTTATTGCTCAGTAAAGCTTGTAGTCATGATGAGAAACATTCCTTCATATCTCTCTATTTGAAATACACAGTGATATATTCTCATGTGAGTATGAATACATCAAATTATTTAATCCAAGTGTTTCTCAACACTCCTTTGAATTTGATCCCAACATCAAGCCCACCAGAAAAAAGAAGAGGCCACTCAATCTAAGGATAGGACCCTTGATATGGAAAGAGTTGTCTAAACTCATTGAGGCTATAATCATATTTCTAATCAAATAATCTAACTAGGTCACGAAATTTGTTCCAGTGCATAAAATAATGGTGAAATCATACTCTACATTAATTTTAGATATTTGAATAAGGAATCCCTCAAGGATTATTATCCTTTTCCTTCTATGGGGTATATTTTGCAAACTATGGCTGATGTGCAAAGATTTTCTATACTGAATGGGTATTTAGGCTTTAATCAAATCCTATTCAAGGAATAGGATCAGTTCAAAATCAAGTTCACAACCAAGTAGGGAACATATGCATATCATAAGATTTCATTTGGTCTTTCAAACACAAACGCTACATTTCAGCACGGGTCATGGATATTTCCTTCAAATTTTACATCAATGAATTCATCTTTATTTACCTTGATGATATAACCATCTTCTCAAAGCATAGAAAGGATCACATTACACATCTATAGAAAGTATTTGAGAGATGTAGAAAGTTTGGGGTGTCTCTTAACCCAAAGCAGGGTTCATTTTAAGAGACCTCTTAGAAATTGGAGGTGGAAAATACCTGGTGAATATCCCCAGAACTGGTTTCGCGGGAAGGTGAATTTTTTGGGGGTTGTATGAAAAAATTTCACCCGACTGTCAAGTGGTGTGACAGAAGGCTGCAGACAAGCGACGGGAGATTTTACTGTCGCATGTCAAAAAATGCATTGCCCTGCGTCAACAGACCTCTTTGACACTCGTCAATAAGGTTGTTGACGTGCGTCAATGATGTCTGTTGACGCGCGTCAATGCATTTTTTTGACACGCGACAGTAAAATCTCCTGTCACACGTTTGCAGCCTCCGACCTCTACTTTCTCATCAAAAAAATATCTGTCACGTATCAACAAACTCTTTGTCATGCATCTGCTATGCATCAATATCTGTTGTACCTCCTTGTCATGCGTCAACTATCTGTCAGTGTCACGCGTAAACAAATAAAACTCATTGATGCACGTCAACAGACCTCTTTGACGCACTTCAAAAAGGTTTTTGACGCACGTCAATGAGGTCTGTTGGTGTGCATCAATGCATTTTTTGATGCGTGACAGTAAATCTCCTGTTGCGCGTCTGCATCCTCCATCCTCTACTTGCGCATCGAAAAAATATGTGTCGCTCATCAAAAAACTCTTTGTCATGCATCTACTATGCGTCAATATTTGCAGTACCTCCTTGTTACACGTCAACTATCTGTTAGTTTCACGCGTCAAGAAATAACCCCATTATCGCACGTCTGCAAACCCTCCTTATCGTGCGTCAATAGCTTACCCCCTTGTCACGGGTCTACAATACAGGATATATCATATTTTCGACAAATGTGAAGTAGAAGTGTTCTACCTGGCGAATAATCTAGGATTATACAGGGGATATTTTTCAAGGGTAGGCGAAGCCGACCCCTAAAAAAATTAAAGTGTAATTTTTAGGCAAACAGGTCACTGACCCGCACCAGAAAATTCACCTTTTCAAAATTTTCAAAAATGGAATATTCACCATATTACGAATATTCGCCACTAAAATTTTCCCTGACCCAAAGAATTGAAATTTTTCCATCACGCAGGGATAGCTTCTGGTCTATTTAGTTTCAAAGGATGGCATCGCGATTAATTACGAGCATGTTTTAGACATCCTGGCTCTTTCCCTGTCGGCGCAAAAGAAATCCTTATAGTCATTCCTAAGAAAAATCAATTTTTACATACTTCATTCCTAAATTTACATGAATGGTAAGGCTTATCACTCTTATGCTCAAGAAGGACACAACCTTCAAATGGATAGTAGAAGAAAAAGTGAGCTTCAATCATATTTAGCAAGAAATAAGTTGCACACCAACACTCATCAACCTAGATTAATCAAAGGATTTTATCCTTTATGCTTATGGCATTGATGCAAGTGTTACTAATGTCCTAACTACAAAAAATAAACAAGGATTGGAGCAGCCAATGGGTTTCTTCACTCAGACACCGAAGGATTATGAGTTAAAGTACAATCACATAGAGAAAAATGTCTACACCATCATGTGTGCCCTCAATAAGTTCAAGAGTATGCTCACTAGAAATCATATCATGGGTGTTAGTTTCTCACTATAGTGTAAGGGACTTCATTATGGGATCCAAAATCAATGAAAAGAGAGAAAGATGGATGACCAAGATCATAGAGTATGATGTGACTATCAAGACCATGAAGCTGGTAAGAGGTAGTGCACTCTACAAACAACTTGCTGAGGATGCACAAGATGAACCTAAAAATTCACTATTTTTGCATGAAGATCTTCCTGTGCAAAGCTTGAACAGAATGTGGATCCTGGTGTGCACACATGGATGAAGGACATGATTAAATTCCTTTCCAAGGAGGCATAACCTCCTATTTTAAATAAGGTAAAGAGAATACATCTAAGGTTGCATTTTATTCCATATGTTCTGATTGATGGCCTTATGTTCAAGAATAATATTGGTGGCATGTTGCCGAGGTATATCGACAGTGCACAGATTGAAAACATATTAGCATAATTTCACAATGGATTCTCTTGTCGACACTTCTCTGCCAAGAATATAACAATGAAGATTATAATGGTAGGACTCTTTTGGCCTACCTTGTTCATAGACATGCACAAGTGGGTGAAAAAATGCAAACAATTCACTTTCTTTGCAGGAAATAAGAATTTCACAGTGCTTCCTCTCCAACTAATCCAAGCGGATCAACATTTTGCACAATAGGGTCTTGACTTCATATGCATGATCAATCTACCTTTAAGCACTGGGAATAAGTGGGTACTGACATCCACATATTACTTCACCGGATGGATAGAAGCTACCGCATTCAAGAAATCAATTGAGTTAGTCATCTTGGAATTTCTTGAAGGTATTGTAACAAGGTTTTATATCCCTCAAACTATTATTTTAGATAACACAAAGGCCTTCCTTGGTACCAAAATATCTTGTTGCGTGTTTAGCGTGGGTATATATCTTAAGAATTATTCCAACTATTACCCTCAGGGAAATGGTATGGAAAAGTTGACAAACAAAAACCTAATGAGAATAATGAAGTAGACAATGAATATTAGCCAAAAGAAGTGGCATACAAAGGTCTCACATGCACTCTAGGAAGAAAAAATCATGGTGAAGAAGGTAGTAGGTACTTCTCCTTACAAGATTGTCTATAGTAAGGAAGCTAGAATCCCCTTATCTCTTGAAGTACCTTCATTAGAGATTTCCCAATAATTGGAGTTTGAGGTCATAGAACATAGAGAAATCATAATGGTAGAGCTTTTTGAACTTGAAGAATCATGGAACTTTTCCATGATCAAGCTAGAACAACATCAACAATCAACAAAGAAGTTGTTTGAGAGAAAGGCTAGGTCTCAAGATATCAAAGTTAGAGACTTGGTCTTAAAATGGGATGCTAATAGAGCCAAACCAGGGTGCCATTTAAAGTTTGATGCACTTTGAAGTGGCCCATACCCTATCAGTTCTTGTAAGGAGGCTAACTCCTTCGAATTATCTCATCTTGATGGAGGTGGGATATGAATCCCAGTCAATGGGATTTATCTCCAACACTTCCATTAAACTTGTTGCATTATTTTGTATATATTAGAGTAGGTTTGATTCCTCCAAATGTGTCATGTGCACATTTCTTTGTTTAAACATAGTTATTTCTTCCCATGTGCTTCTTTCGCATGCTATTTTTTTGCTTCCCAGATGTCAGTCATCTTCCAGTAGTTATTTATAAGTTTTGTAGGATTTAGAACAAAGTTTAGAATATGTTTTCAGGGTGACTCCAAGAGCAGTTCTTCAACATTACAGATTAGAATTTCACATACAAGAAGACTCAATGCCCAATGAACGCTCCAAGAAACTAAAATACTTCTTCTAGAAGGCATATATCTCTGAACTTTTCCAAACTATTATCCAAAATAACTCCCCTAGTTATTTGGACAACTTGTATTTCCATTTTGGCTCTTTGGTTATACATTAAAGGTTAAGTGCATTCCATTTGATCCACAAATTGGCACATTCCCTTCATTGATGATTCCTCGTGTGCCCTTGCTCACTCCTTCTTCCCTTCACCTTTTTTTCCTTTTCTTCTTTGTTCCATTTTCCCCGCGCATACACTCTCTGCTTATCCACCTTCTTCCCAATAGTTCATGCAACCTACATGCGCACCTTAGGCTTGCTTCCCAAAATATGATAAGTCCCTCCTATTCTCACAAGCACCATTCCTCATTACTATATATTACTTTATAATGATTATGCCCTTGGTATACATTTATTTCTTGGTTATTTCTCCCATTCCTCCTGTGCGTGTCAATTTCATGTGCATCTTTCCTCTATTTCCTTCCGCGAGCGTACCTTCCCACATTCCTCTATGCCATCATGTACCACATGGCATCTATCAGAAAATGAGTGTGCTACATATAACCAATTAAAGTGCACCAACTAGGCAATGAATCTTTGTAATGAACTAAAGGGTGACACGTGGTAGGAAATGACTAAACAACTACACAGTTTATTTATATCTCAATGAATCAACGCGCCCCACATGTCATTGCATGTTAGAGCGACATGTGGAATTTTGATAGCCATCACTTTTTTTTCAGGCCTCTGACACATGCATGCCTAATCTCATTTGAAATCTGCTGATGTGGGCTACACTCTAGGCCGTTCGACTTCAAATTTTAGCAAGATTTGGTAAGTGAGAAAAAAGAAAATTTATTTCTAGCCATTAATGAACACATCTAAGTGCTCAAACCACCTAGATTTCATATGATTTTCCCTCCTTGCTTCTTCTATGTGCCATACAAACTTAGAGAAGTACATTTGATAGATTGCAGACATTTATTATTTTTTGTTGGTAGTTGTGATTCAAAATCTAAGTTTTCCCTCCTTCTCTTCTCCCTCTCTCATCGATTCATCTATAAATGTAAGAGGTTGGCTTATTGTAAGGTGTTGGAAATTATTAGGGAAAAATTGGACAATAGAAGTAGCAAAAATGGTGGAGTTGATTCATCAAGAGAGCTTGCATTTTGGAGTTGGGAGAATAGGTATAAAATAGCTTGAGCACATTGCAGAGAAGCTTAGGAGCTTGAGCTGATTCAAAGAATGGAAATGTACGAAGTTTGAAAATTTTGGACTTCGGAGGAGTGGCATTTTTCTAAAGGTGGGATATTTTTTCTTTGCACCCTCCCTTCTTCTCTGGTCTATAAGTGGATTTATGGAGTTCAAACCTCATCTTGCCTCTTTTGCCATTGTAATGGACTGTATCAAATTTTTGGCACAATAAAATAAGTCTATAGATGATTTCAACCCTCTCTTATGTTCATTGCATCTTCCTAACCTCCCATTGCAATCTTGGTTATCTGTGCATAGTGGTTTGTATTACATTTTTAATGGTTTGTGTTTAATTCCAAACTAGATGTTCAACATTCCTTTGGTGCACCACCTATGTTAATTTAGGTTTATTTTCTTACATCTCCTTAACCCTTTCTCCTTAGAAAGTTAGAGTAGGTTTTAGAGTAGATCCTCTACAATTTATATGTGTTTATCATAATAGAGGAATAAGAACCGGCCTTCATCTAGAGAGCTTTCTTAATTGCAAAGTCCCACACTTTGGGAAAAGCTCCATGTTATATAATCACACTGAGAGTTTCAACCCATCGAGTTGTAGACATTCAAGGGTGCTATCATAATGTATCGCTAGTTTTTGGCATGCTCGATGGGACCAAGAGGCCATTCTAAAATATTTGAAGGTATTTTCATGAAATTTAGACTTAGAAATTACAAGTTCTCCAATTTTGGATTTTTCACCCCTCAGGGTGAACTCCGAAATCGATTTTCAGGGGCTTAACTTGCTCAAAGCAAGTCTAAATTTTAATAGTTGATAGATCAGGGGCTAATCTTCAAAAGGGTATTTTTAGTTGTTTAAAATTTTGATTTTTGAAATTTCAAAAAAAATTAATTTTGGTTTTCAGGATTTTAGGATTTCAGACATCTCAAGATTTTGAAATTTCGATTTTTGGGATTCTCCAAATTTTAGGTTTTGGGTTTTCAGACATTCAGAGGTCTCACATTTTCAAGTTTTTGGGACTTTCATTTGAAATCAATTTTCAACCTCCAGAATCTCAAATATACAAGTCCTTAAAAGTTTTAATTCTTATTCTATCAAGTTTTGTGTGTAACTTTGTAAAATCTATCCTTTTGAGGCTCATTCCCCAACACATCTGGTGACTCCGAAGGGATAGAATTCAATGGTGTAGTAGGATAGGTGTCCCAAGTACATGAGAAGAGTTCAGACTAGATCCGATACTAGAGAAAAGGGATTGTTTATTTACCTGTAATTATCACTAGACAGAGGAAGGAGAAGAAGAAGACCACAAAGATCACCATCTCCACCTAACAAGACCTTGTCTACACCTCCACTTGGTAGACCTTTTCTTCAATCAACAAGATTTTTTCAACCAATTAGGATGGCATAACCCAATCCCTATGTCAACTTCACAGGAAGTATCCCACTTTGCCTAAATGCTCAAAATCTAGTTCCAATTGCGACATTGAATAAGATCCCATATTTCACTGGAGAGAACCAGAAAATTATAATTGACCACATCCATGACATTGCAAATGTCTGTGCAATTCACGAAATAGCTGAAATGGACATTGTTGTTAAGTTGTTGGCATCTTCCTTTAAGGGTAAAGATTTGGAATGGTTCAAAAGTCTAATAGTAGGGTCCATCCAGAATTGGGATCATTTATGCACAACCATCCATAATCAATTTGGGGAAAAGGGAGATAATATAAATTTATTGGAACAATTGAGAACTATTAAGAAGGCTCCTAATGAATAGTTGACCAATTTCAAATTCAGGTTCCAGAGGACATGGGATAGAATTTCACTTATAGTGAGATTAGCAGCTGAAGGTGCTTTTTTATACTTCCTGAAGGCTATAAACTCATTTATTGTAATGATGATACAATCCATGGGAGGTATAACTTTACTTACATCCTACAACATTTCCATTAGAGCTAAAAAACACTTGATTCAAGCTGGTAAGATAGCACCAAGGCTACCAATGCCTCCGGACATGGGAATTCCTATAGCTAGTCAAACACCAGATTTGAATCCCATTCCACCCCTTAGAAATCAAAGCAATAGTGAGGCTTCTACTTCTTCAAGCACTTCAAAAGAGATACAAGAGGTTATGAAACAATTGTAGAACCTAGGAAATGAGCTAGTGACTATTAAGAGATAACAATCTTAAAGTTCTAGAATGTATCAACCTCAAACTCAGTATGAAACTAACCCCCCATATCAAAAAAATAGAAAACGAACTCAGGCTGCAAATTAAAACCCATACCAAGGGCAATCTCAAGATGTTAGGCCATTTCAACCATATGATCTAAACATAGCTTCAACATCGAGAGCCTTGGTTCCAACACAAAACAACATGGCACATGAGTATGACTGGTGTTACCCATGTAATATTCCTCATAATCAATCGACATGTTTCAATGGTGCACTAAACCAGGCCTTGATGGTACATACCATTGGTGTGTCCTAAGAACAAAGTCAAGAAGAAAATTAGCATCAGCAAGAAGCACAATAAGAGGCACCTCCAATAGAAACCACGTTGGTAAATTGGCACACAGAAGACTTCTATGGAGTTAATAAACCTCCATTTTAGGGTGTAGCTTCCAATACATGATAAAAGAAGAGGAACATTAAGGAAGGATAATCATCTAACCTTGTATTTTCTCAGCCCATTCCTATGCAACAAGGATTTAGTAGACCAAATGTAGTCCCAAATGTGCAAAATCATCCTAAGGCACCAATTGCAGTGGCACGTGTGCCTACTCAGGCTCCAGAAAAAAGTTTTACCAAGTAAGGGGAAGCAAAAGGATAATCCATCCCCTTTTAAATTCATCTATCAGATGAAGAAAACACATGTGAGTATTTCCATGTGGGAGTCACTGGTGATCCCAGGACAACGAGAATTGTTGCAAGCTGCAATGGCTAAATGGTTTACCTCGAATAGATTAGACCAAATTCAAGAAAAATTTCTCACTAATGCATTACAATAGGGTGGGAATCAACCCATCAAAAATTTGAAGCCTCCACCATTCTATGGATCATTGATTGTCAGGAACCACTTAGTGCACAACTACATGATCGATTTGGGGGCAAGTAGTTCAGTGATGCCAAAGCAAATAGAAGATTAATTGGGTGTAAAGTATGAGCTAATGGTGAAAGGAGTGGTATAACTAGATGGGGAAGTAGTAAGAATAGTTGGAATCATCAAATGGTTAAGTCTTACACTACATTCTTGTCATAATGTCATAGTTCTACAAGATGTCTTTGTAAGTAACCTTCCACCACTCTTTGTGTTGTGTCTATCAAGAGACTTCACTACTAAAATTGGTGGATACCAATCAGTATATTGGTCACACATGATTTTTAGAATAGAGGAATAAGAACTGACCTTCATCCAGAGAGATTTCCCAATTGCAAAGTCCCACACTTTGGGAAAAGCTCCATATTATGCAATCACACTGAGAGTTTTAACCCATCGAGTTACATACATTCAGGGGTGATGTGATAATGCATCAACAGAAATTTTGGATCTTCTAGCATTTTCTAAGGGTTCTCCATCTTTGTATTTTCAGTTGTAGACCTATAGATCTTGCTCTTGCATGTGGATATCTACCGCATACACCATTGTAATTGGCTTTGCATTCTTGGAAGTAATAAAACATTGTTTTGTGGCTATTCTTTGCCTTAACGTGCTTGCATCCTTCTTTCTTGCCTCCATTTTGCGTTGTGTGCTTCTTGTGTCTCTTTAAATCCATTACAACTTCATTTTCTTGTTGTGTTTCATGGAATCGAGTGAGTGAATGAATTTTGGTTTGTTTTATGCGTTTCTAGCCTCCCTCTATGCCTTCTCCTTCATTTTCACTCAAAATAAATAGTTTTCATCCCATTTTTCTTGTGATATCATCTTCTTTAGTATAGTTTTCCACTTCCATGTTATCTTTTTTTTATTAAGGGAAAATAGTTTTGAAGGGACTATACCCTATAAACAAAAGGGCTAAAAAGCCAGATATCATAGGTGAGAGAAACAACCTAGAGAAGGGCAAGACAAGCAACCTAAGAGGGCTCATCAACCAGATAAAAAAAAATACAAAAGAAAGGATCCAAACGTACAGTGATCCAAAAAGTAGTAGAAGAGATCAAAAAGAAAACAAAATATATCCATCATATAATATCTCCCCCAAAAAACAGCTCCATAACTACTAGTAATCAACAAATTCGCAGCCAAAAAACAACATCACAGCACCCCGTTATTTGATAGCTCTGTCAATCTTGGTTTTGATAGCCTGCAACGACATGAAGAAGGTAATGGCTATGGCCTGTGAGGATTCTTTTAGGTCTGCCTGAGCAATTGCTATATCCCTTTTCTCTTTGGGGCCCCAAATGTCTTCATTAATCCCACTTAAACTACATACACTATGAACATGTTGTTCAATGAAATTATAAATACTTTTAAGGGTAGATAGTATGCAGTCACTGCGACTTTTTACATTTCCCATTCTGCCATCCAAAGACTGTAACTTCTTGAATACTTCTGAAATAACCCCCTCCTCATCATCACTTTGCAGTATTCCTTTTCCCTTAGCTTTTTCCATAAATTTTTATAACCCCTTTGAGTTCTTGTATTTCCTTTTCCATCCTTCCCACTTCCATGTTATCTTTCTATTCTTTTTCCCTTGGCATTGTTTGCTTAGATTTCACTTTCAGTATTAGGAGTAGTAGTAACAGTAGAAGTAAGTAGAATAACCAACCTTCTCTGGCTGTCTATCTCTACTGTGTAAGGTCCCAACACTTGGGGATGGTTCCATTTTTGACTCAATGGCTCAGTTCATCTAAATCTGAGACATGAGTGCAAGTTGAGAAACCAACATCTCCTTCGTGAGTAGACTTCCCCAAGGAAAACCTTGATATCTGATAATCCACTAAGGTGATAGTTTCCTTGGTTTTACCAAAATCTAAGGTTGTTAATTCAATGAACCTCTCCCAAGTTTGATCAAATGGTAGGTCAGAAACAACCCTTGGCCTCTTTTCTTTCCTCTGGGGAGTTAAATCTAGGACACTCAAATAAAAAACATCAACAATTGGACACTAAAAATATCTTAGCCATGGAATGGGATGAGGTGAAGAGTGTAAGAGAAATGGAATATGTGGCCAAAGAGAGAGTGAAAGGTGGAAGGGAAGGAGGAGCTGAAATTGGTGAATTAGAAAGAGGGGGGAAAAGAGTTGACTGCAACACTCGGGAAGTTGTAGGAGGAAAACTTAGGTCAATGACCTCTATAGATGGTACTTTGTAAGGGGAATATTTTTTTGAGGAGACCTCAGAGGAATATCCTGAACCCTTATAGATAAAAGAGATCTTTAGAGGTTTTGAATAGTTTTGGGAGTTCTTCTTCCTTTCAAAGGGGTGGAATGGCGCACTGGTGGTTATACTTGAACAATATATGTAGTGAGATGTTCTAAAAATTTTAGCATGATCCCCAATTATATCAACCACTTATATGTCCAATTGAGAATAGGACCCACTCCTTACTTGTGAGATGAGGATATAAGTCTTAAATTTGAGATGAGTTTTTTTATCCCATTGATGTCAACCCTAGATAATTCCTCATTCCTACAACTTCATATACCAGATAGGAAGTCATGAAGAAATTATTAGATGTCAAGAAGTCAAATAATTGGAAAAAAATGGCATTACTGATGTCCTCTTCCCATTAGATAAGATTGGCATTCTTCTGGATAGTGGAAATGTATAAATACATACAATATTGGAAATCCTTGGAAGAAGGAAGTCCTATAAATATGCTGAGTAATATAATTATTTCATTTACATATTGGATAAAATATCATTGTGGGACAGTCTTAGGGAACCTAGAAAATTAACCCTTGGAATTAATCAAGTAAATCTTATTGGCAACCTTTATACAAGTTTCAGTTTCTGCATCACAGTTCTTCAGAGAAAATTCTAGGGAATTTTTGGCATATTCCTCAACATTAGGAAGCTTCAATAGGTCTTCAAAATAGTCACTATCTATTTTAATCACCATCATCTCATCATATTCTTTCCCTGTTGGGGAGTCCTTGTCAAATTTTATGGTAGTAACGAGCAAAAACTCTGGGCAATGCATAGATTGAGGGAAAGTGGCAACTAAAGTAAGTTGATTATTGAATATTCTTTACATCCATGGATTTTTATTTAGATCTCTAACCCTATCCCAAAATTTAGGAAGGTCAATATGCCCTGGATCTATGTCTCTAGTGTCATTGACATATGATGTGATACTTGGAGGAGGTGATACCCCTCGAAAACTATATTTTAGCTTTTCTTTCCCCTTTACAGAGGATGTAGACAACTTTCCAAGGAGAATTCCTCAAAAAAATTCCTAAAATAAGAATTAGAGGTTGGAGGCAGAAGTACACCCCTATAAAACAACCCTACAAATCTGATCTAAATCTCCACTTTCAAGTCTTCCCTAGTGTTTTGTCAGCAGAGGTTAGGACTTGTTATGCAGCTCTCAAGTTTTGTAATTTAATTCCAACCCAGAGTCCCAACCTATAATGTGTCTGTCAATCTCCAAATTATGACAAGGGAAGCCAAGCCCTCTTTTGTAGCATTGAATCTCCAAAATAATCTTTCCTTACAGGTTTCTCCTCTGTCTTTCTAAAAAATGAAGATTTGAATCCTTGGCTTCAAAAACAAGATAAACCATGAATAAGAAAAAGCCATAGGACAAGCGAATCAGAACTTAAAGATAAAAAATCAAAGAAAATGAGAAAATGTGAAAGCCACCCGTGAAAGAGATAAAAATAACAAAAAAACCTAGAGTCCCAACCTATAATGTGTCTGTCAATCTCCAAATTATGATAGGGGAAGTCAAGCCCTGTTTTTTAGCATTGAATCTCCAAAATAATCTTTCCTTACAGATTTCTCCTCTGTCTTTCTGAAAAATGAAGATTTGAATCCTTGGCTTCAAAAACAAGATAAACCAGGAATAAGAAAAATCCATAGGACAAGCGAATCATAACTTAAAGATAAAAACTCAAAGAAAAACAAAAATGAGAAAATGTGAAAAGTACCCATGAAAGAGATAAAAATAACAAAAAAAACCCTAAAAGGAGACCAAAATAATTTGTAAAAGGATAACTGGCAAAATTACCCAAAATTCAAATGAGAAAAATCATGAAATAAACCATCACCTAAGGAGTATGGTCGAAGTTAAGAGGAGTATCAACAGGTCAACGTACCAAATTGTGAGATGAAAATGACAAGTAAAACTTGCCCTTAAATAAAAAATAAAAAATTAATTACTGTGAAGTTGGTACATATAGGTAGTTGGCATTTAATGTTGACTTTCCATCAGAAGTCGGAAGTCGGTATCCATTTTGCATGCAAACAGCATATTGGATTTCGAGTTCTAAAATGCCTTTGAAATGGTTGGGGTAAAAGTCATAAGTTTGTGTGTAGTTTACATGTAAAATGCATATCAAATTCCTATTTATGAAAATAACATGGGAAATCGGACTTCGGAACTCAACATGCAGTTTGCATATAAACTGCAACCTAAGATACGAACTCTGAATTCTAAATTTCTTAAAGGGGTGGGTTTCAGAACTGAACATGCAGTTTACATGTAAATTGCATGTTGACTTCACAAATCTGAAATCTGATGAAATTTTAACACTTAGAATTTTGTTTGACAAATTTTATAGAAAAGTAAGAAATGGATATAAGGTGAAAGATGCAATAAAATATTTAACAACCCTCTTGGAAAGGGAAACTTGTAAAGTTAACAGTTTTGGTGATCTCTTGTGGTTTATTTCCTACTAAGAATTATTCTAGTAGCCTTAATAAATCAATCAGGAAAAAGAGTCTTTAACCTCAATAAAAATACAAAACAAAACGTAACTAGAAAAAACATAAACAAAACAAAGAAAGTCAAAAAATAAAACAAGCAAGACAATGTGTAAGACACTAGGAAGAAGGGGAAACTAGACTAATACTGTAGAAAGTGAAACCTCCTCAATTATAATCTTTAAGGTGTATCCCATTAACTCGGATAGGCAGTGCTTCTCCATCAAGATGGGATAGGCAAAATGAATTTTCATCTTTGTAACTCGTAGTCATATACAACCCACTCTAGAGGGCATAAAAATCTGCATGCATCCCTGGCTTAGCCCTATCCACATCCCAATTGAGGACCAACTCACCTTTTTGAAAATATCAATGAAATACTTTGTTGTCAAAATATTTCTTTGTTTGAGCCTGATGCATCTCTGAAGTCTTCATAGCATTATTTCATGTTTCCTCCAATTCCATGAGTTTTGCAAACCGTACGGTCATTGGATCACTTTCCATTACTTCCAGCCAATGAGCTAACTCCAAATAAGACAATTCCAAAGATAGGGTAAGCTTTTCCTCTCTGCCAAATACTAGCATAAAAGAGGAATTTCCTATGGCCCTGTTCATTGTTATCATATCTCCCCACAAGGTAGTCTTCAATTGTGTATGCAAAGTTCTTCAATTACTCTCCATCGTCCTTTTGATAATTCATATCAAGTTTTTATTACTAGAATTGGCCAAACCATTACCATGTGGAAAATAGTTACATGATTTTTTTAGATATACCCTATTTTGGAGAGCCCACTCATTGAGCTGCATGCCTACGAATGAATTGGCATTTTCTGAGATAACCATGAAGGGAACACTGAAGCTTATCATAATTCCTTTGAGAAAATATATAATAGATTTCTCATTTCCTTCTTTCAATGCTACTGCCTTTGTTCATCATGTGAAATAATTAGTTGTAGTTAGCACCCATTTATGACCATCGTTTGCTGGCATATTTATCATCCCAATGAAGTCCAGGCCCCATTGTATGAAATATTGGTCCACTTAGATTGGAGGGAGAGGGGGGGGGGGGAACTAATATTTTCTTTCATGTGAAGAAAGTGCATTCCATACATTTTCTTACCCATATATGGGAATCCTTGAATAAATCTGATCAATAATACCCAACCCTCATAATATTTGTAGTAGTCATTCTTGCTGAATAAAGTCCTCATGAAAATCCATTATGAAATTCCTTGAGTACCCTATCAACTTGTTAAGGACTTTTTGGTGTTTGTTTTGAGCTTGTACCATGTTTTAAATTAGGTCCTCAAAATATTTGTTTGTCATGTTTACCAAGGTCTGTAACACATGAAAATCCATATACCTTTTAAAAATAAAATCAATGTTAAACTAAGAAAGGTACTCATTACGTGTGTAAATTTTTTGTGCTAAATTCAAGTAGCCATGCCCATTTTTTAATGTAGAAATTTACTTCTAAAATTTACCGGTTAACTGTGTAAAAATACCTGAAAAATTACCTGTGTCAATTCAGTCTTAATTCTAATGAAAACTACATTTCATTCCCCAACGCCCAAAAACATGTTGCATGTTTTTTTTCCTTCGTGGTATTAGGCCTGATTTGAATGTTTGTAAAAGTGATATAAATGTGAAATGTGCAAAATAATCCCTGAGGCCTGATGGAATATTTCAGAGAATATTTACGAAATCATAATACAAAATGTAGACACAACCTTGCTCCCTGAAAGGAAATAAACGTAGAGATATCATTGGAGCAAAAAAAATGGGCCATTTTTTAACCTTTACATTTTATACCCAATAAGGTGCAAAGTGCAGTTACAAATTTGAAGCCTGAAGGGGGACATGTGTCAACTCTGTAATCAAAGTCAACAATGCGTAATTAGGTCAAATTTATATTTTTGAACCCCTTCAACAAATGAACAAAAAGAAGTAAATATGTGAAAATAGAAGGTCAGGAAGCCAAGAAAATAGGGAAAAAAATTGTATGATTCTTTAAGACATGCAATTGGTAAAAACAAACTTGAGGCCCAATGAATTTAGTACATGGAAAGCAAATGGCATACACCGGAACAAAGAAATAAATGCGTTTTCTATGTTATAAAGACAGTGTGTGGATAATTTTACAAAAATATTCTAAATCCTATTATAAGATAAAATGGGGTTCATTAATGCACTATCCAAACAGGATTAAGGCCCATTAATATGAAGGAATCATGTAAGGGTGTATTGATTTGGTCTCTACTTTATACAAATGCAACACTATAATAAACAATAAAACTCAGATGTTACATAATTCAATCGAGATATTTTATTCATTATTTGAGAATACATTATATAGATCAATTGATCTCCTACAAAGGAGGAGTCAATTCTAATCATCAATCCCCCTTATCTCTCCATAATCCACATATCTCTCACTTAACTCCTAATATCTACATGAGTTATTATTACAACTCACTCACACACTCACACTAACTATATTATTAATATGAATTATATTAAGTCAGTATTAATAAGTTACACAATATTAATATACTAACACATAATAATGTGGGCACTAACATATACTATTCCTAACATTCCCCCCTTAGTGGGAACATGGGGAAAACATTATCTTGTATTTCTACCCAAGTCTAATGATGGTTTAACACTTAGCTAACAACCAACCTACAAATACCGATGATGGTTTTACACTCAATTTACCAACAACCTACAAACAAACAAGATCTTTTTACACTCGATTTACCAACAACCTACAAAACAATGATGGTTTTACATGTGGTTAACTAACAACCATAACAAACGATGGTTTACTGAGGTCAACCAACAACCTAGATATAATAGTACTCTTTCGAATCTTATCACCTTCTTACATCAAGGTAAAAATATAGGAATTCCTCACACATTACAATTTTGAACATGAATGTACTTTTTTTTTTCACACAATGGAAATCAAACACACCAAACAAAACTAAAAAAATATGGCCTCTAAATTAGTTCTATGGCCTCATCAATGGTGCCTTACGAGAGGTCGCTAAAACGCCTCCTTCCTTTGTTTCCTCTGTCCTCCATTGTGACTTTGCTAGCTTAGCCTGATTTTAATATGAAGCTCATATTGATTGAATTCTGACGTCAGATTCTACCGGAATTTTGTCTATAAGGAAATTTTTATTATTTTATGGTCTTTTACAATGACACTTTTTTGAACAAAATACTTGATAACATGAAACAATAAAAAGTTAATTAAAGGTTGCTTTTTCTTAATACAAATTTATAGTTTTGACAACAAATTCTAATGAGTGATGACACTACAACTCAGATGATGAAAAATTGACTCTTTTAGATATTTCAAAGTTACATAGCACAATTAATAACAAACAATCCAATTAATTACAACATTATAATATGAACAATAAACAATAAAGGAGTCAATAGTTGAAACACCAAGTAAAACGTATTTGTTATGCATTGTCATTTATTGTAAAGAAAAGAAAATGATACTTTTTCATTGAGGGTGGGTCTTGTCAAAACTGTAGTTGGCATTCCAATGTATATTAAGTAATTTTTTTATCAAGAATCATTTTTGTATATCATATTTATATGTTCTTTTATTAAACTTGTCAAAAAAAATTTTTGTCAAGTGTTACAAGAGTCAAAAAATAAAAATATTCATTATGGACATATTTTCAGTGTAACTTGACATCTATTCTATGAGGGGGAATACTAGATTTCTATTGAGGATTTTGAAGGTTGCAAAAAATAAAATGTGTGTGGCTTCAGGGGCTCCACCTATCGACCTTTCCCTGTACTGAAACAGGGTGCATGCTCAGGGCACTACCTCAAGACCCTTCAAGGGGAATTTCCCCTTTCCCCCATTGGGGGCTACCACCCCCAGACCCTCACTTTGGAATTTAAGAACGAAAGTGAAGATTGGTGGGGAAGATGTGTCAAAAAAATGCAATGGAAATTTTAGCTCCAAGTTCTAACCCACTAATAAATAACACATCCACTGGAGCATGGATGAAACAATGATAGGAGGTCATTTGACAACCTCTCATTGGCTTCTAATAGCTAGACCACATATGTTCTCTAGTGACACATTTTTATTTTTACTAGTGTGCAAAATAAGAACATAGGTTTGTTCCTGTTTGATTAGAATGTGTGAGTATGATATTCCACTATTTTCTCTATATATGTTGTGATATGGCATGGAATTTATCAAACTATTAAAATAGTTGTATAGGAGGGAAACTAACTATAGTGATCCTCTAACTATGGAGATCCTAGGACTTTTGTACTTTGTTGAAAGATGATACACTAGTGACAAGTTCACTAGAAATGAAAGAGGGATCGATTCTCGTTTGTAGGTGATCATGTGTAGCCAGATCCAGACAGTAAGATCTATACAACAATATGAAGAACTAAAATTATGCAGTGGCATATGATTATGTTTTTAGTTCTCCTTTCCCCATGTTTTTACTAAAGGGGGGAATGGTGGGAAAAAAATCATGTTAGTGCTCACATGTGTGACAAAATATAATTGTTAGTAAACTTATATTGTAAGTGTAATGTAAATGAGTGTAAGTTATTAGTATTACCATCCCACGTAAATAGCTTTGTTATTGGTTATAACAATAATTCAAGATGAGATGTTATACCTACCCTATAATTTAGGACATGTAACTCTTAAAGTATATAATGAGTCCTAAATGTTTGATCAATTAAAAATATGAGTTATATTTTGTAGATGATGTTTTATTGTGTTATTTATCATTGAATATCTTACCAAATTATCAGCTATCTCTTTTCAGAACCTTTTTCTAGATGTTGCATTTCCAGGTTTAGCATTACATTGGCATGGGAAATTAACATTAGTCTTCCCTTCTCTATCGAAGTTCATGGTCTTCATGCCCTTCTTGTTTTCTTGTATGGAGGTAATCACTTTGGCTTTAGCTTCAATCTTTAACTCTCCTATCAATTGTTCCTCTTATTCTTCTCAACCATGATATTTTTTGCATCGAGCATGACTTATTCCTTAGAATTCAACTTTCGTAGCTCCTCCAAATGCTACTTGATTTTTACCCTTTTTCACTAATCACCTCCTCTATATTTTAAATGTATTGTGAAAGTTTATGATGGTGAGTGTTGTTAGGTCATTGTTATCCATCTTAATTTCCAAGGAATTTTTAATTTTTGGAACTCTAGGATCATCCAACTGTAATTAATTTTAGATTACTTGAATGATACTTTCACTACCTTATATGTATCTGCAACCTTTTCTTAAATCTTGTCCACTAGGTCTGCACAAGTTTTCAATTTCTGTGTAGATATATCTAGGTTTTTCTTTCTCCTCTTGGATCTTCTATGTGTGGTTTTTTCCTCCTCCTTCTCTTAGCTTTAATAACATGCTCAAAAAAAATTCAAATTTATCCACATCTCCCCATTGATCTTGCGGTAGTTCTTTGATTAAATTTGGTTAATTAGTGACGATTCATTGGCATAAATTTAGTATATTTAAATAATCATTTGTATACTACTCAATTAGGTCCTTCTAATCTATGGAAAGTTATCTTATCTTTTCCCTTGTCTGCTAGAGATATTTTTATAGCTCATGTACTCTTTGTAACTGCAAGCACATGTCTTCACTATTGACGAGGTTTTGTTGGAAAATATCTTGTGCCATAATTAGAAGTGCATCACCTTCGTGTGTTTCTGAAATATAAAAAGTATCCATGAGGGTCACTAATTCTTGTTCCATGACCTCATATGGAACCATACTGTAGGATAGAAAAAGGGAATATAAAGCAATGGTATCCTACAAGAAAGTAAACAAGCAGAAATGCAAAAGAAACAAGCACAAAAAATGTTACTCAAACAAATAACGTTCTAAGCCAGTTGTACCAATGTTTTTGTTATCATAGCTTCTAGTTCCCAAATGATCTGAGTTATATGAACAAGGTTTAAAATTATGCCCTAAGAAAGGATACATGCAGAGGGAATAGTATTCAGAGGACATAAAAGTTTCTCATGAAAAAGAAACATTCACTATGAAACTTCCCCAAGTAATGATATATGCTGGGAAGACAAACATAGCCAGAAAACTAGCTTTACCTTGATGAAGGAAGATCACAATGTTGATGCATCATATGTCGTCATGCTAGAAAAACAAGTTTCACTCTTGGTTAAGATATCTCTTCCTTAGATAGTGTTTCAATTCTCCTCTTCATCCCTATTTTAGTCTCCTTGTGACTATGTTTAGGATTGTCACTCTCATGATTCTACATCAAATGTCTCTAGAGGGGTATTTACTTGATGTTTTACCAGATGTTTTTGGTATCTTGCACTACATTGTTGACTGAACATTTGTATGCACGATAATTTTGCTAATATTTTACCAATGCTTTGGAGTAGTCATGGGATGGTTTTATCTAATGTTATCATTTCTGGATTTTCTGAATGTATTTGAATGTTTTGGATTGACCTCAGTATTTTGTAAAATTTCAGGGTCACTTTTAGCACAAATGATTATATCCAAACCCTCCCCCTGTACAGGAAAATGTTTGATGAAAAGATTCCTGCCTGATGTAAAGGAGAGAATATACTTTTGGATATAATCTTACACACATATGTACAATATGAAGATCATCCAAATTATAAGGTCACGAAGGAAAGGATAAAAAGGATTTCAAACTCTTCAAATGACTTTGCTAGTGAAGAAGTGACCATGCCCCCAAGTGTGAGTTATGGTCCCTATGAACAACATTTTATCCTTGTGCCTATGGTGCCAGAAACTACATTCTCACTCAAAGGACTTCAACCTCAAGTGCCACGATTAGGAAGTTAGGTATTCCCCATCATGTGAAGGAATGTCTAGTTTCTCTTACTAATTTGTGGATCCTTTCTTATTCTTTTTGGAATGCCCTTGAGGCTTAGGAATTCTTAACAATCACTTGTATAGATGTCAGGAACATATTCATAGATTTCTTGGAGCTCATGGACCATTAGGGTATAGAAACATTTTTATCTAGGCTCTTGGAACCAAATTTATGTTACCACATATTTTTGTATGGTATACTCAACTAGTTCAGGGAATGGAACTTTTCCTTTCATTTCAGAACAAGTGAATCTTTGGTAGTGTCTAAACTTAGGTATTGGGTCTTAAGCACAAGATTACCTACCTCAAATTCATGAAGGGATGGAGTATGTTACATTGTATCCTTACATGGATTAAATGCCCAAAAGGACACATTTAAGAGTGTTTTCTAGGGAATGAAGGTTACACATTCGTCAAGGAGTTCAAGATCTGTTAGCTTGGATACTTTGTAGTCCTCTTCTTTACCCAAATAGTCTCACATTGCGGAGACTTCTGATTAGAGGGGAGATGCAATCTCTAGAGCATATAATGGCTTCAGTGCCAAATACTAAGGAGTAGGGAGTTGATACTTGTAGGTGTGTGGATGGAAGTACGATTGATGTTGCCCAGAGGGAATGATGAGGCATACTGGAGATGCTAATTGCAACCTGTTGGTTACCAACCATTATTCTCTATCCCCCTCAAGAAAGTTCATGTTATTGGATGGCCTCATACTTTCCCAGTTTAGCTTAGGAGTTTGTCAATATTTTTGTAGACCAAGTTCTGAGAGGGGACATTTCAAAGTTTTTTTTGGATTTTTGTAAGGTTTATGAGGTGTACTACTAAACTGTGAATTTTATAATGATTTATGCATTATCATATACATTGATAAAGGATCTTGAGACATACCTCCATACCTGGAAGATGGCCATGTGATCCTAATGTGCTAAATAAAATACTTGAAGATATTTAATCACCTGTCCACCATAAGTGAATTATGGAAAAACCTCTATTTATATTTGGTAATGATGGATACTTATTTGGCACTTACAATCAACCTGTGTTTGTGGTCATCGGAGTGAGGTAAGGGTGAGTTTATCTTATAAGATTGAGCCCCATATTATAAATGTCTCTATGGTGTTGTGATCAGGATGTAATGACATATAAGACAAGTGGCCATATGATCAAATGATCTATACTTTCATGGCATAGGATACATTTTTGATCACATACTTGCATGAAAATCCTATATTTACTCCTTAGTAGGCCTTCTACGGTATCTGCACACATATGAGTTTTCTTTGCGAGGAGTATGCAACCTATGAATAAGCACCAGAATATGACATTGTGAACCTCCTTTGGTTGTTAACTTGGATATACTATCTTCATCCAATTAAGGCAATGTAAGTAATTCTTGATGATAAAGAATGGCCTTGCAAGTAGGGTGTCAACTTGAGTGATATACGTTGAGATAATCTGTTCTCTTCTGGGATTTGGGAGAGGTCAGGAGGGACAAGTACCATCTTGTACAGTAGTTCATAAATGTTCAGTCTTATGAGGGGGAAAAAGGGACCATCATACTTCATCATACTTCAAACATGAATCTGGCATGTCATAGGATGGTACCATCCTGATGATCAATAAGGAATTGAAATTATCCTGGTCATTTGGTGATACTAGTTTGTTATAGCATCTCTTCCCAATCCTAGTAGACCATCTACATTCGTTGATCAATTTTGCATGTGGCTAGGGACAATTTCAATGGAAGGGGATCAATGATGTAGTCAAAATATTCTATTTAGGGTGTCCACCATGTATTTGTATGGGATAATAGTGTACCTAGATCTTTGACTTTTTATTCCTCATTCACCTATTTGATGATAAGCTGTGAGTGGGACCTATAACCCTAAAATTGTTTGATGTATCCTCATTTCCATAGTGACTTTAGAGTCCTATAATGAAAGGTTCATATTCAGAAATGTTGATTATGTACATGGGAAACTGATCCTTGACCAAGATTTGTTGGATGATATCTTCATACCTGGGAGTAATCCCAGGATTATTCCTAGCTTCTGAGGCTATTAAATCCTGACTACTTGACCATCATAAATATGATCTTGACAGGTTGATTATTCTTTGATATAGTTAAAACAAAATCATTTTGAAAATCTAGACCATAAGGGTTCCACCCCTATAAGTAGTGCCTTAACTAGTTGGGTGTGTAGAACTAATCATAGCTTTGATGAATTTTATGATTGGCACATATTCATTTGATGTCAAACTCACTCAGTAAAATAATCTAGTTAGGCCATTTGGGCTTCATGTCATAGTGCAGGTTCTGATACATAGTTTAGTCACACATCTTGATGAGGGTATAGATTTATTCGATTATTAGCTTGAGCATGGTTTCTCAACATAGGTATATGTTGGAGTTTATATGAAAGGTGAATGGCTAACCAAGCATGATTTTTCAATTTACGGTGTGAGCTGATGCGTGTTATGCTAATTAAGACTGCAACTAAGATGTTGTTAGATCATAGATCTACATCTTTAGACTTAAAGCATTGTACTGTGCCAAGCGTGATCCTATACAAATTGGGTACTTGGCATATGTAGTATAATAAATGTGTGCACCTGAGTGTGTAGGTTACAGGTGCATAGGAGACATGTGGCTTTCATGGCGGCTACACATATTATTGTGCACAAGTTGCCCAGAGAGGCTAAGTCTGGACCATGTTAGTTGTATGAGGCCCTAGTGGAAATCAATATCTTTCTATTAGTAGATGGGTGACCAGGAGGGACACTTATTTACAATGTTATATTCGAGATGAATCTTCAAATGTGCATAGAATGTTTTATTTGTAGGTTAAGTGCAGCTAGGTTGAGGTTCTTATGGAGGATGAATCTGCAATTATAGAAGTGAATTTGTGTAGGATATAGCTCAATTCCATACCTATACACAGGATTAAAGCCCACATGATTTTACCTGTTATCCAAATTGAGCCCCTTGCACATTTTGTGGCTAACTCCCTTCATTCTTCTCTCCCTTGTGCCTTAATCATATTTTTTTTTGCTTTTCAGGCACTCAAGACCTTCTGGAAATGGAACCATTAGATAGATATTTTTCTCATCTTTCCAGAAAGGTAAAGTTTTCCTCCTAACTCCATGAATTTTTGAAGTTATGGCTCGGTGGAGATTTTGTGGGGAAATTTTCCCTTGAAAAGCCCGTAGCCAATAAGATGAGTGCCACGTGTCCTTGAGAGGGGCGGAAGGCAGAGGTAAACTTGGAATTTTTACCAAGTGATTCAACAATTTTTCAAAAGGAACATTTGCGCCCCGACGGCCCGCCGACGAATTGAGATGCTGTCACATGTGTCCAAAGGGAAGGAAATTAGAAAAATTTCCTAAGGGTTGATACAAGCAAAATTTTTGACACTAGGCCCACATCCAATCACATTGTGCCACGTGTCTCTAGAGGAAAGGAGTGGCGAAAGGCGGAGTTAAAATGAAAAAATGAAAAAATTAACTAAGTGTTGGCGCAACTGAAAATTTTTGGCCCCAAGTCCCGCACCCAACCACGCTGCGCCACGTGTCCTTAGTCCCCAGAAGTGGCGAAGTGTGCAGGTGAATTTAAAATTTTGGTGAAATATTTTCCCTGAGGGTGTAAAGTCAAAGTTTTCCTACAAAGTCCGCATCCAATGGCCTCATGCCACATGTCTCAAGACCCGCAGACCGCGGAGGAAGATTTGAAATCTCGATGAATTGTTTTTGTAAAAAATTCAAGAGGAAATTTTGGCCCACCACCCCACTGACCAGTCAGAGCTCGCCACGTGTCCCCGGGGGCCGAAACGTGCGGAGCGCGGGGGGAGATTGGGATTTTTTCCCAAAGGTTAGATCAAAAGGAAAAATGTTAGCCCCAAGGTCCCGTGATGAATGGATAACTCGCCACGTGTTTTCAATCAGTGGCGTAGCATGGGAGAAAAGTTGGGAGATTTTTCCCAAAGCAAAATCGAAGGGAAAATTTCAAAAGGAAAAGTCTGGCCCCCTAAATGCACGAGCCAATGAGAATCTAGCCACATGTCTGAGTGGTGGAAAAAAAATGCATAGGACAGGTCTGTATGGAAAAATATCAAAAGGAAAAATCCGCGAAACAAATAGGGTTTTGCCACATGTCTGAGCTCAGGGAAATATGGTCAACAAGTGATGGAAAATTTAAGGAGAAGATGCCCACGGTGAATCATATCATGCCACGTGTCCTCAGGTCATCAGCCCGGTGAAGAATTTTTGGATTTTTTTTCCAATGGTCAAAATGATGGAAAATGAAGCAGCAGAGGGCCCACGTCTAATCAGAACATGCCATGTGGCACCCCAGAACATCAGAGCATGTGGATTTCAAGGGAAATTTTCCCAAATGTAAAAAGTGGAAAATTTAAAATAATTTTTCCCGCCAATCTGTTTTGGCCCTGTTTTGCCCTAAAATTTCAAATGGCCATAACTTTCGATCCAGAGCTTGGTTTCTCACATTCTTTATATCAACAGAAATTTGGTGAAATTCTCTACAAGATTCTAGGGTCAATTTTGTATTTTTATGGAGTTTGGAGAGAGAAAATTAAAAAACACCTCTGGCACGTGGTCATGAGTAGAAATGATGTTTCAACCACCATTTTTAATGGAGAATGGCTCGCATTCTCTCCCAGCATGGTGGAAAATGTCAGGGAATGGACCTGTAAGGATGACCATGCCATTTTATTACATTTCTGGTTGGTGGTTGAAGCTCTCCCATGTTTTCCCACATTTCTCTCTCCTGGGGTCATTTCTGGCATTGTAAAAGCCAGATTTGGCTCATGTTTTTGGGTGTGGAATGTTTTTTCATGTATTGCAAGCCCCCTCTTTCACCTTGGAAGTGATTTTGTGGAATATCAGACCTTTTCCAAGACTGCAACCTATTTTTTCCTCTCAGATGTTGTAATGCATGTGTTTTGGCAATGGAAATGACAATGCAGGCTCTATGAATGAGTTTTAATCCTCTGTTTGTGTTGTTTGATTCATTTATGACCTTCCATTATAGTTTATCAGTTTGTGCATGAATTTTTTTTCATTTCCATTATTTGTGTCAATCTACAGAAGTGAAAAATGCTCACCACTCCTTTGGTGCATCACCTTATTAGTACTAGTTTCAGTTTTTTTTTGCATTCTCTATCTCTGTCCTTTTTGGAATTTAGAGTAGGATTTTGAGCTTAAAACCTACATAACTTGCAAGTAACCCCCCTTATTAGAGGAGTTGATGAACTAGCCTCTAACCTAGAGATTATTTTCCCATTTTCACAAGTCCCACAGTTGGGGAAAAGATTCAATGTTGTGCAATCACACTAGATGTCCAAAGTGTCAAAATAAAAATTTGATCAACATCCAGGGGTGCTGCTGATTTTCAATAATAGTTTTGGCACGCCCGGTGGGACCTTAGAGGTCTTCATCTTCATTGCAACAAAATTGATGTGCATTTGTTGCAATTTTCTTGCTTAAAAGAGCCCTAAAATTACACATCTGGTGACTCCAAGGAAGAAGAATCAGCTGGTTTTAGCAGTGCAAACCTGAAAACTCATGAGAAGAATCACCACAAGGTCAAGAGTTGGAGAAGAAGAGGCATTTTTTGAGTATCTGAAATTATCTCTAAGAAGAAGGCAAAGAGGGAGGAGAATTCAAAGGTCTCCATCTCCACCAAACAAAACTCTATCAACTCCTCTACCTGGTAGGCCTTTCATTCAATCAACAAGGGTTCTAAGGCCAATCAGAATGGCACAACACAACCCCTATGTCAACTTCACTGGTAGCAGCCCACTTGCTCTCAATGCACAAAATCCAATCCCAGTTACAGTATTGAAGAACATTCCATACTTTACTGGAGAGAATCAAACCACTCCTGGTGATCATGTCAAGGATATTGCTAATATTTGTGCAATCCATAAGATTAATGAGATGCAATTTGCTGTCAAACTACTGGCATCTTCATTCAAAGGGAAATTTTTGCAATGGTTTAGGAGTCTTTCCTCAGGTTCTATCCAAAATTGGAACCAACTATGTATAGCCCTCCATGAGCAGTTTGGAGAAAAGGAAGACAACTTGTCCCTTTTGGAACAGCTGACAACCATCAAGAGAGATCCTAATGAGTAGCTGACTGACTTCAACTTCAAGTTTCAAATGACTTGGGAGAGAATTCCAGTGGTAGTAAGGCCAGCAGTAGAAGGTGCTTTTCTATATTGCCTTAAAGCTTTAAATTATGATATTTCTATGTTAATTCAATCCATGGGAGGCACAACTATCCCTGTTGCTTATAGCATTGCCATTAGAGCTAAAAATTATTTGATTCAAGCTGGAAAGCTAGCTCCTAGGCCTCCAATGCCATTATACCCAAGTTTAGAAAGCCCAAGTACTAGTCAAGTGCCTATTTTAGCTCCTATTCCCACTCCTAGAAATCAGAATTCAAGTGAAGCTTCTACTTCATCTTCTAGTGCCTCAAATGAACTTCAAGAAGTCATGAAGCAATTGCAAAATTTAGGTAATGAGTTGGTTACAATCAAGAGGCAGCAAGCCCAAGGTTATAGACCTTCTTTCTAGCCTCAAGCTCAGCCTAACAGGAAGCCATACCAACCTCAAAGACCACCCAATCCAGCTACAAATTTAAACCAAGCAAGACCTCCTGCCAACAAACCATTTCAGCCCTAAAATCCCAATGCTACATCTGCCTCTAATGCATTAGTGCCAATGCAAAACAACATAGCTCAAGAGTATGATTGGTGTTTCCCATGCAATGAACCTCACAACTAGTCTATGTGTTTCAACGGTGCCTTATATCAAACATTAATGGTGACTACAAATGGTGTGGAGGGTGAAGGGAGTTAAGGAAATAACCAACAACAAGAAACATTCCAGCAACAATCAACTCCAAATGATACCACACTTGTAAACTAACAGATAAAAGATTTTTGTGGCATGAATCAAACAGTCTCCCAAAGTGTTGCAGCCAACACAAGGTCAAAAAGGAGAAATTTGGGTGAATAACAGCCATTGGCTTCAAGTAATCCACAATCTTCTACCACTCCACAAATTATTGGCAAACCAAATGCAGCTCCAAACATGCAAGGTTAACCTAAAACAACTCCTAGGCCAACTCAAATGCCAGTTGTTGCTGCCCATGTGCAAGGAATGAATGTGTATGCCAAGGGACAACAGAGAGATGCTTCATCTCCATTCAACATCATTAATCAGATGAAGAAGACAAATGTAAACATATCAATGTGGGAATCACTATTTATCCTAGGCCAAAGAGATTTTCTACAAGCTGCCATGAAGGACTAGTCAACTTCAAATCAACAAGTCCAAATGCAAGAGAAGGTGCTTACAAATGCTTCCCATCCTGAGGGGAATCATGAAGGAAAACAAGGTAAAATGTTGAAAATCCCTCCATTTTATGTTTCATTGATCATTGGAAACCAATTAGTACACAATTGCATGATTGATTCTAGGGCAAGTAGTTTAGTAATGCCCAAGCAAATAGCTGATCAGTTAGGGCTTCAATATGAATTCATATCCAAAGGGGTAGTGCAATTGGATGGGAAAACAGTAACAATAGTTGGAGTGATAAAAAACTTGAGTCTTACTTTGTATGCAAGCCCCAACGTTGTTTTTTTGCAAGATGTCTTAGTAATAGATCTTCCACCACTCTTTACCCTATGTCTATCAAGGGATTTCACAGCCAAGATTAGAGGTTACTTATCTACTGATTGGTCACACATGTTGTTCAGAATAAGATATGGAACTAAAGCCACAATCAAATCTGAGCCTATTGCAAACTTTCACATTGAGCCTTACACTCCAAGCCAAATCAATACCAATTGTTCATCGTTTGATCAAGAGGATTATCCAAGCACTGATGAAGTTGACACCAAGGTTTGAAGTATCCCAGATCTAAATCTTGATGAGTGGGAAAACAAGGTGCATGCTTTTGATCCTTATCAAGAAATAGAAGAATCTGAGCTAGGAGTCTATTACATGTATGAAGAAAATCAGCCTATCCCTAGCATCACCAAGCCAAACCACAAGGATGATCATGAGGTATGGCAGTTTTTTTTTATGGATCAAGGAGTAGACAAGGTGCATCAGGGGGAGATATGTTTGTTTCACCTCAAGGAGTTAAGTATTATTTAGTTTTTAGATTTCAGTTTGTATACTCTAACAACACTGCTAAATATGAAGCTTTGATACAAGGATTACATTGGTCAATCAAGAGAGGAATCAAGAAATTGCAAGTCTTTGGTGACAGTGAGTTGATTTTCAACCAAGTTAAGGGGCAACATGCTATCAAGAATGATCTACTCAAGTGCTATGAAAATAGGGTGTGGGACCTCATTGAAGATTTTGAGGGTTTTACGTCAAATCCATTCCTAGAAAAGAGAACCAAGCTGCTAACAGGCTTGCAACAGTTGGGGCAACCTTTGATGTTGCTGAAAGCATTCAAAAAGACAAGGTACAGCCAAACATCCATGTGATTGTAAGGCCTTCAGTTGTAGACAACAATGTAAGTTGGCAAGTGTTTGAAAATGATCAGCAAATCATCCATTTCTTACAAGAAGAGGCTGAGTTCTCAGCTAAAAATCAGGAAAAGTTGGAGCAGCAATATGGTGACCAAGTGGTACAGCTAAGAACCAACAAACTACCAAAGGGACTTATTACTTTGGAGTCCATTTTCAATCCTAATGATCAGTTTAGGAAGGAGAAAGCAAACATCCAAGTCAAGGGAGAAGATTCAGTGTCCATCTCAGTGGAAGAAGACAAATCACTCCAAATTGGTAAGATGACAACTGAACAAGAAAGGTATGAGTTCATACAACTTTTTCAAAAATTCCCTGATGTGTTTTCTTGGAGCTATGAATATTTGAAAGGTTTCAATCCTGAGTTATTTCAACACACCATTGAATTGGATTCAAGTACTAAACCCATCATGAAAAAACAAAGGCTAGTCAATCCACACATGGAGCCTCTCATGAGAAAAGAATTGAATAAGTTGATAGAGTCAAGAATCATATTCCCTATCAAGCATTCTAGTTGGGTGGCCAACTTGGTTCCAGTTAGAAATAAGAGTGGATAAATCAGATTGTGTGTTGACTTCCGAGATTTGAATAGAGTATCTCTTAAGGATCATTATCCACTTCCTTCCATGGAGAAGATTTTACAAGTTATTGCTGGCTCTGAGAGGTTTTCATTACTTGATGGCTATTCAGGGTACAATCAGATTATGGTGAAAGAAGAGGATCAGTTCAAGACAACCTTTACAGCCAAATGGGGGACTTATGCATACAGGAAAATGACATTTGGGTTGTCCAACGCTAGCGCTACTTTCCAAAGAGCAATGGACATGGTGTTCAAGGAATTGATTAACAACATGGTGCTGGTATATCTTGATGATATCACTGTTTTCTCAAAAAATGTAACAGACCATCTCTTTCATTTGAGACAAGTGTTCCAAAGGTGCAAAAGATTTGGAGTATCCTTGAATCCTGAAAAGTGTATTTTCCTAGCCCATGAAAGAAAAATCCTTGGCCACATTATCTCCAAGAAAGGATTAGCAATTGATCTAGAAGGAGTTGAAGCCATAAGAGCACTACCATTGCCAAGCCATAAGAAGGCCCTTCAAATTTTCTTGGGGAGAATAAATTTTGTTCAGAGGTTTGTCCCAAATTTTACAGCCCTAGTCAAGCCTATCATCAAGATGTTAAAGAAAAGCATAGGTTTCAAATGGACATCAAAAGGCAAAGAAAGTTTTGAAGCAATCAAAGAAGCCATCTCACAAGTCCCAACTCTCATTAACCTGGATTTCACCAAGGATTTCATCCTCTATGCATTTGGGGGTGACGATACTATTTCTGTAATTTTGATACACCAGAACAAAGACAATGATGAAAAACCAATTACTTTCTTCAGCCAAATCCTAGAGGAATATGAGGTGAGGTATTACTTCATTGAGAAGCGTGTTCTTGCAGTAATTAGGGGCTTGAAGAAATTCAAGCATCTAGTTTCAAACAAAAAGGTTCAATTGTTGGTTTCTCATGTGGGAGTTAAGGACTTCCTCCTTAACAGAGACCTGAATGAAAAGAGAGCAGGATGGATCACTTGTGTCATGGAGTATGATATTGATATCAAAGTCACCAAGTTGGTCAGAGGAAAAGGGTTGTGTGAGCAGCTAGTCTTGAACAAACACAAGGAAGCATGCAATGAGAAGGAGGCTGTTATGGTGTTGCTGGACAGCCATGAGTAAGGAAGCACTCAAAAGGAAAATGATGATGTCCCCACTCCTTGCTATACCCAAGACATAATGCACTTCCTAAACACAGGTCTATGCCCTCCAGAGATAAGCAAGACTAAAAGAAGAAACTTCAGATTGCAGGTTGTCCCATATGCCCTTGTTGATGGTGTTTTGTTTAAAAGGGATGTGAATGGAGTGCTACTGAGATGCATTGGTACAAATCAGATTCATAAGGTGTTGGAAGAGTTCTATGGTGGATCTGTCAACACCAATCTGACATTATGATAATTATTCATTAGGAACTCCTCGTGATATGATTATTAACTAATGCACAGCTCTTAGTTTGGTGGATGTAATCTAGAAAGACAACAACAAACATAACACAAGAATACCATAGACTATGATAAGAAGGAATAATGATAAATCTGAAATATCAGTGTAAATTATAATATCAACATGAAATTGTTACAATCTCACCCATGAAGTTCTTCAAGTGTTATTAACTTCACTTGCCTTCAAACAATAACTATGGGAGAAACTTCACAATTACAACTCTTAATGGCTTCTTTAACACACCTTCAAAAATGATGACTTCCTTTACACACTTACTCATACAATATTTCTCACTACTCTCTATGCTAAATGAGGGGGGGTGGCCTCTTTATTTATAGGAATTCAGGCTTATCCACCTTATCTCTAAGATAGAATAGGAAATCTCTTCCGGCCAATCATATTTCAAGCCTAAACTCTTGCCTTTACATGTAGGCTTATCTTTTAAGATAAGATAAACCTTATCATCTCACATGGGCTCCATATTTTTAGACTTTTCCACAAATAAAATATACAAAATATTTATGACATCACTCTTTGTCCTTATTACAAATATAATATTTCTAATTCCTAATCATGTAGACCCTACTTCTCTACTTATCCCAACTGACATTTTAACATTACCAAACCACTTATGACTAAGATTTACTTTTTACAACATTCCTATTGTACTTTGACTGTTACCATATTCTAAATTATTGGTGGCACCGTACTGATGGCGTCGTTATCTTCTATTGGACGCCACTACTAATTATACTTAACAACATCCTATTCCTAATACATACATTAATAAAATAGAAATTACGGAGGAAAATTTTAATGTTGACATTTTCCCCATTCCTAACTTCTACTCCATCCTTGGAGTAGAATCTTATGGACATTCTGAAGCTGGTGCTTGGAAAATCTTTAACTTTTCATGGTTGACCCATTTTGTAATGGGAGTACCATCCAATTCCTCCAGTCGATATGTACCATTTTCATGCACAGCTGTTATTTTGTAGGGCCCCATCCACTTTGGAAGAAATTTTCTCTGTCTTCATTTTTCATATCTGGAATCATATATTAGAACCAAGTCATTCACATGAAATGGAGACCAATGGATCTTTTGATCAAAGTATTCCTTCTGCTTCATTTTCTTCTTATATCTTGTATCTTTCGTTATTTCCCTCATTTCCTCTATCAAATGAAGATGTACCAACCTTTATTTTATTGAATCACTTTCATCCATCCTTTCATTTTTCATAACTCTCATAGTGGGAATATCAAACTCAATAGGAAGAACTGGATCAATGTCATAAGCCAACTGAAATGGGGAGTATCATGTTGCTGACTTTGATGTTTCCCTATATGCCCACAATGCTGCATGAATCCTTTTATCCCAATTATGTACTTGCAAGGCTGCATCTTTTGCTAGAATTTGACACAATACAAAATTTGTTCGTTCCACCTTTCCATTTGTGCTTGGCTTGTATGTTGTTGCCTTGTTGTGCGTAATAGAAAACTTGTTGACTAGGGCTTCTACCACCTCATTAATGAAGTGGCTTCCTTGATCTGTTGCAATTTCTAATGGGTAACCAAATATAGTGATAATGCGTTCATATATGAACCTTGCCACTTCATCCATGGAAGTTGTTTTAAATGGCCTAGCTTAAACCCACTTGGTTAAATAATCTTTGGCAACTACGATATACTTATTTTGGCATGGGGTAGTTGGAAGTGGACCTACAATTTCTATTCCCCACTTTTCAAAGGGACCAAGTGGAAGAATAGGGCATAATGGAGCTGATGAATTCTTGTGGTTACCATGTGTTTGACAAATATCACATGTCTTACAATAATTATAACAATCTCTAAAAAGAGTGGGCCAGTGATAACGTGCATCCAAGATCCTTTTTGTTGTAAGTTGTCCAGAGAAGTGTCCTCCACATGTACCATTTTGAAATTCTTCTATCATCTCCTTCTCTTGATCACATCCAACTGCCCTCTTATACTGTCCATCAGGTCCTATTCGAAATAATACTCCATGTAGAATAGAATATGGATGACTGGATTGAGTAATCTTCCTCTTAGTCTTTGCATTGGCACCATCAGGAAACTTGAATTCATTTAGATAATTCCAAATATCTATGTACTCACTAGGGATTGTGTCAAGAGATAACAATGCTGCATCTGGAAAATCATCATCATCACAAGGTGAACCTAAACCATCATAGGCTCAAGAGAGTGCATTTGTATTTACATGCTTCTTTCTTGGCCTATCTATAATATCAAATTCAAATTCTTGTAGTAAAACTATCCATCTTGCTATCCTCCATGATGGGTTAGGCTTATTGAAAATATATTTTAGAGCCTGATGATTTGTTACAACTATAAATTTCTACCCTAGCAAGTAATTTCTAAACTTCTTTACAAAAAAATGATAGCTAGAGCCTCTTTTTCAGTTACAGTATAATTTACCTCAGCACTACTCATTTGTCTGTTCCCAAAGTAAATTGGATGATCATTCCCATTTTCATCCTTTTGGCTCAGATTACTTCCTAGTGCTGCATCTGAGGCATAAATATACACAATGAATGGCTTCTCGAATCTGGATTCTTTAAAACAGGTGAAGACACTAGGGCTTCCTTCAGTTGTTCTCATGTGCCTTATTTCTTAGTTCATAAGTAACATCATTCTTCAAGAATTGGGTTAGTGGCTGTGTAATCTTTGAGAAATTCTTGATGAACCTTCTATAGTAACCCACATGGCCTAAAAATGATCTCAACTTACTTTTATTCATAGGAAATGGTAACTCTTTGATTTTTGAAACTTTATCAGGATCAGTACCAATACCATCTCTGGATACAACATGCCCTAAAAAAATACCTTTAGAACATCCAAAGACACACTTTGTAGGGTTTATTGAGGCTTGTGCTTCATCTAACCTTTGAAATGAATCTCCATCTAGTGCAGGTGGTCCATCTTGCTCCCATAGATGCAAAAATCATCTAGAAATACTCTGATGAAGTTCCCAATGTAGGTTTCAAACACCTTATTCATCAAGCACTGGAACATTGCTGGAGCATTACATAACCCAAAAGACATAACTTTATAAGCAAACGTTCCCCAAGGAGTGGTGAACGTTGTCTTCAGCTGATCTTTCTCTACTATACAATCTTGGTTGTATCCACTATATCCATCAGCAAAACTATAGCACTCTTGGCCAGCTACTTTGTCTAAAATCTAATCTGAGAATCGAAGAGGGTAATGATCCTTCTTTGTTTCCTTATTGAGCTTTCTATAATGAACACAAATGTGTAGCTTCCCATTCTTTTTTATTGAGATCACAATGGGAGGAACCCATTCTGAATTCTCCACAGCAAATATAAATCCTGCATCAAGCAACTTATCTATTTCTTCATTTATAGTCTTGGAAAAATTACGATTCATTCTATATGGCATTTGCTTTATGGGCTTAGCACCATCTACCAGCTCAATAGAATGTTCTACCCAACTTACTTGACAGAGTTCCTTGTAATCAAAAGTGAATATGTGTATGTACCTTCGAAAGAGCTGGAGGTAGGATTCCTTCACACTCTCCATCACAGCATCACCAATCTTTATTTGTTGGAGATGATCATAAATTTCTTCTTCAGATAATTTTATGGGATCATGAGTCGGTGTGACTGGAAGGATATCCATGACCAAAACATCAACCTCACTTTCTTCATCTTCAGTGTCCACTTCACTAGTACTCAAGTAATCAGAGGATGTCCAATCATCAATTTCATCACTTGAATCTACATGTTCTGCCTTATGATGTAGAGGGATCATATTTATCTCCACCCTCTCTCTACCACATCCAAGTGTCATGAAACCTTCATTCTAGTAGTTTCTTGCATGAAATATTCTTAGCCATGGTCTTCCCAACAACATTGGGTATGTAACAGTACCATTTTTTATCACCTCAAAGTCTACCACACATACAAAACCCATAACAGATATTGCTACATTTGAAATTACACCTTCTGGTTTAGTTTTTCCTTTATTTAATGACCTTAACATAAGTGTTGAGGGGCGATCAATTTTAAAACCCAACATATTCATTACAAACTCAGTCATTACATTAATTGTAGCACCTCCATCAACTAAGACATCATGAATTAAAATACCATTACATGATACCTCAGCTTGTGGAGCATAAGGATCCACCTCTGCCTTCAAAACAAGGACCTCAACCTCCTTCCTTCGTTGATCATTGAGTCCGCTTCACAACTCCCGCCTCTTCTCAGAAGACATAGCCAAGAGTTGAACATATGTAATATTTACAGGCCTTTTGGATAGATCATCTATTATGGAGTATGGTTCTTGTCCCTGTGAAATAAGAAAATCCTGCACACCCAACTTTCTTCTCCCATGTTTCTTACTATTTTCTCATTTCATCTTCTTAGGATCATTTCCATCTTGGTTATCTTTTTCTTTCTTTCTTTTTGTTACAAACACATCTACTTCATTATTTATGCTCTTATCTACTACATCAAAAGAATTCACAGGTGCTTTCCCTTTATCATTATCTCTTGTACCAGATGTAGAAGCTCTATCCGAACAATTATACTTATAATGACCCTTTTTATAACAACCATAACATACAACTTTAGAAATATTTATTTTTGGACCTCTATCTCCTCCCTGAGAACTAAATTAATTTTCTTGAAGAAGATTAATAGTTAACTGACCCATCTTTCTGAGTAGATCTTCATACTCAGTAGATGTACTAGGAGAAGGATTTGTGCTCATCGAGAGTGGTTGTGGATTCTGGACCAAAGGTGCTAGTGTAGGCTCTAATTTAGCAACAATTTCTTTGGGATCCTCTTCCATGCTTTCTTCTTGCCTTCTTGTAATCTCCTTTGCTTGTTCAATGGTAGTTGGGTGTTTATACTTCACTCATTTTTTGATCTCTGGCTTCATCCCAAGAATGAAGTGCTTACAGAGGAGATTATCCATGCCATTCATTAACCCATACACTAATCCTTCCTTCTGGATCTGGGCATCGAGCTTCCTCCTTAGCTCTAGAACATGAGCATGATAATCCCTTATCTTCTCCTTCTCTCCTTGGGCTATCTTTGTGATATCGATTATGAGATCTACATATTTATTTTTTTCACTAAATTCTTCAAGAAAACTTTCTGTTAATAAATCCCATGATTTTTTCACATTATCACCTAGTGTTTCAAACCACCTAAGGGCTGAACCATCCAAAAATGTAGGAAAAAATTCAGTCCGTTGTTCCCTTCTTATAAGGCCATTACAAATACAAGATCATTTTAACTCTTGAATGAAAGAGGAAGCATCTTCATTAGATTGGGCTGAAAAAATAGGAATCTTCCCCATTTCCAAAAGTAACCACAGTGAAATACCAACCCACAAGTACAATCAACAAGACTTATGTGCACAAATAATTGGAATCACTATAATAGAAAATAGAAATGACCACGGTAAACTATGGTAAAACTTGACTTACTGTGGTAAAAATTGACTTTACTATGATAAACACTATTCACAGTAAAAAGTGAAGTTACTGTGGTAAAAAATGACTTTACTGTGGTAAACACTATTCAAATTAAAAAGTGAAGTTACTGCGGTAAATACTATTCATGGTAAAAAGTGACTTTACTACGGTAACTACTATGCAAAGTAAAAAAAAGGTTACCCTCCAAATATTTTCTAACTAAGTGGGAATATTTCTCCACAAAATCCACCAATGAGGAATGGTCCCGGCAACGGAACCAAAATGTCAACACCAATCCAGCACTATGATAATTCTTCACCAGAAACTCCTCGTGCTATGATTATTAACTAATGCACAACTCTTAGTTTAGTGGATGTAATCTAGAAACACAACAAACATAACACAAGAATACCATAGACTATGATGAGAAGGAATAATGATAAATCTGAAATATCAGTGTAAATTATAATATCAACATGAAATTTTTACAATCTCACCCATGAGGTTCTTCAAGTGTTATTAACTTCACTTACCTTCAAACAATAACTATGGGAGAAACTTCACAATTACACCTCTTAATGGCTTCTTTAACACACCTTAAAAAATGATGACTTCCTTTACACACTTACTCATACAATATTTCTCACTATTTCTCTCTATGCTAAAAGAGGGGGGTGGCCTCTTTATTTATAGGAATTCAGGATTATCCACCTTATCTATAAGATAGGATAGGAAATCTCTTCCGGCCAATCATATTCCAAGCCTAAACACTTTCTTTTACATGTAGGCTTATCTTCTAAGATAAGATAATCCTTATCATCTCACATGGGTTCCACCTTTTTAGACTTTTCCACAAATAAAATATACAAAATATTTATGACATCACTCTTTGTCCTTATTACAAATATAATATTTCTAATTCCTAATCATGTAGACCCTACTTCTCTACTTATCCCAACTTTGACATTTTAACATTACTAAACCACTTACGACAAATATTTACTTTTTACAACATTTCTCTTGTACTTTGACTGTTACCGTATTCTACATTATTGGTGGCACCGTACTGACGACACCGTTATCTTCTATTGGACGCAACTACTAATTATACTTAACAACATCCTATTCCTAATACATACATTAATAAAATAGAAATTATGGAAAAAAATTTTAATGTCGACAAATCAGCTTGTGGTCATTTTGCACCAAGTGACAGCTCTAAAGATTATGAGGGCTGGTTATTATTGGCCCAAGATTTTTAGTGATTGTTAAGCATAGATCAAGTGGTGCAAGAATTGTGCCTTCTTCATAGGTAAAGAGACGCTAGCTACCCTTCCATTGCATCTAATTTCAGTTGACTAGCCATTCATGCAATGGGGTTTGGACTTCATTGGAGTCATTGATTCCAATTCAAGCCAAGGGCACAAATAGATTTTAACAGTAATAGATTACTTCACCAAGTGGACTGAAGCAGTAGCACTCAAGGAAGTAAATTAATCTAACATCCTAGATTTCTATGAGGAAATAGCAACCAGATTTGGCATACCTGCTACAATAATATCAGATAATGCATTGGCATTCATTGGGTCTAAGGTGACTGAATGGGCTGTCAAGAATGGGATCTACCTAAGCACTTCATCAAATTATTACCCTCAAGGTAATGGCCAGGCTGAATTTACAAACAAGAACTTGTTAAGGATCATTAGGAGGACTCTTGATGAAAATCAGAGGTCTTGGCATACCAAATTGAAATCAGCCTTATGGGCTAATAGGATAACTCCCAAGAGATCTACAGGTAATTCTCCATTTAGGCTTGTTTATGGAAGAGAGGAAATTTTGCCCATGTCACTTGAGTTGCCAACATTGGAACTCATGAAACAGTTGGAGTTTTTTGAGTTTGGGCCATGGAGGTTAGATATGTAGAATTGATGGAGCTCCAAGAAATCAGAAATCAGGCATCCCAAGCAATGGAGAAAGATCAAGCTTTGATCAAGAAGACCTTTGATAAGAAGGTCAAGGATAGATCTTTCTAAGTTGGAGATCTAGTGTTAAAATTGGATGTAGAAAGAGCAAAACCGGGAAGGCATTCAAAATTTGATGCCATTTGGAGTGGCCCATACATGGTCACAAAGTGTAAGGACAACAATGCTTTCCAATTGTCTTCATTGCATGGTGAAGAACTACAGATTCCAGTCAATGGAATCCATCTAAAGCATTGCTACTGAAGAGAATTCTCCACCTTGTACATATTAGTTAGGTTTTCATTCCTCCAAGTGCTTGTGCACATTGTTTTGTTGTAGATTAGCTTTGCTTTCCCTAAGTGCTTTGGCACAAGCTTGTTGTTCCTGGAAATGTATGTTACAGGCCTTGCCCCAATCAGATGATGCTCCACCCTCCACCTTCCTTCTTGCAGTGTTCTATCCAGTTGGGGTGCCAAGTAGAGAATTTAATGACATAATGCCCAATGGATTACTTCAGGCAACTGGTAACTTCATCAAGTAGGTAGATGACCCCTCTGAGTCGCCAAAATTTTTATCCAAAATGAGCCCCTTGCTCATTTTGTGGCTAACTCCCTTCATTCTTCCCTCTCTTGTGCCTCAGTCATAATTTTTTCTTTTTAGGAACTCAAGACTTTCTAGAAATGGCACCATTAGATAGATCTTTTTCTCATCTTTTTAGAAAGGTAAAGTTTTCTTCCTAACTCCATGTATTTTTGAAGTTATGGCTTGGCATAGTTTTTGTGGGAAATTTTCCCCTGAAAGGTCCACAGCCAGTAATATGCTGCCAAATGTCCTCGGGAGTGGTGGAGGGCGGAGGTAAACTTGGAATTTTACTAAGTGATTCAGCAAGTTTTCAAAAGGAACATTTCACCCCGAAGGCCCACCAATGAATGATATGCTGCCACGTGTCTAGGGAAAGGAAATTGAAAAAAATTCTAAGGGTTGATCCAAGCAAAAATTTTGATGCTAGGCCCACATCGAATCATATTGTGCCACATGTCTCCAGAGGAAAAGAGTGGTGGAGGGTGGAGTTTAAATGATAAAATGAAAAATTTGACTAAGTGTTGGCACAACTGAAAATTTTCGGCCCCAAGGCCCGCACCGAACCACGCCGCACCACGTGTCTTCAGTCCCTGGAAGTGGCGGAGTGCGGAGGTGAAGTTAAAATTTTGGTGAAATATTTTGTGAAGGCATAAAGTCAAAGTTTTCCCACAAATTCCACATCCAATGGCCTCATGCCACGTGTCTCAAGGCCCGTGGACCACGGAGGAAGATTTGAAAATTTAACGAAGTGTTTTTGCAAAAAATTCAAGAGGAAGTTTTGGCCTGCCACCCCTCCGACTAGTCAGAGCTCGGCACGTGTCCTCGGGGACCGAATGATGGAGTGCGGGGGGAGATTGGGATTTTTTCCCAAAGGTTAAATCAAAAGAAAAAAAATGTTTGCCCTAGGTCCTATGCCCAATGAGAACCTGCAATGTGGCACCAGGAGTGGTGGAGTGCAGGGGAAAAGTTGGAAATTTTCCCAAAGAAAAATGAAGGAAATTTCAAAAGGAAAAGTCCGCCCCCCAAACGCGAGCCAATGGAATCTTGCCACGTGTCCGGTGGCGGAAAAAAATATAGGACAAGCCCACATGGAAAAATCTCTAGGAAAATCCCGCAACGAATGGGGTTTTGCCACATGTCTGAGTCAAAAATATGGCCAAAAGTGACGAAAAAGTTAAGGGGCAGAGGCCCGCAAGGAATCAAATCATGCCACGTGTCCTCAGATCATCGACCTGGCAGAGATTTTTGGAAAAATTTTCCAATGGTCAAAACGATGGAAAATGAAGCACAGAGGGCCCACATCCAATCAGAACATGCCACATGGTACTCGGAACTTTGGAGCATGGGAATTTTTGGGGAAATTTTCCCAAATGCAAAAAGTGGAAAATTTTAAATTTTTTGCCCGCCAATCCATTTTGGCCCTGTTTTGCCCTAAAATTTCAAATGGCCATAACTTTCAATCCAAAGCTCAGTTTTTCACATTCTTTATATCAACGTAAATTTGGTGAAATTCTCTACAAGATTCCAGAGTCAATTTTGTATTTTGATGGAGTTTGGAGAGAGAAAATTGAAAATTTCCTCTAGCACGTGGTCATGAGCAGAAATGATGTTTCAACCACCATTTTTAATGGAGAATGGCTCGCATTCTCTCCCAACATGGTGGAAAATGCCAGGAAATGGACTTGTAAGGATGACCATCTTGTTTTATTGCATTTTTGGTTGGTTGTTGAAGTTGTCCCATGTTTTCCCACATTTCTCTCTCCTGGGGTCATTTCTGGCATTGTAAAAGCCAAATTTGGCTCATGTTTTTGGGTGTGGAACGTTTTTACATGTATTGTAGGCCCCCTCTTTCACCATGGAAGTGATTTTGTGGAATATCAGACCTTTTCCAAGACTGCAACCTATTTTTTCCTCTCAGATGTTGTAATGCATGTGTTTTGGTAATGGAAATGACAATGCAAGCTCTGTGAATGAGTTTTTATCCTCTGTTTGTGTTGTTTGATTCATTTCTGACCTTCCATTATAGTTTATCAGTTTGTGCATGAAGTTTTTTTGTATTTCCATGATTTGTGTCAATCTGTAGAAGTGAAAAATGCTCGTCACTCCTTTGGTGCATCACCTTATTAGCACTAGTTTCAGTTTTTTTTGCATTCTCTATCTCTGTCCTCTTTGGAATTTAGAGTAGGATTTTGAGCTTAAAACCTGCATAACTTGCAAGTAACCCCCCTTATTAGAGGAGTTGAGGAACCAATCTCTAACCTAGAGATTCTTTTCCCATTTTCACAAGTTCCACACTTGGGGAAAAGATTTAATGTTGTGCAATCACACTGGATGTCCAAAGTGTCAAACTAAAAATCTGATCAACATCCAAGGGTATTGCTAATTTACAACAACAAGTACCCTTGCGTGGGCCCCACATCCTCTACATATGTTCCCAAATGTGGCACACCCGAAATTGGGCTATTTATGGCATTTTAAGTGACCCTTTTTTGTTTTGGGAGTTCACTTAGCATGAAAATAAGCCGTTGGACCATACCTATTAGGTAGGGGGGCTTATTTTCAAGGAATGGAGGGAGTTTACCTCTCATTTATCCTCTCTTTTTTCACCATCCATGTAAGATGGATTATAATGTGTGTGTTGTACAAAATTATAAAAACTTGTCTCATTTTCTTTTTGGGTAATTTGAGAGAAGGGTGTTTACAAGTGAGTTTATATTTTCTCCATTTTATTTCGAGAATCTTTGACTTGGAGGGAAGAGAGGGGTGACACATGTCACCCCCTCATTGGTGAGGAAATTTGTTTATTTCTCTTCATATACTCCCTCATGTGGGAGAAAGAGAACTCTTCCTTTTGGATTTTTTTTTCTTGGAGACTTTTGGAAGTTGGAGTTTTCTTGGACAAGGAATTGGGAAAGCTTAGAGATTTGGAAAGCTTATGGATGTAGGCTCTTTTATCTCATTTTATGTTATCTTACATGTTAGATATTAAAGTTTCTTATGGTTGAAATTTGGTGTTTTATTGCTTGTGTTGTATTTTACTTGGGTATGTTATTTATTATTTTCTCCATCCATCATATAGCGTGATGTATTTTGGAGTTTTATGGGGGAAGAGTGAGGGATTTTCCCTCTTAAACCTCATGGATTGATGGGCAAGCCATGTTGGTTATTTTTATTTCCCCTCATATGGTTTGAGGTGGGGAAGGTGGTTCATATGGTTTGAACCCTCTTCCCTATCATTGGAGAGGAAACCCAATGGGTTTGAAAAACCTCCCAAGGAGAATTTTAGGCGACTGGGTAGAGCAATAAGGAAAGATTGTTGTATTGGAAGGATAAGGAGGTTTTGTGAAGAATCTTGTAAGTATGCAACCTATGGTTGGATCACATTCTTTGTAATTTTGGATGTATCTGTAAAAACCTATAATTATGCCCAAGCAATTTAAATACTTAAATTGCGCTAATTATCCCCTTTCTCACAAAACAATGACATATCGTCAAAAGAGCTTTTATTCCCTCTTGTTGTCATTAATTAATTACAATGCACTAATTGATTAAGTTGCCTATCCAGCTAACAACCTAGTTAATGACCTTCCTTTAATTATTTACCCCTTCTTTCTAGACTAATTAATCATTATTAATTAATTAGCCTTCCATTTCATTTAACCAACAAATCAATATTTAAATAATTTAATCCCCTTCTAATGGCCTAAATTGTACTAATATTCCTCTAATTTGCTTCTATAAGCTTACACCTACCTATTAGTTAATCACTTTTGATTAATTAAAACACCCCCCAAACTCCCATGACTTGCTAAGCATAAATTAAACCCTTCTAAAGTAAGGTTACCTTTAATAAAGCAACCTCCTATCCATTCGTAATCATGTTTTACCTTTATCCCACATGCAAAGGGATGAAGTGTTTCCTTTATCCATTGGGCTATATAAGGATCCCTCCTTATACCTTTATACCTACACCTAATTCCCTTGAGAAAGCAAAAGAAAGCACATAGTCTTGCACTAAAAGCCTTTTGTCATTCTCAAGCCCTTCCATCATCCATCTTGAAGAGATAAGCCTCACACCCAAGCATCCTTGAAGGATCAAAGCAAGCAATATTGTTGATTGAAATTGGACTACATAGGTCTATTTGATTTAATTAGGCAATTTAGAAGAATAGAGTTCTTGATTTGCATTATGTTTGATTTCACTATTTCAAAGTTATGATGCTAGTGTATGCCTTGTTCATTTCTTCATCTTGATGGTACTCTTTCTTGTTTCTAGCTAGGTTAGGGAGCTATTTTAGGTGGTAGTTCTTACTTTCAATATGACTTAGGAAAAAGAATACTTGTACACATTTGGCATGCCCGGTGGGACCCTTAGTCCCATGGCCTTTTAGTTAAAGTTTCATTGTTTTAGCTAATTTTTGATATACATATGTAGTAATTAATGTCCATTTTCTTGGAATTTTTGCTAATTTGATATGTGTAACCTCGTTTTCATAGCCATAATTTTAATAGGTTATTTCCATTCTTAAGCTAACTTGTCAAAAATTGAGATATTGTGAGTTTTCTTGTGTTTGTTGCCGTATTTTGGTTGTAGGTTTGGCGCAGGTACATTTTTAGGGGTGCATGCACAGTTTTTGTGGCACACACGCCTCTCTAGTGGTGCAAGTGCACTGAGAAAACTTATTACTCTATTTGTCGTCACTTCTAGGGACTGACTTGGGAAACCTAGAAATGACTGGCTTAGTCTTGATCAAGAACTTCTTGTTTACATGCTTGATGCAGTCTTCCCGATATGTTTCCTAGGCCTTTTGTGTTGATTTAAGGTTTAAATCAACATACTCCACAAAGTCGGGAAACCTTAGGATTTGATCAAAGTAACCTCCATCCAATTTCACTATAGACTCTCCTGCTTGATTTCTTACTAAGCGGGAGGCTGAGTCATAGTTGGAAGCCTAGGATAGGATGAATTAAGGGCATTGAGATGATATTGGTAATCTTGCTACAAGAGAAAGACCACTTCATGCTATTGACTTCATCGAGGTATTCTGAGAAGAATCTTAAATTCTCTTCCTGAAGTCCTCCATATCTATATTGTTCAGCTCTGTGTCCCAAATGTCATAATTGCAGCTTATGTAAGAAGAAGACTCCATCTTTTGATAATTATACTACATCTTTTCTGTCTTCTTTGACTTATCCTTATATTGGTCGGGGTTCACCATGAGGAGTCTCGAAGAAGAAATGCCTTGATGATTTTTGGAAGATTAATCGAGCTTGAAAGTCTATTGGACAATCGCATAGATGCGCCACACTATTCGGCTTTTGATACTTGCAAAAAACCTTAGGAAACCTGACACAATGGATTGTATGTCAAAATTTAGGACATGTTGAGCATCGATGAAAACCTGACACACTATGGAAGTGAAGAAGTGTCAGACAAGTGGGAAAACCTGACACACACGATGAAACCTGGAGGATGTCGAGTAGGTAGAAAATCCCAATACACTGCAGATCTTGATGGATGTCGAGCACCTAGAAAAACTTGAAACAAGGTGGAAAAATTAGAATGTTAAACACCATGCAAAACATGAAACAAGTATATCGGGTTTCTGACATGTCAGGATATGAGAGATTCCCTCCTTGTGATCACTTAGGAATTTTAGAAATTTTGAAATCAACAAGGTACAACTTATAAAAAAAGGAAAATTAAATAACCTAGGGATGAATTTCAAACAAGAACTCATATGGGAAAAAGACAAGAAACAAGGAAAATATCCCAAAACCCTAAACCAGTAAAGAAGGAGGTAAAGAAATGGAAACCCCAAACAAACACCTCATAAATAACCCAAAAATGCATTCAAAATAGAAAGAAGAGAAGATTACCTTCAACAATATTGAAAAATGATCAAAGACGGATGGCAGAATCAATCAGAAAGCTTGATTGGGTTTGGAGGTAGAAGAATCATGTCTTGAAAATCCAACACAGCAAAAATGAACAAAGTAACAAATGATGTGGAAAACCAACTATTTATAAAATCCTAACATTAATTACACCTCACTTGAGATCGTGTGCCAACTTCCAAAAAACTAGAAATTAGTGACATGTCATCATGTTTGGAGCATCTGAAAACCCGATACAAAGGATTTGATTCAATTCGGGTTTCAGGAAACAAACGACATGAAACATGTATTTGGAAAAGCATGTTCTGATGCTTAGTAGTTCTGAAAACTTGAGACACTGTGGATCTTGAGAAATTTGGTTTCAGGTTTCAGGGAACATGAGACATTTTGCATGCTAGAAACATGTTTTCATCTAATGAAAACCTGAAAATTGAACATCTCTTTCAAAGGGAATTTTAAGAGATTTTTCCAAATTTTTCCTATGGTTATCTCAATTTTAGCTGAAATCATTAAAATGAGATAACAACTGGCTCTAATTGGGGACACTTTCTTTGAGACATCAAAGGAAGAGAACTCATGTATCAAAAATATTTATCCATTGTGCTATGGCTTCAAGAGAAGAAAAACCAAAAAAAAACAAATAAAGAAAGAAATAAATAAATCAAACACACAACAAAAAATAAATTATAATACAATGCAAGAGAGAATCTTACATTACTGATGGAACAACTTCAGATGTTTGCCACTGAAAGGTAGAGGGAGAAACTCTCCATCGAGATACGATAGAAAAAATATATTTTCACCATTCAGCTGATGAATTTTGAAAGGACATTTCCATAAAGAATCAAACTTTCCATGCATCCATTTTTGTTCCCTTCTCTCTCTTAGAGAAGCATTAGATCTCCAATCTGGAAATCATTTTTCTTTGATTTCTTGTCAAATATATTTTTGACCTTACTTTGATGATCTGTAATGTGATCCAACACCTTGTTCCATTCTTCTTCTAGCCTGGCTAGGTACATTATCCTTTTCTCAATGGAACTTTAAAAAGTTTCATCCTCAATTGCTTTAGCCAACCGTAAGGCTAGTAATTCTACAGAGATAGGAATCTTAGCATCAATTCCATACAACACCTAGAATGGGGACAATCCCATAGCTCACTTAGGAATAATTTGATCTACCCATAATGCATCATACAATGCTTTGTGCCATGTCCTCTGATTCTCATTGACTAACTTTCTAATTATGGTCACCAGGTTCTTGTTGCTTGATTTAGCCTGACCATTTCCTTGTGGGTAATAATCAGATGAATGAGCCAACGTGATCCAAAATCCATAGAAAAATTCCATCAACTCATGTGATGAGAAATTGGAAGAATTTTCAGCAACGATCTTGTGAGGCACACCAAATCTAACAATTATATTCTCCTTGAGAAAGTTGCACATAGCTTCAGAGGTGGCACTCTTGATTAGCACAACTTCCACCCACTTGGTGAAATAGTCAGTGGTAGTGAGCACATAATTATGACTGGCACTAGAGGTAAGATTTAGTAATCCATTGAAATCAATTCCCCATGGGCAAAAAGTTTCTTTAATTATCATAGGCTTCAAGGGAAGAGCTGCCAGCTTAGGATGGCCAATGAAATGTTGACAAGCTTCACACTTAACCACCCATTCAGCTGAATCTCGAAAGAGAGTAGGCCAATAGTACCTGGACCATAAGATCTTGTAAGCCATCATGGATGAAGAGAAATTTCCTCCGCATGCTATATTGTGGAAGGATTATAGTAACCTTATTTGCTGAGACTTATCGACACAACGCAGGAATACACCATCAATACCCTTTTTGTATATACCATTATCCCATAGAATGAATCTTACGGACCTTAATTTAACTGTCCTATTATCCTTTTGGCTTAAATGTGGGGGACATTCTTTGTAAGTTAAAAAGAAAGTGATATCTGCATACCATTTGTCGGTTATGCTTATAAAAAGCACCATGGGAAATTCTGAAGAAGTATCTTCAGCTTCTTCACATTCTGTCTCAGAATTGTTTTCTGTGATCAGTTGGCATAGGTCTCTTCCTCATACCAACTTCGTAGGTCTGATATCCAAGTCATATTCTTGGACTTTAGCTATCCAGTTACCCTGTTGACTACCCAACTCTTGTTAAATCAAAATGTACTTAACTGCAGTATTAGGGACAAGAACAAGAGTGTGAGAACTCAACACATAATGCCTAAAATGCTTCACTACTCTCACCACTACATAAGCATGATTTTCAATTTGTGACATCTTCAATTCATGTTCCTTTAGTGGGCAGATCATGAAATCAATGGGAGATTCAATTAATTCTTTGTTCTTCTGCATCAGGTTGGCTGATACTGTGTGTGTGTGGAAGCATAGTTGTACATGATGAAATCCTTCTTGAAGTCTAGGCATACTAGAATAGGAGCATGATAAATTTCTCTTTTGACTTCTTCAAAAGCAAGCTTCCATTTAGTGCTCCATTGAAATGCAGTCTTACCTTTCATCATCCTAAGGATATCCTTTATTTTATCGGTAAATTCAGGTACAAATATTCTTAGGAAATTGACCTTCCCAAAAAAGGAATGCACCCCAATTTTGCTTGTAGGTAGGGTAAGGCTTTGAATGGCCTTCACCCACTCTGGGTCAATCTTGGTTCCTTCTTTAGTCACCATATGACCAAAAAACTTATCTTCTATTACTTTGAACATGGAATTTTTAGGATTTAATGAAATCCCATGAAGCTTGCATCATAAGAGTACCTGCTCCAAGTGATCATAATGATCACTTCACCTCTTAGAGAAGACCACCAAGTCATTCAAATATACAACTATGAAATTTATCATAAAATCTCTAAAATCTAGGTCCATAGCTCTTTGAAATGTGGCTATGACATTAATCAAACCAAAAGGAATCCTCCTGTAAGAAAAGGTCCCCCATGGGGTGGTGAATGATGTTTTATGTTGATCCTCAGCTGCTACCTCGGTCTGATTATACCCCAAAAATCCGTCAAGCATGGATAACATTTTTGATCTAGTGACAGTATGCAATACTTGATCCATGATACAAAATGGGTAATTTTATTTCAATGAGGACTGATTAAGGTTCCAAATTCAACACAAATCCAGATCTCACCATTCCTCTCTATGAAGGGGACGATGTTAGCAACCCATATAGAATGATGGATTGGGAAGATAATCCTTGTGTTTAACATCTTTTGAATTTCTACAAGAATATTCCCTGAGATCTTTGGGTTGTAATTCCTTTGCTTCTACCTGTAGGGCTTGACATCATACTTCAAAGGGATGCTATGTTGCACATCCTTGGGCTTGAAAGACTTCAGATCCACATAGGACCATGGCAAGACATCCATATATCTCTTTAGGAGTGAAGTGAATCTTCCTTTTTTGTTCTCCTTAGGAGAACAACATTTTCTGATGTTTACCATCCATGGTTGGTTAGAAGATCCCAGATTAAATTGATCTACCTCTGATGAAGAAGCACCTTCAGCTTGCCTTTTATCTTGAATAAAATAGTCACGCTTGTCAAACAGACCTTCCAGAGAAACCAATCCCTTCTGAATCTTATTTCCTTTGAGCTAGATGAATTCACCATCAATCTCTTGATATGAATTCAAGATGGACTCATGGAAAGCTGCTTCTGATCCTTCAAAATAATGCTCACTAAAATTATCAGCTTTCTCAAGAAAAGACAATACCTGTTGATCATCATTGAACACTTGCCAGTGTGCTAAATTATTTGGAACACTTGGATGATACATAATCTCAATGGTATATTTGTCCTATTTGAACTTTGGGTGAGGAAGGAGAACATATGCAGACATAGCTAAAGAATCAGCTTTATCATTGTTATATCTTAAAACTGCCTTGATGGAAAAAGCATCAAAGCATTCTATAATGCCTTAGGTGATCATTTTTTACTTGATAGATTCCCCTTACTTGATTTACAATCAACTCAGCATCTCCCTACACTTTGAGATTTCGAATTCCCTTTTGCCTTTCCATTTCTAATCCTAATAAAAAATATTCGTATTCAGCCGTGTTATTAGTATTTTCAAATTACAGCTTGAAGCGAAGGGAAAGATCTTGAAATCTAGAGATATAAGAAGCACACTAGCGACTGACCCGGTAGTTGAATAACTCCCATCAAACTCAAGGGTCCAAATAGCATTAGGATATTCTTCCTTGATACCTAAAAAAGTCACCTCCAATGTCATGAAAGAATTTCCCAAGCCTGCATCTTCAAAGAGAATTTGAGCTTTGGGGTCATCTGATTTAGTGACAAGGTACTTTGCTTGCGCTTCACGGTGGAGGACATGAGGAAATCCATTCACTAGAATTTTGGATTTGGTCCAGTACATATTGATTTCTCCTCCGACATCTTTGCAAAAACCTCTCCTAAGAGAATACCATAAGCAACTGGGATATTAGCGACCAAGATAGTCATTTTTACTCTCTTTTCTGGGAATGCGACAAATGCAAACTGTGCATCCTTGATTTGGCCAATAAAGGGGACTTGCTTGGTTTCCATGGAGTAACACCACCCATAAGATTTATTCAAGGTAAGTCTAAGGGTGTGGGCTACTTTTTCCGGCATCACGTTATGAGAGGCTCATGAGTCAATTATGTAATTGCTGAGTTTACACCCATTTATAAGTAAGGAAAAATAAAACAGTTCAATCTTTCCCGAAGAAGCACAAAAGGTCATATTATTCTGAGGTAAAGGATGAGGGGGATTAGGAAAAATGACTTTTGAAGATGAAGGGATAACAGCCTTGCTTCTAATGAATTTGGAAATTTTCTCAAATTGCTCAGGATTCGACAGAAGGTATTCGGCTTCTGATATTTGGATCTTAGTTTTCTTTGCATGATCAATGATGTCAAAAGTGGTATATGAAGGAATAATGGTGGGATTAGTTTTGGTTACTTTGGTATGAGCCGAGGTACTGGTCTTAGGGGTTGGAGAAAGAGAGTTAGAAGAATAAATTAACTTTTTAGTTATCTCCTTTTCAGTTTGTTTTGAGATAGGAGAGCCTCTTTTAGCCACAACCACAGGAACTTCTTTACCCTTCTCCTTAAATCCTTCAGCCGGCTTTTTGGGGTTCTAAGATTGAGCTCGAGTGAAGACTACAAATGATTAACCATCATGTTCACATAAGTCTTCCTCATATTCCAAGTACCCAATGTTGGAGTCGCCAGCTGAATCATCAAAAGACTCATCAACATATCTTGAAGCTTTAAAAGTTTCGTGAGAATCTTGATCTTCTGGTTCTTTATCTTCCTCAATTATTTCCACTGTTATGTTGATAGGAGGAGCTTCAATGGCTAGCCTTGTTGGAGCAGTAGTCAACCAATTCATATCTCTTATAGGAGTGCCATTTGTATTGTTGAAATTCCATCTAGGAATATCCCGATAAGGAACGTTGGTCACCTGTTGAGACATTTGCATCTTCAAAGTGATCAATTCATTGGCCATCTTCTGGATTATAGGGTTAGTAGTACTTTGAGAGGAACTCTGATTTTTAGGCTTAGATGACTCTCTTCTTATCTTTCCTTCCAGTATGATATCATCTTCTATTTCAATGGCTGTAGCTTGAGCAGTAGCCAAATCAGGGATAACAGACCTTCTTAATAAGAAGCTCACATCAGGGGGCTGAGCATTGATGAAGAAACACTTTTGATTTTCAAGAGTGGTAATGGCTAGCACCACAATATTCTGAATCAGCTTATTGAATTTGGATATGAAGTCCCACATGGGTTCATCAAACTCCTTCATATGTGTAAGTTGTGCTAGCAAGGCATGTGAGTATTCAGTTGGTTTGAGCCCTTGCTTCAAATATGGATCTCATGGTAGCCCAGTTGGTAATGCATGCATTCAGAATATGGTAGAACCATTTTATTGCCACACCATGCAATGTTTCAATGAATATTCAAATAGAGACATCTTCATGAGCTACCCCAAGGATTCCGTATGCTACAAAGAATGAGGTGATGTGTTCATCAGGGTGCTTCTTCCCATCGCCATTGAATTTGGGAATATTTTTACGAGATCCATGTGGTAGTTCATGCAATAGAAGAGTCAGGAAAAGAGGACCAATAGCTACACCCTAAGGCACAGGTTATGTTACCATCCTTCTGAATGAAGTGCATACAAGAATCTAAGTATCAGACAAGAATAATGCATGGTAGGTTGCAAATGATTCTTATTCTTGAGGAACCTGAGTTCTTCGGATAGGTGAAGAAATTCTTGCTCGGATAGATACAACACTATTGGGGGAAATTCTAAAATTGTGTTGTTGAAGCAGATCAAAGAACTGATCAGTTTCACCCCTGGTTCAGCTTGACCGAGTGAAGATATTTCTAGCCAGCTTGAACTGGAAAATGGATCTACTAAAAATAATGAAAATACGGAGTCACCAGACACCAAAAGGATAAGCTTAGTCTTATCAATATGTATTCCCCAGTAGAGTCACCAAACACTATTGGTTGGATATTTCATCAGGCCAAAATATGAGGTTCAACCACAATACACGGGATCAAATCCCTCCTCAAAGACAGGTGAGATAGCCTATTTATTACTGATCTAAAACAAAATAGATATAATATGTATAATATCCACACTATTCTAACAATTTGGGTTGGGATACAATCCTGAAATCCATATGAACATGAGATAGAGATGTTACAGTTTCAGAAATAGAATGGATTAGCAAGGAAACTATAGATGAAACAAAGCATGAAGGGAATGAGAGGAATGTATTTTATTTCAAACAAACACAGATCAAGAAATACTTATATGAGTTTTAGATAATGGGTGTAATATTTGAAACAATTTAAACAATTAAGAACACTAGACAAAGAATAACAATCAAGAGTAATCTCTCAAGATAGATAAATCCCACAACACAAAGTTTGCAAAATAACACCTATTTATATTCCTCAATGATTAAAAATAAAATACAAAGTTTTCCTTCTTCTTCACAATAGTTCTGAATATTCTAAAAAATCTCCCCCTTTTGGAATTTATAAGCATCCATTATTTATAATAGAAAGAGCAAAGAGAAAATAGGATAAATCCTAGAAAATAGTCATTTAACAAAAAACCTATTTTTCTTGAATCTCACGTAGGAGAACAAGTCAAAATTTTATTCCTATGTGACGACATGAAAATGAAAAATACATGTCAATCTCTGGATGAAAATGACATGAAACATTATGCTTATTCTGTTTTGTCGTCCTTGTCTTCCTCCAGTGAAGCCTGCTTGTCTCAAAATTATTGGAACTTCTAGATTATTCTCTACATCTCAGCTTCTTCTTCCACACTAGAATAGTCTCTCAGAACCTCACAAGTTTCCTAAGCATCGCTTGCGTTACCAGGAAGTTTATTCAATCTCTTATTGAGTTTCTATAGTGATTCCAAAATATTCTCAATCCTTATGAACTCATCAATGATTGTCAAATTGAAGAGGAAAGGTGGTTTGTGCTGGATTGATTCTTGGATTTGTTTATAGAAGTCATCAGTAGGTAGAATATTCGAGCTTTCATCCAACACCTTATCGAAGATCCTGGACAACTCTTCTTCTATGTCATTTGTGGCATCAACCAACTGATCTCTAGATCCCCTCAACTTGCTGCAAGCTTCACTGAGAATATTTATCCTGAATCTGATGGCTTTGGTTAGCTGGAAGTGCTTATCCCCATGTGGAATGATTCCTTCTTCCATCAAGATATGGGATGGAACCTATTTCAATGCATTGAGATCCTTAAAAGTTAACTCAAGGTTCTCTACTTCCTATGAAAATTCATCGTCCATTTTTTCACTATATTTCCTCCAAGGATTTATAAACCTCCACCATGTCATTAATGACCTCTCTTCCTTGTAGGAGTAGCCTCTGAATCCATTCATCAACTGTTCTCCCCTTCTCGTTGATATTTTCAATCCTAGGTACCGATGAGAAATTGAACCTGATAGGAGTAGGGGTAGAGGATGATGGTGTTGACTAAGAAGGATTTGAGAGCTTAAGTAATACTTCTGCCAACTATTCAACTTTCTCCTTTAGCTAGTCTCTGCTCACCTTCGTTTCCTTCATCTTCTGACACAACATGTTCATGGCATCCTACACATCCTGTTGTACTCCTATTGTTACCTTTCCCAGATCAACACTTATAATCTAATAATCAGTGACTATTATATCCTCCTTTGTTTTGTTTGTCATGGGAGTGGAAATTTATGAAAACTTATGCCCTAAGGAATCCACTAAAATCTTTGAAATCATTTTTAGTTTCTTGGCAGATTTGATAGGAGAGACCTTAAGTGAAATGAAGTTGAAGGCTGGTAGAGGAACTACCACCTTCCTCTTCCTTGGCATCTGATCAACTAACCATTGAGGTATAGTTGAATAATTTTTTCCTATTGGAGGGGTTATGGTTACATCTATAGGTGGAGAAAGGTTTACTTGAGGAGTAGTGATGAATACAAGTGTGGTGATTGTGAGGATAGACTTGGTGAATGAAGGTGCAGAAGGGGGAGGCATATCTATGGCCATCTTAGGTCCAGTAGAGAGAGGTGAGAGGTTGGAGAAGATGTTGGCCATGGCTAATGAAAGTGATGAAGAAATATGAGGTGAGGAAGACTGGGAAGGAGGAGGTAAGGATTCTTAAGTCAAAGTTTGAGAATCAAGAGAGAGAGTTACTTCCAATGAGAAATCAATAAAAGAAGAAATGAGAGGTTGACCAACCTCATATTTTTAAGGAATTTTTCCTTATTTTGTTGGAGGAGGTGAATTGAGTACCTCAACTATTTGTGAAGGAGTGATAGATGATGCGACTCCTTGCTTTTCTCCTTTTCTGACAAACTTAAATTTTATCTGCCTCTTGGTAGGGATTTTATCCTCTTCCCTCTCTCCCTTGGAGGGTCCTACTTCTAAGTTGGCTATTTTTGAAAAGATAGTTTCCTTATAATTCATTCCCCAAGAAATGAGCCATGCCTTGGTATGGATAAGAGTCTGAGCAGTTATTTCACGTTGGCTATTTTTGAAAAGATAGTTTCCTTATATAATCTTTTTTAGCAACAGACTAACCAATGGCTAGGGAATCTGTGTTAGTCACCATCCGACTGCTCATACCTAGTGTCCAAGACACTTTCATTATCCATGGTTCCTTTAGGGATGCAAATTGGCTAAATCTAACTATTTCACCATGATTCTAGATGTGTTTCTTTGAATGTTGTCAAAATAGATAAGGGTAATGGGCTAGGAGGAATACTTGTTAAGATGTTGGTTGTAGGTTCTTTACGTTGCATAGATAAGGGTGAGGGGTGCTCGACATGGGCTAGGAGTTTTTTCTAAATCCACAGTTGATCATGAAAGCTTCCTTTTTTCTTGGAGGAACTACCTAAAATGGAAAACAATACCACCAAATAAAATTTAAACAATACATGTAGTGGACTACCTAGCGTGTGCTAGATCCGAGAAGAAAATGATACACAAGAAGCGTGATACTTCCTAGACAACTATCAATCCACTGTTTAAAACAACTTAATGCTAACAATAAAGGAAATCCTACTGTAGTTAGTTAAAATGATTTAGGTATCTTATTCATCTACAATAAGAAAATTCGTTTATAACAAGATAAGTTATGACTGAATCTGAAGGTCAAAGTCTCTTTCAAGATATTGGTATTGGTCAGGGTAACGTTCTGGCCTGTTTTGGGTATTTAATGGAGGTTTTAAGCTCTGATCTAGGTTTTTGGTAAAAGACACAGAGACCAATGTCAGTTTAGTATGACCGATGTCGTTTTAGGTTAACTAGTAACAGTTGTGGGTAACCGATGTTGGTATGGTCGTGGTACAGGAAATTTAATAAAACTTGAGGTGAGGGTAGATCTAAGGCTAGATGAAGATGGAAGAGTGATGACAAGAGTTGTGTGGGTATTGGGTGTGCACATGAATGATTAAGATATGGATATGGGCACTTTAGGGGATATGGGAAAAGGATGGTCAAGTTTGCATGGAGGTAAAGTGGTGGGGAATGAAATGAGAATAGAAACTAACAACATAAGTGAAAGGATCTTCCCAAATGATAATGAACTAGTGTAGGTTAATAAAACTCACTATTTGTACGAGCTTAATAGCTAGTTAGCAATGGTCGGTGATGAGATGGAAGGAAATTGATGTGGTTCTGGTGCTTTCCCAGATGCTCCTGTGAAGGAAAATGGTTGTGTGATTGCTTCCAGTGTTGGCTATGGATGCTCTGATGTGTGTAGTAATGTTAGTTCTACTTACATGTAGCTCTGGTTTTCTAAATTGTTCTCAAAAGATGTGATTATCTCTTAGAAATCTGTCAACCTCAAAATAAGGTTGTTTTGGGGTTTAAATGGTATCCGACAATGGTTCCAGCTTAACCGACAGTGGTTTAGGTTAACCGGCGTCAGTTAGGGTGGGATTTCCTAGGTTTAATAAACTAGGCAGATCCCCTTGATTTTCTGGGATCTTGTTTCATTTACTCCACAGATTAGCATGGAAGCTTCCTTTTAATAGGTGGGAATGTGGTTAGATTGAATGTAGGCATCGATTTTTAGGGTTTGGGTAGGTCTTAGTTAGTTATGGCAACTTACTAAGAATAGGTCTTAGGGTGAGGTGGTTAGATGAGGTGGATATGTGGGCATTATCCCAATTAGGATATTAAAATAATAAATATTGTGAGGATAATGAATTAATTTAATTAAATGAATATTAGAGTGGGATGAAATGGGCCATGGTTAGGTGAATGTGTTCAAGGCATTTATTTGACGGGGGACCAAGGGGAGTATGACCTAATTTTAGTGTCTACATTTTCCCCCTTTTTGTTGTGTAGCTTGTATCTGTAAGTGACACTGACAAAAATATGATGTGGTTGCCCCATGTGTGGGTGAAGGTGATTCCCCTCAAACTAGGAACTAATGAGGTAGAAGGAAGAATTGGTGATTGGTTTGATAAAAGGCGAATGTGATGAAGAAGAAGGTGGGTAACAGGGGTAAAGGAAGGATAAAGGTCCACTCGAGAAATCTAGGTAATGGGTCAGTGTCAAAGATAGCAACATTCAAATGCATGCATATGTATGAACTACAGCATGGTACCAAGTTTAAGATCAGGAAAACTCTACATTGTCTAAGGTTGATTGAGTTATCTAAACATGCATTGTTGAGGTCCAGTATCCAGGGTAGAGGATACGGTCCAGGAACTCAACGAGGTAAGATGCGGGAACGCGTAAGGTGGCTCCGACACATCTAAAGGGTCAAGGTTTTTTTGGGTAAAGGTCATGACCGAAGGAAAGGTAAGGTTATAAGGCTAATCATCGTGGTAACATCATCGTAAGGTAGAGTGAGTGCGTAAGGTCAATGGTCACCCCAAGGGGGCTGGTGTGGGTAAATAGGTACAACATAGGTAAAGCCATAGGAGAGGCAAAAATATGCCCCACCCGGTGGTAAGAGTGAGTGATGAATGATGAGGTGATGAGGGTGAGGTGAATGGTAAGGGTAATCATTGGGTGAAGGAAAAAAAGTGACGGGCAGGGTAATAGGGTGAAATTGTGGGCAATGTGGAAGAGAAGGTGACCGATGCCGGTCAGGGGTAACCAATGCCAGTATAGGGTAACTGACCATGGTAAGGTAGGGCATGTGACCGATGCCGGTGAAGGTAAAAGAAACGACAGTTAGGTTGGGGGATGTTATAAAAAAGAAAAATTCCATGTTTTTCGGAATCATTTGTCCTGTACGAAATAGAGGAAAATGACACGAGAGAGAGGGAAAGTTGGAAAGTGTCTTAGACGGAATGGAAAGCTGAGTTGGAGAGCTAAACAACAGGTGATTGGTAGTTGAGAGGTGGGTCCATGAGATTAGATTGTTGGATTTAGGTGGTTGGAAGCAAGGTGACTGATTGGTGATGGTAGAGGCAGAAGAGGGATCGGGTGGGCCACTAGTGCAACGGCCTGGTGTGCCACCACAGCGATGATAACATGATGAGGTAAGCATCAAACCATTTCTGTGTTTTGTGAGATAGATTAGGTGTTATGTCAGGTTTGAAAATATTGGGTGTGTGGGGTGAAAATGAAATTTGAGATGTGGGAGGGTAAATTGGGTAGAATAGGAATGGGGAGAGAGGTAAGTGGGTGAATGAGGGTTAGAACAGGGTTGAGGGGAAGTGTAGGGGACAATGGGTAGGTAGAAGGGTCAGGAGAGGGGAGGATTTGGGGGTCGTGGGTTTCACCGCGATAGTGATCGGCATCGGTCGGGGTTAGCCAACGTTGGTAGGGTTAAACTGGTATCGGTCACAAAACATGTGACCCATGCCAGTTTAGGGGTGGCCGGGGTTGGTTAGAGATGATTAGCACCTGTCAAGTTTTGGAGAAAAAGGGGCAAAAAGGGCCCTAGGTCAAGTGACTGAGAGAGGTAGGGGGAAAAGAAGGTGTTTTGGTGTAAAATATGACATAGGCAGGGGTGAAATGGGCATGGGTAGATAATAGTGGGTGAGAGTGGGGGTGGGTAAATAGAAATGTGATACGAAGGTTGGTTGGGGAAGAAAAAATGAGATGGGACAATAGGTATAGGTGAGGTGATGAGTGCAGGTATGATGAAGATAGATTAATTTGATGTTTTTGTTGGATGCAGGGGAGAGATCAGCTGCAGATGAGAGACAAGGTACCACCCTTGCTCTTGAGAGTGTGAGGCACAGTGACACTTGAGGAGTGGTACCATGTGGAGGAGGTGGGCCTGATTAGGGTCTGACGCTATTGGTATACAATTATTGAATAGTGCCTAATGTAGAGGTGATTGCGTTATTGAATGAATGCACTTTGACAGGATGTTTATGCATGTAATTTTTCATGTATGTGCATTTGAGTGAATGTATGGGATGAAATGATATTAATGCTAGCACCCCCAATGATCATGACACATCAAACACGTATATCATTGATGTAGACAGAGATGAAGAGAGGTGGGTCTGGGTCATCTATTTGGTGTGGTGTGATCTCTTCCTCTGAGAAGCTAAGGGAGGCTACTTGGTGAGTACGTTGAGGTGTGGATAAAGGTGGGAATTTGGTGAGACATGCTACATGATGGTGTGTGATAATGGAGGTTACGAGTATAGGGTCATTGTGTAAAACCTCAATATATTGTAGGACCTCCATGAGAGCTTGACGATGGGATTTCAAGGTTTAGATGAGGTCATATAAGGACATTTTGAGGGGGGATTAGTGTAGTTGTTTGAGTATCATGCGGTGTGTGACCCCATTAGAAATAGGATATGTTGGGTTGTAGATAGTGATTTTAGGTGTGGGTGTAGATGGTATGTTGGGTATAGGGCTAGTTGGTGAGTCAGTTACCTTTTCCTTACTTTTTTCCTTCTTAGCATGGGTAGCAACATGGATCATGTTGATCTCAAGTGGGGAGTTAGGAGAGGTAGGTGAGCCATGAAAGGTATAACGACATAAAGGGAAAAATCCCAGTGGTGGGAAGGAACTTTGTGGGATGAGCTAGGCACATCGACATTTGGGTGGAGGTTTGGCGATGTCGTTGATGCAAACCATGTTAATTTCAAATCTCAGAGGTGGTTCTAAGAGATGTGGGAGTAAAGGTCTGGGTTGTTGAGTAAGCAGTGAGGGAAGAGCTGTGGGAATGGGTGTTGGTGAAATGGGCTCTGTATGATGGAAAAGTGACAAGCGAGCATGGGAATCTACAAGTAACTCTTCCTCACACCCAACCTGCTAAGGTCATGCCGAGAAAACTGGTAGGGATGGACTATATGTGGGATGCAGACAAGCTAGTTAGGCAATCTTATGTCTTCGATGCGCACTAATGGAATCTGTGAATCTAAGGCAAAGAAGGCCCTCCTAACCTAAACTAGCATGATAGATCAGTCGGTGAGGATGAATTCTCGAAGTCTCCAATCAATAACAAGCTCTGGTGTGATTCGATCTATAGGTTTTGGGATACGAGGAAAATGACCTGGGATTGTTTTGTGTATATCTCCAGATAGGGTCATAAGATGGATGATGGGTACAATGGATTCTATGGTTGATTCTCCAGTCTAGTCTAGAAATCCTTAGCTTTGTTAGTTGCTATGTCTAACAAGGATAACTATGTGATAATGGTTGGTGGAAGTGGCGTGGATCTAAATACTAATGTGCGTAAGCCAACATCTACGTCTGATTGACCTATGTTCTTGTTGGGTTGTGGGATTTGTGGATCATAACCGTAGATTTGTGGTTGTTGTGGACATGCTATGGTCATGTGTGGAATCAATCCCCTAATCCCTAGTATCCAATAGTTATATGCCTTTTCAGCCTCTATATTTAGAACTAAAAATTGTGCAATCGTTCTCATAGTACCTTATAGGTGTTCTGGCAACGTGAATTCTTAAGCTAGTGTCTATGTCAGTGAGAATGTCTCTTGCATCTGGTTGTGGGACCAAAGGGGTCACTACCAAACGTTTTTCTCTCTTTCAAGCCCTTCTACAGTCATGCAGATATTTGTCTAGGGTAATCTATAGTTCAGCTGGTTTGACCAAAATGTGTGTGCTTGGTCGTCTTCTATCTTTAACCCTCTTAACTGTGAGCTGATCTATTGTAAGTGTGTTGTTGTTCAGAAGACTTGGATTATAAGATTCTAATCTATATCAGCTATTGCTGTAACAAGATTGGGTTGAGGCAACGATTGGCTCGAATACGTATTCTCTAGGCTCTCTAGGTCCCCGTGATTGTCATGCAAAAGGAAATGATATAAATCTAACTAATGACAGAATAACATAACTATGCCAGATACATCTATGTATATTCTTCTATTTTTTGTGTTTTTTTGATGAAATATGTTGAACGAACTTGAAAGAGCAACTATTTAATATATCTAGAAAATGACAACTAAGCTAATAACAAAATTAAAACAAACAAAGTAGCCGAGTATAGCTACTTGCCCTGTTGTAGTTGTGAATCTATTCTAAATAACCAGATAACTGATCTAGTCTATTTGAAAAAACTCTCGATCCTACCTCAGAAATGAGGAGTGAATCATAGTTTCTTAGAAAATATCAATCCCCACAGCTTCCCCCGGTAATATCGAAAGTGAGATTAGACTGAAATGAAATGAATGACTACTCTATTTGATATGTTTTAACTAGAAATTTGAAAGCTTGAACCTAGATTTTGCAGAACAGTGGCGAATCCAGTGGTGTGTGGCTTTTTCCCCTCACTATGATCTCCTCGTTCCTTTCGTGTTCATGTGAATACAGAAAAGCGTGTGATGTTAGCATCAACAGAAGTTGGTATCAAAATAACGGCATCTTAGGATGCAGACTGAATACAATGTGAGTAGGAGAGGGATAGCGCAAGAGAACAGAGCTTGGCTTATACAATTCCTAGCGAGATTTATTACGAGTCATATAACATAAAACATCCAGAACCTAAAACTATCTTGTTTGACGAACAAGACCTACAACTTTAATGGCTTCCTAATGAAAATCAAGCTATCGTATTCCAATGAATTACATGAAATAGTAACAACACTAGCAAAAGAAGATTATGTGGCTTCCTAACAGGTAAACAACACTAACCATGCATGTAACAAATAAAACTATGAATCCTAAGAAAAATTGAAAGACTAAGCTATTGAAATGAGAAATTGAGAGGAAAAATTGAGGGGACCTTTGCTTGAGCACAAGCCAGCTATTTATAGAATTTCCATTTACCTAAAGGTGAAAACCAAATTGAACTCTTTAACCATAAACAATGCCAAAAAACTATTCTAGGGAACCGAAATCATAAATACAAGCAAAGGTGGTGAAAAAAGCTGGTAAACGTTGAATTTTTACGTGAGTCACGTTAAAAGCACATTCTAGAAAATTCATGAAGGAATACCGCCCTAAGTAGGGTGGTGGTTACAGGACCTCTGCCCTGCCTGGGTGGTGGTTTCATCACTGAAGACCAAAACGCAAAGAAAAGGAGGGGAGAAGAGAAAACAAAGCACACAGGGGCTAAGCAGGGCATGCGGGATGTTAACACATACTTGGAGAGATTTTCCATATCCCGAACACCTTGCAAGGAGACCTGTATCATCATTGGGGCACGTGTAACTATATTCTGGCAATGTAGTACCCTAAAATTTTGGGTACGTATAGGCTCCTCATCAATAAGGTCATCATCGTCAAAGTTTTCTTCAAGAGGACACAACTGGAACAGAATATTTTTTAAAGCTTTGTAGTTCTCTACATCATACCCTAAAACATGATGGTAGGCACAAATTTTGGTGTCATCAAACCCCTTTGGTTTGGGTTTGAGAGGGTCATAAGGTATTAGAGGTGGAAATGTGATGACAGAAGTTTCAAGGAGGTTGGTTGAAATTTTAGTGTAGGACCTCGATAGTGGATTGCATTGGGAAGTGAAGGTGGGTTTGGGTGTAGGCACGGAGGATGTAGAGGAATGGTATTTACATGAGGGGGAGTAGGTTGAGCTATAGTTTTAGGTGTTGGTGTGATCTTAGGCATTGGTCATGTTCGTTTGGGTAGGGGTATGGTCGACGAACTGGCAGGAGAGTGTATGGTTGTTTCGACTACCTTATTGGAGGGCAAGGGATTTTTTTCCTTAGGTTATAACTTCTTGGGTAAAGGTGATACAGGAACATGAGATCTAGAGGGAAAGGTGGATGGTGGAAGAGGGTGCATTACCCATGAGGATAATGGAGGTGCTGTGAAGGTGGATGGTGGAAAAGGGTGCATTACCCATGAGGATGGTGTAGGTCGTGCCGAAGGTGTGAGGGAAAGAGATTGAAGTGTTGTGGGTAGTGAAGGGATGATCGATGGTATTAGAGGTATAGGTGGTAAAGATGTTGCAGATGTGGGTAGAAGTCATGGAGGGTGCTTGGGTATGTTTGAGGTTTGCAATGGTGGAATGGGCTGTTGTGTTTTTAGTTTACAGGTGGGAGGAGGTTTCTTAACTGTGTTAGAAGGGTGAGGTCCTAAGATAGATGAAAAGGGTGAAGGTAATGAGGGTGTGATTGGTGAAGTAGGAGTACAAGATTTATGGGGTTGGTTCTTCTATTTGGGTGTTGGAGTAGGTTTGGTATTGCCCTTGGACAAGATAGCTAAATCTAATTGTATGGGTGGATGAGTAAGGTTGGCAGTTGGGATGACCTCTAAGGTAGTGTTGGGTTTAGGTGAAGAAGATGATGTAAGTGTAGGCTTGGGTGTAGATGTGCGTTGGGTTATGGGTAGGGGTGTGGTTTGAGCCATGAGGGGTATTGTGGAAGAAGTTGTGGTAGTGGTGGTTGTGCTTGGTTTAATTGGCCGGAATATTTTTAGGTAGATAGTGGAAGTGTCAGTAAGTAAAATATGCATTTGTGTAGAGACAGGAAGTAGAAGATGCCCCCAAAGTAAACCTCTATCCACATAATCTAAGTGATTGGCTAAGTGTGAGAATGACATGTCTCTAGGTGAGGTTGATGAGGACCTAATGGCAATTCCCGTGAAATTTTTCTTAGAGAGGGGGATTTTTCTAGCTTTGGCTTCTGTGGGTAAGAGAGCTGAAAGTAAGTCTGCAGGATCTTGGGTAGTTGATAGAGAATGATCACCTAGAGGTAAAGGTATCTCTACTAGATCCTTGATAGGTGGAGTAGAAAATGGGTGTTCCTCTTTAGGTGGAGGAGATGATGGGTGCTTCTCTATGGGTGGAGGAGATAAAAAAGTATCCTTTATGGCCTAAAGAAGTATTGTGGGTGACAGTTCCCTAGGTGGAGAAGCCAAAGGCGAAATAGTTTTGATATTAATGGAAGGCTCCTCCATGGGTGATGAAGTAGGTTAAAGGTATTCCTCTATGGGTGGAGGAATGGGTGAGGTGGATTCAAGTGTAGGAGGAGGACTTTGTGCTAGGATTTCCTTGATGGAAGGAATATGAGGTAATTGGGCAGAAGCGAGTGCATCGCTAAAAATAGCATGGACGTCACGGGTATGACTATCATGAGTTGAGGTCTCTCCTATTTGATCAAAAGAAGGGGCATGATTAGGAAAAGGTTTCTTGAATATATGTAGGTTTTTATTGGTAGGTGTGTTAGGATTATCCAAGATTAGCTCGGCTTTCTCAAGCATTTCTTGGATTTTTTTTTTAAAGTGATGCAATTACTGTCACTATGACCATTTACTCAATGATAATTGAAGAAATCATGCTCTTTATACCAAGCGGGTGTGGGGCGAGTAGGGTTAGAACCGGTGTGTGGTTTCATGGGAGGAAGTGTGATGGCCCCAGCTTTGATGATCTTCTCTAAGACAGAAGAATAAGGTTCCCCAATTGGGGTATATTTCTGTTGTTCCCGTCTGAATTGAAAAGTATGAATGGGTGAGAGATTAGATGAGGGGCTAGCCTGATTTGATGGATGAGCTGGGTTGGCTTTGAGTACCACTATGTTAGTGGTCCCCTTGGTCTTTGAAGAATTACTTTGTGGTTTTGAAGAAGAAGAGGTATCATTTGACTTGAATGGTGAGTTCTTATTGCGTAATTGGATTTTCTTCTCTTCAATGGCCCAAATCTCAAGCTTTCGTGCCACGGTGAATGATTTTTTGAAGGTTCGGAAGGTTTGGACGTACAGAGTCAGTGAGATATGCCTAGCATAAGCCTGTATGAAGAGTTCGATGAGTTCAGTTTGCGGTAGTTGGAATGTGAGTTGATTGATTAGGCTATGCCAACAAGCAAAAAAATTTGTGATGGATTCATCATCATACTAATGTGTAGAATAGAGGTCAGTGATGGTAACATTCTTAATGATATTAATGGAGAAGTGATCCAAGAAGGCTTGGGCTACTTGATTAAATGAGGATATAGAGTTTCTAAATAACCCACTATACCAATCTAACATGGGTCCAGTCAGAGACATAGGAAAGGTCCTAAGGAGCAAAGCATCATCATGGGTGATCAGATAACACCTATGTTTGAAAGATCACAAATGTTGTTTCAGGTCTTCTTTGCTATTAAAATAGTTGAATTTAGGCATTTCCCAATGCAGGGGATATGGATGGATAGGAATGGATGGTTGTATAGGATCATTACAAATCTCATCATAGGTGAGAGTGTTGTGGAAGCTAGAAACTGATGCCTCCAATGTCTACATCTTTTCCATCAGTAACTTGATTAGGTCATTGGTAGGTTGTTATGGATGGGTGACTCCTGTAGCATAAGAGGGTTGGTGTTGGGCATATAACGGGGGTGGCATTTCAGTATATGGTGCTGCCATATAGGTAGATTGAGAAGAAGGCAGTGAAATAGGGGGTACGTACCCAGAGTGAATAATAGAATAAATAGGAGGCTACTGATACTACGTATGTAGAGGTGGAAGGGTCATGGTGACCCTAGTGTTAATGGGGACTAAATATTGTGGAATAGAAAGGAAAATGTTTTGAAAAGGGGTAGGGGTCATCGACACCGGGGGTGGTAGTGTAGCTATGGGTATATGTGAGATAATAGGCACAGATAAGGTTGTGTTTGGGTGGTTGGAAAAGGTATTGTGGATGTGGTGGGTGCAAAGGATGTAGAAGATACAACAATCATAGCGGGTATAGGGCCTAGCTGTGAAATGACTGGGGGTAAGGTAGATGCAGGCAACGCAAAGCCAGATGGGGTTGATGCAGGAGTGGGAACAAGAGTCGGGAGATAGATATGGGAATTCCATATATCACCTAACCTGAGGCATCTCGAGTGGATGAGTGGGAAATGTAAAACTGCAAGGTGGCAAGATTTTGGTCAAGGAGTCGTATGAACTCCTCATCTCTTATAGTGATACAAATAGGTTGGATAGGTTCGATGGCTAGTGATAAAATGGAAGTTGGTGAAGGGCTAGGTGGGAGTGGTTGAAAACTAGTGTGGAATATGAGGGTGCTTTCTTGTCGATGTGTTAATACCATATGAATAGGTACTAATGTGGTAAGACTAATTTCTATAAATGACACACAAATACAACACCGGTAGGATAAATAGGCGGTGGTAGGTGAATTGGGGTTAAAATTTCAGCTGTAAAATGACACAAGCTAACTAATGTCGGTTAGGTTAAATTGATGCCAGTCATAGGTAACCACTGCCGGTCACTGTGAAAAGTGGAAAGTTGGTAAAAAATAAGGTATAAGGCCAAATTTTCCAAGTATGTAAAATGTTGATGAGGCTTACTAGGTCAATGGATATGATAAGAGTGACAGAGACTCTAAACAACTAACAGAGGGGAATAGGTGTCCTTTTTGGGTTGGTTAATAAAAAGAATAGTGAACCAGCATCGGTTGGGTAAAACTGATGACAGTTAGAGGGTAACTGACGATGGTCACTGGATTGACACCAGTTACTGTGAAATTGAAATAGCGATGAAGAAAATGTGGTTGTGAGTTAAAAATAAATGTGGAATCAAACCTAGAATTCTGAGAGTGATGAGAATAAGGTCCACGCACACTCAAATGAAGTTGGAATACACCAACTGTGATGAGGAGCATGCAAGGGGAAATAAGAAAAATTAAGAATGTGACCTCTCACCTCAAAATGCAAGCCAAGCTGAAACACTAAGAAAAATATGATCCTAAGAGTGCTTTTTCTATTATGTTTGTTTAGCTTATGCTATATAAGGACTAACTCATGAACTTTGGAATAGAATTTTTTGGTGAGGATGGCTTCCTATGAAGACAGAGATCTACAAGGAGAGGTTTCAAGTATGTTATGGTGGGGGCGGGCCATCCTTTGATGGGGTACTGGATAGAGATAACCAACAGGGTGCCCACTGTGTCATGATCATGTGATCACCTACAACTTCTTGCAGGTGAGATGTTTTTTAAAAATGTGTATATATTTTAAATTTTTGATGTTTGGGTAAGACTAAGAGGGAAGAAAAGAAATTAAGTGCTTTTCTATGATTTGTTTGTCAACCATCAGCTGGGAATGACTTCTAGTGTATAGGTTGCCCTTAATTAATGTGAGCTAATGCAGAAAAAGTAGAATTAAATGAAATGATTTTTAAACCAAAATCGAAATGTAGAATTTGATGCCACAAATATATGAATAGGAGAAGGGATGCTCTTTCACTAATGTGATACTAATGAAAGGGAAGAAATTTTTGTTTTAAGAACCAAAATAATATTTCTTTTAGACAATAGAAGAGAAGAAGGTTCCAGGGGAGAAAGTTTAATGTAAGAACTTTTTAGAAGAGAAACAAACATACAACGTTTTCACCTAGAAATGAAAGAATGCAAAGAACCCTGAATGGGTCCCACTGGGTGTGCCAAAATGTCTCACCTGATTCTAGATGCATTTCTTTGAATGCTGAAAAAATAGATAAGGATAATGGGCTATGAGGAATACCTGTTGAGATGTTGGTTGTAGGTTGTTGCGCCCGTATGACTGCTGAATCCACAAGTGATCGTGAGATATTCCTCTTTACTTAGAGGAACTACCTGAAATGGAAAACAATACCATCAAATAAAAGTTAAACAATATATTCAGTGGATTGCCTAGCGTGTGCTAGATCTGGGAAGCGTGATACTTCCTAAACGGTTGTTAATCCACTGTTTAAAACAACTTAATACGAAAAATAAAGGAAATCCTACTGTAGTTAAAATGATTTAGGTATCTCATTCATCTACAATAAGAAAATTCATTCACAACAGGCTAAGATATGAATGAATCTGAAGGTCAAGGTCTCTTTTAGGATATTGGTATTGGTCAGGGTAAATTTTTGGTCTATTTTGGGTATTTGATGGAGGTTTTAAGCTCTGATCTGGGTTTTTGGTAAAAGACACAGAGACTGACGTTAGCTTACTATGACTAGTTTTGGTTTTGGTTAACCAATGGCGGTTATGGGTAACTGATGTCGGTATGGTTGTGGTATAGTAAATTCAATAAAACTCGAGGTGAGGGTAGATCTAAGGCTAGATGAAGATGGAAGGGTGATGGCAAGATTTGTGTGGGTATTAGGTGTGCCTAAAAATGATTAAGATCTAGATATGGGAACTTCAGGGGGTATGGGAAAAGGATGGTCAAGTTTTCATGGAGGTAAATTGGTGGGGAATCAAATGGGAACAGAAACTAACAATAGAAGTGAAAGGATCTACCCAAACGATAATGAACTAGTGTAGGTTAAAAAAAATTATTGTTTGTAGGAGCTTAATATCTAGTTGGAAATGGTAGGTGATAAAATGGAAGGAACTTGATGTGGTGCTGGCACTTCCCCGGATGCTCCCATGAAGGAAAATGGTCGTGTGATTACTTCCAGTGCTGGCTATTGATGCTCTGATGTGTGTACTAATGTTGGTTCTGCTTGTATGCAGCTCTAGTTTTTTCACTTGTTCTCAAAAGATGTGATTATCTCTCAAAAATATGTCAACCTTGAAATAAGGTTATTTTAGGGGTTAAATGGTAGCCGACAGTGGTTTTGGCTTAACCGGCAGTGGTTTAGGGTAACCGACATCAGTTAGGGTGGGATTTCCTAGGTTTACTATACTAATCAGATCCCCTTAATTTTTTGGGATCTCATTTCATTTACTCCGCTGATTATATTGGAATCTTCCTTCTAACAGGTGGGAGTGTGGTTAGAGGGAATGTAGGCATTGATTTTTAGGGTTTGGGTAGATCTTAGTTAGTTATGACAACTTACTAAGAATAGGTATTAGGGTGATGTGGCTGGATGAGGTGGTTATGTGGGCATTATCCCAATTAGGATATTTAAATAATAAATATTGTGAGGATAATGAATTAATTTAATTAAATTAATAATAGAGTGGGATGAAAGGGGCCATGGTGAGGTGAATGTGTTCAAGGTGTTTATTTGACGGGGAACCAAGGGGACAATGACCTAAGTTTTGAAAATATCTTTTCCTTATAACTCATTCCCGAAGAAATGATCCATGTCTTCATACAAACAAGAGTCTAAGTAGCTATTTCAGTGATAGAAGATTTTTTAGCAACAAACCACTAAATGGCTGGGAATCCGTGTTGGTCTCCATCCGACTTATCATACCTAGTGTCCAGGACACTTCCATTGTCCACGGTGCCTTCAGAGATATTGGCTAGATCTAACATCTGTATTTCTTCAAGCATCAGTCTGTTGTCTTTTCTTCGGATGGAAAATTTATCCTGAAGATCAATCCAGATGTCTTCCACATTGGGCACATGCAAATACAAGGTTCCATGTGACATGAGGACTCCTCAGATGTCAAATCCCTCTCTGACCTTCATATGTTTCTTCAATTTGTCTTGAAGCTCATGTACCATTTTCTTGGCCTTAACCACTGTAGAGCATGTATACCTTCCAATGGAAATATGAAAGGAGATGATGGCTTTGTGCCTGCTTTGTTGGAATTTGTGGAAATCCAACAACTATCTTACTAACTCCATTAGGATCATCTTATCACCTGGGAATCTAGGAAATCTGAAAGGATCACCTGGATACATGACCACCTGAAGGTATGTGAACTTCTTGAACTGCAAGAAGATATAACCCCATTTTGATACTTCGGCACATGCTTCATCAGAGACTCTTCTTTTCCTTAGATCAAGGTTCATCCTGCAGATATTTTCATAAAAGAAAGCATCGTTCACTCTTCTGAACTGATCTTCAGAACCTTTCATTGTTAGATGAGGGAGGTACCGATATATGTTTTCTGTAGTGCTATCTCCTTTTACATCCAATCCTAGATAATTTCTCATGTCAGTTGTTGCATAGGTGACATACGATGACATATAGAATTTTCCTATAGTCAAGATTGTCTTCATCTAAGAATCAATCTCCTCACTTATGAGACTTATCCAATCAATCCCTTGTTCATTATTCTTCATAATCACCATGAATTGATACATCTATCCTTGGAAGTCCCTTGACTCAGGGAGTCCAAATACTTAACTTAGCAAGGTGATGATGTCGCTGATCTCAAGGATGAAATCACTCCTGGGGAAAAACTTGGGGAACCTTGAGATGGCCGGCTTGGCCTTGATTAAGAATTTCCTATTCACATGCCTGATGCAGTTGTCTTGATCCTTATCCTAGGCTTTCTATGCTGACTTAAGATCTACGTCAACATATTCCTAAAAATTAGGTAATCTTAAGAGGTCATCAAAATAACCACCGTCCAACTTCACTATGACTTCTTCTACTTGATTTTTCACTGAGCAAGAGTTTGAGTCATAATGGGAAGCATAGGCCAAAATGAATTTAGGGCATTGAGTAGACATTGGGAATCTTGCTGCAAGAGGAAGGCCACTGTTGGTTATTGCCTTCATCCAAGGTCTCTGAGAAGAATCCTTGGTTCTGTTCAAGAAATCCTCCATGTCAATGTTACCAAGTTCTATATCTTAGATGTCGTATTTTCAATCTATATAGGAGGGGGATTCCATCTTCTGATACTTGTATTTCATCTTCCCTGACCTGTCTGACTTGTCTTCAGATGATCTAGGATCCGCCATGAGAAATCCTAAAGAAAGAATTCCTAGACGACTCTTATCTGAGCAATCGGACTTGGAAGATTTTTGAGTAACACCAAAGACTCACCACACTATCGGAACTTAGACCTTGTAAAGCACCTAATGAAACCCAACACACTAGAGAGAGAGAATCAAAATTTAGGTGTTTTCAGACACTTCGTAAAACCTGACACACTGAAGAGAATGTATCAAAAATTAGTATATGTCTAATACTCTGCAAAACCCGACACATTGTAGGAATCAGAAGATGTTGATCACCTCGTAAGACCCAACACATTGGAAATCGGATGTCGGATGATGCTGGATGTCTGAAACTTAGAAATCCCTAGAACATTGAAGAACTTGGAGATTGTAAAACACCTTGCAAAACCTAAAATAAGGGATTGGGTTATGGAGATTTCAATACATATAATCTTTCCTCCATTTTAATAGTTAGGACTCTATATTCTTCTTCTTTTCTTTAAAGCACAAAATGATATATTCCAAGGTATAAAATAGGCAAACACCCTAAGGGTGAACTCTTAATCAATAATTTTTATTGGAATACAACCCAGAAAGGAGAAGAAAACCTAAAACCCTAAACCTAGAAGAAAAACAGGAAAGGATGGAGAAGATATGTAAAGAACATCACAAAAACATTTTTAACAAAACTCACAAGCAGAGGGAAGAGAAAATACCTTCAAAAAATTTGAAAAATAATTGAAAACGAATCACTCAATCGAGCACAAAATCAAATCAGGTTCGAAGGCTGAGAGATCATGTATGAGAAAATCCATGAAACCAAAAGCACAATAGATAAAAATGACATGTAAATCCAAATATTTATAAAAACCCCTACATTTATTACACTTCTCATGACACATGTGCCAACCACCCGACAACTCGGAGTTAATGGCATGTCATCATGCTTGGAGTGCCCGAAAACCCGATACAAAGGATTAACTATTAATTCGGGGTTCAGGTTTCGGGAAATATATGACATGAAACATGAGATGTTTGGGTGTTCCAAGGTACTGAAAACCTGACACAAAGGGACATTTCGGGTTTCAGGTTTTGGGAGTCAATCGACATGTAGCATGCTTTTTACAAGTCATGTTTTGATGCTCATGAGTTCTGAAAACCTGAAAATATTGGCTAGTTTTGGGTTTCAGGTTTTGGGAAACAATTTGCATATAGCATGTAAAAAACATGTTTTCATGTTGTTGAAACCTAAATCCCCGAAAATCTCCTCAAGAGGGAATTTTTAGGAGATTTTTCAAAAAAATCTATGGTTATCTTAATTTTAGCTAGAATCACTAAAATGAGATAACAAGTATCAACATAATCATGACTCAAATAAGAAATATGGAATTACCACTAACCTCTTCTAAGTCGAAATGTTATTCTAAGTTGGAATTACATAAGAAAATTTGGACTTCACCTCAGGACTAGATATTCTAATTTCACCAAGTTTTCTAACTGGATACTTCGATTGTCTCCAAACCATTAAGAAATGCAGAAAAAAATCATAATTCTGCAAGAAAAAATATCAAATAGAAACATATGATTTAAATAATAATAGTGGAATGCTTGAGCTAATTTGCTGAGTGAAAAAGTCACAAGTATTCTACCTCAGGGCCATATATTATACATTCACCAGGTTACGTAACTGGGTCTTCTTAATTCATACAATTAAGAAATATAAGACCCTAGACAATCATAGTATCCAAAATGGGATTGAAGACACAAATATGATATATGTTAATCACTTCACCAAGTTGAAATATCAAAAGGGATTTTACGTCATATCTATATATTCTACTTGATGATGTTACTAAATTGTGTGCTCTAAAGTTATTCAGAACTATTAGGAAATAAGAGACATAAAACATAAAGCTATCTATTACAATCAAGATAGAGGTTAAAACAGAAACATGTTCTTCGAATGATAAAGATCAAATCTAGAGATAGTATGATGTCTTTTGTCCTACCTCTTTCATATGGCTATAATAATCTTCTCATTTAAGTTTGGGTGCATTTAATTCTCCCTATATAATACTAATATCGTTGGTGTTATTCCTCCATTTTTGGGCTCCTTTGGAAGTTTGCACATCCTTATTTTGTCTTATAATTGTTTAAAGGGAACTATTCTGAGCAGCCTTAATGGCACCAACTTACAAGTTTTTATTGCCAATAGCCAGCAGGGGAAGTCACAACTAGGGAGTACCTTGGATGTTCTTGCAAGTATCAATATGCTGACTCAATTGTGGCTCCAATAACAATGTTTTTCCTACCATTACAACAAATAAAAAACTATATTATTTCTCACTATAAATAAATCCTCATAAATTAAGATGACAGGTTACAAAAATCTTGAAATGTGATAAAATAATTACTTACAGGCCAGTATGGAACAAATAGAAGAAGATAATGTTATGTTGATATTTTATTCTAAAGACACCAAAAACATATCCTCAAGAAAAAATATATCTCTTAATTATGCATTCTTGTCAATGAAAAAGATTGAGACGTTCTACTTTCACTAAGTTACCCAACTGGGAATTCTGACTGACTCCAAAAAATTATGAAATACAGGTCAAAGAAAAGAATGCCCTCTAGGATGTATTAAATAATTTTATTTTCAATGCAAACAAACACCATTTGCCATTAATAATCTACTTTGAAATGTAAAAAGGACATTAAGTCTACTCCGAGATGACCACATTCTTAGTAGAGCAAGTGAATACCGTGGATATAAGTATTGGATCCTTTAAGATTCCATCAATTTCCTTGCAAATATTTATTTGTAGGAGGCATTATGCTCTTCACAACATTAAGTGAAAATATCATTGTTCCCTTCATGAGGCACTTTCCAGGAAAGGATCATGGAATCACTAACCTTAATAGTATATCTGTAGGTCTAGTTTTATCTATCTTTTCCATGATGGTTGTTGCTTTAGGTAATTTCTATAATACTATTGATCAACAAAGGGTTTTATTTTCTTAACTAGTTGTGAGTGAATGTTCTACTTTTTTATCTCCTTGTAGAAACTTTGGAGGCTCCTATGATCTATTTTATACAGGTCATTTAGGAATATATTAGTATAAATTATTTATTTATTTTAGTGGAGAAGAAACACCTAGATGTAGTTGGCTAGTCCAAAAGTTTTTCTTGGTGGGTATAGGAGAATCCTTTTCCTATGTTGATAGCTTGAATTTTTCTTTGATGAAGCCCTAATACGTATGAAATCAATGAGCACGGGCATTTTTATATGTTCTTTTTCGATGGGATTCTTTTGGAGCAACCTCTTGGTTATATCTATTGATAAGATCACCAAACATAGATAGAATGAGGGATGCCTTCGAAACAACTTAACACAGGAATTTTGGATTAATTTTATTGGCTTATTAACATTTTTTATTTGGTGCTAGCATAATGATTTATACTATTGAAATATATTTAAAAACAATATAATAACTTTGGTCAATGAAAATTATTTAAATTGACCTAGTCTTCATTTTATTAATTGTTTAGAGAGGATTTATCTTAAACATTGTCTCTACCTGATATACACACTCAATTTCATGATGTTTTATGGTTTATTACATGATTTCAACTAATTTTAAGGTTTGTCTCGATAATGAATGCAATTTTTATAAGAGATTGGTTTTTAGCATATTTTTTCTCCATTCACTAATAGTTTTTTCCTTATCTGCATAACTTTTTTATGGCTGAAAATTGGTATCTACCATGTGAGAGAAAAAAATTATCATTTCATTGAAAGGTTTTTGAGGCATTCAAATCACAATATTTTGGTTAAAAATTCCCAAATGTTTTAAATAAGTTATTTTTTCCATCTTTGATGTATTTAAGTTTTTTGGTTTGTTTTCAAGGTTTTGAAATTGGGGGATTTTGGGTTTTTGGTTTCACAGTCTTTACTTTTCCATATATTAAATTAAGGATTATGTTTCAAACAGGAAGATGTGATTGAAATGGATATGTAGTGCCACATTTTATATCCTCAATTATCTGATTAATTCTTTACTCGTAGTTATGATTTGATATGGATTTTGCTATATTTTGGACATTATGTTATGTTATTTTATCTTAATGGAAATGTATGGTGATTTGGGAATGTAGGGCCAATTTAGCTTTGATTAGTATGTTGGCACATTTCAATTGTTGTTATGGATACTAATATATTGCTATGTTATTTGGGCCTAATTTATATATGATGGATACATGGTTTTGTCGCACACCTTGATGATATAGATTATTCGATTATTGATGAGAACACATATGTAATGCAATGGCTAACACATGGTGAATTTGTGTGAAAGTGTGCATATTTCTCATTTATGATTCAATGTTGATGATGTGAAAGCATTGATTTCATGTTTAGACTTAATTGTTTACTAAGTATTTAATTTAGACCTATATTGGGTAGATGCGTTTAATGTTTGCTTTGAGTTTGCAGGTCATAGGGTACATGAAAATGTGGGTTTCAAGGTGGCTATGCAAATTATTCTCAAGCAACCCACGGGGCTAAGTCCTAACCATGTTAGTTGTATGAGGCCTTATTGGTTGCTTGTATTATTTGGGCACCATGAGTGACCCTTATTTGTAATGTTGCATTTCATGAAAAATTAATTGTGTTTAGGTGGTTTAATTTTGTTTGAAAACTAGGATAGGGGACTTAATGGTCCCCACTTGCATTAAGTATGTATTTTTGTAAGTGTATGTGTGTGTGTTGATCAGAGTTTCTTGCTTCCTTTCCAGATTAGTGTACAAGAAATCTATAAACACAAAACAATGTCAAATATGCAAGGGCTTAGTACATTAGAGATGGTGATGAATGATATGAGCATAAAGTAGATGATGAGCTCCTCATTGCGATCTCAACAAACTTATAAGTTAAAGACACTAGAGAAAAATTTCTTAGATATTTTATGTGGGGCTTCCTGACAAAGTAGATCTGAGAAGAATTAACTTCCTTGGTGGATTTCAACCCTCGTGTGATAAGAAAATAATGATAAAATGCAATATAAAAAGATAAATGCAAGATGATGAACAAAGGAACCTGACGATGCTGGTATGTAGATGGTGTTACTGATTTGATCCAAATGCAATGTGCAACATGAACCATACTACGTGAACCAAAAAATCATGAGAAAAGTAATGTGGGGATTCCAATGTCATTACAAGGACATCATGAGGATACTATGATAAACAAGAGGATTAAAATTCACAACAAAATTTTCCCAAATTTTCCAACTTATTCGTTTGAGGGGGGAAGGTCCATGTTTATAACCTAAGAGTGAGGTTATACTGTGGGCTATTAAGTAATCAGAGTTGGGTAAAATAACCCTGATTAAAAGAGGTGATGTGATTTAGCGGGGCTCACAATTTGACTTATGAGGTTAAAAAGATAAGGATGTGATATGAAGTGGGGAGCATGATGGACATTAATGCATCCCATTTTTGAATTTAAGAGTGGGATGTCGGATGGGTATATTATTTCCCATGGATTGAATAATTTTGAGATATGTGAGATTATGCCAAATTTTAATTATTAAATGGGTTTATATAGATCCCACTAATTAATTAAAATTTGGGTGAGTAAATGGATGGAATTTATTCAAATTTAGGAAAAAGAAAAGTGAGAGGGAAAGTTGCATGTAGGAGAATAAATGTGGGATGAAGGAGAGGAGTTACACCAAAATGTGGTGTCTATATTTTCCCCTTTTTGTTGAGTGGTTTGTGATAGCAAGCCACGAGACAAAAAAAACAGTTGGATGAAATATGTTTTTGTAAAAGGGATGGGGATGAATAAAAACACGACCAAAGGAAAGATGCCTAGGAAAAAAAGGATCGCAATAACAATGAAAAATATGGCGGTGACTCCAATATCACATTGGTAGAGGAAAATTGTGGTCTCAACAAAGACATGTGACGAAGTTCTACGGACCAGTGGGTGGGTGACGACCACTACAATAAGCATGTAAAACGTGATGACCAATGGGTCATAGGAAAACATAAAAATATGTGCAACTGGATGCGAAAGGTATGCGGGATCCTTCTTCTGTGAGGAATCGAGTGAAAAATCATGCATTTGCACAAGGGAAAAGGATGAAAATAATGATGCCCCAACATAGTGCACAAGAAGGAAAAAAAGTGAGTTATATGTGTCAAAAATTACAAGGATGAAAATTTTCCCCAACATAGGACACGAAAATGACATAATAAGAGATGGATGTTGAAATAAAATATCCCAGGGGGAACGAGTATGGCCACGAATGTGGATATGAAGAAAATATTGGATAAAATTCCCTAAGAGGGTGTTAAATAAGATGTTGAATAAATGTTTCTTAGGAAAGATGCATTAGTGATGGTAAACTAGTAGGTGAAAAAGAAAATGCAGTCCCACTTCTTCGTTAAGTAGGATAAGAAGTCAAGATACTTTTGAGACAAAACAAAAGCAGAGAAAACATTCATGGAAGAGAACAAGATCAAATAGGTGGTGGCTATTATGGTATCCACCAAGACAAAAATTCCATAGGAAGATGTGATGAGTGATATATATGATGATATCTCCTTGAGAGGTTTGACAAGAATAGAAGATATGACACCACTCCTAAAAGGAGAAGAGATAAAACTCATAGATAAGTGGAAGATGACATTGAATGGAGTAGAGAAGATGTGGTGGAGGAGGAGAAAAAACTTGAAAGAGGATGAGGTGTAGTAGGATGGAGAAACCATTATCCATGGATAATGAGGAGTGTGAACTATTCTTGATTGTGATGGAAAGAATAGGAAGAGAATAATAGAGAAGGATAATAAGATAGGAGAGAAGATATATGAAAGCACAAAAGATAGAGAATGTGTGATGGGCCTGGAGAAAAATAAAATATAGAAAAAGAGAATAGGAGAAGGGAAGGAGGAAGAACAAACAAGAAGAAGATGAGATGAAAAAAAAGAAGAGATTGGAGGAGATAGTGAACGTACAGAGATGTGCCATAGTAAAGAATAAGTAGATATAATAAATATGAGAGATGGTGGGAGAAATAAATGATGAAGGAAAAAGAATAAAAATACAAGAAAATGACAGAAGAGAGGGTGAAAGGGAGATGGAGATCAAAAATAAAGGGAGAGAAAGAAATGATAGAGATGAGAAAAAGAAGAGGTGAAGAATATTAGAGAAGGATGATAAGAGAGATGAATAATAAGATATGATGAGAGTAGGGGATGTCAGGAAAAGGGAAGAGAATGATAGAAAGATGAAGGGGGTGAAGAATATGAAGACTTTAAAGATGACGAAAGAGGAGGTAGAATAGATAAGAGAAAGAAAGGAACAATGAGGAGCTAGGAGGTTGTTGAGGAGATGAGAAAATGGAAAAGAAAGTGATGTATAATGATGGAATAAGATAGGGGTGGTAGAGAAATAGGTTTGGTAATGGGAAAGTGGAAATAAGAGGGAAAGAAGAGATGATAGAGAAGAAAAAGGAAGGGAATTAAACCAAGGTGTTAGGAGTAAGACCAAGGTGAAGAATATGAAACAGAATGCATGGAAATGTATGTGGATGGTGAGTTGATAAAAAATATGGGATAACACTGGTGAGCTACGTTATCAATGTAGAAGTAAGATGAAAGAGAGAGGAGCAGAGGGGATGAAGATGATACAGAGGAAGTGAAAGAAAACCAGGAGAAGAAACGGGAAGAGGAAAAAAGAGAAAATGATGCAAAAGGGAGGAAACCAAAATAGGAGATAAGAAGTGAAGAGTGAGCATTATAAGGCATGTAAAGAGAAGCTGGAGGGGAGGAATGACACAAATTGAAAAATATGTGGATTTGAGGATGAGAAAATAGGGAGAGGGTTAATGATGAATATAGTAGAGATATTGAAGAAGGAAAACAGAAGATGGAAAGGAAATGCCAGCGGATGGATGTTAGGAGAAATCCTCCAAGAATGATTAGAGGGAACAAAAGAAAAAAGGTAGGAAGAGAAAATGCATGAGGTAAAAAGAAGTGAACAAGGACATGTAGAATGCAGATAAATGGATTTTAGGAGAATTACACCAATAATTATTAACGTGAAAATGGAAGATGATGATGAAAGAATGTAAGAGAAATATTAACCATAATGATGGGTAAACGAGGTGTAGATATGTGGGAGAACTTGAGAAGGTTGAGTTAAAAGAGTAAAGAAATGAGGGATAATGATTTGTGTGGAGATCACAATGAGGAGAGGATGTAATGGGTGAGGATGTGGATGAAGATGAAGGAATGAGACATAGTAAGAAATGGTATGAAGTGGTTAAGTTAGATTTCTAAATGAGGGATGATGGGGATGATATTTGGGAAAGTTTGAGATATTTTGTGTGAGGAAGAAAGAGGAGGGAAGAGGATGTGTTTATGGGGAATGAAAAAAAAATGTGGATGGTGGGAATGTGGAGTGAAGGGGAAAGGAAAGGAGACAAATCATTCCTAAGAGAGACTCTTAAGTAAGATCACCATGTAGTAGTAATGGTTAAGTAGGATCGCCAAACCGAAGAAGAAGAAGAATGATGAAAAGAAGTGAATGGTTGGAAAGATTGATGGTAAAAGTGTATGAAAAATTCAAGTGAAGGGGAACTCTCATGTATATTTTCCATACTACGAAACTACGTAAGTAAAGTGAACGAGGAGAAAATGAATATTAAGAATATAATAAGGAAGGAAGGAAACAAATGAGCATAACATAAAGGGATGGAGGAATGTATTTGGTGTAGGATGGAGAGTGTGAGGGGAATCCTTAACAAGGATGCCCATATTGTGTGCATGATGATGTCTAAACGTTAATTAGAAGTTATAGAGCGGGAAGATGTTTCTAGTGATGATTGTCATCCAATGTTATAGAAAATGGTAGAGGAGTTTCTACAATGACATGATCTTAGGAAAGTGATATATTGCAATTAAGAAGCGTATCCGAAATGGGTGGTTAAGTAAGATCATCAAGATGAAAGAAGAATGAAAGGGGAATGAAATGATAAAATAGATACTAGTAAAAGAATATTAAGGGAAAAATATAAAAATATTTATCCAAGTGAAGGATTGAGTGTTGGTGCTCAAAATAGTCTTGCCCCATTTTGCCTTTGAAATCTATTGCTTTTACGGCCTCTGTCACATTTTATCCCCCTAAGTTGTGCCTGAAAGGTCTCTATTTTTCTTTTGCTACCATAATTAATCTTTCCTTGGGTTGATGATCATGTAAAGGTTTATAATTTGGGTCTCCCATTCTCTGTTCATCTAAAAACTCGGGCTCTCTTGTTCTTTCCATTTTTTACAGTCGGGATTTGCTGCCCTTATCATTTTTTCCCTAAATACTTGAAGAAAATGAATGGATGTAGCTCTGAAGAACGTATTTGAGCCTTGTAACATCTCTGAATTCTTTGTCCTTAGAGAAAATTTCATCTCTGGGCTCAAATGATTGCTTTTCTGCATTTTATAGTTTGACGGGCATTTCTCCCGGTCAAATTTGCATCCTTGCATCATCAGGGAAATGTGGCCTCTTTTGGTTGGACGTGGCTCAGCTAGGTACTTCAGAAATTTTATGAATTGCCTCAACTTAGAAATTTTTCCATGTGGAGGAACGGACCACTCATTTGAAGATTTACTTTTTGGTTTGGCCTTGGAGTAGCGCTGAGAGGACACATGGAAGTTTCCTCTTCTTTTCTTGGACTTAGATTTTTTTTTTATGTAGCCAATACAGTTTGGCAGGATAGGGACACGTGGCAAGCCCGCACTCATTCAGGGTCTCAGTTTTGGGCACCATTCTGAAATTGCACCAGGGAGACACATGGAGGCTTCCGCTGGGTCTTCCCATACTTAGTATTTTTTCAAAATGTTTTGGGAGATCTGGGATATGTGGAGGAACCCCACATGTTTGGGGATCGAGCCCTTGAGTTTCATTTTAAAGAAGCACCAGGAGGACACTTGGAGGCCTCCTCTCACTTTGCATTTTTCTTGGAATTTTCAATGGCCAAAAGAGATTTTTGCGGAATCTGACACATGCATGCCTTCCACTGAGCTTCAAGCCTTCAGATAATTTTTTCCGAGGCCAGGACATGTGGCGATCCCGTGCTCTTTCAAAGTCTCAAATTTTGGGAACCATCTCAAGATGCGCCATTGTGATGTGTGGTAGTTTGAAAATTCAGAAGGGGCAGGGAAGCGGACCATCGGGGGCAACTTAGAATTTTTTCCTTTTATGCTCAAAAGGGTTAAAATACCAAAAATGGCCCACAAGCCCGATAGAGGAAAGGTCAATGCTTGCTCCAGTCAACGGCAAAGGTGCGGACTCTCGGGGGAAATTTGGAAAAATTTCCTTTTGGGAGAAAAGAGTTAAAAGTGAAAAAGGAAGCACGGTTCTGCTGGGACCCACATTGGGACACGTGTCAGGCCCATTTTTCAAGGGTAGAGCTGCAGGGGAAAACTTGGAAAATTTTCCCTTTTCAAAAAATGAGATGAAATAGTAGAATTTGGCCGCGGTTCCATTGGGACCCACCTTAGGACACGTGTCAGGCTCATTTCTCAAGGGTGGAGGTGCAGAACAAAATGTGGAATTTTTCCATTTCTTCAAAAGTTTGTAAAAGGTCAAAGGAAATGCCGGGCCCGTTTTAAATTGAATCTTCCACGTGGATGACCCAAATTCAAAGTAAAGATCAATGGACAGCTGAGAGTCTGAATCTGATTTTCCCCCCATTTTACTAAAACATGCCTGGAAGTGTGAGTCTTCATGATTTCTTGGTATTTCCTACACACCAAACAAGAGGGGAGAGTTAATGTTGATATCTGAGTTTGAGTGGGGAAAATATGGAGACGTCTTTCGCCATTAAAATGGTCTGACTCTCGGGCTCGATATGATTTTTGTTTTTCTTCTTCCGAGCACGCAAGGAACCAAGATTTGACAGATTAGGGGTAGAAGTGGTTGGTGAGTTGAAGAAAGAGTGATCTACCAGAAGGAGGAGTTGAATGTGGGAGATATTTGAAGAGATTTTCCCCCTGAGCACCTGGTGACTTTTGGCAGATCTGATTCTAGAAATCACGATCGTGATCATGGTGAGAACTAGTAGCACTCAATGTTGAGATTTTTGGGGGGAAAAGGGGCTCTGTTGTAAATGTTATAAATGGCACAAATTTTTTATGTAAATGGTTGGAGTGTTAGAGGTCAAAGAAAATTCCCAAGAGGAAAATTTGACAAAGCCTGTCTTTTGAGAAGCCGTCTGAGAAGCCTGTATATCTCTTTTCTATTAAGTTTGATCATGTTCAAGGTGTTTGTAAGTGTACAATCATTAACAAGCTCTAATATTGTTCTAGAAACTTTCCCCTGCTGATAAATTTAATCAAACTCGAGTTATTCTGTGTTGATCTTGAGAAAAATGTGTTTGTTTCATTTTTGAATGTCTGGAAATAGTTTTTCTTGTTCTTATTGCAATCTTGTATCAAAATATATCTTAATCACATAGGTCTCAATCCTTGTGATAGTTTAGTGGCATCTGAAATCTCATTTCTTAGAAGATATTTCATCTAGGAGTGAAATAAATGATTTAAAATCACTTTTCTTTCATTTGTTGACAGAGATTGTTTGTAAGCCTCTGGGTGTACCTCAGGCATGATTGATCTTAGATTTTGATGTTTTATTGGGTCTTCTAACTTGAGCCTTCATGTTAAAATATCATATATTGTGTGAAAAAGTGCTAATCTGGGCCTCCATTGAAGTACATATTCTGGTTAAAGGAACATTTTAGCTATTCTGAAGCATTTTGTTATCTAGACTTTCCATTTTGTAAGAGTTCTCAGAGATTTGGAAAATCAAGTTTATTCTACCTCACCTCCCACCAAAACTTATTTAAAAACAACTAATCCTACCCATACTACCCCTGTTTGTCATGTGTGTATACAAATGCATAAATTTTATTACCAAAACATATAGAAACAATTAGGATTCCAAATGTCTTTAGTAGCCTGAACCTTGCCTAGAGAATATCTCCACTATCTAGAGTGACAACTCATGAGAGTTAGATTTTGTTGCATTGATCATATTTTCTTCAAGGTCTCCTTAACAACTTCATTAGGAAGGACATCTCCATATCCTCCATAAACAACAGGCTACAAAAGGGTTCTCTTACCTTGGTTGAAAGGCACAACCTAAAATAGTGAGGATAGATCAAATCCTCTTGAGGGTGCTATCCATTTCTCCACATCTGAGTGACAGAGGGCCAGTTAGATCCCATCCATGGCTACAAAATGACTCACCATGATCTATCTATCTCTAAGCTTCCTGCCAAAACTTGTGATGCTGCTTGAGACTTTGAGGGAGAATCAATTTGGGTACCAACACCTTACTGGCACCATTGTCGAGGACTTATTTGAGTTGCTGAGACTATTTGTTGATTCACTGCCAACTTCATATCTATTTATCCCGTCAACAACACCTTACTGGCGCCATTACTAGGGACTTATTTGAGTTGCTGAGACTATTTGTTGATTCACTGCCAGTTCATATCTATTTATCCATCAACAACACCTTACTGACACCATTTCCGGGGACATAGTGGTTGCAGTTCATGTTCAGACCCTGGTAAAACACTTCTTATATACTCCAAGTGTTGTGTGTAATTATTTCAGTTCCTACACTGAGTGCACTAGCTTTCATTGAAAAATTTGGGTAAAGAAAAGTCAGAGTCTTTCCATTTCAAGTTTCTAGTGTTGACAACATTTGACAGATCATGTTTAGTGCATCTACACAACTAAGGTGGAAATCCTTAGTGGTGACTCCCTGTTGATCTGATTCTTAATGAATACCAGTGTCTTAACCTCTGTCAAGTGAGATTTGTTACTAACCTTTGCAAAGCTGGAAGGAAGAAGATATTTCTTTGCTAGGGATCCTACTAGGACATTATTTCTAGAGCTAGGAAAAGAAAAATCAGAAGGAAGAAAATCCTGGAGAGTTGTGGGGGATCAGCAGACAAGAAGAGGGATCTCCATTGATGAAAGTGATCAGCCTATCATTGAAGACTGCTATTCAAGTTCTTCTGAATCAGGTAGCCTCTTTGTGGAATTGAATTCTCCAATTGGAGAGGGGCCTTCATTTGATTTTGAGAAGTTTTCTTCTCATTCTGCCCCTGTCTTTTCAGAAGTTGATAGGGATTTCCAAGAAACAAGGCCTTTAGGGGATATCCACTTTGAAAATTATACCCCTGTGTTTAGAGACCCTCTGCCCCTTATCAATATGTCACCCCTCAAGGGTCACCTCCTCAAAACAACATGGCCCATGCCCCCACCCAGACCTCCATTTGTTGTAAATACCTTTGGACCTATAAATTTTGTAGGGATGGCTGGTTATCCAAATGCAGTTCCTCAAGATGTAAGAAACAAACTACCAAAGTTCCAAGGAAACAACGCTATAACTGGTGATCAACATTTGAATCTTTTTATCAATATGATGGAAGACTTTGAGATTGAACATGAAGATGTATATATCAAGTTGTTTATCCATACTCTGGAAGAGGATGCAAGGGAATGGTATAAAGCTTTTCCAGATAACTCTATTGATTCTTGGACTGAGATGAGAAATGCATTTAAATTGCAGTATGGTGATAGAACTGACCCTAGGTTTCTTTTGACAGAATTTGAAAACATCAAAAAGAATCCTAATGAGTCAGTACATGATTTCAACACAAGGTTTAACAAGACCTTGAGGATATTTCCTGTTAGGATAAGGCCATGTGATGAATCATGTTTGATCAAATATTCAGATGCATTTGATAAAAAGGTTTTCTTACTACTTGAGGGACAAAAACCCTGCTAATTTGAGGCAGGCCTTCACCATGGCTCTACAAATAGAGAACAACATCAAGGAAATTGGAAAGCCTCCAAAAAGGGAGGGTGTAAAACTAATTAACCCAGAAAAACCTCAAGACAAGTAAGGCTGTAGATTTGGAGGAAGTTGTGAAAACTTTGGTAGGGGTTGTCAAGGAAATATCATACAAACTAGCCCGGGAAGAGAAGGGGATTGGGTATAGTTCACAAGGTCAACACAAGCAACAAGGCCAAGATAGGTTCACAAATCACCAAAGATCTGATGACAGAGGTAAGGGACCTGTTGGATTTGGAAATAAGGCAGCCCCAAGGTAGGGAAAACAGAATGGTGCCTGATCCTTTGGCTGCCAGAGTTGATGTTGTGGAGGAGACAAATGTCATTGATTGGTGTGACAGATGTTTCATGCCCCATGCTCCATGTAAGGAAGATCAACAAGAAGAAGAAGAAGCTTATGATGACAATGATGATGATGTCTGCATGATGGGTTGCTCCACAAGCTCACAACAAGGGGCAACTTCAACTAAAGTGATAAGTGCCCGGACTGCTGCCACTTTTTGGGACTGCATTCATAGGGTACCTATTCTTCCTCCCTCTCATACTTTAGAAGTAGATACTGTACAAGATTTTGAATTTCCCAATAATGACTTTGAATATTTAAGGGCTTTAATGATAAAGAAGTATGATGGAGGAATCCCATCTGAGGAAGATAGACAGTTACTGATGAATGTTATTGTTTCTCAAGAGAGGGAATATAACACAAGAAGTAAGGCTGTCAAAGGGACAGGGCCTCAAGCCAAGCCAAAATCTCCCTTACTTTCAAACATTCCTAAAGAGGCCCCTAAGAAGGATGCATCTGCTAAAATCCCTACAGTTCCAAACAAAATTTTTACCCCTCCTCATGCCCAAGCTGTCAAAAATCATGTACCACCTATAGTGAGTGTGTCAACTTTCCTTCCAATACTGCCTTGCCAAAGAATGTCCCATATGACATTTCCCAATTTTTAAGTCAAATCAAAGTTTCTGTTCCAATTGTTGAGTTTCTTAGGATTCTTAAGCACAAGAAAAGAGCATTTGAATACTTGGGATTGAAAGAAGGGAAGATTGCCCCAGGAAAAAACATAAACATCGTGGAGACTCCACCAGTCATAGAGGAATTAGAGGCACCACCAGCATCAGAAGAGCTAGATGAACCACCTGAGGTTTATTTGGGAACATTCTTGGTAGATTCTCAGCTGAATGTGGACCCATTCTTCACTACCCTGATCATTAAGGATAGATTGTTGCATAACTGTATGTTTGATTCAGGGGCATCATGTAATGTTATGCCTCTGGAAGTTATGAATGAATTAAATATCAAAGTAACAACTGCATATGGGAAGTGCACTGCTATGGATTCTAGAGAGGTTCCAATGGTGGGGTGTGTGAAGGGTCTGGTGGTGCAACTTGCAGCCTATCCAGGAAGGAATTTGAAACTTGATGTAGTTATTGTTGACTGCCTAGCCAAGTGGGGTATGTTGTTATCTAGAAGGTGGGATGCAAGTGTTGGTGGGAGTGTTCAAATGGATATGTCCTATGCCACCATCCCAGTTGAGGGAATCCTTATCAAGTTGTATGGGGAAAAGAAGATGTTGCATCTTATTGAAGATCCCAACAATGCATCCTATGAAGTATTGTACACAAATGTTGATGTTGATAACTTTGTAGGATTTGCTGATGGAAAGGAGCACAAGATTGAGGAATGCAGGTGTCTCAAACAAGTGGGCTCTCCTTGGAATCTATTGTTTGATGGAGCTTGCTCCAAGTTTGGGAATGGTTCTGGTGTTGTTCTGCTTTCCCCAGGTTAGGAAAAATTTGTTTTTTTCCTTCAAACTCAACTTTGAGTGCACTAACAACACTGCTGAGTATGAGGCACTGTTGTTGGGTTTAAGAATTTCTTGGAAATATGGTGTCAAAGACATCATTGTCAAAGGGGACTCAGAACTAATTGTAAAACAAATCAGAAAACTTGTATGCCACAAAAAAATCAGTGAATGAAACAATACAAGCATGCAGTTTGGGATTTCATTGAGATGTTTGATTCATTCAACATTGTGCATCATGATAGGAGTTCAATGACTTGGTAGAAAAGCTTGCAGTGTTGGGGTCTCATTTTGACAATTGTGTAATATCCCCATATTGTGAATATGATGTTGAGGTGTTAACAAGGCCATCTGTACCTGATAATGTTAAGCATTGGCAGGTTTTTGATAATGATGCTCAGATCAGAAGATTTCCATAGAACAAGGGAGAGTTTTGTGATCAAAGTATTGATTGGGAGCCAATGGTGTGTGTAGCAGAAGGGAAAGAAACCTTGTTTGGAAAAGGCATCATCCAGCTAAAGACTAATACCATTCCTAGAGGGCTGGTTGCTCTTGAGTCCAATTTTGATAATGTTGATTGCATTGTTAACAGATGCATGGACAGCCTCTAGGGATATTGAGGAGCATGACCTTGGCACAAAGGAGAAGCCAAGAAAAATTTGGTTAGGCAGCAATCTCAGCAAAGAGGAGAAGCAATCATACATCCAATTGTTGAAGAAATACCAAGATTGCATGGCTTGGACCTATTCTGAACTAAAAGCATACAAAGAGGATCTGTTTCAACATGAGATTCCCTTGAAGTCCAATGCAAAACCATTCAGGAAGAAAGAAAGGCCAATCAATCCACTCTTATCTCTTAAAATGCAAGAGGAACTGAAGAAGCTAAGAGATGGAGGGATTATTCAGCCCACAAGGTATTCTTCTTGGGTTGTAAACCTAGTACCAGTAAGAAAGAAGAATGGTGATATCAGGTTGTGTGTAGACTTCAGGAATCTAAACAGAGCATCAATGAAGGATAATTATCCTTTACCAAATATGGAAAACATGTTGCAATTAGTGACTGGTTCTGAATTTCTCTCCACCCTAGATGGTTTCTCTGGTTATAACCAGGTTGTGGTGAAGGAATCAGAAAGGATCAAGACAACCTTTACTACTCCTTGGGGGATGTATGTGTATGTTAGGATGCCCTTTGGTTTGATGAATGTTGGAGCCACCTTTCAAAGAGAAATGGATGTTTCTTTTGTCTGGTTACATCAATGAGTTTATTGTAGTTTATCAAGATGATGTAACTATATTTTCTAGGAAGAGAAGTGATCACTTGTTGCACTTGGAGAAGATGCTGATAAGATGTAGAGAATATGGCATCTCACTCAATCCAAAGAAGTTCCATTTTGGAGTGTAGAGGGAAAAATTTCTTGGCCACATTGTGTCACAAGAAGGGGTGATGATTGATCCAGAGAGGGTAGAGGCCATCAGCAAGGTCCCTATTCCAAGGACCAAGAAAGGAATTCAGTCTTTCTTTGGGCAGATAAACTTCATCAGGAGATTCATATCAAACTTTGCTGAGTTGACCATTCCAATCACTTCCATGCTAAAGAAGGACCAGGTCATCAAGTGGGAAGAGACTGCCATCCAAATTTTCAATGGGATCAAGGAGGCATTAAAGCATGCCCCTATTTTAGCAGCTCTAGATTATAAGAAGCCTTTCCAACTATTTTCCTTTGCTTCAGAGAACACTATTGCTTCTGTCCTACTACAAAAGGATGATGAAGGGGCTGAGAGGCCAATTTCCTTCTTCAGTAAGGCCTTGCAGGGGGCTGAGCTAAAGTACACTATCATGGAAAAACAAGCATTTTCCTTGGTAAAAGCAATAAAGGTTTTTAGACCTTACATTCTAAGTTCTAAAGTGGTTGCTTATGTTCCCCACACCATGGTAAAAGACATTTTATCAGAGATGGAAGTCTCAAGAAAAAGGTGCAGGTGGGTGAACAAGTTGCAAGAATATGATATGGATATCCAGACCATGAAGCTGGTGAGAGGTTTGGGCTTGGCTAGGCTTATGGCTGAGAGTAACTTGCAAACTATTGAGGTAAATGAGGTAGAAGAAGGTAGGGTAGATGTCTTTGATAAACTAATGAATTCTGAGTGGTACAAGGATGATTTTCTTATCTCAGACATATGAACTACCCTGAGTATTTGAGTAAGAACTAGAAAAGGGCCCTTAAGTTGGCTTCCCAGAAATATGTTGTTACTGATTATGGGTTAGCTTGGAAGAACCCTGAGGGAGTCCTCTTAAGGTGCATTACTGAAGATGAAGCCCCTAGGATAATTGTTGATCTCCATGGAGGAGTTTGTGGGGGGAATTTTGTTGCAAGAGTCACAACACACAAGATCCTGAGGGCTAGTTATTGGTGGCCAACTCTCTTCAAGGATACAACCTTGTTGGTTAGAAGATGTGAGAGTTGTCAACGCTTCTCTGGAAGACTGAAAGCTTCAGGCTCCCTTCCTTTGTAACCTATATCAATTGAAGTTCCATTCAAGCAATGGGGAATGGATTTCATTGGTGAGATTTCAGACCCTTCAAGTGTTGGCCATAAGTGGATTCTTGTAGCCACTGATTACTTTACCAAGTGGGTGGAGGAAATCCCCACCAAAAGAGCAACACACCAAATTGTCATGGATTTTCTGTTGAACCACATCATCTGTAGGTTTGGGGTGCTAGTCAAGATTGTAGCTGATAATGCCATGAGTTTTAGAGATAAACCTCTGGTGGAAATGTGCCAAGAGTATGGGATCAACTTGACATATGCATCTAATTACAATCCCCAAGGAAATGGACAAGCTGAGTCCAGTAATAAAAACCTGCTGAAGATTATCAGAAGAACCTTGGAGCTGAATAAGAGAAAATGGGGTGAACAGTTGAAGTTTTTGTTTGGGATGATAGAATCACTGTTAAAAGAGCCACTGGAAATAGTCCATTTGAGTTGGTGTATGGAACTCAGGCCCTACTTCCCCTGCATATGTAATTATCCTCATATCAGTTCATTCAACAACTGGAGGATCAAGAAGTAAGTCCTTATGATGCTCACATTAACTAGATTGTTGAACTTGATGAAGAAAGGAGGGCATCCCACCAGAGGCATGTAAAGTTCAGAGAAAAGCTGAAGAAGTTATTTGACAAGAAGGTCACTCCTAGAGCTTTCAATGTTGGAGATCTTGTGCTACTATGGGATAACAGGCATGAAGATAAGGGCAAGCATGGAAAATTTGACTCACTATGGATGGGCCCTTACTCCATTGATATCAAGATTGGTGAACATACCTTCTTCTTGAAGGATTTGGATGGTGATTTTCTTGAATTGCCTATTAATGGTAGGAATTTGAAGCATTTCTTGGATTGATTCCCCAAAATCAAGGTAAACATCTTTTGTACAGTGTATAGCTACTTTGTTTGTTTTCTATTTTTTGTGTTTCTACTCGTTCTGGTCCTTGGTGACCTATTTTTGTTGGTTTCTCTATTTTGTTTTTGTGAGATGGCTCTATTTATTTGCTCTGCAAGCTGACTATGTCACCCAATGGATATTTTTGGAACTTGGTCTACCGTTGTTCTTGTGGCACTCACAGGGAGTTCCCATCCCCAAGTTCGGAGCTGATGTTGGTGCTCAAAATAGTCTCGCCCCATTTTTCCTTTGAAATCTATCCTTTTAGGGCCTCTATCACATTTTATCCCCTTGAGTTGTGCTTGAAAGGTCTCTGTTTTCCATTTTGTAACATAATTAATCTTTCCTTGGGCTGATGATCATGTAAAGGTATATAATTTGCGTCTCCCATTCTTTGTTCATCTAAAAACTTGGGCTCTCTCATTCTTTCCATTTTTTACAGTCAGGATTTTCTGCCCTTGTCATTTTTTCCCTAAATACTTGAAGAAAATGAATGGATGTAGCTCTGAAGAACGTATTTGAGCCTTGTAACATCTTTAAATTCTCTTTCCTTAGAGAAAATTTCATCTTCAAGATCAAATGATTGTTTTTCTGCATTTTACGGTTTGACGGGAATTTCTCCCGGTCAAATTCGCATCCTTGCATCATCAAGAAATGTGGCCTCTTTTGGTTAGATGTGGCTTAGGTTGGGTACTTTGGAATTTTATGAATTGCCTCAACTTAAAAATTTGTCCACGTGGAGGAACGATGCTCATTTGAAGATTTAATTTTTTGTTTGGCCTTGGAGTAGCGTCAGGAGGACACGTGGAAGTTTCAGCTACTTTTCCTAGACTTAGACAAATTTTTATGTAGCTAATACAGTTTTGTGGGACAAGGACACGTGGCAAGCCCGCACTCATTTGGGTCTCTATTTTGGGCACCATTCTGAAATTGCGCCAGGGAGACACGTGGAGGCTTCCGCCAGGTCTTCCCATACTTAGTCTTTTTTCAAAAAGTTTTGGGAGATCTGGGACACGTGGAGGAACCACGCATGTTTGGGGATCGGCCCTTGAGTTTCATTTTAAAGAAGTGTCAGGAGGACACTTGGAGGCCTCTGCTCACTTTGCATTTTTCTTGGACTTTTCAATGGCCAAAAGAGATTTCCGCGGAATCTGACACATGGTGCCTTCCGCTGAGCTTCAAGCCTTTAGACAAATTTTTTCAGGTCAGGACACATGGCGAGCCCACGCTCTTTCAAAGTCTCAAATTTTGGGAACCATCTCAAGATGCGCCATTGTGACGCGTGGCAGTTTGAAAATTCAGAATGGGTGGGAAAGCAAACCATCGGGAGTAACTTAGAATTTTTATCTTTTATGCTCAAAAGGATTAAAATACAAAAAATGGCCCACAAGCCTGATAGAGGAAAGGTCAACACTTGCTCCAGTCAATGGCAGAGGTGCGGACTCTCAAGGGAAATTTGGAAAAATTTCCTTTTGGGAGAAAAGAGTTAAAAGTGAAAAAGGAATTGCGGTTCCACTGGGACCCACATTGGGACACGTGTCAAGCCCATTTTTCAAGAGTGGAGCTACAGGGAAAACTTGGAAAATTTTCCCTTTTCCAAAAATGAGGTGAAATAGTAGAATTTGGCTGCAGTTCCATTAAGACCCACCTTAGGACACGTGTCAAGCTCATTTCTCAAGGGCGGAGGTGCAGAAAAAAATGTGGAATTTTTCCATTTCTTCAAAAGTTTGTAAAAGGTCAAAGGAAATGCCGGGCCCATTTTAAATTAAATCTTCCACATGGATGGCCCAAATTCAAAGTAATGATCAACGGTAGTTGAGAGTCTGAATTTGATTTTCCCCCATTTTACTATAACACACCTGGAAGTGTGAGTCTTCATGATTTCTTGGTATTTCCTACACGCCAAATAGAGGGGAGAGTTAATCTTGATATCTGAGTTTGGTGGGGAAAATCTGGAGACATCTTTTACCATTAAAATGGTCTGACTCTCAGGCTTGATATGATTTTCTATTTTTATTCTCTTGAGCATGCAAGGAACCAAATTTGACAGATTAGGGGTGGAAGTGGTTGGAGAGTTGAAGAAAGAGTGATCTACCAAAAGGAGGAGTTGAATGTGGGAGATATTCGAAGAGATTTTCCCCCTGAGAACCTAGTGATTTTTTACAGATCTGATTATGGAAATCACGATCGTGATCATGGCGAGCACTGGTAGCACTCAATGTAAGGATTTTTGGGGAAAAGGGGCTCTGTTGTAAATTTTATAAATGGCACAAATTTTTCATGCAAATGGTTGGAGTGTTAGAGGTCGAAGAAAATTCCCAAGAGGAAAATTTGACAAAGTCTGTCTTTTGAGAACCATCTGAGAAGCCTGTATATCTCTTTTGTATTAAGTTTGATCATGTCAAGGTGGTTGCAAGTGTACAGCCATTGACAAGCTCTGAGATTTTTCTAAAAACTTTCCCCTGCTGATAAATTTAATCAAACTTGAGTTATTCTGTGTTGATCTTGAGCAAAATGTGTTTGTTTCATTTCTAAATGTCTGCAAATAGTTTTTCTTGTTCTTATTGCAATCTTGTATCAAAATCTATCTTAATCACATAGGTCTCAATCCTTGTGATAGTTTAGTGGCATCTACAATCTCATTTCTCAGAAGAGCTTTCATCTGGGAGTGAAATAAATGATTTAAAATCACTTTTCTTTCATTTGTTGACAAAGATTGTTTGTAAGCCTTTGGGTGTACCTCAGGTATGATTGATCTTAGATTTTGTATGTTTTATTGGGTCTTCTAACTCGAGCCTTCATGTTAAAATCTCATAGATTGTGTGAAAAAGTGCTAATCTGGGCCTCCATTGAAGTACATATTCTGGTTAAAGGAACATTTTAGCTATTCTGAAGCATTATGTTATCTAGACTTTCCATTTTGTAAGAGTTCTCAGAGATTTGGCAAATCAAGTTTATTCTGCCTCACCTCCCACCAAAATGTATTTAAAAACAAACTAATCCTACCCATACTACCCCTGTTTTTCATGTGTGTATACAAATGCATAAATTTTATTACCAAAACATACAGAAACAATCAGGATTCCAAATGTCTTTAGTAGCCTGAACCTTACCTAGAGAATATCTCCACTATCTAGAGTGACAACTCGTGAGAGTTAGATTTTGTTACATTGATCATATTTTCTTCAAGGTCTCCTTAACAACTTCATTAGGAAGGACATCTCCATCTCCTCCATAAACAACAGTCTACAAAAGGGTTCTCTTACCTTGGTTGAAAGGCACAACCTAAAATAGTGAGGATAGATCAAATCCTCTTAAGGGTGCTATCCATTTCTCCACATTTGAGTGACAGAGGACAGTTAGATCCCATCCCTGGCTACAAAATGACTCACCATGATCTATCTGTCTCTAAGCTTCCTGCCAAAACTTGTGATGTTGCTCAGACTTTGAGGGAGAATCAATTTGGGTACCAACACCTTACCGACACCCATTGCTAGGGACTTATTTGAGTTACTGAGACTATTTTCTGATTCACTTGTAGTTCATATCTATTTATCCTATCAACAACACCTTACTGGTGCCATTGTTGGGGACTTATTTGAGTTTTAGAGACTATTTGCTTATTCACTACCAGTTTATATCTATTCAGCCCATCAACAACACCTTATTGGTGCCATTGCTAGGGACATAGTGGTTACAGTTCATGTTTAGACTGTGGTAAAACACTTATTATATAATCCAAGTGTTGTGTATAATTCTTTCAGTTCCTACACCAAGTGCACTAGCTTTCATTGACAAATCTGGGTAAAGAAAAGTTAGAATCTTTCCATTTCCAGTTTCTAGTGTTGACAACATTTGACAAATCATATTTAGTACATCTACACAACTAAGGTGAAAATCCTTAGTGGTGACTCCCTGTTGATCTGATTCTTAATGAATATAGATGTCTTAACCTCTGTCAAGTGAGATTTGTTACTAACCTTTGCAAAGCTAGAAGGAAGAAGATATTTCTTTGCTAGGGACCCTGCTAGGACATTATTTCCAGAGCTAGGAAAAGAAAAATCAGAAGGAAGAAAATCCTGGAGAGTTGTGGGGGATCAGCAGACAAGAAGAGGGATATCCATTGATGAAAGTGATTGGCCTATCATTGAAGACTACTATTAAGTGCTTCTTAATCAGGTAGCCTCTTTGTGGAATTGAATTCTCCAATTGGAGAGGTGCCTTCATTTGATTTTGAGAATTTTACATCTCATTCTACCCATTTCTTTTCAGAAGTTGATAGGGATTTCCAAGAAACAAGGCCTTTAAGGGATATCCACTTTGAAAATTATACCCCTGTGTTTCAGAGACCCTCTACCCCTTATAAATTTGTCACCCCTCCAGGGTCACCTCCTCAAAACAACATCGCCCTGCCCCCACCCAGACCTCCATTTGTTGTAAATACCTTTGGACCTATAAATTTTGCAGGGATGGACTGGTTATCCAAATGCAGTTCCTCAAGATGTAAGAAATAGACTACCAAAGTTCCAAGGAAACAACGCTATAACTGGTGATCAATATCTGAAACTTTTTATCAATATGATGGAAGACTTTGAGATTGAACATGAAGATGTATATATCAAGTTGTTTATCCATACTCTAGAAGAGGATGCAAGGGATTGGTATAAAGCTTTTCAAGATAACTCTATTGATTCTTTGACTGAGATGAGCAATGCATTTAAATTGCAGTATGGTGATAGAACTGACCCTAGATTTCTTTTGACAGAATTTGAAAACATAAAAAAAATCCTAATGAGTCAGTACATGATTTCAACACAAGGTTTAACAAGACCTTGAGGATATTTCTTGTTAGGATAAGGCCATGTGATGAATCATGTTTGATCAAATATTAATATGCATTTGATAAAAAGGATGCTTACTACTTGAGGGACAAAAACACTATTAATTTGAGGCAGGCCTACACCATGGCTCTGCAAATCAAGAACAACATCAAGGCAATTGGAAAGCCTCCAAAAAGGGAGGGTGTAAAACTAATAACCCAGAAAAACCTCGGGCGAGCAAGGCTAAATATTTGGAGGAAGTTGTGAAAAAATTGGTAGGGGCTGTCAAGGAAATATCATACAAACTAGCCCGAGTAGAGAAGGGGATTGGGTAAATTTGACAAGTTCAACACAAGTAGCAAGGCCAAGATAGGTTCACAAATCACCAAAGATATGATGACAGAGAAAAGGGACCTATTGGATTTGGAAATAGGCAGCCCCAAGGTAGGGAAAACAAAATGGTGCCTGATCCTTTGGTTGCCAGAGTTGATGTTATGGAGGAGATAGATGTCATTAATTTGTGTGATAGATGTTTCATGCCCCATGCTCTGTGTAAGGAAGATCAGCAAGAAGAAGAAGAAGCTTATGATGACAATGATGATGATGTATACATGATGGGTTGCTACATAAGCTCACAATAAGGGGCAACTTCAACTAAAGTGATAAGTGCTCAGACTACTACCACTTTTTGGGAATGCATTCATAGGGTACCTATTCTTCCTCCCTCTAATACTTTAGAAGTAGATACTATACAAGATTTTGAATTCCCCAATAATGACTTTGAATATTTAAGGGCTTTAGTGATAAAGAAGTATGATGGAGGAATCCTATCTGAGGAATATAAATGGTTACTGATGAATGTTGTTGTTACTCAAGATATGGAATATAACACAAGAAGTAAGGCTATTAAAGGGATAGGGCCTCAAGCCAAGCCAAAAGTTCACTTACTTTCAAACATTCCTAAAGGGGCCCCTAGGAAGGATGCATCTATTAAAATCCCTGTAGTTCCAAACAAAATTTTTACCCTTCCTCATGCCCAAGCTGTCAAAAATTCTGTACCACCTAGTGAGTGTGTCAACTTTCCTTCCAATACTTCCTTGCCAAAGAATGTCCCATATGACATTGCCCGATTTTTAAGTCAAATCAAATTTTTTGTTCCAATTATTGAGTTGCTTAGGATTCTTGAGCACAAGAAAAGAGCATTTGAATACTTGGGATTGAAATAAGGGAAGATTGCCTAGGGAAAAAACATGAACATTGTGGAGACTCCACCAGTCAAAGAGGAACTAGAGGCACCACCAGCATTAGAAGAGCTAGATGAACTACCTGAGGTTTATTTGGGAACATCCTTGGTAGATTCTTAGCTGAATGTGGACCCATTCTTCACTACCCTAATCATTAAGGAGGTATTGTTGCATAACTATATGTTTGATTCAGGGGCATCATGTAATGTTATGCCTCTCGAAGTTATGAAAGAATTAAATATCAAAGTAAAAAACTACATAAGGGAAGTACACCACTATGGATTCTAGAGAGGTGCCAATGGTGGGGTGTGTGAAGGGTCTGGTGGTGAAACTTGCAGCATATCCAGGCATGAATTTGAAACTTGATGTATTTATTGTTGATTTCCCAGCCAAGTAGGGGTGAATATTTTTATCTATAAGGTGGGCTATAAATGTTGGTGGGGAGTGTTCAAATGGATATGTCCTATGCCACCATCCCAGTTGAGCGAAGCCTTGTTAAGTTGTATGAGGAAAAGAAGATGTTGTATTTTATCGAATATCCCAACAATGCATCCTATGAAGTTATGTACACAAATGTTGATTTTGAAAATTTTGTAGGATTTACTAATGGAAAGGAACACAAGATTGAGGAATGCAGTTGTCTCGAACAAGCGGGATCTCCTTAGACTCTATTGTTTGATGGAGCATGCTCCAAGTTTGGGAATGGTGCTGGTGTTGTTCTGATTTCCCCAGGTTAGGAAAAATTTGTTTTTTCCTTCAAACTCAACTTTAAGTGCACTAACAACACTGCTGAGTATGAGGCATTGTTGTTGGATTTAATAATTGCTTGGAAATATGGTGTCAAAGACATCATTGTCAAAGGGGACTCAGAACTAAGTGTAACACAAATAAGAAAACTATATGCCACAAAAAATTAGCGAATGAAAGAATACAAACATGCAATTTGGGATCTGATTGAGTTGTTTGATTCATTCAACATTGTGCATCATGATAGGAGGTTTAATGACTTGGAAGACAAGCTTGTATTGTTGGAGTCTCATTTTGACAATTGTGTAATATCCCCATATTGTGAATATGATGTTGAGGTGTTAACAAGGCCATATGTACCTGATAATGTTAAGCATTGGTAGGTTTTTGACAATGATGCTTAGATAAGAATATTTTCGTAGAACAAGGGAGTTTTTCTGATCAAAGTATTTATTGGGATCCAATGGTGTGTGTAGCAGAAGGGAAAGAAAACTTGTTTGGAAAGGGCATCATCCAGCTAAAGACTAATACCATTCCTAGAGGGTTGGTTGCTCTTGAGTCCAATTTTGATAATGTTGATCGCTTTGTTAATATATGCATGGTGGACTATAGGGATATTGAGGAGAATGAACCTTGGTAGAAAGGAGAAGCCAAGAAAAATTTGGTCAGGAAACAATCTCAGCAAAGAGGAGAAGTAGTCACACATCCAATTGTTGAAGAAATACCAAGATTGCATGGGTTGGACCTATTCTAAACTAAAATCATACAGAGAGGATCTATTTCAACATGAGATTCCCTTGGATTCCAATGCAAAACTATTCAGGTAGAAACAGAGGCAAATCAATCCACTCTTATCTCTTAAAATGCAAGAGCAACTGAAGAAGCTAAGAGATGGAGGGATTATTCAGCCCACAAGGTATTCTTCTTGGGTTGCAAACTTAGTACCAATAGGAAAGAATAATGGTGATATCGAGATGTGTGTAGACTTAAGGAATCTAAACAGAGCATCAATGAAGGATAATTATCCTTTATCAAATATGGAAAATATGCTGTAATTAGTGACTGGTTCTGAATTTATCTCCACCCTAGATGGTTTCTCTAGTTATAACCAGGTTGTGGTGAAGGAATAAAAAAGGATCAAGACAACCTTTATTACTCCTTCGGGGACGTATATGTATGTTAGGATGCCCTTCGGTTTGATGAATGCTACAACCACCTTTCAAAGAGATATGGATGTTGATTTTGCTGGTTACATCAATGAGTTTATTATAGTTTATCAAGATGATGTAGTTGTATTTTCCAGGAAGAGAAGTGATCACTTGCTGCACTTGGATAAGATGGTTATAAGATGTAGAGAATATGGCATCTCACTCAATCCAAAGAAGTGTCATTTTGGAGTGCAGAGGGAAAAATTGTTGTGCCACATTATGTCACAAGAAGGGGTGATGATTGATCTAGAGAGGGTAGAGGCCATCAAGAAGGTACCTATTCCAAGGACCAAGAAAGGAATTCAATTTTTCTTTGGGAAGATAAACTTCATCAAGGGATTCATATCAAACTTTCTTGATTTGACCATTCCAATCACTTCCATGCTAAAGAAGGACCAGGTCATTAAGTTGGAAGAGACTGCCATCTAACATTTCAATGGGATCAATGAGGCATTAAAACATGCCCCTATTTTAGCAGCTCCATATTATAAGAAGCTTTCCAACTATTTTCCTTTACTTCATACAACATTATTACTTCTATCCTGCTGCAAAAGGATGATGAATGGGTTGAGAGGCCAATTTCCTTCTTCAGTAAGGCCTTGCAGGGGCTAAGCTTAAGTACACAATCATGGAAAAATAGGCATTTTTCTTGGTAAAAGAAAAAATGTTTTTAGACCTTAAATTATAAGTTCTAAAGAGGTTTCTTATGTTCCCCACACCATTATAAAAGACATTTTATCAGAGATGGAAGTCTCAAGAAAAAGGTGTAGTTGGGTGAACAAGTTGCAAGAATAAGATATAGATATCCAGACCATGAAGTTGGTGAGAGGTTTGGTCTTGGCTAGGCTTATGGCTGAGAGAAACTTGTAAAATATTGAGGTAAATGAGGTAGAAGAAGGTAGGGTAGATGTCTTTGATAAACTAATGAATTATGAGTGGTAAAAGTACATGATTTTATTTCTCAGACATCTGAACTACCCTGAGTATTTGAGTAAGAACCATAAAATGGCCCTTAAATTGGCTTCCCAGAAATACGTCATTATTGATTATGGGTTAGCTTGGAAGAACCCTAAGGGATTCCTCTTAAGGTGCATGACTAAAAATGAAGCCCCCAGGATAGTTGTTGATCTCCATGGAGGATTTTTTGGGGGGCATTGTGTTGTAAGAGTTACAACACACAAGATCCTGAGGGCTGGTTATTGATGGCAAACTCTCTTCAAGGATACAACCTTTTTGGTTAGAAGATGTGAGAGTTGCCAATGCTTCTCTGGAAGACTGAAAGCTTTAGGATCTCTTCCTTTGCAACTTGTACCAATTGAAGTTGCATTCAATCAATGGGTAATGGATTTCATTGGTGAGATTTCAGAACCTTCAAGTGCTGGCCATAAGTGGATTCTTGTAGCCACCGATTACTTTACCAAGTGGGTGGAGGCAATCCCCACCAAAAGAGCAACACACTAAATTGTCATGGATTTTCTGTTTAACCACATCATCAGCAGGTTTGGGGTGCCATTGAATATTGTAGCTGATAATGCCATGAGTTTTAGAGCTAAACCTCTGGTGGAAATATGCCAAGAGTATGGGAAAAACTTGACATATGCATCTAATTACAATCCCCAAGGAAATGGACAAGCTGAGTCCAGTAATAAAAACCTGCTGAAGATTATCAGAAGAACCTTGGAGATGAATAAGAGAAAATGGGGGAAATAGTTGAAGTTTGTTGTTTGGGATGATAGAATCACTGTTAAAATAGCCACTGGAAAGAGTCCATATGAGTTGGTGTATGGAACGTAGGCCCTACCGCCCCTGCATATGAAATTATCCTCATATCAGTTCATTTAACAACTTGAGGATCAAGAAGTAAGTCCTTATGATGATCACATTAACTAGATTGTTGAACTTAGTGAAGAAAGGAGGGCATCCCACCAGAGGCATGTAAAGTTCAGAGAAAAGCTAAAGAAGTTATTTGACAATAAGGTCACTCCCAGATATTTCAATCTTGGAGATCTTGTGCTACTATGGGATAGCAGGCATGAAGATAAGGACAAGAATGGAAAATTTTACTCATTATGGATGGGCCCTTACACCATTGATATTAGGATTTGTGAACATACCTTATTATTGAAGGATTTGGATGGTGATTTTCTTGAATTTGCTGTTAATGGTAGGAATTTGAAGTATCTCTTGGATATATTCCCCAAAAGCAAGGTAAACATATTTTGTGCAGTGTATAGCTGCTTGTTTGTTTTTTGTTTTTTGTGTTTCTACTCGTTCTAGTCCTTGGTGACCTATTTTTGTTGGTTTCTCTATTTTGTTTTTGTGAGATGGCTCTGTGTATTTGCTTTGCAAGCTGAATTTTTCACCCAATGGATATTTTTGGAAATTGGTCTACCATTTTTCTTGGTGCACATCCCTAAGTCGAAGCCGATGTTGGTGCTCAAAATAGTCTCACCACATTTTTCCTTTGAAAGATGTCCTTTTACAACCTTTGTCACATTTTATCCCCCTGAGTTGTGCCTAAAAGGTCTCTTTTTTCCATTTTCTACCATAATTAATATTTCCTTGGCCAATGATCATGTAAAGGTCTGTAATTTGGGTCTTTTTTTCTCTATTTATCTAAAAACTTGGGGCTCTCTTGTTCTTTCCATTTTTTACAGTCAATATTTTCTACCCTTGTCATATTTGCCTTAAATAATTGAATAAAATGAATGGATGTAGCTCTGAAGAATGTATTTGAGGCTTGTAACATCTTTGAATTCTCTGTCCTTAGAGAAACTTTCATCTCCAGGATCGAATGATTATTTTTCTACGTTTTACAGTTTGAAGGGCATTTCTCTCAGTCAAATTTATATCCTTGCATCATCAGGAAACATGGTCTCTTTTGGTTAGACATGGCTCAGATGGGTACTTTAGAAATTTTATGAATTGCCCCAACTTAGAAATTTGTCCACGTGGAGGAAAGACACTCATTTGAATATTTACTTTTTGGTTTGGCCTTGGAGTAGCGCCGGGAGGACATGTGGAAGTTTCTACTACTTTTCCCAAACTTAGACAAATTTTTATGTAGCTAATACAATTTGGCAGGACAGGGACACGTGGCAAGCCCACGCTCATTCAGGGTCTCCGTTTTGGGCACCATTCTGAAATTGCGCCAGGGAGACATGTGGAAGCTTCCACCGGGTCTTCCCATACTTAGTATTTTTTCAAAAACTTTTGGGAGATCTGGGACATATGGAGGAACTACACAGGTTTGGGGATGATCCCTTGAGTTTCATTTTAAAGAATTTCCAGGAGGGCACTTGGAGGCCTCCACTCACTTTGCATTTTTCTTGGAATTTTTCAACTGCCAAAAGCAATTGCCGTGGACTTTGACACATGGCACCTTCCGCTGAGCTTCAAGCCTTCAAACAAAATTTTCCAGGCCAGGACACATGGTGAGCCTACACTCTTTCAAAGTCTCAAATTTTTGGAACCATCTCAAGATGTGCCATTGTGATGCATGGCAGTTTAAAAAGTCATAAGGGGTGGGGAAGCAGATCATCAGAGGGAAAATTATATTTTTTTTCCTTTTATGCTCAAAAGGGTTAAAATACCAAAAATGCCCCGCAATCCTAATAGAGGAAAGGTCAATGCTTTCTCCAGTCAATGGTGGAGGTGCGGACTCTTGGGGAAAATTTGGAAAAATTTCCTTTTGGGAGAAAAGAGTTAAAACTTAAAAAGGAAGCACAGTTCTGCTGAGACCCACATTGGGACACATGTCAGGCCCATTTTTCAAGGGTGGAGCTATGGGGAAAACTTGAAAATTTTTCCTTTTTCCAAAAAAGAAGTGAAATAGCATAATTTAGCCGCGGTTCTATTGGGACCCACCTTAGGACACGTGTCAGGCTCATTTCTTAAGGGTGGAGGTGTGGAACAAAAGTGTGGAATTTTTCCATTTCTTCAAAAGTTTGTAAAATTTCAAGGAAACGCCCGAGCCCATTTTAAATTGAATCTTCCACGTGGACGACCCAAATTCAAACTAAAGATCAACGGCAACTGAGAGTCTGAATCTGATTTTCCCCCCATTTTACTGAAACATGCCTAAAAGTGCAAGTCTTCATGATTTCTTGGTATTTCCTACACACCAAATAGAGGGGAGATTTAATATTTATATCTGAGTTTGGTGGGGAAAATCTAGAAACATCTTTCACCATTTAAATGGTTTGACTATCGGGCTCGATCTGATTTTTTGTTTTTCTTCTCCCGAGCACGCAGGGAACCAGATTTGATAGATTAGGGGTGGAAGTGGTTGGTGAATATAAGGAAGAGTGTTCTACTAGGAGGAGGAATTGAATGCGGGAGATATTCGAAGAGATTTTCCCTCTGAGCACTTGGCAAATTTTTACAGATCTAATTCTAGAAATCACGATCATGATCATGGAGAGCACTGGTAGCACTCAATATCAAGACTTTTTGGTGGAAAAGGATCTCTTTTGTAAATTTTATAAATGGCACAAAAATTTTGTGTAAATGGTTGGAGTGTTAGAGGTCGAAGAAAATTCCCAAGAGGAAAATTTGACAAATCCTGTCTTTTGAGAAGTGTCTGAGAAGCTTGCATATCTCTTTTGTATTAATTTTAATCGTGTCAAGGTGATTTCACGTGTATAGCCATTGACAAGCTCTGAGATTGTTCTAGAAACTTTCCCCTCCTAATAAATTTAATCAAACTCGAGTTATTCTATGTTGATCTTGAGCAAAATGTGTTTGTTTCATTTCTAAATGTCTACAAATAGTTTTTCTTGTTCTTATTGCAATCTTGTATCAAAATTTGTCTTAATCACACAATTCTCAATCCTTGTGATAGTTTAGGGGCATCTTCAATCTAATTTCTCAGAAGATATTTCATCTGGGAGTGAAATAAATGATTTAAAGTCACTTTTATTTCATTTGTTGACAGAGATTATTTGTAAGCCTCTGGGTGTACCTCAGGCATGACTGATCTTAGATTTTGATGTTTTATTGGGTGTTCTAAATTGAACCTTCATGTTAAAATCTCATAGATTGTCCTAAAAATTGCTAATCTGGGTTTCCATTAAAGTACATATTCTAGTTAATGGAACATTTTAGCTATTCTGAAGCATTTTGTTATCTAGACTTTCCATTTTGTAAGAGTTCTTAGAGATTTGGCAAGTCAAGTTTATTCTACCTCACCTCCCACCAAAACTTTTTTAAAAACAACTAATCCTACCCATACTACCCCTGTTTGTCATGTGTGTATACAAATGCATAAATTTTATTACTAAAACATACAAAAACAATCAGGATTCCAAATGTCTTTAGTATCCTGAACCTTGCCTAGAGAATATCTCCACTATCTGAAGTGATAACTCGTGAGAGTTAGATTTTGTTGCATTGATCATATTTTTTTCAAGGTATCCTTAACAAATTCATTAGGAAGGACATCACCATCTCCTCCATAAACAACAGGCTACAAAATGGTTCTCTTACCTTGGTTGAAAGGCACAACCTAAAATAGTGAGGATAGATCAAATCCTCTTGAGGATGCTATCCATTTCTCCACATCCTAGTGATATAGGGCCAGTTAAATCCCATCCCCAGCTATAAAATGACTCACCATGATGTATTTGTCTTTAAGCTTCCTGCCAAAACTTGTGATGCTGCTCAGACTTTGAGGGAGAATCAATTTGGGTACCAACACTAAGCTAGAGATGAAAATATTGGAATGGTGAAGAATATGATGTCTACGCTAAATGATAGATATGAATAATATAACTTAGAAGGGTAATTGGTGGATAAATGGTGAGAAGACAAGGACGATGAGAGAGGATGGATGGAGAAAACACACATTAGTAATGGTGAGGGATGAGGAGCTGCTGGATAATTAATGCTACTTAAGTGATATTATCAAGTAGAATTCACAAACTACAATGGAGATCAAGTAGAATTCCCAAACTGAATAGTACATTAAAGAGAGAGTGTAGAAATATTAACTGATTTCATGATTTTATAGATGACGCTAATAGGAGACATCCTTAGGAGTAAATGTATGAATGTAGATTTATGATTTGAAATTTGATTTTGAAGAATGTGATTATGATAAAAGATGAATTTTATGAGATGAGAGTCATATGACTGAAACAAGGGGCATACAAGAAAACCATGCTTCAAACCAAATAAGTGGTAAAAAAATAAGGTACCACTCAAGGCATTGCACTTGCAACGTATAGCAGATGTTAACACGTAACCAACGATAATTAGTTATACCAAAAGACCATGAGGGAAATATGGATGAAATATTCTCATAAACCTAATATTGACATGACTAGGGAGTTGAGATGTAACTTGTATATGGGAAGAAGATTCTCAAAAGGTGTTTTTACTTAACTCTATGACCCAGTTCTTGGAAAGGGAAAGAACCATAGAAGAAGAAAGATGATCAATGCGGGAAGATTTTTGGGAATGTTTACAAAAAGAAGTTTGATCAAAGTGGGAAGTCTTATGAATGCCAACAAAAGAGTAGCCATCCTTCGAGGGTATGGTCTACTATATACATAATATGGATGGAAAGAATAATATATATGATAGTTGTCCTTCGAGGGATCAGCCTATTTCATATGATTTTTCTTTTGACTTTGATTTGCATGATTTTCTTTTTATTTTTCTTTCTCTTTTTTTTTGCATGAATAGTTGTCCTTCGAGGGATCCGTCTGTTTTTAATAACTTTGATTTTTCTTTTTCCATGAATTTTACCTTTATATGGGGGAGAGTTGTGAATAGTTAAGTAGACCACTTATGATGGGATGATGATTGTACAAGAGACACCTCTGGACCCTTTTCATGACTGCCATAGGAGAATGAGAGGGTGATGGATGTAATGATTATGGGGTTCTCACCAAATGGTATAACTTATCCATAATGAATATCTTATGAGTAGATCTATGGTACTCATATTCAAGGTCATATTAAAGTAGTGATGGTAGACCACATAATTCATATCATTACCATGATAGACAGAAGGGGCTAATAGTGGAGACAAATTCTAATGATAGGACTATGATCATAGGTGCATGTTCTAATAATAGAATGGTCATAAGTGAAACACATTAAGGGGTTTGATATTTGGTTTACCATCAAGGGAAGCCAATCGATAAGCCCTAGACCCATACTTATGTGTAATAATATATGGTCTGATCCAGTTGGGAGAAAATTTTCCCATTGGTTTTTTTCTAAGGTAGTGACATTATGATTTTCCTTTAAAACAAGGTCACCTATTTTAAAATCGCAATGTTTGTGTGTCACCTGATTCTTAGACGTTTATTTCAAAGTGACAAAATAGATATGGTAATGGGTGTAGGAGGAATACCTGTTGGAATGCTATTTGATAAGTTGTTGCACATGTATGAGCTCAAAATCCACAGCTGATCATGAGAGTTTCCTTTTGGCTAGGAGGAACTACCTGAAATAGGACACAAGACCACCAGAAAGAGTTAAACAGTATATATAGTGAACTTCCTAGCGTGTGCTAGATCCAGGAAGTGTGATACTTCCTAGATGATTGTCAGTCCACTGTTTAAAACAATTTAATGCTGGTAATGAAGTATATCCTATTGTAGTTAAAATTATTTAGGTATCTCATTTAAAACACAATAAGAAAGATCTAATCTAACAGGATAGGTTAAAATAAGATCCAAAGGTCAAGTAACTAGTTCTGGGTCTCTGTAGGTTTGACAAAGGTCTTAGGAAGGTCACAGGTGATTAAGGGTGATGTAAGAATAGGTGGGTAGGTTACTATTATGGGTTGTATTGGTAAATACAAAGATTGATGCCAGTTAAAGGTGACCGATGCCGGTTAGGGAGAACCAGTGCTGATTACTGTGGAATACTAGGAATGTCACATAATGAGCTTTGGATCTCCCTTATGATTACACAAAGGACTAGGCTGGTTGAAATGAGGTATTAAGTCATTTGGATGGGATTTGACAAGGTTTTTATGGGGATATTGAAGGAGGTCAATGGGTGGCTAGGAGAACAAAGGATGAAGATACAATGATTAAATGAATGAACTAGAGGAGTAAAATGTTTCACTTACTTAGAACCTAGTTTTGGACGTCTATGAGTGAGAAATGAAGGTGTTGATAAGAGGTTGAATCCTACAAAGGATCACCAAACATTATGGAGCTCTTGCATGGGCTACATGTGCTCTCCTTCCTGCTTGATTGGATCAAATCTGTGTTGGGTGGTTGCTGGATGAATGCGAGATGTATGTGCAAGAGAAAATGCTTGATCTCCTTCCTTGCATGTGTGTTCCCCCTTAATCTTGTTCTCAAAAGATGTGATATCTCTCAAGAATCTACCAACCTTTTTCCAACCTCAAAAATAAGGTTGTTTTTGGGGTTAAATGGTGACTGACGGTGGTTCCAGCTTAACTAGTGGTGGTTAAGGTGGGATTCCCTAGGTTTACTTAAACTGGGCAGATCCCCTTTGATTTTCTGGGATCTCGTGTCATTAACTCACAGATTAAGATGGAAGATTCTTTTAAGCATGTGGGAATGTGGTTAGAGGAAATGTAGGCATTTTTTTTTAGGGTTTGGGTAAGTCTTAGATAGTTATGGCAACTTACTAAGAATAGGTCTTAGGGTGAGGTGGTTTGACGAGGTGTCTAAGTGAGGTGGATATGTGGGCATTATCTAAATTAAGATATTTAAATAATAAATATGGTGAGGATAATGAATTAATTTAATTTAAATAATTAAATTAATATTATAGTAGGGTGAAGGGGGCCATGGTTAGGTGAATGTGTTCAAGGTATTATGTGCGAGGGACCAAGGGGAATGCGACTGACCATAATAAGGTAGGGCACGTGACTGATGCCGGTGAAGGTAACACCGGTGTTGATTAGGGCGGGTTTGTTATACAAACAAAAAATATATGTTTTTTGTTATTCATTTGTCATTTAGTGAATTGAGAAAATGACACAAGAGAGAGTGAGAGAGAGAAAGGAAAAAGTGTCTGGATAGAACAGAGAGTTGATTCAGTGAGCCAAACAATGGGTGGGTGGTTGGTGAGAGGCAGGTCCATAGGATCGGTGTGTGTGATTTGATTGGTTGGAGTCGCGGGTAGCGATTTGGTGATGGCAAAGGTCGGAGAGGGATCGGGTGGGCAACCGGTGTAGTGGCCATACATGCCACCATGATGAAGGCAACATGATGAGGTAATCATATAACTCTTGTAGTGTTTTGTTAGGTAGATTAGGTGATTTGGCCAATGGGGTTTTTGTTTTTGTTTTGGGTGGGGGAAAATAAAATTTGTAAAATGGGAGGGTAAATTGGGTAAAATAGGAGTGGGGAGAGAGATAAGTTGGAGAAGAGGGGAAGGGATGAGGTGGAGGGGGGAGGTGTAGGTGATTTTAGGTGGGTAGAAGTGTCAGGGTAGTAAATGTTTTTAATAAGGGCTTGGGGGTCGCAGGTTTTAACCACGACAGTGACCAGCTTCATTCAGGTTTAGTCGGCGTCGGTATGGTTAAACCAGTATCGGTCACGAAATAGATGACTGATGCTGGTTTAAGGGTGACTGGGGTAGGATAGAGGTAACTGACATAGGTCAGGCTTTAGAGAGAAAGGGGCCAAAAGTGCCACAGGTTGGGTGAGTGAGATGGGTAGAGGTAAAATAGGGTGTGGGAAAATGATAGTGGGTGAGTATGGGTGTGATAAATGTAGATTAATGTGTTTTTTTATATTGGATACAGGGGAGAGATCAGCTACACATGTAGGACAAGGTTCCACCCCTATTTGTGATAGTTCGCAATGCAACGACCCCTGAGGAGTTGCGGCATGCAAAGGCAGTGGGCTTGAGTGGGGTCCGATGCTACCAGCATGTAGTCCAGTAGTTGAGTCTGATGGTCACTCTCATCGATAGATGGGATTCCATGACCAACATATTCCACCTACCTATAGGTGAGATGAAAGCCACCTTGGAGGATGTGTTAAGGATTCTATGGCTACCCATATTGGGTACACGGGTTTATTTGATCTCCTCTACAACCTCATAGGAGTTGATGCTAATAGTGTTTGGAGAGTAGATGGCCGAGAATACATTCTATAGCTCCAGCATGTGCTATGGAGAGATGTACCTATCCCATCCCGAGGAGATGAGGCTAGTAGTTCTATTGATAGAGGAAGTGTGTTGTTTTGCAGTGCCAGATGTAGAGGGTGGGCAGTTTCCCTGATCGTTGATGGGGGTGTTACACGACATGATGATAGGCCAAACCCACTTTTCCTAGGCACCAACGTTCCTAGTGCAACTATACAAAGAGTTGTGGGCTATTCAATCTCCTCCAAGGTGTCAGAAGAGTTGATGCTGATGGTATAGGCAATGGGTGCTTGTTATTGGAGAGTGGAGATCAGACAAGCCCACACATGATGTGGCCTATTTCTGGTGATTATTGGAGGGGTTTTCTGGGGTGGACATCATTTGGAGGCCCTATGTGGGCTTCTCATCATATAGTCATATGCGTGATGAGCTAGTTTAGCTACAGATACTGAGATGGATACAGGGTCACCATGCTCGGGGAGCATGAGATGATCACAGTTGACAGAGTGAGGCGGTAGTTTAGGATGTCTATAGGATATACCTCCGCCCTTCCTGCAGTACAGGAGAGACAACATGGAGAGGCCCTTACCTCTACCACAGCTTACAGTGCCCACAAGGCAGGAGGAGTAGGCAATGGACCAGCGGATTGCATGATGTCTGGGGTCACAAACAGATATAGATAGTGGTGGGTGGCTCATTTATGAGTAGATACCACCAAGGCTGGTGTAACCAGATCCAGCCACCATCACGGTGTAGAGGGATGCCCTACAGGCGTAGGTGGCTAATGTTGATTACCCAATTGGGTATGGTGCAGACACAAACTTGCTATCTCAGAGGTGGAGGTAGCGTAGAGTTAAATGTATAGGTAGCTAGTCTTCAAGCCCAGATGGCCTAGGGGTGTGGATGGAGATAGAGATGGGCATGATGGTTGGGTGGCTACCTTACAAGGCACAGGTGACAGGGTTGTAGGGATAGCTGGCCACAACATAGGCATAGATTGGGGCTTTACAGGCACAGATACATGTATAGCGGTAGGGGCTGATGGGTACTACCACATGAACTGAGATAGAGTCCTAGGTCATAGGCAGGAGTAGGATAGGGTCTCTCAAGACAGGTACAGGGGCCAAGGCCTATGAAGCCACCAAAGACCATGCCTATATCTAGGTTACAAGATTCCCTAGGTGAGGCCAGATACTACCAGGATCAGTTGATGGCAGCTCGGGATAGATTTTCTATCCTATGGAGAGTATAGGGCACACATCAATCCTCGAGTGAGAGGACTGAGATATCACTGCATTCACATTGTAGAGAGAACATAGGGGACATCGAGCTCTGAGGCTAGGATCATGGAGAGGCCACCAGCTCCACAGAGACCAGTTCTCTAGGTGACATGATTGCTAGTAGGGACCCAACCACCACCTATGATGGGTGGGGAGATGTTAGTAGGTCGCCAGACAGGGGCCGAGGAGGTAGAGGGTACAGGTGATACATATATGGAGGATGTCTGTACCAAGATTCCTGATATATGACTCCTAATTTTTGATGTATTGTAGTCATTTTTTTTGAGATATACCAGCCTACGCGTGCGAAGATAGTGAGGATGTCATGAGAATTTTTGTATATTTTGAGCATATACCGGCCTGCATGCCAAAGAGATTTTGTATTGGTTTATTATTTTATCATATATGAGACCGGCTTACGTGTCGATGACATTTTGTATTGAATATCGGCCTACGCATGCCAAAAATTTGTTTGAGATAGACATGATGGGATATCCATGTATATTGTATTGAGACACACATATTTATTTATATGATGAGATACATGCGATTCTTGATTTGGTGGTGTTTTGATGAGAATTTTAATTTTTTGTTGTGATATGAATGAAAACTAGGTGAGTTAGGCATGATGGAGTCAAGTTGGTTTAGGTATGGATCAAGTCAAGTTTGGTTTAGGCGTGGATTGAGTCAGGTCAGTTTAGGCATGGATCAAGTCAGGTCTTTTTAGGCATGGATCGAGTCAAGTCTTAGTCATGGATCGAGTCAGGTTGGTTTAGGCATGGATCAAGTTAGGTTGGTTTAGGCATGGATCAAGTCAGGTCTTAGTCGTGGATCAAGTCAATTTTTAGGCATGGATTGAGTCATGTATTAGGCATGGATCGAGTCAATTTGGTTTAGGCATGGATCAATTTTAAATTGGTTAGGGTTGTGGTTCATTAATCTATGCAATGAATAATGATATGGGTCATATTGAAGATGTTTTTATAGTATATGCATGATGATGATAGAGAAATATAAGTTGTAATAAAATGTATGTTGTGATGAGGATAAAAATGTTGAGCAACTTGTTATTTGTTTAGTTTAATTTCCAAGTTTTAGATATTAAAAGGAAACTAAGTAGGGTAGAATTTAATTTGAGGAAAATGAAAGATGAATTATTTAGGCTAGAGAGTGGACGAGCTAACCTCCAAGGGCCCCATGCCCTCGGAGTGTTGCCTTCATAGTCTCAGTGCAAAAAGGGACCTCAAGCCAGATGTAGTTCTCCCATAAGCTAGGGAAGAATATGAGGAGGTATAAAAAAATGAGTTTGTAGGTTTTAGGCATGTGATGGGTTTGGGTCTGTTAGGTGTGAGTGGGTTGTAGGCAAAATGGTATAGGTGATGTCGATTATGGTAAAAGAAGAAGATTACCCTAAAGCTACACATCGAGGACCCAGTCCTTGTATAAGGTAATAAAAATGTAAATAAATACGATTGAGAAGATAAGAGGGGACAATAAATCCACCTAATTGGTTAGGACTCAGACTGAGTAGGTCATACCTTGGAGAATGGTGATGAACATAAGACCCTAAAGACATTGCATGATTGAGTGTTCTAAGGGAAAAGAGATAGTCACATGATCACCAAATGTCTATGGTTCCAAGAGGTCCCTTGAGGTAGTAGGAAAATGGGAGTGCATGAATGGTGAGAGGGGTGAAGAGGTGGGTAATTTTATATGATATGAGGTGGCATGCTCTTTAGGGCAAGAGATCCAAGGTCACAATGAGTAATTCCATGACTTAAACAGTTTTCTATTTTAACTTGTATTTGAGATAGACTAATCGATGTGGGAAGTCTATATGGGATGAGGAAATGAACTCCTTGAGGTATTTCATGAAGTTGATCGACGCGGGAAGCTTCAGATTCTCTCACTTCTTCATCCTCTTTCATTTTTGGAAGAGATTTACATAGTTATCCTTCAAGGGAGTAGTCTATTTATAGCAGTGATTGTAGAGAGGAATATTTATTTTTGAGGGAGTCATCTTTTTATTAGAATTTTGACTCAAGGAGTTGGGTCCCATGTGAGGGCTTTGAATTCATGAACAAGACCTAGGTGAAAAATAGGATTCTTGTTTAGAAAGTAGGGTGAAACAACCATGGGATTTCATCTAAAGGTAGATGAAAAGTATCCATGAGAATAATGCTATGTGCAGCACCGTGGTACACATATTCCAGTGAAGATAACAAGTGAAGGGACACACATGATGCTTGTTTAATCACTGGTGAGGTGTAAGAAGTGGAGAGTGCTCGAGGGATGAGCATGGAAGGAGACAAAAATGTGATGTGGGAGTAAAATTAAATAGTAGAACGGTCAAAGATAAAAGGCATTAAGGGGACTCAGGTTCGGGTTTACCATTGAGTGAAGATAAAGGATAAGCACCTGATCCATAAGTATGGTTCACGATATACGGTGCAAGCCAATTCGGAGAAAAATTGCCTCGTTTACTGTTTTTCTGCTTTGGTTACATGTTGATTTTCTTTTAGGACAAGGTCACTAACTTGAAAGGTTCGTTCATGGACATGTTTTTCATACGCACATTTGATACATTTTTTTGTAAACTTAAAAGGTGGTCAAGAGCGTTAAGACAACGTTTCATCTAATAACTCCAAGTTGTGCTAAATGGTCTTAATGAAAATTCATCATCATTGAGCATGTCATGGAGAGAAATGCAGAGTGAGGAGAATCTGGACTTCGACAGGAAGAATAGCCTTTGTATCCGTAGACCAAAGAAAATGGTGTGGTGGCTAGTGGAAGTACGGATACTAGTGCAGTATGCCCATAGGGAAAATGGAAGGTGTGCATATGCTAGTCCTTCCCAGTATCATTAACCACTTTCATGAGAATTTTTTTTGGGGTTTTTTTAGTGGATTCAGCTTGGCCGTTGGTTTGTGGGTAATAAGGTGACAAGAAACTCATTTGAATGCCAAAGGTCATTGTAAAGTGTTTGTAATGTTTTGTTTTTGAATTTTTTTCCATTGTTAGTGATGAGGCGATGAGGAACACCAAAGTGGAAAATTATGTGATGGTTGATGAAATCACATATTTTCTCGGCTTTCATGGAGATGAGTGGTATATTCCTCAACCCATTTTGTGTAGTATTCGGTAGCAGTAATGATCCATTGATGTCGATTGGGAAGAATGGGGGTTGATCTCTTTTACAAGATCCAAACCCCATTAAGAGAAGGGCCAAAGGTCACGGGCAACCTATAAGGCATGACTGGGTGTATGATGAAGGTTGGCAGTGTTGTTGGCATTTTACACAATGTTTAACATAGTTGTAACAATCATGGTTAAGGGTCGGCCAGTAATAGCCCAGGAAAAGAATACGCTTAGCCACAACAAGGCCATTGAAGTGACCTCCACATATGACATCATGAACTTCCTTAATTGTATAAGGAATTTCAAAACTCGTGAGGCATCATAAGAGAATACCATCAAAGCTGCACTTATAGAGGAGGCCCCCCATGATGACGTAATGAGAGACCTTTTTCAGGAAGGTGCGTTGTCCATTATGGGTGAGATCAAGAGGTAAGATGGAGAGAGAAAGGTAGTCAGAGTATTATTTATACCAAAGGTGACTCAGATCGGGGGCAAATGGTTCCGATAGATTAACACTTTCGTGAGGTAAATAAGAGGGTGATTGGAGTCATTTTATGGTGACAAAGATTTTAGAATTTTTGGGTGAAGCGGGTATTTGAGAGGCCAAGCAGGCCATGGTATCTACAAATTTATTGGTTGAACGGGGAACAGTCTGAGGGGTCATAATGGTCAAAAGTGGTCAAAATTATGTCAACATGATGTTTATACTTTTGAAGTATCTCATTACAACATTGGTATATACCATTGACTTGTTTTATAACCAATTGAGAATCACCAAAGATGTTGATTGATTTGACATCTAGGGCTTATAGTGGCTTGGAGACCAAGTATAAGCGCTTCATATTTGGAAATATTGTTTGAACAATCAAAATCTAGTTTGAAAGAAAAAGGCATGGGTTCACCATCAAGTGGAATGAGGATAACACCAGCCCCACCTCCACCTTGACACTTGGAACCATCAAAGAAGAGTGTCATTTGGTAAGGAGATTCATCCAAGGAAAGGGTAGCAATGGACTCATCTGGAAAGTCAAAATTAGAGGGTTGATCCTTGGAAATAGGTGCATCGGCCAATTTGGTTGGTGATAGCTTGACCCTTGATATACTTTTGATGAATTAATTCAAGGTTGAGGTCAGCTAAGAGAATAAGCCATCGTGCGACACACTGATTTTGATAAGGTTTGGCATACATGGAGTGTAGGGGGTCAGTGTTGGTTACAACATAGGTTTTGTGGTTGAGTAGGTAATGGCGGAGTTTTGTGGCTATGAAAACTAAGGCTAAGAATTTTTTTTTGGGATGGGTGTATCAGGTTTCATAGTCCAAAAGAGTATGGCTTATGTAATAAACTGCCTGCTCCCTGTGTTGTTCATCGCAATGAGTGAGCATGGCTCCCAAGGAATGATTGGTAGCTGAGATGTATAGGTAGAAATTTTGATCGTATTTAGGTGGAATGAGTATGAGTGGTTGGAGAAGGTATTGTTTTAAGGCCTAAAAATATTTTTGGAAGTCATCATCCCATTTAAAGGAGACATATTTCTTGAGAAGATGATGAAATGTTTGACAACGATTAGATAATTGTGAAATGAAATGGTGAATACACTACAACTTATCTTACAGGCTACAAAGCTATCTAAGGTTAGTGTGTGGAGGAATTTCGAAAATGGCCTTGGATTTAGCATGGTCCACTTCTATACCACGTAAGGAAAAGATAAATCCTAGGATCTTTCCTAAGAGAACCACATAGACACACTTCTTGGGCTGAAGGTGAACGCAATATTTAAGGAGATGGTCAAAAAAGGTTTTAAGGACGACAAGGTTCTCAGAGTGGCATTTAGATTTGGTGAAGAGGTCATCCACGTAATCTTCTAATATACGATGCATGATATCATGGAAGATATAAGTCATAGCCCGCTGATATGTGGCACTAGCATTTTTAAGGCCAAAAGGCACGACTCGATAGCAGAAGGTCCCCCAAGGGGTGATGAATGTGGTTTTGTGTTGATCCTCTGGGGCAAGAAAGATTTGGTTATAACCCAATAAGCCATCTATGAGTGATAACATCTTGTGACCAGCAGTAAGGTCAACCAGTTCATCAATACCGAGAAAGGGAAAGTCATCTTTTAGGAAGGCTAGGTTGAGGTCATAGAAATCTATGTAAATGTGAAGTCCCCCTGTCGCCTTAGTGACAGGGACAATGTTAGAGATCCAACAAGGATAATTAATGGGTAATATGAAGGAAACAGAAAGAAGGCGTTGAAGTTCTTCTTTGACTAGAAGGGAAATGCGAGGGTGCATTTTCCTTAGTTTTTGATTGATGGGTTTGGCATCGGGAACGGTTATGATATTATGGACCACTATGGTGGGGTCAATACCAGGCATGTTTGTATAAGACCAAGTGAAAGCATGGTTATGATCTTTGTGAAAAGAAGTGATGTCTTCTTGTTTAGCAACATCTAAAGATTGACACATCTTTAGGATGTGTGGGTCGTCCTGAGTATGAATGTTGATCTCAATAGCCAATTCATTCAACATGGTTTGTGTCTTAGAAGGTAACGACTGATGAATATATGAGTCTTTTGCACCAAGGTAGGTGAGTATAGATTCATCATCCCAAACATTGAACAACGTTAATTGAAGGTGTATCTTCATCAATCATTTCAGGGTACAGGAATGGAAGAGAGGAAGGGGCCTTGTCATCGTGTTGATAATTCAAAGGCCCCAAGGAAATGGTGTTTATAAAAAAAAAGTTAGGAGGGATAGATTCAGGATCCATCGAATCCATCGGTGAAGGTGGTGATGTAGGCGGAGCGGGTGAAGAAGGTGGAGAAGAACTAATGTCCTTGATGAGTTCAATGTGGGCCATTTTGGTAGGTGGTTCAGGAAATTTGATACAACTACGCTTGTTATGTTTGTGGGTGGTATATGGAATAAAAGTATGGCAACCTTTCTTATAAAATCCAAAACCAAAAACCTTCCATGCACATCGGTCCAGGAAAGTGTGGGGAAAAATGGTGATTGGTGAGAGACTAGAAGTCAGCGGAAAATGGGTGGGTTTGTGATGGTTGTTCAGGTATGTAAGTGGTAGTATCAAGTCCCCCATAGGTGAGACTGGTATGAAGGTGAGGAGGACCATAAAGGAGGCACTCTCTTATGTGGTGTTCATAGCGAGGATGTTGGTGAAGACTTCCATACTCTTGTGGAGTAAGGAAGGTGTTAACACTATATAGGGAATACTCTCCCTAAGTGAGGTGTTGAAAAAATGCCTTCCAAGGGATCGATGGTTAGTATGTGGGTAGATGGAATAGATGATGTGTTAGAGGTTGACACGAAGGTGGAGCTAACGGATTGGGAGGCTGATGGCTTGGCCATGGAGGTTGTGGTTGCGGTAGGAATGGAGGATGTAGGTGCAGTCGAGGTAGTGGTGGCACTGACAAGTGGAGGTGTAGGTGAAGCGGTAGTGGTAGTAGAGGCTTTAATGGGTATGAGCATGTCATTGGGTCAGTAGAGCATGTTTCATGTTTTGAAAGGTGATGGATCTACTAGAATGGTATATGTGTGTCCTTCATATTCAGACTTTACACAACGATGCAAAGTGGAAGGAACGCAATCCATGACACGAATCTAGGGTCTACCAAGTAAAAATTTATATTGAAATTCCCCCTCCAAGACATAAAATAGCTTTGGAATAGTGTAGGGGCCCACGCAAATGTTGAGGATGATGGTGCCTAGTGTAGAGGTGATAATTTCATTGAATGAATGCAGCATGACAGGATGTTTGTGCATGTAATTGTCAGGTATGCACATTTAAGCGAATGCATGGGATGAAATGATATTAATGCTAGTGCCCCCATCAATCATTACACGTCATACACATATATCATCGATGTGGACAGAGATGAAGAGCGCTAGGTCAGGGTCATTGGTTTGGTGTGATGTGATCTCCTCCTCTGAGAAGCTGAGGGAGGCTATTTGGTGAGTAGGGTGAGGTGTGGCTAAAGGTGGGAATTTGGTGAGAGAGGCTACATGATGGGGTGTGATAATGGAGGCTACGGGTGTAGGGTCATTGGGTAAAACCTCAATAGATTGAAGAACCTCCATTAGAGCTTGACAATGGGATTCTGTGGTTTGGATGAGGTCATATAAGGACATTTTTAGGGGGGATTGGTATAGTTTGTTTGGGCATGGTACGATGCATGACCCCATTATAAACAGGATATGTGGGGCCGTGGATAGTGATTTTAGGTGTGGGTGTAGATGGTATGTTGGGTATAGGATTGGTTGGTGGGTCAGTTGCCTTTACCTTTCCTTTGTCCTTCTGAGCATAGGTAGCAACATGGATCATGTTGATTTGAGGGGATTTGGAAAATGGAGAATGCATAGGATGAGTGGTATAATGATATGACGGGTAAAAACCTACCGAGGGAGAAAATCCTTGTGAAGTCAGCTAGGTGCAATCGACATTTAGGTGATGGTGTGGAAATTTCTATGATGTGAACCATGTTAATTTCAAATCTTGGAGGTGGCTTTAGGAGCTGTGGGGGGGTGGAGGTCATGGTTATTGAGTAGGTAAGTGTGGGAAGGATTATGGGAATGGGTGTTGGTGAAGTAGGGTCCTCATCAAGAAGGTCGTTATCGTCAAAGTTGGCTTCAGGAGGACACAAATGGATAAGGATGGTTTTTAAAGCCTTGCAGTTCTCCACATCATGCCCTGGCACACCGATGGTAAGCACAAATTTTAGTGTCATCAAACCCTTTTAGCTTGGGTTTGAGGGGGTCATAAGGTCTGAGCGGGTGGTAATGTGATGATAGAAGTCTCAAGGAGGTTAGTTAAAATTTTGGCATAGGACCCTTTTAGTGGATTGCAATGGGAAGTGAAAGTGGGTTTGGGTATAGGTGCATCTGATTGTTGAGGAATGGTCCTTGTAGAAGGGGGGAGTGGGTTGAGCCATGGTTTTGGGTGCTGGAGTGGTCTTGGGTGTTTGTCATGTTTTTTTTGGTAGGGGTATGGTAGATGAATGGGCAGGAGGGTGTATGGTTGTTTTTACTACCTTATTAGAGGGTAGCGGATTTTTTTCTTGGGTTGCACCTTCTTGGGTAAGGGGTGATATGGGTGTACGTGATCTAGAAGGAAAAGTGGATGGGGGAAGAGGGTGAGTTACCCATGGGGATAACGGAGGTGCTGTGAAGGTAGATGATGTGGGGCATGTAGGGGGTGTGAGGGACAGAGACTAAAGCCATAGTGGGTAATGAAGAAGTTTCTCAGGGTATTGGAGGTATGGGTGGTAAAGATGCTGCAGGTGCAGGTGTAACTCATGTCAGGTGCCTAGGTATGTTAGAGGTGTGCGACGAAGGAATGGGCTGTTGTGTTTTTGGTTTATTGATGGGTGGAGGTTTCTTGACCATGTTGGGAGGTTGAGGTCCTAAAATAGATAGGAAAGGGTGAAGGTGATACAGGTATGATTGGCCCAGCTGGGGTATGAGTTCTATGGGTTTGGTTCTTCTGTTTGGGTGCTGGAGTAGGTGTGGTGTTGACTTTAGAGGATGTAGCTAAATCCAATTTGATAGGTGGATAAGTAAGGCTAGTGTTGGGATGACCCCTAGGTAGTAATAGTTTTAGTCAAGGAAGATGCTATAGGTGTGGGTTTGGATTTAGATGTATGTTGGTTTATGGTTAAGGGTGTGTGTTGAGCTATGATGGGGTGTCATGGAAGAAGTTTTGGTAAAGGTGATTGCATGCTTGGTTCGAATGGTTGAAATATTCTTGGGTAGATAGTGGAAGTATTAGCAAGTGACATTTACATTTTTGTTAAGACTAGAAGCAGAAGACACCCCCACAATAAGGCTTTGTCCACATAATCTAGGTGATCAGCCCAAACATGAGAATGACATGTTTGTAGGTGAAGTTGATGAGGAACCAATGGAAAACCCCATAAAATGTGTCTTAGAGATGGGTAATTGGCTAGCCTCAACTTCCGTGGGTAAGAGAGCCAAAAGTAAGTTTGCATGATCTTGGGTATCTGATGAAGAATGTTCACCTAGAGGCAAAGGTATCTCTACTAGATCTGTGATAGGTGGAGGAGAAAATGGTTGCTCCTCTGTGGGTGGATGAGATGATGGGTGCTCCTTTGTGGGTGGAGGAGATGATGGGTGCTCCTCTATGGGTGGAGGAGATTATGGGTGCTCCTCTGTGGGTGGAAGAGATAAACAAGTATCCTCAATGGACTGAAGAAGTAATATGGGCGATGGTTCCCTAGGTGGAGAAGCCAAAGGTGAAATGGTCTTAACATTAGCAAAGGGATCCTCTAAGGGTGAGGAAGGAGGTGAAATGTGTTCCTCTGTGGGTGGAGGAATAGGTGAGGTAGGTTCCAATGCATAAGGAGGATTTCTAGCTAGAATTTCCTCTATGGAAGGAATATGAGGTAGTTGGGAAGCAATAGGTGTGTTACTAAAAATAGCATGGACCTCGCAGGTATGGCTATCATGAGTTGAAGTCTCGCCAGTTTGATTAGACGAAGGGGCATGATAAGGAAAGGGTTTCTTAAAGATGTGCAAGTTTTGATTGGCAGGTGCATTTGGATTATCCATAGTTAACTCACCTTTCTCGAGCATTTCTTGGGCAATGTTTTTGAATGTGATGCAGTTTCCATCACTATGACCCTTTACTTAATGATAGTTACAAAATTCATGTTCTTTGTACCATGCGGGCATGGGGTGAGCAGGGTCAAAACAAGTGTGTGGTTTTATAAGAGGAAGGGTGATGACCCCAACTTTGATGAGATTTTCTAAGACATAAGAGTAAGGTTCCCCAATTGGGGTGTATTTCCATTTTTCTCATCTGAATTGAAAAGTCTGAATGGGTGAGAGATTAGATGAGGGGCTAGACTGATTTGATGGATGAGCTGGGCCTGCCTTGAGTACCACTACATTAGCGGTGCCATTGGCATTTGAATAATTATTATGTAGTTTCAAAGAAGAAGAGGTATCATTTGACTTGAATGCTAAATTATTATTGCGTAATTGGATTATATTCTCTTCAATATCCCGAATCACTAGCTTTCGTGCCGTGGTGAATGCTTCATCAAATGTTCGGAAAGTTTGGACTTGCAGGGTTGGTGAGATATGTCTAGCACAAGCCCACGTAAATATCTCAATGAGTTCTATTTATGGTAGTTGAAATGTGAGTTGATTGATCAGGCTATGCCAGTGAATGAAAAAATCTGTGATAGATTCATCATCATACTGATGCGTGGAGTATAGGTCAGTCATGGTAACCTTCTTAACGATATAGATGGAGAAGTGATCCAAGAAGGCCTGGGCCACCTGATTAAATGAAAATATAGAGTGTCTAGGTAACCCACTATACCAATCTAACGTAGGTCCAGTCAAAGACACGGGAAAGGTCCTCAAAAGTAAAGCATCATCATGGGTGATTAGGTAACACCCATGTTTAATTGACCGTAAATGCTATTGCGGGTCTTCCTTGCTGTTGAAATGGTTTAATTTAGGCATCTCCCAATGTACAAGGTATGGGCAGATAGGGATGTATTAATGGATAGGCTTGTTACAAATTTCATCATAGGTGAGGGTGTTGCGGGAGACATAAACCAATGCCTCCAATGTCTGCATCTTTTCCATCATTAATTTGATTAGGCCGTTGGTAGGTTGCGATGGTTGGGTGCCTCTTATAGCATAAGAGGGTTGGCGTTGGGCATGTAACAAGGGTGGAATTCCAGTATATGGTGCTACCATGTAGGTAGGTTGACAAGGAGGTATTGAAATAAGGGGTATGTACTCGGAATGAATAATAGATGAAATAAGGGGTTGTTGATAGTACGTATATGGAGGTGGAAGGGTCGAGGTGACCCTATTGGCAATGGGGAGCCAATGATTATGGGATAGAAAGGATCAGGTTTTGAAAAGGGGTAGGGGTCATCGACACGGAAGGTGGTTTTATAGCTACAGGTATATGAGAGATAATAGGGGTGGATGAGGTTTTGTTTTGAGTGGTTGTCAAAGGTATGATGGATGTGGCGGGTGTAACAAATGTAGCAGACACTGCAGTCATAGTGGGTATAGGACCTAGCTGCGAAACTACTAGGGGTAAGGTAGATGCGGGCAACATGGATCTAGATAGGGTTGACGTAGGAGTGGGAGCGTGAGTTTGGGGGATAGATATGGGCATGTCGTATATCAAATGACCCAAGGCATCTTGAGTGGATGAGGGGGAAAGGTAAAACTGCAAGGTGACAGGGTTTTGGTTAAGGAGTCATGTGAACTCCTCATTTCCGGTAGTGATAGTGATAGGTTGGATAGGATCCATGGTAGGTGATAAAATGGAAGGTGGTGAAGGGCTAGGTGGGAGTGGTTGACAATTGGCATGGAATACAAGGGTGCTATCTTATTGACGTGTTAGTACCATGTAAACAGGTACTGTTCAGGTTGGGCTTTCTTTCTGTAAATGACATAGAAATACAGTAGGAATAGGAAGAACATGCAGTAATAACTGGATTAGGTACCAAATGTTAGCTGGAAAGTGGCATAGGATAACTGATGCTAGTCAGGGTAAACCAACGCCGGTTAGGGGTAACCGATGCCAGTCACTGTGGGAAATGGAGAGTGAGTCAAAAACAAGGTGTAAGGCCAAATTTGACAGGTATACTGAATATTGATGAGATTTACAAGGTGAATGGGAATGATAGTAGTGACAGAGGACTCTAAATAGTTGAAGAAGGTGAATAAATGTCCTTTTGGATAGGTTAACCAAAAGGACCTGGAACCGATACCGGTTGGGTATAACCGACGACGGTCACTAGACCGACACCGGTCACTATGAAATTGAAATAGTGGTGAAAGAAAAGTGGTTGTGAATTAAAATATGATGTGGAATCAAACCAAAAATTCTGAGAATGATGAGAATATGGTCTAGGCACACTCAGAAGAAACTAGAATACACCAACTATGATGAGGAGCATGTAAGGAGAGACAAGAAAAATGAAGAATGTGACCTCTCACCTCAAACTGCAAGCTAAGCAGAAACACTAAGGAAAATGTTATCCTAAGAGTGAATTTTCTATCATGTTTGTTTAGCTTAGGCTATTTAAGGACTGACTCATGAACTGTAGAAAATAATGTTTTGGTGATGATGGCTTCCTACAAAGAAGGAGATCTAAAAGGTGAGGTTTCAGGTATGTTATGGCGGGGGCGGGCTTCACTCTGAAGTATGACTCGACAGAGCAGTGAGATGGGGAGTACTTGCCAATACTCAGATCAGTGCGATCATTGATAGGCATTCCCAGGAAAGATTTTGTTTAAGAATATGTAATTGTTTTGAATTTTTGTAATTTTGCATGACTCGGAGAGAGAGAGAGAGAGATGTTCTTTCTACGATTCATTTGCCAACCATCAGCTGGGAATGACTTCTAGCATATAGGTTGCCCTCAATTAATGTGAGATAATGTGATAAATGAGAATGAAAAGTAATGATTTTTAAGCCCAAATCAAAATATGGAATTCGATGATACAAATAGATGAAGAGGGAGAGGGATGCACTTTCACTAAAATGTAGAAAACAAGAAGAAATCATTCTTTTTAAGTACACCAAAAGAAAGGTTTCTTTTAGAGAAAATAGAAATAAAAGGAGGGTTATCAAGGAAGAAAATTAATGTGTATGTTTTTTAGAAGGGAAAAAGACACACAAATTTTCCTAGGAATGAATAAAATGCAAGGAAACCCTGATGGGTCCCCCTAGGTGTGCCAAAATGTTTCTTAGACATTTCTTTGAAAGTGACAAAATAGATAGGATAACGAGCGTAGGAGGAACACCTATTTGAATGTTGGTTGATAGATTGTTGCATGTGTATGACCTTAGAATCCATAGTTGATTGTGAGAGCTTCCTTTTGGCTAGGAGGAACTACCTGAAATAGAACAAAAGACCACCAGAAAGAGTTAAACAATATATGTAGTGAACTGTCTAGTGTGTGCTATATCCAGGAAGTGTGATACTTCCTAGATGGTTGTCAGTCCACTCTTTAAAACAATTTAATGTTGGTAATGAAGTAAATCCTATTGTAGTTAAAATGATTTAGGTATATCAGTTAAAACACAATAAGAAAGATCTAATCTAACAGGCTCGGTTTAAATAAGATCCGAAGGTCAAGTAACTAGTTTTGGGTCTCTATAGGTCTGACAGAGGTCTTAGGAAAGTCACAGGTGATTAATGATGATGTGAGAATAGGTGGGTAGGTTACTATTCTAGGTTGTATTGGTAAATACAAAGACCGATGCCGGTTAAGGGTGACCGATGCTGGTTAGCAAGAACTGGTGCCAGTTACTGTGGAATACTAGGAATGTCACAGAATGAGCTTTGGATCTCCCTTATGATTCCATAAAGGAATAGGCTGGTTGAAATGAGGTATTAAGTCATTTGGATGGGATTTGGTGAGGTTTTAATGGGGATAGGAAGGGGTGAGTATTGAAGGAGGTGAATGGGTGGCTAGAAGACCAAAGGATGAAGATACAATGATTAAATGAATGAACCAAAGGAGTAAAATGTTTCACGTACTTGGAACCTAGTTCTGGACGTCTATGAGTGAGAAATGAAGGTATTGATAAGAGGTTGAATGCTGCAGAGGATCACCAAACATTGGGGAGCTCTTGCATGGGCTGTATGTGCTCTCTTTCCTACCTGATTGGATCAAATCTATGTTGGGTGGTTACTAGATGAATGCGGGATGTCTGTGCAAGAGAAAATTCTTGATCTCCTTCCTTGTATGCATGTTCTCCCTAAATATTGTTATCAAAAGATGTGATATCTCTCAGGAATCTTCCATCCTTTTTCCAACCTAAAAAATAAGGTTGTTTTGGGGGTTAAAAAGTGACTGACGACGGTTCTGGCTTAACCGACGACGGTTAAGGGTAATCGACATTGATTAAGGAAGGATTTCCTAAGTTTACTTAAACTAGGTAGATCCCCTTGATTTTTTGGGATCTCGTGTCATTAACTCATAGATTAGTATGGAATATTCTTTTAAACATGCAGGAATGTGGTTAGAGGAAATGTAAGCATTGATTTTTAGGGTTTGGGTAAGTCTTAGTTAGTTATGGCTACTTACTAAGAACAGGTCTTAGGGTGAGGTGGTTATATGAGGTGTCTAAGTGAGGTGGATATGTGGGCATTATCTAAATTAAGATATTTAAATAATAAATATGGTGAGGATAATGAATTAATTTAATTTAAATAATTAAATTAATATTATAGTAGGGTGAAGGGGGCCATGGTTAGGTGAATGTGTTTAAGGTATTATGTGCGAGGGACCAAGGGGAGTGTGACCCAATTTTGGTGTCTACAGTTTGATATATTTTTTATAAGCACATTGGATACGCTCTTGATAAACATGATGGTGCTTAAGAGAGAGAAGGTGACACTCGTCTAATAACTCAAGTTACATTAGATGTTCCTGGCAATAATATTTATCAGAAATGAAGTTGCAAAGAGACACACATAAAGATGGAATTTGAACTTCAAGGGGGAGAATGGCTTCGGAGTCGTACACAAGAGAAAATGGAGTGGCCCCTGTAGGATTTTGAATGCTAGTATGATAGGCCCATATAGCAAAGGGAAGTTGAAGATTCCAATTTCTACTTGCTTGGTCGATAGTCCTTGGCCAACATATTTCGAAGAGTTTTATTAGTGGCCTTGGCTTGGCCATTAAATTGACAATAATACGAGGAAGAAAACATAAGTTGGATATTAAATGCATCGCCAATTTTTTTAAAATCCTTGTTTTTAAAGGACTTCCCATTGTCCATAACAAGTTTATGTGGAACACCAAAGTGGCAGATGATGTGTTGATATATTAAATTGATGATTGGGCCAAATGTAGTTGAGGTGAGTGGGATTTATTCCACCCATTTAGTGAAATATTATATAGTAGTGATGATAGAATGATGTTGTTGTGATGAATGGGGATGTATCAGACTGATAAGAAGAAGACCCCATTGTGAAAAGGGCCATAGGTATTAAGTAGGTTGTAAATCTTGGCTAGGAATATAGATAAGATTAGAATGTTGTTGACATCTTACAAACTTCTTGACATAATCACAACAATCGTGGTTAAGAGAAGGCCAATAATAGATGAGGTAAAGAATTCACTTGGCAATGGATAACCCACTAAGGTGTCCACCATAGATACCATCGTGGAATTATTTGATAGCTATAGAGGATTCATTGTATTTAAGGCACCGTAGAAGGATACCATCAAACCCATGCTTATAAATAATACCGCCAAGGATCAAATAACAAGTAGCACATTGGATAAAAGACAAACTAGATTTTTTAGAAAGACTACTTAGAGGAGTGATGGATTTGGATAAATAATCAAAAATTTGAGAATACCAAAGATCTGAGGAATTAGGTTCTACAAGATGAATCTGAGGTATGTCATAGAATGGTTGTTTACGATGGTGTATAGTGACCAAAAGCTTGGGCTCTTGCATTGTCCAAGGGATAAGGACGGTGAGGGATGCCATTGTATCAGCAAAATGATTAGTCAATCGAAGGACACATTGAATAGTGTAAGAATCAAAGGCTTTAAGAAAATTATGAGAAATGTTGTGATATTGTTGTAGAATATCACTTTTACACTAATACTCTCTTGCGAATTTATTTATTACTAGTTCAGAATTGCCATAGATGTCAAGAATATGGATGCCTAGAAAGACAATAGTTTCTAGTCCTAGTATAATGGTTTCATATTCTACCATATTTTTTTTACATTCAAAATCCAATTTGAATGCTAAGGAGATAGGGGCATCTCCAGGAGGAATGAGAACAACACCTGCCGCTCCACCTTACTAACATTTAGAACCATCGAAGAAAGCATCCATTTTAAGGAGATCATGATGAAACTGATTGATTGATTCATATGGGAAGTGATCATGAGGAGGATTTGTATTAGGATAAGGGGATTTTGCTAATTGTTCAGAAATAGCTTGACCCTTAATTAATTTTTGAGGAATGAACTCTAGGTCAAACTCAGTCATGAGCAGAAGCCATCGAGTGATACGATCATTGTGATATGGCTTAGAATGCATTACTTTGATAGGTTAGAAGTTAGTAACAATATAGGTTTTGTGATTAGGAAGACAATGTCTAAGTTTTGATGTAATAAATAAAATAGCGCAAGACAATTTGTAAGCTTCAATGTATCATGTTTCGCAGTCATGAAGAGTACAACTGATATAGTAAATGACCTGTTTAGGTCCTTGGCTATCACAATGTGCTAACATAGCTCTTAGATCATGATCAGCTACAAATATATATAAATAAAAGGGCTCCCCTTCGCATGGAGGTGTGAGTACCAATGGAGATAACACATTTCATTGAAGATATTCAAAATCCTTTTAATAGTTGTGGTCACAATCAAAATTTATTTATTTTCGAAGAAGGTGATGAAAGGGCCGACATCCATCGAAATTTGCGATATGAAATGACGAATAGATTGGAGTTGACCTTAAAGACTGTGAAGTTGCTTGAGATTGGAAGGAGGGGGAATTTTTAGGATTGCTTTGATTTTTGTGGAGTTAACCTCAATTCCCCTGATAGACACAATAAATCCAAGGAGTTTCCTAGTAAGAACTCCAAACTCACACTTTGTCTGATTGAGTCGAAGGAAGAAAATAATGAGACGTTCGAAAAGGATTTTAAGGACCGAGAGATGATCACATCGATGTTTAGATTTTACCAAGAGGTCATCAACATAGTATTCTACAGTTTGATGTATTAGGTGATGAAAGATATACGTTATGGATCATTGATAGGTGGCCCTAACATTATTTAAACTAAAGGGCATGAAATGATAATAAAAGGTACCCCATGTGGTGATAAAGGATGTCTTGTGTTGATATTCTGGTGTAATTAGAATTTGGTTGTAGCTGGAAAAAATGTCCATTAAAGAAAGCATCTCATGTCACATAGTAAGATCTACAAGTTGATCAATATTTGGAAGTCAAAAATCATCTTTAGGTAAAACGATGTTAAGATCTTGGAATTTAGTACATATACAAAGCTTTCCAAATTCTTTAGTGATGGGTACAATGTTAGAAACCCATTGGTGATAATCAATGGGGATGAGGAAGTTAGCAGAAATAAGACATTGTAATTCTTCTTTCACAAGAAGAGAAATTCGAGGATGCATATGATGAAGCTTCTATCTAACAAGTTTAGCATTGGGGATGACAACAACGTTATTAAAAATTATGGAGGGATCAAGACCTGACATGTTAAAGTATGACCATGTAAAAGCTTGGCTATGTTTGGATAAGAATGAGGTGAAGGATTTGAGCTCTGAGGTTTCAAAGACTAGCCTACTTTAAGGATGCGGGGTTCTTGAGGAGTTCCAATAGTAATGTCGATAGTGGATTAATTTAAGAGATTGGACATGTAAGGAGGAAGGTTTTTCTGGATATGAGAACGGCCGGCCCCCATGTAGGAAATAATGGAAGTATCATCGTCACATTGAATAATGTTAATGATAGGGGAATCTTCCTCTACCATCTCTAGATGCTTAAGGGGAAAAGACAAGGTTCATTTTCAACTTGGTAAGTAACCGATCCAAGAGAAATGGTGGAAATCAATAAAAGAGCTAGGGGGAATAGGGACAGCTTCATCTAGTTCTAGATCCGTAAGATAGTTGGATGGAGAGAAGGTATTATCTAAACTAGTAGGATAGTTAGATGGAGATGAAATATTATCTAAATTAGTAGGATAGTCAGATGGATAAGAAGTTTCCTCTTAATTAGTAAGGTAGCTGGATGGAGAAGAAGTGGATGAATCAAGGTGGATGGGAGAAGATGCAGATGTTCCAGAAGGAGAGATGGAGGAATATTTATATCCCAAGCTGAATTTTTTACATGATTCATGGGTTTTGGTAAAGATATTTCCATGAGGGCCTTGTTCATAACATCCCAAACCAAACCCCTTCCATGTAAAACGATAGAGGTATGTATGAGCAAAGGATGGTTTACTAAGAAATATGAGATCACGTGTATATTGTTTAGCATAAAGGAAATCCTCAGTATCGGAAGAAGGTTGATCAAGGCCACCATAGACTAAGTTGGTTTTGAGAGAAGGGCCAAATGATATAATTTCCCCAACATCAGATTGATACATAGGGGCCTTATCAAGGCATCTAAGTTGGTTGGGAGAAGTAATAGTATTGTGAATAAGGATTTGATATTCCCCTAAAGAAATATTTTTGCATTATAGTATGAGAGGATCCATTATGAGGTAATGTGGATGGAGGTATATAAGGTACAAAGGTACAAAAAATTATTTTTGGGGACAAGGACATCCTTAGGTCTATAGATCATGTAACATGTCTTGGAAGGAGGGACCTCAGCTGGAAGAGCATAAATGGTCCCTTCATGTTCATATTTTGATACATCAATTAACAGTAAATGGGACACAATGCATGGCATAAATCCAAGGATGTCCAATTAAAATATTGCATTGGAATTCTCCTCCAATGATGTAGAAGAGCTCATGGAGGAGTTTATGGCCAACATGGATGGGAAGGACAACTATTCCTAATGGGGGAATCAAAACATCATTAAATCCATGAACAATGGTATTAGGAAGTTTGAGATGATTCAAGTTATGAGAAGAAATGATATTGATATTGGCACCATTTTCAATCAAGGTTCGACAGATGCATGTGTCATTGATGTGGACTGTGATGAATAGAGGTAGGTCATCCTCTTCCTGTTATATCTTGGGGATTTCTAAAATCTCAAATGATATGGTGGCATATGTTGTAAAGGCATGAGCTAAAGTTGTGAAATGTTGGGGATCATCAGATGATATCAGAATGTGTTGTGGAATTTCCATAAGATCATCTTTGTGGTGTGGAGAGCTTTAAATGAGCTCATAAAGTGGACATTTTGACCAGAGCTTCATGAATTTTTTTAATAAGTATTTGTTTGATGGAAGTAGGATTCGGGGAGGCTAGAATAGATACCTTGGCTTTAGAAGAAGATTAATATGCTGATGTGGGATAAGTGGTAGGAGCAGTGATGAAAACCTTTGGTCGTGGAAGGGGTGCGGAGGCAGCAATTTCGTTAGGAGGAGGGATAGCGAAAAAAGTCTTTGGAGTGGGAGGTGAGGTGGAGTTAGGATTATATGGTCTCAAACGGGTGGTTATCTGAACAATGTTGATTAAAAGGGGAGGATAATCCTTAGGATCATCCTCCTTTGGTAGTATGTTTGTGGTGTCGCTGGTTGTATCTTCTTTTGGTGGTGGAGTAGTGACAAGATTTCTTAATGAAAGGGGCAGTCTAGATGTTTTAACATATGCATGTTGGGATGCAGGGGTTATTTGAGTTGTTGAAAGAGTTGGTTTTTTATCATTAAGACTTTCATTGACAAAGTGATGCACAATGGCTTGGAGAAATTTTTAGCATTCATTGTCATGTCTAGAGGCATGGTGAAATGCACAGACAAGATTATAATTAAACCATGATAGCCTTGGCATTCTTGGGTTGAAATATTTAATTGATGGTAAGGTGATTACTGAGGCTTGGAATAGCTAATGAAACATGGTGGTATAATATCCTGAGGTTATCCATAGAGGACTTTAGGATGATTCCTGGACATGTTGTGGTGTAATGATAGATTTTGATATTGTCTTAGATTTGGGAAGGAGAGATGAATGTGTGTGATGCAGGATATTGATGGAGGATGCAGATGCCTTTGACTCAATTGTGATATATTTGTTGGGAAAGGGTAGTTGTGTTACTCTATTACTAGCATAAGTTATTTATGATAAGGATGCTCCCAAAATAGAAGAGGATGGCGAGGGGTGTGGTACTAAAATAGAATAAGATGGTGTGGCTTCAAGGGGATGGGTATTGGGGATAGTGAGGTCCACTTTTCGATGGGAGTGTGAAGAAGGACATTTGGGAAATGGGGGTATAAATATTGTCTACGAATGGGGATCTTTGGAAGGAATTTCAAGAATTTCTATAGGAGGAATTGAAGATGATATTATCATGGATATGAGTGGGGATTGATTAGATGCGTGAATACTTGATTGTTTAGAGGAAATGGGATGATAATTTGAAGTCGGGGAAAGTTGGAATGCTTTCCAAAAGTCTTCAAGTAATGACATGGATGTGGAAGAGGAAGGTGAAATACATGAGTGTAAAATAGTAGATATGGTTTCTTTAGCACAGATGGATGAATTGGACCCTAACGTAGCATCCTCTAGGTTGGCTAACTGACTTATTAAGATCTACATGGGATCATTAGGAATCGTTGGTTGAGAAATAAGAGGTGACGATTGAACTCGTGGATGCGTGGGTATTTGAGGAACTTGATATGGGTGAGTGTAAATTATGGGTTGTGGTTGAGTTGGAGGTTGATAGAATGTTTGTTGGTTAGAAATAGGAGCATGGTATGATTTTTGGGACTGGGCAGATTGTTGTGGCAATTTTTGAGTGGGGATATGGGTATATATGGGTTGATAGACTGGAAGTGACACTACATGCTGCAAAGGGATTGTCAGAGAAAGTTCAAAAGTAATGGCATAGACTTGTGATGTGAGAGGAATTTGTTGTTCAGATAAAAAATATGACACATGGGGATGTTGGATAAGAGTACTAGTGATAGTTGTGGCTGCAGTAGTGATGGGGATGGTAGTTACAATGGTTGTGTTGATTTGGGGAAGATTAGGCGGAATGGGTGTGACTATTTGAGTAGTCTGGTGGGCTGGTGGGTCGATAGAGGATGAAGCAAAATCTCATATGGTTGTGGACAGAATAATTTCAGAACTAGTATTATAAGGGTAAACTTACTGAAGCAGTGGGCCATCTAGAGGAATTTATATATATATTTTCATAAGATAGCCCTTGAAGATCCACAGGATTGGCATCAAGATTTTTTTGGAATTCTAGATCACTGAGAGGGAAGATGAGAGTACCAACAAGATCTGATTTGATAGAAGGTGGAGTGGCTGGCCTAGATGGGATGGAATGATGGTCTAATATGGAAGTATGATAGAAAGATATTGGATAAGGTATATTGGTGAGAGAATGGGTGCTTGTGAGGGAGGTAGGGAGATGCATGAATGATGAAGTTGTTGATGTGTTAATTTTTTGGGATGAAGCACTATGTGAGGAGAGGTTGTGTTCCATTTTCTAGTGGTGGATCACGTAATTGAAGGCATAAAAAATAAAATTACTGTTATATTAACAAACAAGTGAGGCAAACAATATGTTTTCTTTATTTTTGCTTTTTTATTAGTAGGGATTAAGAACACATGCATGATGAAAAAGAACATGGTTTTAAGAGGACCTAAAAAAAGATAAAATATGTTTGGTTTTGGGTAATTTGTGGCTGGGAAATGTATGAAATGGTTTCCTGTTCGGTGATTAAATCTCAATCAGTGAACCAGGTGAAAGGAATGTCTCAGTGTATTGACTAATTTGTGAGGTTTCAAGAAGTATGCGGTAAAATGTGTGACACAGAGAGTTAAACCCCTATTTAAGCTGTGTGAGAAGGTAGGATGCACATGGTTCATTTTAGACCAAATTTGAAATTTGAATTTCAATGCATATAATCACCCAGGAAAGGGAAATTACAATGCATAAAGAAGAAAATAGATTAAAATTAGGAATACCTTGAGAATGCTTTTTCCTGTTATATGGCAGCAAGTTGAAACAAGAAAAGAGTATACTCCAAAATATCCGTCAAATGAAAACATAATCTAAAGAAGCACTATTCAGGATGAGTGGTATTACTAACAATCTCAGCAAGATATAGTTTGGTTTTGTAAACATTATAAAACTATTTCATTGACAACGAAATGAGGTGGGCGCAAACCATGGAGTAGTCACCTGTAAAAGAAAAGAGAATAATCAAATAATAATATTATAAAAGCATGATAGATACAATTAATAAAAATTTACTCCAATGTTCAAATGTAATGATATGAAACAAGCTAAGAAAGCTAATAATAGATAAGAAATTAAAATAAAACAATGTGTGTTAAGGGAAATGAAAACTATATATATACTATAAAACGATGGTGTGTGATACATATATAAAAGGCGAAGAAATTACAAGATGTATAAAAAACAATCCTAATAATGGATGTAAATTAATTGGATTAATAGAAACTTAATAAAAATCTAGACTGAATTATGAAATAGACTAAATGAGATACTATAGACTCATATAAGTACTATAAATAAAATAAAATAAAATAAAGGGGAGACTATGATGGACCAAATAAATGATATGGAATAATCGAGATAAATGACTTATTATAGACAAAATAGATGATGTTGAAATTGAAACTTATAAATAATGTAGTGTTAAAAGTCAATCAATTTGGTGGGTAAATTAATCAGTTGACTTGGATTGAAAATTGGTTGATTGGGTGGTTGGATTGTAGTGGAAATGGGGGGTGATTGGTCAACATGAAAGGGAATAGGTTGATGGGATGTGGTGGTCAAGCTATCTTGGTGAGGAGAATTGGGTGAAATCAAGTGGCTTTAAATGAGAGGCTGGGACTGTGGGAAGTGTGGAGCTAAGTGGGAGAGGGGAATGACAAAGCCAAGGGGTGAGCGTAGATAGATTAGAAGTAAGGTTTGATGGCTATTTGCGTTTAGAGTAGGGAAATTTGTATCATGTTTGAAATAGGGAATATGTAATATTTAGTACGTAATATGTAGTTCAGGAAAATCTTGTGTCCATGTAGATTATATTCTAGGTGGATCACAGGAAGATGATAATGATACAAAACCATTGTTTTTTTATTTCAACGTAATTTGAGAAATGATTATATAATTGTTACGTCATTTGCGTATGAATGTGAGCTAGCATGCCTTACTTGTTACACGACAAGTGATGGATTATTCCTTCTGTGATGTCATGTAAGAACCTCTACTACCTCCTAAAGATGTAATATTGATGGACGTTAATTCGTTGAATGAATTCTAGCTTGTTATTAATGAATGATAGGGAATGGAGTTGGATAAAAGGGAGATGGGGATCCATAAGGAAGTGGTCTAGCTGGCTAGATAAGGGGTGGTGTGTTGGGAGTGAGGATGAGAGCTCGACATGTGAAGGAGTTTAATAGGCAGTCACGTGGGGTAACAGAATGACTCATCCGAGGTGAGGAAGGGAAAGGTGAGTGGATTCAGAGTGGAAGGGTGAGCCGAGTGGCTTGGTTGGTGAAAAATTTGAAGGGAGGTGGTTAGAAGGAAGATGGTGTTTCTTGAGGGAATGGTGATGACTCAGTCGAGGTGTCAAGTCAAGGGGAACTGGATTAAGTTAGATAGGTTGATAGGGAGTGTGTAGTGGAGTTGGAATGGGCTTGGTGTGGGTGCAGTCGAGAGCTCAGTGTGTGGGGATGGTAGCTTGGTGGAGTGAAAAGGAGATGGAATTAGATTATGGAGTGAGGATTGGCCAAGGAGAGGAGAGAGATGGGTGCGATGAAGCGGCAAGGATTGGTGTAGAGGTAGGTGTTGGTAGAGGTCAAGGGGAGATGGGAGCTCGGGAGTGACTTGGAAGGAAGAGGTGTTAGGTTAGGTAACGAGGTAGGAAGATTATGTGGGTTAAGAGGAGTGAGGAAATGGATATGGTAGCTCAGTGATGAGGGAAGTGAAATGGGAGTTAGGTAGAGAGTTGAATGGGATGATAGGTAGGGGGATGGGTAATTTAGGATAGTTAGGATTTAAAAAGAAATTTTTTTTTAATATAACTTAATTCAATGTTATTTCATAATTTTTTTTGTGTTTTTACAATATATGAAATAAAATATAGGAAGGTAATAATATAGAACCAGAAGATAAAATAAAATTTAAATGCAAAACCCCTTACCTCATGACAGACAAGGACTACCAAATACAAGTAGCACACTGAAATGACAAAGGGAATACTAAATCCTATAAACAAGTGATCTGAAAATGAAACATTCATACAATTTTTCTAAATTTTCAAGAAATATGAAACTAGATAATCATGATACTTACGACACCTGTACAAGGTTGGCAAGAAGAAAAGTGATCAACAGTTGGGTCTAGTACACCAGGCGTACCAAATGTTGATCGGATTTTCTTGCTTCCTATCCAGATTAGTGTACGAGAAATCAATAAACGTAAACAACGTCGAATACGCAAGGTCTTAGTACTTTAGAGATGGTGATGATTGATACGGGTGTAAAGTAGATGATGAGCTCCTCACTACGATCTCAGCAAACTAGCAACTTAAATACACTAGAGAAAAATTGCTTAGATATTTTTCGTGGGGGCTGCCTGATGAAGTAGATCCAAGAAGAGTTAACTTCCTTAGTGGATTTCAACCCCCGTATAATAAAAAAATAATGATAAAATGCAATATAAACAAATAAATGCAAACTAATGAACAAAGGAACTTGACAATGCCGGTATGTAGATGGTGCTACTGATCTGATCCAAACACAACGTGCAACATGAACCACACTACATGAACCAAAAATTCATAAGAAGAGTATTGTGGGGATCCCAATGCCATTACAAGGACATCATGGGGATACTATGATAAACAAGAGGCTTAAAATTCAAAACAACATTTTCCCAAATTTTCCAACTTATTTTTCCGAGGGGTGAAGGCCCATATTTATAACCTAAGAGTGAAGTTATACTATTGGCTATTAATTAATCAGGGTTGGGTAAAATAATCCTAATTAAAAGAGGTGATGTGATTCAGCAGGGCTCACAATTTGATTTACAAGGTTAAAAAGATAAGAATGTGATATGAATTGGGGAACATGATGGACATTATTAGGTGCAATAATGCATCCCATTTTTGAATTTAAGAGTGGGATGTTGTATGGGTATATTATTGCCCAAGGCTTGAATAGTTTTGAGATATGTGAGATAATGCGAAATTTTAATTATTAAATGGGTTTATATGGAGCCCACTAATTGATTAAAATTTGGGTGAGTAAATGGATGTAATTTATTCAAATTTAGGAAAAAGAAAAACAAGAGGGAAAGTTACATGAAGTAGAATAAATGTGGGTTGAAGGAGAGGATTTACACCAAAAACTAGTGTCTAAAGTTTGTTAATTAAGAGGATTAGGGTCACATGAGTAAACTTGGGTGGGCCCCACATCCTCTAAACTAAGTGCCCAAATGTCCCAAACTCAAAATTGGTCTACTTATGGCATTTTAAGTGACCCTTTATAGTTTTGGGGGTTCACTTAGCATGAAAATAAGCCCTTAGACCCTACCTATTAGGTAGTGGGGATTAATTTCAAGGCATAGTGGGAGTTTCCCTCCCATTTTGCCTCTCTTTTGCCACCATCTATGTAAGATAGATTGGAATGGTGTGTGTTGTAAAAATTTGGGCAAAAATTTGCCTCATTTTATAATTGGGTGATTTGGGAGAAGGGTGTTTACAATGTGAGTTTATCTTTTTTCCATTTTATTTTGGGAATATTTGACTTGGAGGGAAGAGAGGGGTGACACATGTCACCCCCTCATTGGTGATGAAATTTGTTTTCTTTTCTTCAAACACTCCCTCATGTGGGAGAAAGAGAAATTTATTTTTTGGTTTTGCTTGGTGTTTGGAGACTTTTTGGAGCTAGAGTTTTCTTGGATAAGGAATTGGGAAAATATTAGAGATTTGGAGAGCTTATGGAGGTAGGATATTTTATCTCATTCTATGTTAAATGACATGTTAGATATTAGCTTGCTTATAGTCGAAAATGTGTTTTTTGTTATATGCTTTGTATGTTGCTTTGGGTGTGTTATTTTTTATTTTTCTCCATCCATCATATGGCTTGATGGATTTTGGAGTTTTATGGGGGAAGAGGGAGGGATTTTCCATTTTAAACCTCATGGCTTGTTGAGTAAGACATGTAGGTTATTTTTATTTCCTCTCATATGGTTTTAGGTGGGGAAGGTGGTTCATATGGTTTGAAATCCTTTCCCCATTATTAGAGAGGAAACCCAATGGGTTTAAAAATCCTCCCAAGGAGGATTTTAGGTGAATTGTTGGATCAATAGGGAGGGATTGTTGTCTTAGAGGAATAAGGAGGCTTTTTTAAGAATTTTGTTAGTGTGCATCCTATGGTTAAACCACACTTTTTGGACACTTTTGGATATGTCATTTACTCTTCCCTATTATTAAGGATGGAATATGGTTTTATCCTCCTTTATCTTTGTTTAGTAAGTGTTTTGTCTTCTTTAGTGTATGGATTTTTATTTTATGTGAATATGTTGGTTGTTTATGTATCCTTAAATATTGTACATATTTATGGAAGCTAGCTCTCTCTCCCATGGGATTGGGGGATGCTAGCATGTCTTCCAACCTTTGGAAAGACATGTAATGATTCCTATAGGCTGGGTGGTAATACAAGTCCTTTCTCTTTGTGTTGGTTTCCTTGGAAAAGGCACTCAAAGTTGGAGCTCAAGTTTGAAAGATAGTTGGAGTTTCTTGATCATCATTGGTTTCTCATTGATTTTCTCCATTTTTTCTGAATACTACTCTCATCGTAATCTTATAGATGTGGCTATTTAGGAGGTTTCTTTGTATTGTAAAGTTTCACATTTTGTGATTTGGGATTGCTTGTAAACTAGTGTTGTATTAGTGTATGGGCATCCTTCTTTTAATCTTGAAAATAAGCCTTGTAATGTTGGTTCCTTTATGTAGTCTTAGGTATTTTTGAGAATATGTTGTATTTGTGAGCTTAAGCTCCTTGGAAAAGAAATCTTGTAAAATAGTTGATTCCTTTAATATGAAATTGTTGGAACTTCATTTTGAAAAGAAAGTTTGTTTATTGGAAATATGTTTTCCACAAAAAAAAAGTAATATGTGATATTTTAAGAGCACTAAAAGAAAGTGTGATTATTTTTTTGAGGGATCTCTTTCTCAATAGTAGAAATCTGTAGTATTAATTTAGTTATTGTATTTGAAAAGAAGGATTTGTTTGCACATGAGAAGTTTGTATGATTAACATTGAACGAAAATATTATCTATTCTTTCACTATATCTCCTTAGTATGTAAAAATTATTGGTAATATTATTGAAAGGTGTAAGTGAAACCAAATTTAAACTTACTCCTATTTCCATGTACAAACCTATAAAAATCTATCTCGTTAGGAAATCAAATGTGAATTAGATTTCTTCCTTACTAGATCCTTTGAAGCATATTCCAAAACCCTCTCTTCTTTTTTGAAATACCTTTTTACCATCCTTTTTATCACATAAATAAGTAGAATCATGTTTGTCATAGATTTATTGAAAAATTATTAATTTTCATACTTCACATAGGTAACAAATCATAACATATTATTTTAAAATGGTGACATAATTTTCTAAAATGCTGATATAAAGATAAATAAACTTGGTATGCACACATGTTTACAAAACATTATATTCTATAATATTCCTATTTGTAATTCTTAAACATAGTTATATATTAATTTAGTTATATATAACACTATAATATATTAATATATATTGCATATTATATATAGATATATATATATATATATATATATATATATATATATATCATATATATATTAACAAGTTTAATTAACATATTATAATAATAATAATATACAAATTTTAGTGGAATTGTTTTAAGTTTTAATACCAAATAAGAATTTACGGAGGGCCGAACCCTCCCCAAAATCTTGCGACCTCCACCATTTCCCGTGCTCACTCATCCAAACGATGTGCACCATCCAACCATTCTCCATGCAGACACCCCCACACCCCCTGTGCATCCTCCCCGTACTCCCACTCCACTCACAGACCACACTCCCTTCTGCCACAAACCCTAATCCGAAACCCCTATAACATCACTTCCAACATGATTCTCAACCCCAAATAAAAATTGATTGTCTTACCATGGGATTTGGGAACTTAAAATCCGGTTTTATCTATTATAATTTTTATAAATGTGTGTGTGTGCGTGTGTGCGTGCTTTAAGGAAGATTTTACCTTCTTATATTAAAAAATATATGGGTATAAAATATACCCAACCAGAGGGTATACATCTAGTTAAGAAGAATAAAAAAAAATATAACAATGATAAATAACATGAGAAACCCCAAGAATCCATTAAAAATCCGTGGCTCCTCCTATCAACCTTCACATGCAAGAAAGGAAAGGAAATGAAACCAAATGGAAGACCAAATGGGAAGGGAAAGAAAAGATAAGGATGGATTAGGGCATCTTTAGGGAAATTTTGAAACCGAGGGCCAAGATTAGATTGATCCTAGGGTCTACATTAAACCCTATACTCAACTTTAAAGTCATGGGAATTTAATAGGAGTGGGAAATAAAATAAAATAAGGGTCTGTGGGGGGGGGAGTTAGTTAAATAAAAAATGGGGTAAATAAAATAAAAGGGTGTGTAGACATTCTATTGAGACCCTAGAAAACTTATAGTAGATATAAATAATTAAATTTGGTATTGGACTAGTGATTACTTAATTTGGGTAAATTGATTTAATATAAAATAATTATTAACGAGAATCAGTTAAGTAAAGAATTAGTATTTATTGTTCACTTCAAAAAAAAATTACCCAAATTTTTATTTACCTTTTGGTGTGGTTTCCTATGTCCCGAGGTGGGCCTCTATAACACCCATATAAATTTATTGGCTCGGAATGAAAAGGTTTTGCAATGGGTTCTTCAAAGGAATATTTCGATGCCTTAGTTGATAGTTGATTCCCCAAACTTTGGCTTCTGGTGTGCTTCCTTGTTTGGTAGTAAACATCATAAATTATATCTTCTTCATTTTATGCAATTGTAATTTATCCAATATTTTAATGTTCACTACTCTACCGAATTTTGTTAGTGAATTCATATACTATCAGAGCACAACTATTTTAAGATTACTAGAATTAAATATCGATCTTAAAAATAATAAAATATACATAAAAGTCTACAAATTTCCATACTTGACATCGTCTCCAATAATGGTGCAAAAAATGATCATTCAAATCATTTTTCAATTAATTTGGTAGAGCTATGTTGTATTACAACTGATGGATCCAGCCATGCAAACAATTGGGTGATATATTGATCATGATCGTACTTCATTAAAATGTCAACCTAGTGACGTATATTTTGGCTTGATGTCTATATTCTAGGTATCATATAGATATTGTTAAGAAAACAAATTCCTAACAGAAAATAATAATTCCAAAGTGTTTACTAGATAAAATACTCTTAGAAGTGAATTTCCTAACCTAAAGGACAAATGAAATAGGAAAATAAAATATACCTAAGAGTCAATATAACCTTAAGGATAAAATTCAGAACTATATTATATGGATTGAGAATTCTGTTTTCTCTACCTCAAGAGGGCCCTTTCTGGGTGAATTAAGTTTTCCTTTCCCTCTATGCAAGTCTATAACTACTTGATATTTAAACCCTTGATTCCTAAAATAATAGTAATAATAACTTTATCTTTAATTTTTTCCTCCCTCATTCCCCTTGTTATAAATAACTCAATTATACATATATAACCCTATAAATAATTGAATACATCCATTCACATTCCCAATGTATAGGAGGGGGGATTTATTTCAAACACACACACACACACACACACACACACACACAACACACACAAACTCAGGCATAAATTCCTCGCTTATATAAAAAACATATAGGGGTATTCAATATACCAATTATAGAATAATCTGGTTAAAACATACAAATAAATATAATACAAATAAATAGCTTGACCAAATAAGAATCCTTAGCTACCATGGCTCCTCAATCAACCTACACTAACAAAAAAGAAAAAAAAAAAACAAATGAGAAGAGAAAGAAACCTAAAATATGGATTAGGGAAACTTTAGGGCAATTTGTACATCTAGGGCTGAGATTAAATTGATCCTAGGGTCCACAATGTATACCCTACATAACTTTTAAGTCATGGGAATTCGATGGGAATGGAAAATAAAAATAAAAGAAGGGTGTGTAGGGGTTAAGTAAATAAAAAATGGGGTGAATAAACTAAAAGGGTGTATAGACTTTTTATTTGTGACCCTAGAAACACTTATAGTATAAATAAATAATTAAAGTTGGTACTAGACTAGTGATTACTTTATTTGGGTAAATTGAATTAATATAAAATAATTATTAACGAGAATCAGTTAAGTAAAGAATTAGTATTTATTGTTCACTTCAAAAAAAATTACCCAAATTTTTATTTTACCTTTTGGTGTGGTTTCCTATGTCCCGAGGTGGGCCTCTATAACACCCATATAAATTTATTGGCTCGGAATGAAAAGGTTTTGCAATGGGTTCTTCAAAGGAATATTTCGATGCCTTAGTTGATAGTGATCCCCAAACTTTGGCTCTGGTTGGCTTCCTTGTTTGGTAGTAAACATCATAAATTATATCTTCTTCATTTTATGCAATTGTAATTTATCCAATATTTTAATGTTCACTACTCTACCGAATTTTGTTAGTGAATTCATAATACTATCAGAGCACAACTATTTTAAGATTACTAGAATTAAATATCGATCTTAAAAATAATAAAATATACATAAAAGTCTACAATTTCCATACTTGACATCGTCTCCAATAATGGTGCAAAAAATGATCATTCAAATCATTTTTCAATTAATTTGGTAGAGCTATGTTGTATTACAACTGATGGATCAGCCATGCAACAATTGGGTGATATATTGATCATGATCGTACTTCATTAAAATGTCAACCTAGTGACGTATATTTTGGCTTGATGTCTATATTCTAGGTATCATATAGATATTGTTAAGAAAACAAATTCCTAACAGAAAATAATAATTCCAAAGTGTTTACTAGAATAAAATACTTCTTAGAAGGGAATTTCTAACCTAAAGGAAATGAAATAGAGAAAATAAAATATACTAAGAGTCAATATAACCTAAGGAAATAAAAAGTTCAGAAATATATCTATATTGGATTGGAATTCTGTTTTCATTCTACCTCAAGAGGGCCCTTTCGTGGGTGGAATTAAGTTTCTTTTCCCTCTATGCAAGTCTAATAACTAGCTTGATATTTAAACCTTGAATTCATAAAATAAATATTAAATAATAGACTTTAATCTTTAATTTTTCCTCTCCTCATTCCTCCTTGTTATAAATAAATCAATTATACATATTATACCCTATAGATATTTGAATACATCCTTCACATCCCAATGTATAGGAGGAGGATTTATTTCTTTCGAAAGTAATAATAACGAAAGGAAAAATTCCACACATAGTTTCACTTGGAATATTTATTACAATAAATCATGAATTCCATCACATGAGTGAGTAATATAAATCCCATGTTGATGACACCTGTAAGACGAAGTCAAAATGGATTCTTTCTCAATAACATATTTTGGTACCTTGTTGGAGACAATTACATTCCATATATTTACAACCCAAGTTACATCTATTTCAATCCATTCATTGCATAATAGTCTCTGAATTTAGTGCCATTAGTCTAGGCTAGCTTACTCCCTTTGCTGTAGAATACTCTCATAATTCATTTCCTTTTCTATGAGCTAGCTTTCTCCCTTTGTTGTAGAATATTATCATACTTCATTTCCTTTACTGTGGTGTATATTGTTCCCTTTGTTGTAGTATAGTAATAGTATTTTATTCATACTAAGTTTTAGAATTCATCATAGAAATAATAAATGATCATTTTCTTTGTAAATAATTACTTCAATCATTCATAACATGTTTGCTAAGAAGTGTACAAAAAAATAGTGCACATAGGATCATAAATAGGGTAGTAATGTATTAGCTGGGTGATTTCAAAAGTGAAAATGATAAATTAACAAGAGTGTTATTTTTAGAATTGTAAAAAATGTGATGCCTTCTCAGGAATCAAGGAAAGATCATTCAAAAAATTTATCGTAAAAATAACCATAACAAAAGCCACATTCCTCACCATACATTTAGCACTTCCAAGGCCATTAAGCCTCAAGCTAGCCAAATTTTAGTTGCATAGGCCATTCATAATCGCATTAGAATTTATCTCTCTAGTCCCTTTATGGATTATATAAATACATCATAGGATACGATGTCTATTATTCCACAACAACGTTCACCTTATTTTTTTGCTTTTATGGAGTTAACAAGTTTTTATACTATTTTATAGGATAAGTGTTTTTTTTTGGCTCACTACTTCCTATTTCTCCCCACATATTAGGTATTTTTCCCTTTCATCCATCCTTTCCACCTTGAGGGATATGATATTATGCGTTATACGAAGTAGAAAGGTCAATCCAATGATTTTTTCCTTTTTAACAAGCACGATTTTTGTAGAACAGTTATGACATCCTTTTAGGTCTAAATTAAGAGGTTTGTCTCTAGATGTTGATTTTCACTTAATTTAATCTCCTAAACTGTAAGGTGGTCTAATATAATCCACTCACAAGGAAATTATTCTATACTGTAGGAAGTTATTTCCAGAGATAGACATTCTATGTTTATAAGAAATTAAGGTGGCAAGTTTTCTATTATCCACGATCACTAAAGTTATCTTACCAAATAGTTTAGATATGACTAGTCATCGTGATCCTAACCATGCCATAATTACAACATATATAAAAACTAAATGGAGGCCTGATTATGTTAATCATGGATGTAACCTAAAAAATCACATCCTGTGGGTGTTATTCAACATTAATAATAACTCTTCCAAAAAATTTAATGTGTATGCATCCAATGATGTAGTTAAAAGGATGAATCAATAGCACTGGATTGATGATGAGCTCCTTGATGCCCATTGGGTCATTTGTGGAGACTTTAACATACTAGAGTTTCCTATTCACAAGATAGGTGTTCTACGCATGCACTAGATTGTTGGAAAAAGGGAATCCTGGATGTATATACACAATAAAATGGGTTTTGTGACCCCAATGTTTCTCTTCATTTTGAATTTTTCATTTGACACACTTAGTCTAATTTATGCCTAAGATAGAATCATGTATCTAGGAACCTTGATCATGTCATGTTATCAACAAAACCTTTTTCTCATTTTTCAGTGAGTTTTAATTTATAGTTGATGTCTTTCTGGATTCATTCCTTTCCAATTACTACCCCATATTATTTAGGATCACATGGAACTTACAACAATCACATTTTATCTTTACTCAATTTTATCTCAATACCACTCTCCCTCATTACGGGTCTGCCTAATGTAGGAGCATAACTTCAAGAGACCATAAATTTTGATTCAAATGTTGGATCTTCTTGAAGGTTCCCATGTTGTTAAACCTTGAATAGTAATATTCCATGATAAACATTTTGACAAAGGTTTGATGTCATTTATGCATATTTTGAGGGCCAAATTCAGTTGTCTAGTGGTTAAAAATTGGCTCCAAACATTTTTTGGTTTTTTCTACAACTTAGTGTTTTAATAAATTTATTATGCTTTATAGAATAAACCAACATTTTGCATGAGCATTCAATTATGAATTCATATTTTGTATGCAAAATTTTGGGCCCATCTGAGGTGTTTTACTAGTAGGTAACTTTTCGCATTTTAGGGTTTTTTGGAGTTTTAGAGGTTTTTAGAGCTAATGTGAAATAAAAGGAAGATTGCAATGATGTAAAAGATTAGTATGGATTCCAAAATGAGAGGAAAGATGTTTTAAAGGTTTTGGTTTTTTTGTAAATTATTTGTCTGAATTTTGGAGTTATTTCAACCTCTTGTAGTTGGAACGATATCACTACTCTTCACGATATTACTCATGTTTAGGGCCATGTGACATGACCAACTTGCAACACAAGATGGATTGTCTGGTTTACATATGTCATTTATGAGTTGACATGTTTTATATGTACCTTTGGGTGTCAGTTGGTCCATATTTGACATAAATCGTACTCTGCCACCAAATTCAAGTGAAGCCACTCGTTAACCACTCTATAGAAAATTCCCTTTGATTAAAATTTATAGAGAAAGGTGGTGAATCTTAGGTAACACATTAAAATTACATATACTTACAATACAAGAGGTGCTCATATGATAGTTTGATTACATTGTCTCAAAGCGAGAGATTGGTTTTCTAAGGAATTAATTCATTACCTCAAACCCAAAAATGCACACCAACAAATTAATATTATCTGAGAATTTTCTCTTCATCTATTTGAAGTTTCATAGACAGTGTAGGATTTTCTGTAGCATTATTATATAATGTTTATAATGCTTAGGATCTCTCTCTAGAGTAACGAGTGGCTCTTGATCAATACTTAGTTGCGGTCCCTTATAATATCTCACAATAAAAAAGAATCTCTCTCCATAGAATTCTAACTATAGAGGACATTCTTGGACATTCTTGAGGTATTTTCTCAAATGGTAAATGGTAAGAACCAGGAAACGATTCTTTCTTATGTGAGTTTTATAAGACCTTTGGGATGTGGTTTTCCATTACCTTTTTTAGGTATATCTAGGGACATTTCATTCCAATTCACCTTATTAGTTCATCAACCAAGGGAATTGAAAATTCATACCCAAGATAGGGGATCTAAAGATCATTTCTAATTGGTGGCCAATTACTCTTCTTAACATTTCTTATAAGATCATTGTAGAAGCTCTTACTTTCCATATGTGTAACTTGTTACCTACAATTTTTATTCTAGAAAAAATAGGTTTTATTCAAAGCTGATACAGTATAGATAAAATTATTATAGTTTTGGAAGGTATAGAATGGGCTTGGTGGTCACACAAATGGATCCTTTTATTAAAAGTGATTTTGAGAAATCTTATAATAGGATTTAATGATACTTCATTCTAGTCATGCTCAAAGCGCTTAGGTTTAGGCTTATATTTATAAGTAATATGGCCATGATTATTTAGGGTGCCTCAACCTATCTCTCCATCAATGGAATTTTCTCTAATCCATTTAGGATATTTTGGTATATTCACCATGATTTCCTTCTCACTCCTTTTCATGTGCTAGCTGAAGAGGCATTTTCATATTTTCTCACCAATGCCACTTAGTGTAACTCCTACTGATCTCATCAATTCAAATTTTACATATGAATTATTTCTAACCTTAATTTAAGATGAGGCTAATGTTCAACAATATTTCTATTACCTATATATTTATTGTCTTTCCTCTAGTTCAAGCATTCAATGGAAAAATACTCAATGTTATAGACATTATATTCTCCCTCTTACAATATGGATATCTCGTCTTCAATGGAATTGGATTCAACATGGTGAGATCTTCCAATTTTTGGGCATCCCTTTTTCATTCCAAGAAACTCCCTCCTAGCTCTATCAATTATTTTTACATAAGGTTGAAAATAATTTGTTGTATTGGATCACAAAAAATCTCTCGCTTGGAAGTAAATTTAATATTTTTCCCAAAGTTCTTATTGATATTCATGTTTACTATTACTCCTAATAGGAGGCCTCTATAGCCTCTTATAAAAATCTGAAGAAAATTTTTCCTTGATTAGTTATGGACTAGCTCAAAGCACGGTAAGGGATTTCATCAAGCTACTTGGGATTAATGTTTGATTCAATTTAAATGAAATTAAATCTAATTTCATATTAACTAATGTAACTAATGATATGCAAGTGATAATGTACAGTAATAGATGAGAAAAAAGCATGTGATAATATGATACCCTAATAAATAGAGAGAGGAGATGACTTATATAATTTTTGACTAGTGTAGAGGTAATTTGAGCTAGGAAAGTGTTGGAATATACTAGGAAGAGTGTCCTCAACCTTCACTGAGAGTTTCTAATGCAGCCAAATTAAGAACAAACCAGATATGCTGCCAATATTATGAACTCCAAAAGAAAATAGATCTCCTTATTTGTTATCAAATAATGAATTACAATGTTTCCTAAATAGGAAAACAACTCCCAAATTGATTTTCCAAGTAAAATCTAGCTAACTCTGACTAAATTTACTCTAGGTGGCAGAAATTACTATTTTTAGCAGTTTACTAGAACCTGCTATTCTTAGTAAGTTTGCATGCTTATTCCTACGGGCACAGAAATTGCCACGCATCTTCTACATCCCTAAATTAGAGGAATTGCCAACTTTCTAACTCATAATGCAATTAATAGACTAAAATTAACTAATGCTCAAAAATAGGAAAAAACCGAACTATAACTTAAATCCTAATTTTCGGCATCAAGATGGTGGATTTAGGGCCCAAAAACGTGTCAAAAACTTTCCCCAACTGGTAGGGCAGGTTACCACTGCATTCACCTCATTTAAACACATGGTTTAAAAAAAAACAGACTCAAACGGACACCCGGAACTCAAGTTATGACCTTGACAAGTTCCTGCTAATTCTGGCGCATCAGTTTTGAAGCTCAGATATGTGTTGGAAAAAACTCCGAAAAGAGGAAAGGAGTGGATGGGCACTAGTGACTTATTTGGGTGGTAGTGTCTACTTAGATGCTCAAGTTTTGTCCTTTTCAGGTTGTAAGATATTAGCTATTGGTCCTCTACTCTTCCGTTGGTTTCATTCCAATGTTTTCCATCATATTTGTAACCTATAAAATATATATCTAGTTGCAGATACCCACAAAACACATAAAACCTAACAAATATGATGTAGAATGGGGAGATTGACTGACCCCAGAAGTTAACCAGAGAGTGATCTTATGACTGAGATCTACAGGAACCTACATCTTAGAATCCAAGAGGTAAAAGAGACCTAAATGAGTAAGAAAGTATAGAGAGCTCCAGGAGTTTCCATGAGGGGTATGAGCGCCAGGGCACTTCTGTCCAAGTTGGGTGCTAGTGTCCCAGGTCACAAAAGATAATTAAGTGTAAAATGTGTAAGGTTTAAAAATAGGACACTAAGAGGTGGGTTAATCAATGTATATTCAAAATTTGATGGATTATTTAATTTGTTTAATTAGTGTTGATGAAACCAAATCAATATTCACGAACAAAATAATGAGAGAGTAACCAAAGATAAGGTTTAATGTGGGAAACCCAAACTGGGGAAAAAACTAATGAAATCAGGACCTAGCATAGGACAAGAATGTCCTCTAAATGTGACATTGATTTCAAGTGTATCCTATACTCAACATGGATCAATAATTCTACAGATTTAACCAAACTACTACTTAGTCTTTAACAAGCTTCAACTTGCATGGAAGCTTTAACTCCCTAGTATCGATTAGGATTCTACCTATTTATTCTACAAGAAACAACTCACAATGAAGCTACTCCTCCCTCATGCTAAGATACAACTTACACATTTTCAAGATATTGATCACACTTATTTTGTTATCTTCTAAAACTGATATCGACCACTAGATTTTCTCACTCTCTTCTCAGTTCTTATACTAATTTATCTCTTTCTTGATCACCTAATCAAATTCAAGACACTATTTCATAATGCTCATTTCATTCACACTCACATATCATGCTCTCCCTTATTCACTCACACAAACATGCTCCTACTCTCCATGTGTTCATTCTACTGCAAGAATTAATTCTTGGTGATCAATATGGTTCTTTTGATGCTTTATGATTCTAATCTCCTTCAAGCTCTAAAACATCTTCGCACCTATATAAGGATCTTCCTTTCACAATTCTTTGGCTCTCTCTGCTAAATGTATCATCTCCTTATTCATTCAAGGACTTATTATATATATATTTTAGTTCACCCTTAATAATCATATGCTTTGCATAAGATCATCTTCTCTTCAGCCCTTTATCCTGATTTCATCTCACCCCCTAGTTCTAGAACACTTATCTCTACATTATACTTCTTCACACACACATAGCTCACCCAAGCTTCAACTAGTATCAACAAAACAAATTCATTGGTTCAACACCAACCTCATATATAAAATTTAGCTATTTTATAAACATACCTCACATAACATTTTTGGCCTACCATTTCATGACTCTTCACTTTCAAATATTGAGGACATTTCACGTACTAAGGAAGTGAAGAAGTTCACAATTTTAACTATCTTCAAGGTCATCATAGTCTCTGTCATATTTCAGTTCAATTTTCATCCTTTGAAAATATTTGCAACATATTATTATCATTAAGATAGACATCCCAATATGAACCTTGACCTTTTATAGAAGTGACTCTCCAAAATAACATATTTGGTCATAAGTACAAGAAGACGAGGAATCATTTCAAATGAAACTTTCATAAGTTGTGATGATTGGTTGATGACTGGCATTTAAGGTACAATCTCTATTTTTTCAAGTACCTAAAAGATCCTCTCATGTTCATGATGAGAAAACAAGTCTTTTCACATCCCTAACCTTTTGGTTGTACTAAAAAAACTTCTTTCAACATGTTTTGTAATTTTCATTCATCTAATTTGACGAATGTAGATTCAAAACCAAGGTGTCATAATTACTTTAAACTTTACAAAATTTTGTAAGATGCATTATAATATCCTCATACTCGCAAAAAACTTTTAAGACTATATTTTGGATGCTTACATTTCACCAGGCCTGAGCTAGATGTTTGAGAAAGTAGTAGAACTTGACACCATATGTGCTTTGAAAAGAGAATTTGAGATACAAAAATTACACGTGTTTTCACACAAATATTATCTTACCTTCCACACATCACCAATTGGAATCTCTTCTTCAATTAACATCAATATTTTTTTCTATCCTTTTTGCGTACAATCAGAGATTGAAACAGATAAGGGTTTAAGGTAGGTTTACTTGCTATTTGGTTTGGTTGAGGTGTGCACATGTAGACTTTTGATCTCAGTCAATCATACAAACTCCTTTTTGGCTGGGAAGGACTACCCCTGTAATAAGAAAACAAGATGACCAGAAAGAGTTAAATAGCATATGCAATGGATTGCCTAGCGTATGCTAGATCAAGGAAGCGTGGTACTCCCTAGAAGGCTGTCAATCCACTATTTATAAATAAATATTAAAATGACAAAGCATATAAATAAATAGAATTTAGTGCTAGATTTTTTATTTGGGTGCCTCAGGTCGCTATCAATGTTAATTCATTTAAACTATGCCAATAAAGCAACGTTCGGGTCAGGTTCTGGGTAAGTTAGGTAGTCTGAGGATCACAGACCGGGTCAAGTTAGGGTTGGGTAGGGTTTTTGGGTAGTTAAGGTGAGTGGTGGGTTTCTGGTCTGCACTTTTTTAGTAGACATAGAGATCGACGCCGGTCAGGTATTACCGATGTCGGTTGGGTCAGACTAATGTCGGTCACTGTAGAGGTAACAAAGGGTCAAAACAGAGGCATTTTGAATTGTTTTGGGTTCTTCAGGTAGATAGAGAGAGTTGAGAGTGGTGTTGGTGAGATTTAGGTGGGAAGTGGGCTCAGGATCAGAGCAGAGGGGTTCTGGAGGGTGGTTTTTGGTGTGTTTTGGGTAGAAGGTTGGTGACAGGGTGACCAACGACAATCAGGATTGACCGATGATGGTTATGGATGACCGGTGTCAGTCATTGGTTTTGGGTCTGGACTTGAGAGATAGGTGTTGATGGGAGATCACAGCACCCCTGAATGTATACAACTCGATGGGTTGAGACTTTCAGTGCAATTACATAATATGGAGCTTTTCCTAAGTGTGGGACCTTGTGAATCAGGAAAGCTCTCCGGATGAAGGCCAGTTCCTATTCCTCTGTTCAGATGCACACATAAAAATGTAGAGGGTTTACTGAAAAACCTAATCTAAATTGCCAAGGAGACAAGGTAAGAAGATGCATAAAAAAAGTAAACCTAGACTAACAAAGGTGATGCACCGAGGAATGAAGAAACACCTGTCTTGCCAATAAACACAAACCATTAAAATGTAATGCAAGATCATGCACAGATAACCAGATTTGTAGTGAAATATCAGGAGGATGCAAATGAACATAGAGAGGGTTGAGAATCATCCACAAACATGTATTATTTGCTCTAAAGATTGATACAATACACTACAAAATGCCAAGAGGCAAAGTTGCATTATAGTTTTAGATGAGAGGTTTGAACTCCACAAATTCACCTGCCAAAGAGAAGAAGGGAGAGGCAAAACAAGAATGTCCAACCTTTAGAAAGAAGCCCCTCCTTACAATTTATAGGAAGAATGAGAGAGGAAAGAGAGAGGAATTCTAAATCTACCCTAACCAAGGTTGTATTTAATTCATCCATTATGGTGGTAGATGAGAACCCTAACAAACCCAAAAAATGGTGAATTGTATTTTGCATTTTGAAGAAATTTTTCTCACCCAATTAAATATATATATTTGTAGTTGGATAGATGACCTCGTAATATTTCCAAAAATTCCAACCTTGCGTGAATCCAAGTTCCCTGTGAAAAGTTATGGCCATTTGAATATCTACGTCAGGGTTTGCTTTCTGTCAGGGTGTCAATGCTCAAAATGTTGCACCTCCTGAAGATGTGCCTCGACGCAACTATCCTCATGTACACATACTCTTAAGTGCACCATAGGCTCTGAAAATGTGGTGTTGATGTTTTGTACTTTGCACCTACAACCTGTGCCTTGGGCACGAATTTTTGTATGTCGACACCTTGTGTTGTGTGCCCCCAACCTGCGCCTTGGGTGTAAATTTTTTCATGTCGATACCTTGTGCTGTGTACCCCCAACCTGTGCCTTGGGTGTGAATTTCTCCATGTCGACACTTTGTGTTGTGCACCCCCAACCTGTGCCTTGGGCGTGAATTTTTCCATGTCGACACCTTGTGCTGTGTGCCCCCAACCTGTGCCTTGGGCGTAAATTTTTCCATGTCGACACTTTGTGCTATGCACCCCCAACCTGTGCCTTGGGCACAAATTTTTGTATGGTGACACCTTGTGCTGTGTATCCCCAACCTGCACCTTGGGCATGACTGTTTCCATGTTGACACTTTGTGTTGTGCGCCCTAAACTTGCACCTTGGGCGTGACTTTTTCCATGTGGACAGTTTGTGCTGTGCGCCCCCCAACCTGCACCTTGGGTGTAAATTTTTGCATGTTGACACCTTGTTCTTTGTACCCCCAACCTATGCCTTGGGCGTAAATTTTTGCATGTTGACACCTTGTGCGCTAGAGGCACTTGGTGACACAATAAATGTCAGGTTTTCGACCATGTAATGCACTTTCAAAACCTGAAATGAAGGATTTCGATTTTCCTTGACTTCCATATTCTTCTACTCATCTATATTTAACCGGGGAGGGAGATATATACAACAATAGGGGTTGGGGTGCTTTGTGTGATTAGTCAAGGAGTTGATGGTGAGTGGAATGAAGTAGGAGGAGCTCTTGGGTGTAGGTGTGGTCTGAACATGTGAGGTGGGTAGGATAGGAGGTAGTTTTTACTTCTTAGAGGAGGAAGATAGAGAAACCAAAACACAAAATGTGAGTGGAGGAAAAAGGAATCCACTTACTTAGAGTTTGATGCACATTGGAGTGTGCTAGGCATTGATGAAGGTGTTTAGTTGGTTGAAGAGATCTTGTTCGAGCTCAATCTGGTCTAGGTACTTTAATGGAAGTGTTCACAAAGCTCTCTTGAGAGTTCCTCCAATGGTGTTCTTTGCTGGGAGTTCCAAGGGCTTGGTTTCCTCTCTCAGATGCTTTTAAATATTCCAAGAGTGCCAACGCCAATAAACTAAGGTGTCAATGATAATCGATGAGCCTAGATAATCTCTGATAACCTCCCAACCATGAAAAATTCACCAACCCTTTAGCAAGAGTTGGGATTGGGTATTTACAGGTGACCGACGCCGGTCCCACCTGACCGACATCAGTCAGACTGTAACCGACACCGGTTATGTTCGGGGCGTTGTTTTTTTGAAAAGTGGGGAATATACATTCCCCACTTGGTTGTGAATGGTGGAGCACATGCGCCCTCCATCTTGAGAATGGATAATAGGAAAAGGGAGAGTCTTGTGAGTGGAGTGGTGACTATTAGGGCTTTTTAGAAGGGTATGGGCAAAGTATGGGCAAGGTAGAGAGTGGAATGGTGAGGTGGAGGTGCAATTGGGGTAGTGGAAGGGTGAGGTGGAGGGGCAAGTGGGCTAGTGGGCTGGTGTGGTGGTTGGGTGAGGTGGCCAGTCTAGTGGCAAGATGAGAGGGTAAAGGGGGGGATTTAATTAAGTGGTATTAATTAAATCCCTGAATATGTGAATGAGGGGCTTTGTGATGGGTGAAAGGGGGTGCGAGTGACCAAATTAGGGTTAAATTGATCTCCCATGTAGGATGTGATTATTAGGTTGTTTTGGAGGGATGTAATGAAATGTGATGTGTTTTTGGTGTCTACAATATTTACAATCATGGCGATAAGTTTCTTAGTGCAAAGTTTGGAAGAACTTGAAATCAACCAAAAAAGATCATGTTCAGATGTAGATGACAAGGTTAATTGTTTACACAACTTAGAAAGACACTTAGTGTACTTTTAATCATGTTCAAACCATAAGACCTTGTAGAGAACTCCCATTTCCTCTTTGACTTACCTATAAAGTAGAACGAGTTTAGATTTTGTGCACAGAATTTGTATCTTTCACATTTGAGCAGACTCTTTCAACATTACTGTCCTTCATGACTGTCATGAAATAGAGACACACTCCTTCAAGATAACAAATTTTGCACAAATCTTGGCATCTAAAGCACATTTTTTAGAAGGTCCTTTCTTTGAACAGTTTCCACTTGGTTTTTTATATCAAAATGATGTAAGTTGACCATGAAAATTGTACACTTTAGGACTAAGTTTCACTAATACTTTAAAAACACTACAATGAAGTCTAACAGTTTAGCCTTCTTATTATCAACCTGTCATTTAACAAGATCATCTTGTGGAATAAACTTCTTCAGATAGAACATATGTATTTCCTCCACCAACTTGAGTGTCAAGTTGTAAAGAAAAGGTTTACAATCACAACACAAAGTACAATTTTCTCAACAAGAATTGTACAGAGGCTATTAGAGATAATGAGATTTTTATTTCAACTCATCACAAGAACACACTTAGGGCTCCAATCACTCATTAAGTACATATAGAATACTTACACTTCATTTTCCACCTAATCATAAGTTTTGAACATAAACATAATCATTGTACCTTTCAAGCACCATGACTAAAAATTACACGTCTTGTAAGAGCTAGCTTAGGATTGTTAAAAAAGATATGCTTGAAGAAAACAAACTACCAAAATTTTACACACATGAAATTTTGTACTATCTTGAAAAAAAAAACTTGAGTCAAAACAACTCATTTTGTGCCTATCGCTTCAAGAAGGATGTTTGAGGAGAGAGAAACCCTTCTAGAAAAATGAATAAAACTTCTTTGTTTCCTAACCAATTTCAATCAAAAAATTTAAAAATATCAGGATTGGAGTGAATTTAGAAATTTAATTCTATGATTTATCCAAATTAGGCTCGATAATTTTGTTTCGATGCTAAGAAGATAGGATGCTCAGATTGCATTCCACAAGAAACCATTTTTAGTGAAACTTGAATAGCTTCCACAATCGTCTTCAAAAATTGATGAAACTTAACATGAAGCACTAAAACACATCTCTATACATGATTCATATCTTGGTTTATCATAAATATTCTTATACATTCCAGAAAAATCTCATTTATCTAAGCATTCACTACTAGTCCTCAAAGGTAATTTTGTTGATAATTTGAATTTTTCCTCATGCTCATACATACCATAGGGAGTGTTCCTAGGCTTCTAAAATTCTTACCTAGGCTTTGGGTGCCAAATTTTGCATGTCGACACCTTGTGGCCCCCCCTTCTGCACCCCCAACCTGTGCCTTGGGTGTGAATTTCTCCATGTCGACACTTTGTGTTGTGCACCCCCAACCTGTGCCTTGGGCGTGAATTTTTCCATGTCGACACCTTGTGCTGTGTGCCCCCAACCTGTGCCTTGGGCGTAAATTTTTCCATGTCGACACTTTGTGCTATGCACCCCCAACCTGTGCCTTGGGCACAAATTTTTGTATGGTGACACCTTGTGCCTTGTGCTCCCAACCCTGGCCTTGGGCGTGACTTGTTCCATGTGGACACTTTGTGCTGTACAACCCCCCAACCGCCCTGTCACCTTGGGTTCAAATTTTTTACATGTTGACACCTTGTTATTTGTACCCCCCAACCTATGCTTGTGTGCGAGAGGCACTTGGTGACACCATAATGTCGGTTTTGACCATGCAATCACTTTCAAAACCTGAAATGAAAGGATTTTCAATTTGCCTTGACTTCCATAGTCCTTCTACTCATCTATATTTACCGGGAGGGAGATATAATCCACATAGGGGTTGGGGTGCCTTGTGTGATTTAGTAAGGAGTTGATGGTGAGTCGAATGAAGTGGGAGGAGCTCCTGGTGTAGGTTGTGGTCTGAACGTGTGAGGTGGGTAGGATAGGAGGTAGTTTTTACTTCTGGAGGAGGAAGATAGAGAAAACCAAAAACAAAATGTGAGTGGAGGAAAAAGGAATCCACTTACTCAGAGTTTTGATGCACGTTGGAGTGTGCTAGGCATTGATGAAGGTGGTTAGTTGGTTGTTGAAGAGATCTTGTTCGAGTTCAATCTGGTTTAGGTCCTTTAATGGAAGTGTTCACAAAGCTCTCTCTGAGAGTTCCTCTAATGGTGTTCTTTGCTGGGAGTTCCAAGGGCTTGGTTGCCTCTCTCAGATGCTTTTAAAGATTCCAAGAGTGACAATGCCAATCAACTAAGGTGCCAATGATAATCGATGAGCCTAGATAATCTCTGATAACCTAGATAATCTCTGATTAACCTCCCAACCGTGAAAAATTCACCAACCCTTTAGCAAGAGTTGGGATTGGGTATTTGCAGGTGACCAACGCTGGGTCCCACCCTGACCTACATTAGTTAGACTGTAACTGACACTGGTTATGTTGGGGGCATGTTTTTTGAAAAGTGGGGAATAAACATTCCCCACTTGGTTGTGAGTGGCGGAGGCACATGCGCCCTCCACCTTGAGAATGGGTAATAGGACAAGGGAGAGTCTTGTGAGTGGAGTGGTGACTATTAGGGCTTTTTAGAAGGGTATGGGCAAAGTATGGGCAAGGTAGAGAGTGGAATGGTGAGGTGGAGGTGTAAGTGGGGTAGTGGAAGGGTGAGGTGGAGGGGCAAGTGGGCTGGTGTGGTGGTTGGGTGAGGTGGCAAGTCCAATGGCAAGATGAGTGGGTAAAGGGGGGATTTAATTAAGTGGTATTAATTAAATCCCTGAATATGTGAATGAGGGGCTTTGTGATGGGTGAAAGGGGGTGCGAGTGACCAAATTAGGGTTAAATCGATCTCCCATGTAGGATGTGATTATTAGGTTTTTTTGGAGGGATGTAATGAAATGTGATGTGTTTTTGGTGTCTACAATATTTACAATCATGGCGATAAGTTTCTTAGTACAAAGTTTGGAAGAACTTGAAATCAACCAAAAAAGATCATGTTCAGATGTAGATGACAAGGTTTAATTGTTTACACAACTTAGAAAGACACTTAGTGTATTTTTAATCATGTTCAAACCATAAGACCTTGTAGAGAACTCCCATTTCCTCTTCGACTTACCTATAAAGTAGAACGAGTTCAGATTTTGTGCACAGAATTTGTATCTTTCACATTTGAGTAGACTCTTTCAACATTACTGTCCTTCATGATTGTCACGAAATAGAGACACACTCCTTCAAGATAAAAAATTTTGCACAAATCTTGGCATCTAAAGCACATTTTTTTAGAAGGTCCTTTCTTTGAACAGTTTCCACTTGGTTTTTTATATCAAAATGATGTAAGTTGACCATGAAAATTGTACACTTTAGGACTAAGTTTCCCTAATACTTTAAAAACACTACAATGAAGTCTAACAGTTTAGCCTTCTTATTATCAACCTGTCATTTAACAAGATCATCTTGTGGAATAAACTTCTTCAGATAGAACATATGTATTTCTTCCACCAACTTGAGTGTCAAGTTGTAAAGAAAAGGTTTACAATCACAACACAAAGTACAATTTTCTCAACAAGAATTGTACAGAGGCTATTAGAGATAATGAGATTTTTCTTTCAACTCATCACAAGAACACACTTAGGGCTCCAATCATTCATTAAGTACATATAGAATACTTACACTTCATTTTCCACCTAATCATAAGTTTTGAACATAAACATAATCATTGTACCTTTCAAGCACCATGACTAAAAATTACACGTCTTGTAAGAGCTAGCTTAGGATTGTTCAAAAAGATATGCTTGAAGAAAAAAAACTACCAAAATTTTACACGCATGAAATTTTGTACTATCTTGAAAAAAAAAACTCGAGTCAAAATAACTCATTTTGTGCCTATCGCTTCAAGAAGGATGTTTGAGGAGAGAGAAACCCTTCTAGAAAAATGAATAAAACTTCTTTGTTTCCTAACCAATTTCCCTCAAAAAATTTAAAAATATCAGGATTGGAGTGAATTTAGAAATTTAATTCTATGATTTATCCAAATTAGGCTCGATAATTTTGTTTCGATGCTAAGAAGATATGATGTTCAAATTATATTCCACAAGAAACCATTTTTAGTGAAACTTGAATAGCTTCCACAATCGTCTTCAAAAATTGATGAAACTTAACATGAAGCACTAAAACACATCTCTATACATGATTCATATCTTGGTTTATCATAAATATTGTTATACATTCCAGAACAATCTCATTTATCTAAGCATTCACTGCTAGTCCTCAAAGGTAATTTTGTTGATAATTTGAATTTTTCCTCCAAAATCTAAAGTAAGCCATGTACATGATCATACATACCCTAGGGAGTGTTCCTAGGCTTCTAAAATTCTTACCTAGGCTTTTCATGATCTGCATTGAGCTCTTACACCTAATTAGGCTCTACAATTAGGCCTAAATAAGCTATTTACAATTGTGACTCCCAACACTTGACCTGATGATCACTCTAAAATATCTTGAACATGTTATAGAAATCATTTAAAACCTGTAGAACACCTGAACCTAGAACAAAAACCATCTCCATACCTCATATGAGCTCCTACCTCAGTGACCAAGCCTGCAACACCCTGAAGTCACCATGGATAACCAAGAAACCATCATGTGACCACTTTATGAACTCTAAAAACCATTTCTATGGCACTACTAATCAACATTCATTCCCCTTATTGAGCCTCACTTTGTAACTCACACCATTTCCATCAATTCCACCTGACATCAATGATAACACCAATGCATCAGGGTTCAACAATCTCCCCTTTTTCGTTAATGGAAAAAAACTTAGAAACTTTGATGGAAATATAGTTCATTCCTTGTTTCTGATAGCACTCTTTTCCCCTTTGACATCTATGAAAAAGGTACACATAACCAACTATGGTAAGAAAGCAATAACAATGCATATCCTTACCTTAAGTAGCTCCCCCTTGAATGATGATGCTTCCTTGACAGAAATGACTTGAGAAGATGCATAAATTTACTCACCAATCAACCTCAAACTATTCACCTCTTTTCCCATGCTCTTCTTTAATCTTCACAACTCATGACTTGACCATGATGAACTAGCCCCTTATGAAAATGACTTCAACGATTCACCTGTGTCATAGTTCTTGATGAATTGACCTCATGAAAACCTCTAAACCAGATTTCAAGATATCTTTTTGGCCAAACGGTGACTCTATCCAAACAAACCTTTGTACTCCATGAGTTAACCTCATGACAACTCACCTGGGAAAATTGACACTATCCTTTATCTAAAACCACAATTCATAAATCACTTACACCTGTAATCAAGCTATCATAATGGATTAATCATACTACACCATGACACCCATTTCCATCAATGGATTTTTTAGTATATTCAATTGACTTTCACTTGTCTATTTCTTGGATGGAAACTAACTAATATCCCCCTATATCATTGATGTACAACCACCTTCAAAAACATTACCTTGTGCATTACCAACATGACCAACACTCTTAGGCCACCTGACTTGTTCATAATGTTTATGATGTCTCTCTCCCACTTTTCCATTGATCTAAAACTGCTTTCAAAATTGTAGGATACAGTTTGACTCCTAGACATGAAAAATTCCAACACAAGACAAATGCACAATGAGAACATCATTTTGGTCTTTACCACACAACATTGACTTACTTAACCAATTTACAAGCTCCCCCTCGAGTACTCAAGTTAATCTCTTCTCTTTAACTCGTCTTCAGACAATTTGTATACCAGATCCATGTTGACTGTAACTAAGATCACTCTTAAATATCCTCTTTGAACATGTGTAATCCATATTTTTCCTCTTCCTTCACGCTCTAACTTTCATCCTATTAAGTACAAAATCCATGCTTTTCAAGACTAAGGTTTCACATCTTCATGAAGCTATTATGTATTATGCTACATTCTTACAAAGATTAAGAAATCATTGTATAAATACCTTAACGTGTGTACATAACTCATATCAACCATATTTTGATCATAGAGTAACATAAAAAACATACATACTTACCTCTGTCATTATGGTCTATATCATTAGACTTGCACAGAACACCATGTCTAGTTCCACCAATGCTGATCAATCCACATTTTAGGACTATATGTCCCTGAAATTCATACAATTTGGAAAATCTTTACCATGAACTAGTATCTTACACACACCATGAAACAATCTCCTATGTTGTGCTGGAAAGGTATTGAAGTGAAATACACAATGGAATTATAAAATTAGTATTTTTACTTCCCGAAAATTTATGGTTTACATTATTAGGTAAATAGTCATTTTCTAACGTATCTTAAAGTTCAGAAAAGTTTTTTCTTGGCCATTCTAACACTTTGAAATATTTTTGTAGCAATAATAAGTTATTTGCAGGGTTATTTTGGTTTTATTTTTGACTAACTTAGTTAAGTGTTTCATTTCTTAGCTTGAGCAAGGTTTTGTAAATTTTGTATGCTCTCTCCTCGTGCCTTCAAAAGTGATCTTGGAGATCAAAACACTTGCATAACTGTGTATCATATGTTTTTTTATTGTTAAACACTTTTGACTGGAGCTATGAGCCAGAGCGGTTAGGGCCCCCACCCTACAACAAAAAAGAAGGGAAGAAGAGATGTCAGGAGAGAGGAAAGAAGAAACATGCAAGAAGACTTTTCTTCTAGGGAGAAGTGATGAAAGCTTAACCAAACGCCAAAGGGGGACAAGACTGTGACCGAAACACTAAAAGGCACCAAAAGGCCAAACATGCTAACCCAAGGAAGAACCTGCATGTGCATTGGTCTTCCTGAAGTAGCAGCTCAAAGGCAGCACCGACACGATGCTTGAGTTTGTTGTGGTGGTCGACTGCCAAGTGAACCGAGAAGAGTGCAGCGTCAACATCAACCGCTGGGAAAAAATGTTGGTCCAAAGAAGGGTGGATGTTTTGGGTGAAGGGTACCAAATCCTTGTACTACTTATAGAGCCACTAGATCCCATAGCCATAACCAAGAGTGTGCTCGTCAACTTCCTCTGCCCATAGAAGAGGATCCAGAAGAGAGAAATTAACCAATTGATCTTGCAAACCAACCCAATGAATGGTGTAAATTTGGTCCACAACAATGTGTTCAACTGTCGAGATTAGGATCAAGGTGAAGAAGAAGGTAGAATGAGATGAATGCGGAAGCAATATCAGAATCCTTTCTTTGCCGATGGGCTTGAAAGTGAAAATAATCACCAAGAATGGTTTCAATGGCCTCTACCTCATGCTGCGAGGAATATTTAAAAATTATGGAGAGGCGATGGGGATCAATGGTAGAGGAGCTTTCCATTTCTCTGAATTGCCCATGAAGGGCGATGAAAGGGAAGTCAACAAAAGACATGGAGTCCAAAAGTGCCTAGCTAGGGGAAAGAGAACCAGACAAAAGATGAAGAGGAAGAGAACACAAATGACATTTATCAAGGAAAATATGCTTGGAAAGGAATGTTGAAAGCCCAATTCAAACTGAAATGACGCTGAAGATAGAAGTAGTGTGTGAAAAGTCACCTGTAAAAGAGGAAAGAAGAACCATCGCCAAAAAAAGGGTGAGGAAGCTCCCACACTTAGAAGGAACACTACACACGTGAGAGGCCACTTCCCAACAGTGAGAACGAGGTGGCCTGATTATGGGAAATTAGATTTGATAGCCCAATCCAATCTTGAGCTATACTGGAAGTGATGATGGCGGTAGGATGATCGATGGAAAAATTTGCAACGAAGTCTATCACATGATTAGTTTCCCTAAAGTTATGAGAAATATTCCAAATGCCAATTTTATCAAGCCAAAAGAGAATTTGGGGGGTATAAATGTTAATTTTCCATGAAGGGGATGAGCCTCTAGAAACTACACATATGATAATTTGGGAATCCCCTTCAATGATTAAATGAGGACAACCTAACTAGGCCGCCATCTTGACTCCTTACAGGAGTGCTTGGGCTTCGGCGGAAATGTACGAGCCATCTTTAAGAGGGAAGGATCTAGCTCTGATAATATTACTAAGTTCATCCCTGAGAATGTCAACCTGCACCTGATTTACCTAGATTACCTCTAGAGGCACCATCAAAATTAAGTTTCCAAGTGCCCTGTAGAGGGGGATGCCACCTAGCCCTTTTCCTATCGAATTGATTTTTCAACTTGAGAAAGTCCTTTTTTAACAATTGAGCCTAGTTTGGGAAGTTTTATGAGTGGCAAAGAATGCATAATAATGAAATCCTTAAAGGAGAAGGTTGTGTGAGATATGCAATTAAAAACACTTGTTCTAAAAGATAAAGTAATTTTTATGTGATTTAGTAAGAATTTTCACATTGTGTATGCTCTTCCTTCATGCCTTTTGGTGATCTTAAGAATCAAAAGAAAGGTGTAAATTCCCTTTATTAATATCAATTTGCAATGGAAAATTACTAAAATTGTTGTCTACGGGACCTAACGCTTGTAAAAGAAAGGCATCAAAGAAAAAACACAAACCCACTAATATAGATTTTTCTTGCAGGTTGCCAAATAGTGTGCTACTTAAAACCACATTAAGTTAAGCAAGATAAAAAACACACCATATTCAAAACATTGTATTGCAAGTTTTAGAAAAGGGTACATCCCTATCTGCTTAACTGGAACATAACCCCTTTGGCATAACACCTTAAGCTACAACAATGGGGGTGGTTCTAGGAACCCCAAAGTATTCCACATAAGATGGAACCTTATGGATGAAACGGGAAGTGCTCCACACTGCCTACTTGACTAGTGATTCCTTTGTGAAATAGAGTTACAATTTTTCCCTATGCGACCCTTTTAAGTACACGATGGATGCATTTACTACCCACTGTGCTTGAAGGGGGAAAAGTCGAGATACTCCCAAGATAGTTAGGACTATTTGGGTAAATTGCCCCACTCGTGAACAACTTTATAACACCTAGGATGAGAGAACCACCTAGGAAAATATTAATTTGGCTAGGATCCCACTTTGACCATTCTAAAATAGTGTTGAGTTGTGAGCCATCTTTTCATTACGAAACATGTGATGCGTTACTTTCGCTTAGTTTTCCACTTGCCTTAAGGCAAGGTGAAACTCTGCCAAAGTGAAGCCAGAATTTTTCATCCCCATTTTTATCTACTTCCTTCACATTATTTTGACACTTTGTTGATCAAAAGAAGGGTGACTACGTCTGTGTTACTAATCAATTGTTTCTTCCACTTTTTTTTCCATTTACGCCCATCCATGTTTGTGGCTGGGTAAGTTAAACATCTAAAGTGTGTGGAGGCATATTTATATCATTGGTAGCATTTATGATCTTGATACCCACGTCAATATCATCATCATAGTTTGGATTAATTCATAATTTTATCTCCCTTTTGATGTGTTACCTTGTTTGCATTATCTCGACACAATTAAGATATTTATGTCGTGTTTTTCGTAAATGTGATCTAAATATCCGCATTGTGGCATTATGTTGCGCACATTTTAACACATCCTTAGTATACTTTTAATTATTTTGATTTCAAATATTGTCCCAAATCTTGAAAGGTGTCGCGTACTTTGTTTGCATAGTTTTGATACCACTTTGACACTAATATCTCACTTCTCTGCGAAGCTTGATAGATGTGTCCAATTAGTGTGGTTACATGGATTACATTTGTAAACCCAACCCTTTAACATTAATGTCTTGTTGGTTGTTGAGCTTGTCATGGTATCCTTTGATTGGGAGTCACATCTACCCTTTGCTAATATTTACGCCTTGTTCATTTCGAGCTTGACATAAATATTGATATTGTGTTGATCACATTTGCATCAAACTATCACTTTGCACACATATTTACATAGGGTTTATTTCCTTGTTGATTGGATTTTTGTTTTATACTTCCAAGATTGTTCCTTGTGATTATTCATTTAGAAAAATTAATTTCTAGGAAAATCCCTTTTTATCTCATCGATATTGCATCATCACGATGTCTATTTTCCTTAGACCTTCTTCAGAAAATCATGCACGCATATCAATACTTACGAAATGTCTAGCTATTTTTCCTTATGCTACCAAAATTGACATGTCACTTCCTAGATCTAGAAATTTGTGCTTAAAATAATGACAAAAATGACTAACTATCACGTGGTTCCCCATACAAAAAATACGGAACCTAGGTTTAGCAATTCAAATCAAAAGATTCCCATTACAACTAAACCTTGTTTGGTTCTTCGTGCTAGAGAGCTCATGTGGATAACTTGTTCCGCAAATTCATCTCATAATCGGTGGTATGATTTGGACACTTCTGATCCAAATTATTATTCGAGTTCCCCCCACTCTTCTTCTAATTCTAATCCAAACATTTCCTCTTCCTCTGAGGATTCCAATCCAAATATTTCCTTTGACTCTTCTGATGATTCAGATCCAAAATACTATTTAGATTCATCTAATTCGACTCCTAAGTCATCTAATATGACTCCTACATCGCAGTCCTCCCTTTCTTCACAGGACCCCTTTTATAAGTCTCCTTAACGAAGTCTTCTTCATTTGAAGATACATGTGACTCCAAATCCCTCCAATCAAACATCTAATACAATTATTGAATTGCATTCCTCTCTTTCTTTACAGGACCCTTATTATTCATCCAGTGTGATTCTTGAATCACGGTCCTCCCCTTCTTCGCAGGACCTTCTTCATCAATCACCCCCAATAAATCTTCCTTGTTTGAAGATTCGTGTGACTCAAATTCTTTCAAGTCAAATGTCTAAATTGACCCATGTGTCACAATATATAGACTTTGGAATTAATCCTACTATTTTACAAACAATAACATCATATAGGTACAATTGAGACATTGAATCACGGTCATCTTCCTCTCTTTCTTTAAGTATTCCACACCAGGACCCTGGTGGTCAATCAACAACTCATATTGATTGATTCATCCAAGAATTTATAAGGGCACATGATATTCTTGAAATTCAAGTGAACCTCTTTCTTCCAATAAAATCCTGGTGGTCAATCAACAACGGTAAGGGCACCTCCCGCATATTTTGAGAAAAATGTTAATTCTTTTATCAAGAAATAGAGGTGTTATCACCAAATCACAGCACCCTTATGTTTATACAAGTGCATATACTTGAACTCACGATGTGATTGGATAACATGGGTACTATCTCCAAGTTGTGGGACTTGCTACTTGAGATAGACCTCCAGAGAAAGCTAGTTCTTGCTCCTAAACTACCTGCCACAATCTACTCTAATGCAGGATAAGCTAACTATTCTAATCTAAATTTCCAAGGGACCAGGGAGAGAGAATGCATAGAATGAAAGCCTACACTAAAGCGGTGATACACCAGAAAAGGAGGGTGGGAGAGTAGTCTCCAAATGTGTGAAATACAGAGGCAAAGTGCACACAAGAAGAGGTGATGACAGTTCACCATAATCTAGCAAAATGCATTCAAAAAAATATTCCAAGCATACACAATGATAATGAATCCCTCAAGAACATAATAAATAGACACAATATTCTTGTAAATAAGGTTAAAGGGGCAAGAAGAATGCAAGAAAACACAGTAGGGGAAGATACATCCACAAACTTGTATTTTATTACTTCCTGGTATGCATAGTTCAGTCTATTACAAGATAAGGGCCTGGATCACCATGCAAGGAGTCCACTACAAGGGCCTACAACACAATGGCTTCACAAAGAAATTTCGGCAGAGCTTTGCTACCCAAAAACTCTCTCTTTACAATGAGCCCAACACTCCAATTTATAGAAAAATGAGAAGGAAAAGAGAAGGGAAAATGGAAATCCCGAAATCTGTCCTTCAACCACCATAAGAGGCATTAAATTGAGTGAAAGTTATACATTACTTGCAAAAGCCTCTCCATACTTCCCATGTGCTCAGAGAAAGAATGATGACCATGCCTCTTAATTGCACTCCCAGCTACCAAATAAAACACTTGAACCCGGCCACGTTTTCTCAATCAATTTCTAATCAAATCAAATTTCTTGATGCATTCTCGGAGCCATGATTCCAACAGTACCAACTTTGTGTGATTTTGTTGAGAAATGCAAAAGTTATGGCCTTCTGAGTGTGGGCAGCTATTTTGGGTCTGGCAGGTGTTTTCTGTCATTTGACGGGAATGAGCATTAACTGACTGGAGCCGAATATATTTCTCTTATTTAAATATATCTACCCTCATCAGAAATAATAAATCCATTTTCTTTGGCGTAGAGGACGTCGTGCTCGTTCCAGAAAGTCCAATTTTGTGAAAATCAGCTCGGAGTCAAAAGTTATGGCCGTTTGAAGTTTCCGGACCAAACGTTGACTTTTCTTCTTCTCCTTCGGCTGCTTCGGCTTTTCGTGTCCCACGCATCCCTTTGTCCCATTTTTCTCAAATTCTGTGTGGGACAAATCCTTCCGAACCGCCCGAAATGGGCTTCCATGTCCCTTTTCTACCGGTGACACGTGGCGTGATCTGATTGGCTTTCGGCTCCTTCGGTTATCCGCGTCCCGCGCGTCCCTTTGTCCCATTTGTCCCAAATGCTGAAGTTCCCTGTTTCGGGAACCGGCTAGTTCATGTACTCTCGTCCCTTCGGCCCAACTGTTCCGGGCTGCCTTAAGTCTTTTCGGCCGACTTGCATCCTCTGCGTACTCACTGCCCAGATGTCCCAGACTGCCTGTTTCAACAGTTAATCAAATTTTTCCATTTTTCGGCCAGATTTCCACGTCCCGCGCATCCTTTTGTCCCAAATGTTGCGCAGACCACCTGGTGGCCTTTCAGCCGGTTCGCGCCCAGATGTCCCTCACGTCCCGACTTGCGAGGACTAAGACTTAGCCATTTTTCGCAATTTTTTCTGGCCCGAGCCTATTTTTTGCAATTTTTCTTACCTTTCCTCAGAACTTGCTCTCTTCTACTTTGACAGGGGAGTTAGAAAAATATGAGGGGACCCTAAAAACATGAATTTTTTCCCTGAATCAATATAATTGCTTGGGACTAAAGAATTTGATGCATGTTATCAAAATTACCTTGGGGGTGAATTTTGGATAACAAGAGGAAGAGCCTTAAATCATGCAACTTGATCCTCCTCTTATTCTTCCATCTTCACATTCTTCATTAAGTGAGGAAACTCCTAGGTCTTACATTGATCCATTGCCTATCTTCTCATCACCCAATCTACTCTTTGTCTATCATAATTCCTCACTCACAATCTCTTATGGGGTCAACACCAAGTAGCCCTTCATCTTCGTCTAGGTGTGGGTCACCTTCATAGTAGCCCTCCCTATGCTATTTGTGGGACATTTTTGAGTAGCCCACTATCTTCTATTCTTGGGGCACGTCTAACTAGCCCCTTGTCTTCTAGGTATGGATTCACCCCCGGGTAGTCCATCATCTTATGAATTCTTGGGCCACATCTAAGTAGACCCATTATCTTACATCTATGGGTCACATCCTAGTAGCCCTTCTTCTTCTATTCTTGGGCCACATCCTAGTAGCCCTTCATCTTCTATCTATGGTTCACGTCCTAGTGGCCCTTCTTCTTCTATTCTTGGGCCAAATCTTGGAAGCCCTTCATCATCTTCTATCAATAGCTCGCCTCTTAATAGCCCCTCCTCTTTAATTCTTGGACCATATCCATTTCATCCATCACATATTTCTTCTATCAATGGTTGTGGCAAGCCTATGGTCATTTATCACATCAATTCTAAACATCCACGTTCACTTTCTTCTCCTTCTCAGGATCAGACAAGTCATGTGTTAGCTTATAAGAAGCCCAAACAGTGTCTTAATCAAGCTCAGATCAAAACTGTAAAGAGCTCTATAGCTCCTAAAAAATCAAATAATCTCAAAATTCTAAATCAAACACGATTCAAGAACACACATCAATGTAACCATCAAGTATGGTGCAAACTGCATAAACCTCTAGATGGGGAATTAAATTTCCCACATACGGAAATCCATGTTTCAGAACAAATCATAGTCATTTATTGAGTGTGAACTCACCTCGATCATCGAGATCAGGGATAATATCACTCTCAATAAACAAACGCGCCTGGTCTCCCTTATCAAGGAATCAAAGCTCGTAAACATTGTTGTTGGATCTTACCACATAAAGTGACTTTATTAGTCCCAACCTCTTAAAACTATCAAAAATATAAAATCAAAAAAATCAAAAATACAAAAAACATTGAGAAAACACAAGAAAAATCAAAGGTACATTTTCTCAAACATTGCAATTAGGTAGTGCGTACACATGGATGTTTCTTTCTTCCCTTCCTTGTCGTTATTCTACAAGTATTCTTACCATTTTCATCCCTTCAGTCATATTTTGCTTAGCCTATTAACACACATTTTGTGACATGTATCTCTATGGTATCTATTTGACTCTAGTTTTTTATCACCTTGGTAAATTAAAGAATGACTAACCTCTTAGAGATCCTATCACATTCAACATCTAATAAACTTTTTGTGAAGAACTTTTGGACATATTTGTTGACACTAGCCAATTTCATCATCACAATCACTTCCACCTCCTTCCATCAAGCCATCTATGGTTCTTGACCCCTTGTCAAACAAGAGAGCTGAAATAAGTTTTCAGAAAGCAAAAGAATCAAAATCAATCAAAAAATCGAAAGCTAAAGCTAAAGGAAAAAGAAAATTGATATATAACTCTCTCTTGGGTTATTTCCAATAATCTCTATCGGGGCTATGGACACCTGACTGGCAGTAGAGTAATTTTGTGATTAGAATCAAATGCATCTCCATCGAGCTTATGAACACCTAGATGGCAGTGGGGAAATGTATGATTATCCTTCCACCCTTCATCCACAAATCACAAAATCACCTTTCAAAATCAATCATTCCTACACATTGGCTAGGGTGTTTTCACTTGTTGTCTATTAAATCTTCCCTTTAAGAGGTAATTAAATTCCATGTACACACATTAGATCTCTATGAGTAGGCAGAATTAGTATGTTACCAAGTGTCTATTTTGGACCTTGTTCAGACTCTTACTCTAGTCAGTATCTTGTCTCACAATCTTTGCCTTTGTCTAATCACTTCTTCATCGTGAGGCTTCTAAGATACATTCATAGCGTTCACATCATTCTTCTACTTCATTCAGAACATCCATGTGTATAAGATTACTTTTTTGCCATGTTTTCAGACACCTTTGTCCCCTTTCACAAAAATAATCTTCTCCTTCCTTTCTATCATGTGCTTTTAGGCCAACTTACATTGGGGGAATCCTTGCTCCTTCCCAACACTTCATTAGTTTACGTTCATCATCATGTTGAACTTGTCCATAATTGCCTTGGGTCTCACTTCTACCTGTGAAGAGTTTACCTTTGAATACTCCCACCTAATCGCTGGGGCATTTTCACATCTTCATCTTTCTCGTACGCATGTGGCCTTATGCCCTTGTACATCCCATCTATCACTAGGGGCATCCACGCTTCCTCATCTTTCTATACATAGTTTCAGAAAAATTTCAAAATTAAAGTCAAAAACATTCAAATATGTTAAAAATTCACAAAAAAAATTCAAATATGTTAGAAAAATCCAAAACATACGAAATCCATGTTTCAGAACAAATCACAGTCATTCAAATATGTTTTAGAAAACTTATAAAAATTGAAAATCATCCTACAAAATATCGCTCCTTGGTTCTCACTTGTTCATGTGCGTGACCCGCAGGTCATCTTGATCTACCTCCATCAACAAAGGCTAGGCTTCTTACTTTTTCTATACCCTGGGGCACAACGAGTTATCTGGTATTGTTTCATAGTGCACATTGTTTTTTTGTAGGAGTGAAGTGTCCTCCATTTTTCCCTTACATGTATCCTTGTTTAGGGCACCATCATCAACCCTTGTCGTTAATTCACACAGGTCAAAACTAAAGCTTGATAACAAAAACATTACATTATGTTTTTCTGTTAGGTTTAGCTTGTTTACTTTCTCGTATTGCATTGCATTATGTATTTTTCATGGAGTTAAGCATCTTTTAATTTCTCTTATTGCATTGCATTTTGTATGTTGCATGAAGTTAGTGCTTTTACCAATGTACATTTGTTTGTATATGGCTTTTCATGTCATACTACACTTTTGTTCATTCTTTTTAATAAGCACCAATGATGAAGATCTTTAGAAATATGATGAAAAATAAAGTTGTTTAAAGGCACTGGATGGATGTTAGCTCATTCCCCCTTCCTCATTCTTCTTTTTCTTCTATATCCCCTTTCTTCTTCATACTATTCTTTCTTATGTTCTCTTATTTTCATCTTTTCGATCTTCAATCGAGTTCTTCTATCACCCCATCAAAAATCGAGGGGGCATCCTCCATTCTAATCATTTTTATTCTATCCCTTCAGAATTTTCTACTTGTTAATGCTTGTCTACTATCTTTGAAGTGACGTCACTTACGCCACCCCAAAGAGGGGAAAATGTAGACACCTAAAATATGCTTAGACTTAGCATTTCATCCGATCCAATTAATTAAAGACACTTCAATAAATCCCCATACTTCACTCCATTCTTGAATGCCCATTCACGACACTCTTTCAGTTGTATTCCTCCTCTAATCATCTTATTTGGCTGATATATCTTTTATTAGCTAAACATTCCTCCTTTCGACCATTCAAAACCTCCCTAGTTTACTCTAGACAAATCCTATTGGCTTTGTAGGCTATCTATCAGTCAAAATTAGTTATCCAGACCCCTCCCAACTCTCAATGAGTCTCTAATCACTTGCTAATAAAGTTTAATTAGCCTAAATCTAGCTTAACTAAGCCTAAAGAATGTTTATCCTAATCTAATCTAAAAGTGTTTTTTGAGCTTTAGTCCCACATGCACCCAAATTCCAACTTCTCCCAAGTGGAAAACTATAAATACAAGGTTAATCCTACCCATTCAACCTACAACTTCACTCACAAGTCCTTATCTCTCACATTTGGATATATTGGCATTAGACCTCATTTGCATTAGCCAAACTAATAGGCATTTGATCTTAGATATCCTCCATTGGTGAATCTCTTCCATCTTGTATCCATAACTTCATAGTAGGTTAGTAGGAGGGTATCTAACTTGGTCTTGTAGCCATCTTAGAGAGACCTCTTCACCTCCATTGAAGTAAAAAACACATCTAATTTGATTGCTTAAAATCTAACTAGGTTCATTTTTATTAAGTTTTCATGGAGTAAAGAGTAGTATATATGCTAGGGTTTGAATATTTGTTTCAAATTTATATATGCATAGATAGTTTCTTGTTTATCTCCTATCTCATGGTTCATGGATGAGTAAAGCAAAGCTTTGAGGTTCTTTTTCCTCATTCCATAGCTTGTGCAACTTTCCATTACATACAGAAAGAAATCCAAAAAGGAATGAAAAAGAATACGCGGGGATATGAGCTGCATTTCAAAAATCTCTTGTCATTCTATCCCTTCAGAAAACTATTGCTTGTCTACTATCTTTGAAGTGACGTCACTTACGCCACCCCTTGTATCCTTCCCCAACTTCATCAAAGCAAAGGAAGAACATTGAGGCTCTACAGAAGGATCTCGATGAAGTTGGGGAAGGATACAAGATGTTAAGGAAAGATAATATCATTCCCTTTCTAGGATAATGGTTATAGGAACATGAAGGTACCACACACATAAATAGAGTGCAAGAGGCAGGTTTTGCATGCTAATCTTCCTCCCCATAGCCTTGACTATGACAAATAGATCACTTTAAATGATGTTGTAGATGGATGGCTTTAAGGAAAGATAATATCATTCCCTTTTCTAGGATAATGGTTATAGGAGAAGGTACCACACACTGAGAAATATTCTGATCAATACGGGCATGAAAGTCAATTTTCTCACCTTGGATGCATGACATAAAATGTGAAGGCCCACATTACATTAATCTTCAAATGTGTTTTATATGGTGAACAAGATGAAGGAAATGCTCATTGGTGTCTTGAAGGATGTGGTTATCACTATTCAAGGGGCCAAGTTCACTAGAGACTTCTAGGTCTTAGTATTTTCTAGCATTTCTTGGGCACCCATGGTGTTACAAAAACAATAAGGACCTATAGTTTAACAAGGGTTATATTAGTTTTGAGAACAAGGATGAACTGGTCATCATCCTCTTGACAGATGGGAAGTTAGAACCCTATACTGAGCCCTTGGGAGAAAATTTCCTTGACAGAATCTACGTGCACTCTATTAGAGACCCTGGGGTAATTGATTCTATAGAAGGAATCATCTAGTTTGAAGATGATTAGTTTATGAGTGATACAACTAGCATAACATGTGATAATTGGGTGTATGGGACTTACGAATTAATTAGGTGATAATTGACAGGATCAGTGATAAGAGTAAAAAAAGTGCGCTCGGTCAAACACCTAGGAGGGAAGAAGATACTAAGTTACTCTGGAGGAGCTAACGCTGATGATTTCTTATGAGAAATAGAGGCTTAGTGAAAAAATGATAATGAAAGAAGAGGTATGCTTAGCTATAACCTACTTGGGACTGTAGCGTGTTTGTGGGAAACACATCATAAGAACCTTCTAGAATAGTGTGAGGTGAGAACCACATTCTTTGTTAGGTTTTTAAGAAGTAATACGCCCACTGTCATACAAGGCTGCCATGGTAAAGAACCTACCTCGTGTCATATCCAAGCATTTGAGAATTCTTGGATGGAAGGCGCGGAAGCTTTACCACCTTCGCTATGGGTGCATAAGTTATATTCCACCTTATAGGGTTATGCACGTGCATGGTACATTCACTCGAAAATGCAACATCATATAGGGAATTGACAGGATTTGGTGGCTGATCTCATTCAATATTTCGAGTATCAGAGTACAAAGCTATCAGTGGATAAGGAATTACATGTGGTCAAGCACATTACAATGGGAGATAGTGCTATGGTAGAATATAGGATACTTGAGCTATTAGGTGAACTTGGTTTGGAGATGTGTTTTGAGGAGGAAGAACCAGAAGAGACACAACTTGAGCACGCATGCATTGAAAAGGAAAAAGGAAAAATGGTCTATGTGATAGATGGTGAAGAAATGGAGAGTCTGGATGTAAACCATTCTGAAGGTATGCACGAAGTTAAGGATAAAACTGATGAGCAAGTGTGCACCTACCATGAACTCTTGAAGACAAATAAGGTTAACATTGGTTGAGATGTAGAACCTAAGGAAGATTTCATTGGGGATTATTGGTCAGAGAAAGAGGTTTCTAAGATCATTTAACTTTTACATGAGTTTCAGGATCTATTCCCACATGGGTACCATGAGCTCAAAGGTTTTCACCAATCCTTGGGGGAAATGAGGATCATGTTTAAGGAAGGTGCGTGACCAATTCAGAAGAGACTGTATCGGATGAATCCAACCTTGTGCATATGGGTCAAGGAGGAGATAGACAATATGATAGCATCAAGAATCATTGAGGTTGTGGAGGAATCATAATGGGTGAGTCCAATGGTCATAAGCATTAAGAAGGATGGAAGGATAAGGATCTATGTTTATTACATGGACTTGAATGTAGTGTGTGTCATTGACCCTTTTCCAACCCCCTTCACTGAAGAAATTTTGGAAGGAGTAAGCGGGCGTGAGGTCTATTATTTCACGAATGGGTACTTGAGGTAAAACCAAGTTAAAATTCCAAAGGAAGACCAAGAGAAGAAAAATTTTGGCACTGAATGGGGAATTTCTACCTACACAGTCATGCCTTTTGGGCTAAAGAATGTGCCTATTGTGTTCTTGTGCATCATGGTAAAAGCTTTCCAGGACTTCATCCATAAATTTCTTCAAGTCTACCTAGATGACTGGACTGTGTATGGGCTAGTAAAATACCATTGTGACAATTTGAGGCTGATGTTTGAGAGATGTCAGTAGTTGAGGATATCCCTCAACATTAAGAAATGTGTCTTTGTTACTCCATTTGGAACCCTGTAGGGGCATATTATATGCAAGGAAGGCTTTTTGGTGGATCCCACCAAGGTGGAAATTATTCTAGGATTGGGGGAGCCTACCAATAAAAGCATAGTGTGTGGATTCCTTGGGAATACGGGGTACTACAAAAAAATTATTAAGGGATATGCCAAGATTGCCACACCCTTGGAGGAATTAATTAAACACAAGAGTGACTTTCATTGGGGAGAGGTGCAGTAAAGGGCACGTAACAATTTGAAGGATAGGCTTGTTACTGCACCCATATTATGCTTCCATTCATGGGATACGCCCTTCCATGTGCATGTTGATTCCTCAGAAATAACCATTGGAGTAGTACTAGCACAACCTAGTGAGGGGATTGTTGATCACCCCTTGTGTTTTTCCAGTAGGAAGTTGACACCGACAGAACAAAATTACACAACTTTTGAGCATGAGGCATTGTCAATGATCTATGCACTACATAAGTTCAAGCAGTACCTGTTGGAAACACAATTCATATTCTACACAGACCACATGGCACTGAAGTATTTGGTAAAAAATCCCATTCTACAAGGAAGCATATGTCGTTAGGTCCTATTATTTCGATAATAGGAGTTTTTAGTTGTGGTAAAACCAAGAAAGAGTAATTCAGGACCTGATCATTTATCAATAATTGACTCAGGGGATGATGTGCAGAGGATTAAATATACCATGTCAGATGCACAACTATTTAGGTTATAGCACATACCCTTTGACTTAGAAGATATTGCAGTGTTTCTTAAAATGGGTGTGGTGCCAGAAGCAATGAAAGATTTGGAGAGAAATCAGTTGGTTAAACGTGATGCACCTTACATGTTGATTAGTGGAAATTTGTACAAGTTAGGATATGGTGAGGTTTTGCAATGATGCATATTAGAACACGAGTGCATTACAATCATGGAGGAAGTGCATGGTGGGATTGCAAGAGGACACTATGTAGTAAATGTAACCACACGGAAGATTCTACTTGCAAGGATTTGGTGGGAAAGTATCTACTAGGATTGTATTGAGTTTTGCAAGGCATGTGACCATTTCTAGCACCTTGGAAAACCTGGAAGGAGGGATGAAATGCCATTGCGACCAATATCCAGCGTTAAACCATTTGAAAAATGGGAGATTGGCTTTCTTAGACCAATATCACCTGTCGCATGAAGGACTGGCTCGCATTACATCATCACTTGCACTGATTACTTGACAAGATGGGAAGAGGTAGCACCTACAAAGGATTACACAATAACGACAACAGCTAGATTCTTATGGGAGAACATAATTAGCAGGTATGGATTTCCTTTAAGCTTGACCTGTGATAGGGGTACACATTTTATGAATGAGATGGTCAGGATTTTATTCAAAGATTTTATGGTGACCCATCACAAGACCACCCCTTATCACCCGCAAGTGAATGGGTTTGCTGAAGAATTTAATAAGATACTAAGTCACACATTAACTAATATTTGTGACATTAGCAGAAAAGATTGGGATGACAAGGTGTTAGCCATTCTATGGGCATATAGGACAACCTACAACATATTGAACAATGCCACACCATTTCAATTGGTGTTTGGAGTGGAGGATATTTTTTTTGGTTGAATTTAGGCTACCATCACTGCGTATAACGCACATGCAAGAGGATTGGACTGATGAAAAAGTGCTCGAATGAAATAATTGATAAGTTAATGCAGCTAGATGAAAGGTACAATCACTTTCTAGATAAAGTCAAAATATAGAAAATGCATGAGAAAAATCATGACATGATCGTCATATTAAAAACAAATAATTTGAGGTTGGGAAGATGGTTTTTTTATATGACTCTAAGTTTCTGCGCCATCCTGGAAAGTTAAAAGTCCATTGGTTGGGACCATACATCATCTCATGCATCCCTTGATTTAAGCGCTTTCCAGTTACAAGTGCACTGAATGGGATGAGACTACCAGGTCATTTTAATGGGAGTAGGCTGAAATCCCTATTATTAATAAGTCTTCCTTGTGTTTGTAAATAAGGCATAGTATTACTAGTTAGTCTAGGATTTCCCTTAATGCATTTTCTTTTTCTTGTGTTTCCCCTTCTCGTTTCTTGTTCATTTCTGTTGTGTTGTTTTGCACACATTATGTACGCCGGTAACCACATTAATTTCTAAGGTTATGTATGCATAGAGGACCCACACATTTGTTTTTAGTATGGGGTGGAGTAGAATGAAAAGTAGAAAGAAGCTGGTATTAGTTATGATGGCTCGGATTGAAAGATCAAAAACACGTAAGGTTGAAGACCACATGGGGAAACAGTGGAAAAAAAATTGTTGGTGTCAAGAAGGCTTTAACAAAGACCACGTACAAAGGATAAGAAGCGTATGAACAACATGAGGTAGGTGAAGGAAAAAATCAAGGTCGATAGAAGAAGTGCCTTTGGCACTGATAGATGCACGCGTGTAAGATTCTTCAGTCAGTAAGGACATTTTGTGCGCTATAAGGTTGTAGAGGGTTCTTTCGCATAGGACTTGGCACGTGGGTAAAGGTGCTTAAGATCAGATTTAGTGGAAAAAAGTGACATTTAATGCTACAGTACGTTGGTAGGTGGAATATCATTTATTATGGGAGATAAGAACAAATAGCTATAAGTAAAGTGTTGGGAACATTATTATTTACCTTGCTATTTTGAGATTGAAGAGCTCTTGGCAAAATAGGGCATGCATGAAGAAAAATTTATGTGCGAATGAAAGAAGAGTGAAAATATGAAGTGTGTGACTAGGGTGATATGCGAACCAAGAGTGGAAGGAGTACACGGGTGTAGGGAAGAAGGTTTTAGATGGAATATGCTCATCTTGTGGAAGAGGTTTCTAGATTACGGATTTTGTAGCTAGGGCATGAGAATAGAAGGATTATTTTGTGGAGTTGATCCATAGATTTGAGAAAAGTGAGGAAGGAGAGCAATGAGTTTTATTATTTTAACCCAATAAGAAGATGACACCAAAGAAGGTGATTATTTCACCTAAGAAGGGAAAGGGAAAAGGAAAACATACTACCCGCCACTAATTTCAATGAAGAATGGTATGTGCAGAGATGCAATACCCTAGATGGGGTGTTACTTGGGTAATAATGGGTATCCCATCTGAGAAAGATGGCCGTGATGCAACTATAATCATCACACAAGTACCACAGAGAAGGAAATGGTGTTAGAACTGGTTCATCCAATGGATAAGAGGACACTATAAGGGATGCCAATATACAATCAATGAGGTGAAAGTAAAATTGGAGAAGGCTGGGCTAATATAACTGATTTGAGTTTCCCTATTTTGGAAAGCTCAAGAAATTGTATACCAATGCTTGATGTCACATGTGCAAAAGGACCATTTCTAATTTATGCGATCGTAAAATGTGCATAACTCCCTAGCTCATCTCTATAGTTTACTAGTGTTATCTATGAAGGGGATTCGTTAGATGATGACCTAGAGGATAACGATAAGCTATTAAGAAGGCCGTGGAGGAGTATGATTATAAAAAGTGTTCGCGTTACTTCAATATGTCCAATATCCCTAACCCTATGATGAGAATGGCCGTGCATGCCTAGTAAACAAGCTGAATGGTCAAGAGAGGTGGACATGCAAATAAAAAAGGCATGGTTGAATTTATGACTAGAAAATTTTAGAAGGGACCATCTATAACATCTGTCTTCCTATATTACAAAAGAGATCATCAACGTCACGCAAGAAGGAGAGAAGATAATGTTCGAAAATGTTCTTCTCACCATCATCTTCTTGGAAATTGGAGTGCCTGATGGGCCAAAGAAGTTCATATGGGAGTATCCAGATGAATATCCCTCCCCCACAAAGTGGTTTGAGAAATACACATGTGACACCATGATGGCCGCCCACAAGGCATGCCTCGAGAAATGGTACAAGTGAATACGCGATGCATAAACAGAGGCTGAGTGGAGGATACCTGATCAGTTGCCAACACTAGTAGAGTGGAGAAGCTAAGTTCGCTACCTATAAACATTTATACATTAGTAGATTCACTCTGTTATATGGGACCAAGAGTTCATGGTGTAAATTACCCTTCTCCTTCACCGTGCAATATTTCCAAGCAGTGGCAAATCACTTCAAGGAAGATAAATTACTAGGGTTTGACTTTAGACAAGGTGTATTAGGACCCACTATGATTTTTTAAGGAAGCTGGTATATCCAAAGAAGTGCACGCTTATGTGGAGAAGTATGTCTCCCATGAAGTGCGTACATGATAAAACCCTTGACATTGTCAATTGCTAGAAGAGCCGCAACAAGAATATACTTATGCATTAGGCCCAAATATGAAAAGGAAACTTACTTGGAGAATGATGTCTCCATCCTAGAGGATCCCACTAGTAGGAAGAAGGTTGTGGTCAAAGAAGACGGAAAGGGAAGATACCTTAGAGAAAAAGGTGCCAGAGAATAAATCACCAAGTGTGCACACAACACAATCTGTGGGCGTGCCGGAGTCAGGTGCCAAGCCAAGTACATATGACGCATAGGAAGATGTCTCCCATCAAGGAGTAGGAAAAGAAACATCTGTGGAAGAGGTGAAAGAATAAGAGAGATTCTCCTAGAACAGGAATCACCTACTGAGGAAGAGGAAGAATCCCCATCTAGGAAGAATTAGAATGGTAGTGGGGAAGGCAGACTTAGAGGATACGGAGAGCTTGGAGGCCTGCAAGGGAGAAAGAGATGAATGATGAGGATGAAGAATTTAAAGAATCATCCCATGTATGATGTACATAACTCAAAGGAAGAGATTAAGTGAGGGAAAGGGTGGATAAGAACAAAGGTGCTCAAGGAAAAAGGGAGAGTGAAGAAGTAAATACTAAGGGATTTCAGAGAATGCCTAGCCTCACTAAGGAGCAGATAGAGGAGGCCGAAGAAAGAGAAGTAGTGGGACATAATAGAGAAGTTAGTTAAGCAAGAAGTGGAGCAGAACACATATGAGGTACTCAAGTGAGATATAAGAAGAGGGCAAAGGGAAGGAGTACCCTAGAGAAGCATGGGTGAAGATCCCAGGTTAGTGGTGAAATTTCCAAAGGTTGCGTGCACAAGAGGGAAGATACATGGTAGTAGAAAAAGGTGCCAGAGAATGTGTTATCATTCAAGTGATGCTACACAACACAATTCTGTGGGCATGTTGCCGGAGTCACCGTGCCAAGCCAAGTACATATGAAAACGTTATGTAGGAAGTATGTCTCCCATGTGGACAATCCTGAGATCCAATTTAACCAAGAAACACGTGGATGAGAGTGCCGGAGACCAGAAGGTATAGAAGATTGCTCCTAGAAAGGAATCACCTACTGAGTTGTCTGAGGAAGAAATCCCCATCTATGTGAAGAATTAGAAGGTTTCAATAGAGGTTGAAGGAAAGACTCTTTTAGAGGATATAGATTGAGCTTGAGAGGCCTGCAAGGGAGAAAGAGATGAATATGAGGATGAAGAAGTAAAGAATCATCCCATGTAAATGATGTACATAACTCTAATCAGTGAAGAGAGAAGGTGCAAGGGGAAGGGTGGATAAGGAAGAAGGTGCTCAAGGTATATAAAGGGAGAGTGAAGGAGTAAATACTAATTCTATTGTCTTAGGAAGCACCCAGACCTCACTACCACCTGAGCAGATAGTAGGAGGCCGAAGACTTGAGAAGTAGCTGGGAATACCTAGACTCACAGTTAGTGGAGCAAGAAGTGGAGCAGAGCCAAAGGTCTTGTGGTAAAGAAGAGGGAGAAGTGGAAGATACACCTAGGAGAAAGAGAAAAATTTGAAGGTTGTGGTAAAGATAGTTGCTCGGGAAAGGGAAGATACCTTGCCAGATGAAAAGGTGCCAGAGACATAAATCAGCTGAAGTGTGCACACAACACAATCTGTGGGCGTAGCCGGAGATCAGAGTGGTAAGCCATAGTACATACTGACCCATGAGGAAGATGTCTCCCATCAAGGAGTTTCAGGAAAAGAATACACGTGGAAGAGGTGAAAGAATAAGATAGATTCTCCTAGACAAGGTAGAGAAGAAGTTAGAAACCTACTAGAGACCCTGAGAGGAAGAATCCCCATCTAGATGAAGGAATTAGATCCTCAGGTCACTCGTAGGATGCATGTGTTGCATGACCTTAGCAGGATAGTTAGAGAGCATTGTTGATAGGCCTGCAAGGGAGAATGGTTATGAACTATGAGCTTTGAAGAAGTAAAGCGTCATCCATAGTATGACCTTGTACATACACATCAAAGGAAGAGGAGAAGTGCCTAGGAGGATATTGAGGTGGATATAGAAGAAGGACGGATCATTGGTCAACAATAGGGAGATTCTGAAGAAGTCCCCATACTTTAATTCTTCCATTTCTCATTCTTTATTCTTTAGTCCCTAGCCATTCTTTACTCTAAGGAGCAGGATGTTAGAGGACGGCCGAAGAAAGATTAGTGTGGGGTGATGTTGGGCCTCAGAGTAATGACTAAGTCCCAAAGGGCGCATGCACACATGGGAGCAATGAAGAATATGGGAGCACGGGGAAAAGCACTGAGGACATAGGATTTAAGGAGGATATAATAGAAACCACGATGCGTGTAGGGAAGAGAATATGGATTTCAGAACTGTGTGGAGATTCCAGTCTTTCCAAGCGGCACTTGAGGATTTCCAAATTGACCTGACGTAGGCATGCAAGAGTGAAAGAATGTGGTAACCTAGCTACATGGTGGTCAAGGGAATGGGTTATATCCATGTATCTAAACAAATTTCTAAAGCACATGATTACAAACAGTGGGGATCACCGATGCCGACAGAACCATGCTCCATTGGAGAACCACCTTCACATTTGAGGAACTGAAGGGGCATACTTCCGCGAAGGCATGGTGATGGATGTTAATCTTGGGCTTTATAGAGATTCCCATGTCAGATGAACCTAAGTTGAAAGTTAAGGAGAGAGGATCATTCTGGATGAGAGCATCATCAATGGAGAACAAAGGTATAAAACTGCCATGGTGAGTGATCAACCAGTTTTCATAATAAGTGATGTCTATAATAGCACTCAAAAGAGGTTTCTAGTTGAAGTTGAGGTCAATAATTTTTGAGGAGGATATGAAAGGGTGAGCATATCCTAAGGGAAGGGGAATTTGCTAGAATTTTTGAAAAAGAAGATCTCATTGGAATAGATAAAGGATATGAAGCAAGAGGAACTGATATCATTCGTCAAAGTTCCAAGAGGCATTTGAGGCTAAACGTGACCTGAAAAGGCATACTTAGTGCATGAGGTGATAGCTTAGTGAAAAGGTAGTCAAGGAATGAATAATCCATGCATGGATATTGTCCTGAAGACATCCATTGTAACTTAGCACCGATCTCGATAACACGTATTTTTTCAACCTTGCTAATGATTAGAGAACCACCTTGACACTTGACAACTGATCCTGCTACTTCATGGAGAGGCAACCTGGTCACTTTGGAATCAATATAAGATATTTATTGATCATGCTCGCATAGGAGAAAAGAGGAAGAAGCTAGAGAGGACCATTGTGGAGATAGTTGCTCGGTACACTCAAGGGATCCTTGAAAATGTAAGAGGCCACCACATAGATAGCTAAAAGCTATAAGCTATAACAGAATAGGTGAAGCTTTGCTATAGAAATGAGATAGAAGATTCTAGGGGTTGGGGTTCTCATTATAGGGACTATAGGAATGTTAACATATCTAGGGGAATGGGTCTAATAAATTTTTGTAATAGGGAAGAATAGCTAGAGACTTCTGATGCATGAGTCATGATATATTGGTCACGATATGACCCTTTTGGATGTAATGTGGTTACTAAACTATGATCAACATGAATATATGGTTTTGATCTAAATATAATGTTCATGTGTGTAAACCCTAGTGCATTTTTATTTATGTTATGGATCAGATCTACTATCTGTATTATGTTACTTTTGTTATCTGAATGGGTATGTTGGTGTAATGACTCATCTTATGATTTCAAAATATATGCATGATAATATAATTTTTTGCACTTAATCTGTCATCAATGACAAACATCTTCTCACTAAATTCTCACATAAATGAGGGGCTCGACACCCGCATGCACTCAGGTGAGGGACCAACGCCCATTGGGTGATAGGCCAACACGCAAGGGATTAGAAGGTTATTCTAAGGGAATAAAAATTGACCACATGGTTCAACACCAACCTCATATATAAAAATTATATCTTTTATAAACATAACTCACCTAACCTTTTTGTCCTACCATTTCATGAATCTTCACTTTCAAAAATTGAGGACTTTTCACATACCAAGGAAGTAAAGAAGTTCACAATTGTAACTTTCTTCAAGGTCATCATAGTTTGTGTCATATTTCAGTTAAGTCTTGATCATTTACAAATACTTTCAAGATCTTTTAAACATCAGGACAGACATCCCAACATGACCCTTGACATTAAACATAAGTGACTTTTCAAACTAACATATTTTTCCATACGTATAAGAAGATGAGGAACCATTTCAAATGAAACTTACATAAGTTGTGATGACTAGTTGATGAATGTGATTTAAGATATAGTCTCTAGTTTTTTAAGTACCCACAAGATCCGTCGATGTTCATGATTAGAAAACAAGGCTTTTCATATCCTTGACCTTCTATTTGTATTGACGACAACTTCTTTCAACCTATTTTTTAATTGTCATTCATGTAATTTGGTGAATGTAGATTCAAAACCAAGGTATCATAATTACTTTAAAAATTATAAAATTATTTAAGATGCATTATAGTCTCCTAATACTCACAAGACAACCTTTAAAACTATATTTTAGATTATTTTGTTTCACTTATAGGCCTGAGATGGATGTTTGAGAAAGCAGTTGAAATTGACACCATATGTGCTTTACAAAGAGCATTTTTGATAAAAAAATTGCAGGTGTTTTCACACCAATATGAGCTTACCTTCCACACATCACCAATTGGAGTCTCCTCTTTAATTAACATCAATATTTTCAATCATAGAGATATGTTTCTCAATGCATAGTTTGGAAGAACTTGAAATCAATAAGAGAATATTGTGTGAGTATGTAGAAGACAAGTTTTAATTGTTGTCACAACTTATAAAGACACTTTGTGTACTTTAAATCATGTTCAAATGATAAGACCTTGCAAATAAATCCTATTTCCTCCTTAACTTAGAAAGAGAAGAGTGAGTCCAGATTCTATGAGCAGACTTTGTATCTTTCACATTTGAGCAGATTGATGCAACATTACTAACAATTTTTCCTCTAAAGTCACATTTAGAGAATGAATAAAATGACTTTGTATCCACTTAGTTCTTCAATTGCTTCATTCCATAGTTGAGAGAGCATGTTTTGCAAGATCTTTAAAATAGAATGAGTTATGGTTTTAAGTTCCAAACCCTACTTCATTGTTTGATTGCTCAGAACATTTCATACTTTAATTTTTCAATGAATAACCCCATGATCACTTTAATGGATTAAATTACTACATATTTCAGGAACTCATTATCATGAAGTAAAAGGATATGACCAAGATTCTAGAGAAACATTCCTTCAAGATATCACAATTTTCACCATTCTTGGCATCTAAAGCACAACTTTTGAGAATGTCCTTTCTTTGAACAGGGTCCACTTGGTTGTCATTACAAAATGTTATAAGTTGATCATGAAAATTATACACTTTGGGACTAAGTTCCAATAATAATTAAAAACACTACAGGGCAATCTAATATTGTATCCTTCTTATTATCAACCTCTCATTTAAGGAGATCATCTTGTGGAAGAAACTTCTTCATAAAAATCATATGTATTTCCTCCACCAACTCGAGTTTCAAGTTTTAAAGAAAGGTTTGCAATCATAACACAGAGTACAATTTTCTAGACAAGAGTTGTATAGAGGTTATTAGAGACAATGAGCTTTGTATTTCAAATCATTACAAGAACACACCAAGGGCTCCAATCATTCACTGAGGACATATAGAATATTTACATTGCATTTTCCACCTAATCATAAGATTTTAACACAAACACAATGAATGTACCTTTACAACACCATGAATGAAAATACACCTCTTGCAACAGCTGAGTTGGAATTGTTCAAAAACATATGATTGAATACCAAAAATACCACCATTTTGACATGGAGTGAATATTTTACACATATGAGATGTTGTACTATCTTGAAAAAATCATTTGGATTCAAAACAACTCATTTTGTGCCTACTGCTTCAAGGAGGCTTGAGGAGAGGGAAACCCTATTAGAAAAATGAATAGAAATTCTATGTTTCTTAACCAATTTCTCTCAAAAAAATTGATAAATTTAAGTCTTGTAGTTCTCTTTCAAAATTCCTTCTATGATTTATCCGAAGGATGCTAAGAAGACAGGGTGACCAGATTGCATTCCACAAGAAACCAATTTTAGTAAAACTTGAACAACTTCCACAATCCTATTCAAAACTTAATGAAACTTGAAATGAAGTAATAAAAAACATCTCTCCACATGATCCATATCTGGTTATATCATAAATATACCTTTACATCCTATACGAATCTCATTTGTTTAACCATTCCTTGTTAGTCCTCAAAGGTAGTTTTGGTGAGAATTTGAATTTTTACTCTGGAAGCTAAAGTAAGCCCTGTTAGTTCTCATACATACCATAGGGAGTGTTCTTATGATTATACCATGCTTACCTAGGATTTTCATGAACTTCATTGAGCTCTTACACCTCACCAAGCTCTATAAATAGACCTAAATTAATCGATTACATCTGTAACTCCCAACACTAGACTTGATGGTCACTCTAAAATATCTTGCACATGCTAAAGAAATCATTTCGGACCTATAGAAAACTTGATTCTAGAAAGCCAACCATCTTCATATGTCTAGTTAGCTCCAACCTCACTAACCAAGCCTATAACACCCTAAAGTTTCCCTGGATAACAAAGAAACCATCATGTGACCACTATGTGGACTTCAACCACCATTGATAGGGAGCTACCAATCAACCTTCATGCCCCTTACTGATCCTCACTTCACTACTCACACCTTTTCCATTAATTTCACCTGACATTAATGAAAAAACCAATGCATTATGGTTCAATATGTAAGACTAGAAAGAAGAAAAGAGATGAAGCAAAAAGGCCAAAAGGTTTTTAAATAGTAGTTTTATTTCTTAGGTATCATGTATATATTAGTATGCTTTAGGACCTAGAAATGTACCCAAGTGCATAGATTTTGTGTCTACATTTTCCCCCACTTTATGTTGTTGAGTGAATACTCGATAGCATAAAGTAGATAAAAGATGCATACCTTGTGATCCTATAGAGAAGAGTGTTGCCAATAGCATGCTGAGTAGACAAATGAAGCATGAAGTGGTTGTAATGTGACGTGTAGAGACTAGATAAAGGAATTAAACCCTAGGGGTGAAGCATATACGTAGTAGTGTGCCATTGGAGCTTGTTTTTACTGATGTGAGCTGCTTCTTGTTACGTATTAGGGACAAACCTGCAAAAGAAGATCGAGAAAGTAGTCAAAGTTTTGTATGTGAAAAATCAAAGTAATGTATGTATAAGTAAGTAAAAAGTGTGTAAAAGAAAGAATGCACCTGATGTGTAAGAGAGTATGAGATAGAAAATTTTCATGTTTTCTTAGAGATGCTGGATTTGAATACCGATGGTGAGGTTTTTGGGAGGTCTCCTACCAAGAGCAAGTTTTTTGGGTGATCCCACACCAAGGGAAAGTTTTTTTTGGGTGATCTTATGCCAAGAGCGATATTTTTTGGTGATCTCATGCCAAGAGAAGAGTCTTGGGGAGAGAGGTATGGTTTTTATCTCCTTCCATGTTGTTTCCTAAGAAGCACCATTATAGATGGTATGTTCCTGATTTATAACATGTTATTCATGTTGTTCCTGTTGTAAGTGATTGTAATTGATTGAATATATTTTGTAACTCAAGGAAATTTCCTAATACTAGAGAAATGGAAACTATGTTGAGCTGAGAAATTAATTTTTTTTTCACATAGGACACAAGCACTAAGGGGAGACATGAGTGCCCACCACTACTATCCAGGACTGGGTGTTATTATCTGCTTTGTGCTTTGGGTCCAAGTTTTATTTTGGGCCGATCTATAACTGTGTGCCTGTGTCAAGTTTTTTTGGGTGATCTCACACCAAGGGAAAGTTTGTTTTGGGCGATCTTATGCCAAGAGCGAGATTTTTTGGTGATCTCATGCCAAGAGAAGAATCTTGGAGAGAGAGGTATGGTTTTTATCTCCTTCCATGATGTTTCCTAATAAGCACCATTGTAGATGGTATGTTCCTTATTTATAACACGTTATTCATGTTGTTCATGTTGTAACTGATTGTAATTGATTGAATGTATTTTGTAACTGGAGGAAATTTCCTTCTACTAGAGAAATGGAAACTATTTTGAACTAAGAAATTAATTTTTTTTTCACATAGGACACAAGCACTAAGGGGAGACATGAGTGCCCACCACTACTATCTAGGACTAGGTGTTATTGTCTGCTTTGTGCTTTGGGTCCAAGTTTTATTTTGGACTGATCTATGACTGTGTGCCTGTGTCAATTCTATACTATGTTATGTTGTTCTGAAGCTTTGAGATGATGTAAGGGTGACTTGTTCACCCAATATATGCCCCATAATTTAGGGTGCATGTGAATATTGTAGGAGAATATGGCCCAAATGAAAGGACCTGGAGTTAATATGCATATCTGAGAGTGGATACCTACAGGGGGTAGGGGATGTGTATGGTAGAAACCAAGGAACATGCAAAAAGAGAGGCTAGTAACAAGTGTTAGTTATAAAATAGCTAGCACATTAGGTTCACTAAATGATTTATTTTAAATAGAATTAAATCTAATTTGAGAGTAAGTACTATAACTAATGATATACAAGTGATAATGTACAGTAATGGAGAAGCAACAAGCATGCAATAATATGACACCCTAAGCACTAGACAAAGAGGATGTGACTTTGTTGATTTTTGAGTGATCTGGAAGTGATTTGAGCTAGGAAATTGCTGGAATAGAATAGGAAGAGTGATGTCAGGCACAGTGAGAGTTTCAGAACTTAGAGATGTGCAGGAAAGAAGTGCCCACATGAGGATAGGAGCATTTAGGCACTAGTGATTGATCTGGGTACTAATGACTGCTCAGATGTTCATCTTATGTCCTTTTCTAGGATAGAAGAGCTTTGTTATTGGTCCTCTTTTATCACTCTAGTTTTTCTCCAATGACATCGGTCGTACCTCTAACTTATAAAATAGATAACTAGCTGCACATACCCACAAACCACATCAAACCTGTTGACAAAAATATGCCCCCGCGCTCATATTTATGGCCAACTCCTTTCTTCCCCTTATCTTGTGCCTCAGTCTCCATTTTTTGATTTTCAGGCACTCAAAAGTTTCTGGAAGTGGCACCATTGGATAGAGCTTTTTATTAGCTTTCCAGAAAGGTAAAATTTTCCCCCTAACTCCTCATATTTTTCAAGTTACGGCTCGGCGGAGTTTTTGTGGGAAATTTTCCCCTAGCAGGCCCGCAGCTAATTGGAAGCCACCACGTGTCCTTGAAAGTGGCGGAGAGTGGAGGAAAACTTGGAAAAATTCCAAGTTTTGGACAAATTTGCAAAAGGAAAATTTTTGGCCCGCGGCCCCGCCGGCGAATCAGAATGCGCCACGTGTCAGGCGGGAGTAGGGTAAAAAATTCGCTAAGTGTTGGCGCATGGGAGATTTTTTGCAAATTTGGCCCGCAACCAATGAGGTGCTTCCACGTGTCCCAGGGGGGACGGCGGGTGTCGGGGGAAAACATCAGATTTTTGGCCAAGTTTTGGTCAAAAAGGTCAAAATGGAAGGATTGGCCCACATGGCCCGCGAGCCAATAAAACATCGCCACGTGTCCTCACCATTGGTCTCGGCGTCGACACAAGGAAATCGGGTTTCCGAGGCGGAAAAAAAAGTCAGAAAAACAAGTCGGGAAAACAAGGAAGGAAAACATGTCAGGTGGCTTTCAAAACTCTACACAAAGGGATATGTCGTCGGGTCGTCAAAACCCGACGCACAAAGCAAATCAGGTTTTCGGGTCGGGTTTGCACGTCGAAGAAGCATGTCGGGAGCCCGCCAAATCCCGACACCAAAAGACATGTCGCAAGGGGTAGAAAACCCGACACATAGAGGAAATCGGGTTTCGGGGGCGGAACGACATGGCGCAACGAATACATGTCGGGGGGTCTTCAAAACTCGATAGCAAGGGAATTCGGGTTTCGGGATCGGGAAAACACGCCGGAAGAGCATGGAAAGGAAGCATGTCGAGCCAGTTTCCAAGCCTGATGCTAATGCACGAGGAAGTTCCAAACCCGACATGCGTTGGGGATCTCATCTGCCACCATGGTTGTTGAGGAATTGAATGCAGTTTTGGAGGTGGTTGGGGCAGTTCGAATTCCTCTCTTCTCCCTCTCTTTTCTTCCATATAAAATGTAAGGAGGGGGCTGTTTTTAAAAGGTCGAACATTTTTTGTTTTGTGCCTCCTCCCTTCTTCTCTTTGGCAGGTGGAGTTGTGGAGCTCAAGCCTCCCACATGGACTGTAATGCCGTTTTTTGCCTCTTGGCCTTTGCGATGTACTGTATCGACCCTTGAGCAATATATGTGTCTATGATTGAACTTAAATCCTCTCATGTATTCATTGTTGTCATTTTCGATCTCTTGTTGCATTTTGGCTACCTGTGCATGGTGTTGTGTTACATCTGTATGGTCTGTGTTTAATTTGGCAAAACATATGTTCTTCATTCCTCGGTGCATCACCCCCTTAGCTTAGGTTTGTTTTTATGCATTTCTCTCTTCCTGTCTCCTTGGTAGTTAGATTAGGTTTTTTGGGTAAACCTCTGCGTTTCATTGGTGCATCTGAACAGAGGAATAGGAGCCGGCCTTCATCCGGAGAGCTTTTCCGATTTCGCAAGGTCCCACACTTGGGAAAAGCTCCATGTTGTGCAGTCACACTGAGATTCTCAACCCATCGAGTTGCAGAGTCCCAGGGGTGCTGTGATTTTTTTACTAACAGTTCTGGCATGCTCGGTGGGACCAAGAGGTCATTCCATAAAAAATTTGAAGGAGTTTTCATGAAATTTGCACTAAAAATTTGCAAGTTTTTACAAATTTGAGATTTTGCACCTCCTACCCTGAACCCCGAAATCAATTTTCAAGGGCCTAAACTACTCAAAACGAGTCAAAATTTCACCAGTTGGTAGATCTGACTGTAATCTTCAAAAGGGTATTCTTAGTTTTTTGATACTTTGATTTTTCAAAATTTCAGGTTTTTAGTGATTTAGGGATTTCAGGATCCGAGAGCATCAAAGCAGAAGCAACAGTCATTTCGGGTTTTAGGGGATGCATTGCATGGTCCTAGTCCCGACAGCAATCAAATCGGGTTTTGAGGGATTTCGGACATGTTCCAAGTTCCGACTGTGCTTTTCGGGAATCCGCAGCTGCACAACATGACATGAGTTCCGAACTGAAGATTGCATTTCTCCGGGTCTTTCAAATTTTAAATCTCGATTTCGATATTGTCAAGTTTGGTGTGTAACTTGGCAACATCCAGCCTTTTAGAGGCATTTTCAAAAAACACATCTGGCGACTCCACCTGATCAGCAACCCATTTCTCTGAGTTACAGACCCGTTCGCATCCATTTCCACCCATCTTTCTTTCCATCTCTTTCATTCTTTTCCATTCCATGAAGTTGTGCAACCATGACTTCATTTCCATCATGGAATCCACATCAACAGCAGCAATATATCACACCTCCAACATGTTTTACAAATCCTCCAAATCAGCATTTTGGTCAAGTTCAGGATCAACATGCATACCCATATGAGCAGCAATGCCAAAATCAGTTTAGCTATGGAGCTTTCCAAGAGCAAGGGTACGCATGCAATGAAGACAATGAAGAAGAAAATGCAGATCTGCTGGAGAAAATCCAAACGATGGAGGTGAACATGGTGCAATCTAGGGCTCAGGTACAAATGAAAGCATTTGGAATTGGTTGCAGAGCACCTTGTCCATGGGTGGGACCTTTTCCAAGGCATTACAGCTCTCAAGAGAAGTTAGACTTCATGATTGCAACACTGCCATTACTTACAAGGTGGATTGAAGGAATAGAGGTGTATGAGAGAAGTATTCTGCAACCTTGTCAATGGGTAAGCACACCACCTCATACTCTTTCTTTTCCTTCTTCTCAATCTATATCATTTCAGCAGTGTCAAGTTTTAAACTCACCATCTGCTGCCCTAAATGTTGAATCCATCCCTCTACCCCCTAGTCTTCCATCCCATCTCAGTTTTTCTGCCCTCTTCTCTTCCAAATCCAAACCCCTTCCACAAGAGCTAAATGAAACACCCCCTCCTCCAAAGAAACAAGAGGTTTCACTGCCTCCACCACCACAAAAATTTGTAAAATCAGTTGAGTTTCAACCCATTCCTCCTTTTGCATTCCCAATCCCATGTGGGGAAGAAGAAATTGAAAAAATCAGTCGGCAAGGACAGCAAGAGGAAGAGCCAGGAAAAGGAAAAATGATTAAGAGCTTAGTAAGTTTGGCTCTTAAATTTGGAATTGAAAAGATCCCTTTGCTGGTAAAGCTTACAGAAGAGGCTAAGGTTGAACAAACGGTGGTTAAAACTGATTTTGTGGCAGCAGAAGAAGAGCAAAAGGAAGAAAGCTCCGAAGAAGATCTTGCAGCCCCAACTTGTCCTCTAGAGCAGCAGATTGAAGAGTTTGACTTAAAATACTTCATGCTAGAGGAAGAGTTATATCAAGAGCAAGATTCCCTTCGAGTAATAGAGGAGGGAGAAGCTGCTCCAAAGGCAAAAAAAGAGGAGCACATCCTAGTTGTGTAGGAGAAAAGTGCAGATCCAAGGGCTTTGAGCACAAAGCAGGCTACAGGAGAACCTTCAGTTCTTCATTCTACTTCACCTCTCCCAAGTTCTAGTACTGAAGAGGAGTTTGATCTCTCAAACTCAATATTGGAGAGTGAAGGAAACCATGGTGGTCAAGTTGCAGATCAAGAGAACATCATGGGAGAAGTTGAACACGAGTAGTAAGACAGCAATGAGGTAGTTTACCTGTCAGATTTGGAGGACTGTTTTGATGGAGAAGAGCTGGTTGAGTTTTCACCATTCTCTCTTTCATCATCCACATTCCAAACACCAGAGTCTGCTGTCATGAAGGAGAGCGTTCATTTGCAGCAGCCTGCATCTTACAACAACTCTTTGGGAGCAGGATTGGAAGATTTTAATCTTCCATGTTCTTCATTGGAGGAAGGGAAAGGACAGAAGAATTCCACCATTTCTTCCACGTCATCCATCTCGGAGGGTCTACAATAGAACTCCATTTTTTGAGTTGAAAATCAGAGCTATGGACATATCAAACGGACCATACCTTGCCCAATCAGGTATTTGGCTTCATTGGAGCCAAAGGAGAAGCCACAATCGGTCATGCTCACTTCTGGGCATGAGGATGAGCTACAAAGTACCAAGGATCAGCTGCCATACCTTTTCAACTCAAATGCAGAGCAACTAAAAGAGGTATTAGAGTTTTTAGTTGATACCTTGATGATTTGGATAGAAGACCAACTTCTTGTTGATTTTTCATCCATCCAAACAGCCATGATCAGTGCCAAATCAGTTGCATGGCTGCCAATTTTGAAGAAAGGGAGCTATTTTGCACAACCAGTTGCAGGGTTTGTTTAGCTTGCCTTTGCTTCCAGTTAGAATAGAGTAGGTAGGTTTGCTTTCAGTAGAAGAAGTGCTTGTGCACACTCTGCATGTTCCATTTTTGGGCATGTATGATTTTCAGTTTTGTACATAGTTTTTAGTGTTGCTGGTTTTGCTCTGGCACGGTTCATTTCAGCGGCCTTTTGGTGAGAACAACTCTAAGTCCAATGGGTTTCAAGTGGCTTAGGGGGGAGTTTCAAATTTCAGATCAGTTTCAGGCTTACTTGTGACTCCATGCCCAATGGATGCTTCAGGCAACTGAAATCTTCATCTAGCAGGCAGATGACCCCGCTGAGTCGCCAAATTGTTGACAAAAATATGCCCCCGCGCTCATATTTATGGCCAACTCCTTTCTTCCCCTTATCTTGTGCCTCAGTCTCCATTTTTCAATTTTCAGGCACTCAAAAGTTTCTGGAAGTGGCACCATTGGATAGAGCTTTTTATCAGCTTTCCAGAAAGGTAAAATTTTCCCCCTAACTCCTCATATTTTTCAAGTTATGGCTCGGCGGAGTTTTTGTGGGAAATTTTCCCCTAGCAGGCCCGCAGCCAATTGGAAGCCGCCACGTGTCCTTGAAAGTGGCGGAGAGCGGAGGAAAACTTGGAAAAATTCCAAGTTTTGGACAAATTTGCAAAAGGAAAATTTTTGGCCCGCGGCCCGCCGGTGAATCAGAATGCGCCACGTGTCAGGCGGGAGCAGGGTAAAAAATTCGCTAAGTGTTGGCGCATGGGAGATTTTTTGCAAATTTGGCCCGCAACCAATGAGGTGCTTCCACGTGTCCCAGGGGGGATGGCGGGTGTCGGGGGAAAACATCAGATTTTTGGCCAAGTTTTGGTCAAAAAGGTCAAAATGGAAGGATTGGCCCGCATGGCCCACGAGCCAATAAAACATCACCACGTGTCCTCACCATCGGTCTCAGCGTCGACACAAGGAAATCGGGTTTCCGAGGTGGAAAAACAAGTCGGAAAAACAAGTCGGGAAAACAAGGAAGGAAAACATGTCGGGTGGCTTTCAAAACCCGACACAAAGGGATATGTCGTCGGGTTGTCAAAACCTGACGCACAAAGCAAATCGGGTTTTCGAGTCGGGTTTACACGTCGAAGAAGCATGTCGGGAGCCTGCCAAAGCCCGACACCAAAAGACATGTCGCAAGGGGTAGAAAACCCGACGCACAGAGGAAATCGGGTTTCGGGGGCGGAACGACATGGCGCAACGAATACATGTCGGGGGGTCTTCAAAACCCGACAACAAGGGAATTCGGGTTTCGGGATCGGGAAAACACGCCGGAAGAGCATGGAAAGGAAGCATGTCGAGCCAGTTTCCAAGCCCGATGCTAATGCACGAGGAAGTTCCGAACCCAACAGGCGTTGGGGATCTCATCTGCCACCATGGTTGTTGAGGAATTGAATGCAGTTTTGGAGGTGGTTGGGGCAGTTCGAATTCCTCTCTTCTCCCTCTCTTTTCCTCCATATAAAATGTAAGGACAGGGCTGTTTTTAAAAGGTCGAACATTTTTTGTTTTGTGCCTCCTCCCTTCTTCTCTTTGGCAGGTGGAGTTGTGGAGCTCAAACCTCCCATTTGAAACTGTAATGTACCTTTGCCTCTAGGCATTTTTTGCAGTGTATTGTATCAACCTTCGGAGAAAATAAATGCATGACTGTGGATGTTTCTCAACCCTCTATGTGTTTCATTTTGCATCCTCCTGATCTTTCACTGTGAATATGTTTATCTCTGCATGATATTGCATTCCATTTCTGTGGTCTGTGTTTACATTGGCAAAACATATGTTCTTCATTCCTCGGTGCATCATCTCCTTTGCTTAGGTTTGTTTTTATGCATTTTTCTCTCCCTGTCTCCTTGGTAGTTAGATTAGGTTTTAGTGGACTCTCTGCATTTTATTGGTGCATCTGAACAGAGGAATAGGAGCCGGCCTTCATCCGGAGAGCTTTTCTGATTTCGCAAGGTCCCACACTTGGGAAAAGCTCCATGTTGTGCAATCGCACTGAGATTCTCAACCCATCGAGTTGCAGAGTCCCAAGGGTGCTATGATTCGTCACCAACAAAACCTAATAAATAAGATGTAGAATAAGGAGTCGGAATGGTCTCGGTGGTCACTCAAAGAGTGACCTTACGACCAAGTAATGCATCACATCTCATAATCCATGTAGTTCTTTGTGTATGTGTGTGTAATGACGCCCTATGTTTCCCTTGTGAAAGTTACAATATGATGGTGGGCTAGATCTAGATAACCCCAAATATGCAAATTTGTGAGATGAAATAGAATGAGCTTCCGCTCTTATGTTTTGTAGGCAAAGTGATGCATCATTTTTCCTCGATTTGGATGTTCTAGATGTATGCTTTATAATTCCCTTACACCTTAGATGCAATCTTCGGTTATAATAGATCATGCTTAGTTCTTGGCCCCTTATTTGAGAGAAATAACTAAGTGTGTGTGTGTGTATATATATGGTTCCTTTGTTTGAATTTAACAATAGACAACTAAAAGGTTGACCCAAAGTAGTAAAAGATTCCCAAGAGGTAAAAGAGACACAAAAGAGGAAGAAAAGGATACAGAGGATCAGAAGTGCCCAGGAGGGATACGAGCGCCTGAGTGCTTCTATCCTAGCCATAGAAAATTTTAGTGGCTAATATTCATAATTTGGCTAAAATTAGGAATTTTGGGAAATGAATTTGGCTATTTTTATGACCATAACAATGCTCAAGTTTTGCCCAAAATTTCTACAAATATTATTTTTCCCATGCAAATAGCCAATAGTTCTTAAGTCCTAATGTATATTTTTTATTGAATCGTCATGTGATCAATGGGTTAGGATTTTAAAATATTCTTGGATCACAAAGAAAACTATGAAACCTTCTTGGTCATTTGGTCTCATTCGGCGACATGTTTGGGAATATTTTTTGAAATTTGATTAAATTTTCCAAAAACACACACACACACACACACACACACACACACACATATAGATGTAGATTGTAGAAAATCATCAATAAGTGGAACCCAATCACTTTAAATAGCGATAGAATGCAAACACATCTCCCTGTTGATCATCTTGATCTACACCATGTAACTCCTTCCTTAGCCTTCGTGTGTCCTTCATTGATCACTGACCCAAGATCCAACCCTAGCTCCAAACCCAAAATTTATTTTAATTACAGCTTATTCTATGGAATCCAAATCCACCATAAGCCTCTGATTGGGAGATCACCGGAATAGTGACATGTGTCATGTTGTTGGAAGTATTCTGGTTGTTTGGTAGAGTCTCTATAACTAGTGGCCTTTTAAATTTGATGGCCTTTCAGATTGAAAAGTGGTCCTCTACTTGCAAATAATGGATAAGTCTATAATATGATATGTTATGCTTCATTCGCTACTCCATCCAAAATTTCCTTCAAAAAATATATCCTATTTTATCAATGCCACGAATGGTGATTTTACATAATTCGACAACCTAGCAAATTTGATTTTGTCCATATTTTCCATGATTTCTATAAGTTTTCTTCTAGGTAGTCTACTTAAAATTTTCCCTAGTCCTAGCTAGGCACTAGTGTCTGAGGTCATGAAATATAAATAATTCAATTTTTGCAAGGGATGTAAGAAGTGTAAGACCAGAAAGAAGGCAAGAGATGAAGCAAAAAGGCGAAAAGGAGTTGTGAACCACTAGTTTTCTTACTTATGAATCATGTATATATTAGTATGCTTTAGGACCTAGAAATGTACCTAAGTGCATAGATTTTGTGTCTATGGTTACCTTCCTAAAGTATTTGGGGGGCTAGGTTTATAAAATTTTGGATGCAAGGGAATTTCCCTTTATGCAAAGTAGAATGTTCAAGCCATAAAGGGAATGGCCAAATGGAAAATTCTACTATGGAACTATATTTTTTTGGCTCATCTCATAGTCGTAAGTCCTTGAAGGATCTGGATCTCCAACATCTTTTTATCAAATCTTTTTTGAAAGTTGTTAACAGTCAAAAGTATTTGGAAATTTTGGGAGAATATAAAACCCTGAATTCTTTGGAATGGAGATGAGTTTAGAACATGGTTATCTTTCAATTCCCCCTTGGTGCGGTGGTCTTCGGTTATTACCTTTGACAATGTGCCTCATGGTGAGGTTAATTGGTAGCATGCCTTCAAGATATTCAGACAAGGGATTTGCACATTGTAGGACATTTGATCATCTCTACTGATGGCTTCTGACTTGGTCAAAAGATAGGGAGAAATTCTCCCTAGCTAATGGTGATTGAAACACTAATCAAGCCATTATTGAAGCTATTCCCACTGAGATGTCACACAAAATTGGTATTTTATCCTCTACGACATGGTGGAAGGACTAGAAATAGTTTCTAGATACGCCATTTCTCAACTAGTCACCCAATAAAGGCTATTCTTTACCATCTCCCATGTTTCCAATCACGGAAAAACTCAACTTTCATTAGTACCTTCATTCTTCTGCTTAGTGTTGGCAACACATATTTTCTACCATCTAGTTTGCATTCTCGAGCCAAAGCTTACTTTTTTTCCCTAGTGTTTAATTTACTAGGGCTTACCCATTAGGCACAAGATTATTTACCTCAGTGTTCCCAATCCACATTGCATTTTTTGTGGGTGTATTGAAACCCTTATGCACCTTTTGTTATGATTCCAGAAATCTCATACCATCTAGGCCTATATTTCTGAATTCTTTCATCCATTTTGACCAAAACCCTTCCCGTAGCAGAATATTTTACTCATGAATTGTTCAAGATTACCAATTTCCTTCACCCAAGAATAGTATTCTTTCACAATGAAAATCCTTTTTATCTCGAAAAAGAGAAATGTTGCTCTTTTTTCTCATATAGTGGTAGATTACAATCTTATGACTTTTAATAAATTGATGATTGTGTCTAGTTTTATCTTGCATATTCAAGTCCAATCTCAAAAGGTGGAATTGGAAGTGGCCCACCTCCAAACTCTTTTGGACCATTGGGTCAATGATCCTTTCAATGTTGCTTGTCTTTCATCGCCGTATGCTAGTTGGGATCTTTTTTCTAAGGGCCCTGACCATTAGTGTAGCCGCTCTCATCACTTCTTTTGCAACCATTATGGTTGGGGCTCACCTCTTCTCCACGAATCTCCCCCTCCTACTCAATGGGGAGGGTGGTGTTTGTTGTCTCCTCACCATCGCAGATTGTTATCGACACCAGATACTAGAAAGATCCCTTGGCTGGCTTTGGCTATTTCGATTCCTCGGTGGTAGGAGAATCAAACTGATGAGCCACATGAAGGATCCGCCACCACTTCCATTGGCTTAGAGTTCATTCATGATGGGCTAGACCTTCTAGGCAGCAAATGCGGCAAGCTTGATGACCATGATCCTCCACCTTCATTCATGTCTCTTTCTAGCTGCAACCGAATGTATTGATTTTGTAGTTAGTTTTGGCATGTGTGTCTGTATTTTTGTTTCCTATGTCTTTAGACTAGTTTGGACTTGAGACATACTTCCATACTGTTTGCTTTTTTTTATGAATAATTGTACTACCTTACTTATTTGTAATGTAGAGGCTATTGCATTTACAAAAAAACACCCACTAAAATCCCACATTTCAATTTAGTCAATTGCTATTTTGGGAGGATGTGCTTAAAAACTCTAACAATATATACCCGCCTGAAGTTTTTTGCATTCACAATTTGGGAGGAACCAGAGTTCCGGTGGATGGAATAATTAGAAAGGAAACTTTATGGGTTGATGACATACACAAAAAAGTCTCTTGCATGAATGTTGGTGGGAATAAGAATAAAAGGGAACAATGCTGGCATTGCACTTGATTTTTAAGTATAGCATGCATGTTAGATTGTCTCCTTCTAATTTTCTAAATTGGTTTCACACAGATTTGGAATTCGGGAAGATGATTATTTTAAAAATAACTATAGAGATTTGTTAAAATAACTATAGATATTTGTAAAGTACAAGGGACAATACTCGATACCTCAAACAAAGACTTAAGGTACCATGAATCAAAGTTATAAAAAAATGTCCTAGAGCCTTGTGAAACATAATCATATATTCACAAGGAAATACAATATAGTTCATTGTATATTAAATTAAGTGTGTTTTTCACTTTTCCATCCGAACTTCAGAAACAAAAGACGTATATTGTGGGCTTTGCCTACTTAACAATCCTTCAAATTAGTCTCATAAATCTATATGAATTGTTATTTATCCACTCATTCCTGCCAAAATTTACGCATTTGATTCTTTAAACAGGTCAAACTTATAGACTATTAATAAGAAATGATTTCGAACAACAATGGAAATCAAAGATACAAAAGTAATTGCAAGCTTTCAAATACACTGTTGAATAATACCAGACTAAAAGTTTAATAAGAAAGAAAATAACCCTTCAAAACATTTACATGCTATTACAGTCGTGTGCTTTTGAAATGGCATTCTATGTACATGTTCAATTCCCAAATATCTTGTTCGGTTTGTGGTCTTGTCAGCAAGATCCATATCGTTTAACCTTGAGAAGGAATAATCTTATGTTCTAATCGATGCTCACAACTTGTTTCGAAGTTGGTATTTTGGCGAAGTTTAGGACCATGGTATGTTTGTATTTAAATACAATACATTCCTTGCTAATTTTCTAAATTCAAGCTCTAAATCAAACAAGGAAACTATTTGGGAATATTAACTGATGTAGCATTTCAAAAATTAAAGGTTAATGATAACTAAGTGAATTATTTTGAACGAACATTTTGTTTCATTTTATCTAGAATTGAATAAGGTTTTTTGTCTGTTGGAAGACGTCAGTGGCCAGGATACTGTAAGTTGCACCGGTTGGATGGACGCTATCCCAGAATATATATTGAGATGCGTTAGCACACAGTTTGCTCAATGCATTGCACAGTGGACCTACTTCAAACAACCCTGTCCCACAGCAACCTTTCCTCACTTCGTTAAATCCTACACAAAATTACAAAATATGTTAGATAACAATTAATTATTTTCTCTATACTTAAGAAAATAGATATAATATTTGTATGGTCCATAAGAATAGAGAAAGAAGAGATATAGATTTCTAGTTACAATATTGTGAGAGTTTTTAAGATTAACGTAATAGATTATATTTCACGATTTATTTTGTATTTTTCATGATTTATTAATATGTAGAAGTATGATCTAAAACATTGATCTTAAAAGCTCTCACATGATTTTTAACTAAAATAAATCTTCTTTACAATTTATGATATTTGTTTTGAAATGAGAAGGATTTTTTTTTTAAATTACCATATTTTTCGGGATTTATAATCATATCTAACAACTTGTCATATATATCTATATATGCAATTTGAAGACTTGGGAGACTAGGTTTCATTGTATCTATAAAATTGGAGAGCTTCTGATTGTAGGAAGTTGCAACATCATTGTATTCATTGATGCATGTGCCATTAATCAAGTTGTGCATGGTAATTTGTGAAGGCAAGCAACCGAAAGGAGGCACCCCCAGGATTAATAGTTTGGTAGCACCCTCCATGGAAATATTCTGTACAAACAAATCAAACTATTATTGAATGAAAAATAGAAAAAAAACAACCATTTCATAGAAAACAAATACATGTTACCTGTATAAATGGTTGTAGATCTGCTAAGAGAAGATCTTGGAACTGTTCGATGTTATATTTTGACCTTATTGTAGAATCTGAATAATAACTTTCAGAAAAGTCATTGGTTCCCATGCTTATTGCAAATAAGGCTCTCGATATAATCTTGTTTGCACCCTCCTCACCAATCATATCTTCTAAATCTGCTCGATAACTCCTGAAATTCTCCATTTGCATCCCTAATGATATGGTGCCCTACACATGCATAACAACATCCAAGAGAACTAATATAATAAGGGAGGAAAGGCACAACTATTAGTAAAATGACTAGTGTCTGTTAAAATCAATTAATAAACAATGATGTAATGGAATATTAAAGAAATGAGTTTTTTTTTTGGAATTATCAAGATAAAATATTTCTTCATTTCTCTTATATATTTGAGTCACTATTCAAGGGTGAGTAGTTAAATGATTGTTGAATATTGAAGAATGTGTGTTCAATGTGTATCAGTTGTTTAGTATTATTGAATATTGAAGAATGTGTGTTTAATGTTATTTAATGTAAATGCACGAACTATTTACTTGAGACTTTCATTTAGAAAGAGCTTAGCTCATTCTTGAAGTACGATTCATGGGTTGCTAAATAAATTTTCCCTTAAGCATTATTTGTGTTTTTGAGTGCTAAAACTCACATCTTTTACATGAATACACTGCATGAGATTCTCATATGGAAAGAGTTTAAACAACTACGAGTTGTTGGTAGGTTGTTAACACAAGATGTTTACTATTTTTAATTGTTTTTAAATATTAATTCCGATACACTCAACACCATTCAACGTGAATACAATAAATCTTTAAATAAAACATTCCTTTGAAAAGAGATTAGAAAATGATAAATTGACATTGACTAAATTGTCAACACATACACTATTGTTAAACATCTCAATTATTTGTATGAAACCTTCATTTAAGTAGAGCTTAAACCATTAATGAATTGACATAATAGTTAAAACAAGTTATTTAATGTTTATGAGTATTACAACTTAAACGACATTCAAGAGGGAAGTAATTATTGTTTAAATGATACCCACCATTTATCTTTTATAGATGGAAAAAAATTAAATTAAAATTAGTAATAATATTGATAATAAAAATATAAAAATTAGTGCCTCTTCTTTTTTAGATGGAGCCTCTGCAATAAGAAAGTAAGAGTGATGCGAATTCTTTGGTTTTGAAAAAGGGTACATTGGTCTCATTAGGGATGCAAAGTTTTGGGGAGCAGATTGAAGTGATGATTCAATCGAGAATATTGAAAATAAAAATCCAAACACAGAAAATGATTGGAAGGTTGTGAACTGAAAAAAGAAAGGGACTATCTCTTCCCTTAAGATGCACTTAAGATCCAATGGGAAGGGGTCACAAAGATGAGATAGCTGCTGGTTTGGTATGCTATTAGTTCTACTTTAGTGTTGTTTATTTTGGTTTTGATTTTGTTTTGATATGCCGTTAGTAGAGACAGCCTCATTTGTTCTTAAACGTCGTATCTTTCTCTCCACTTTTATACAAGGTAGGCTCCCCTTAACCCCTTTTTACCCATAATCAAAAATAAAAAATAAAAAACTTTAAAAATTGCTATGTTACCGGCCACGAACTTCTACCAACTGACATATATAAGCTTCTCCCAACATACAAAGCTAATTAGATTATCAAATACATGAAAAAATAAATTTAAAATTGCTCTCACCCGTGGCAACGAGGTACTGTCATCGATTCCAGCCCCGGCAGAGCCAAAACTTGCACCCGTCAGTAATTTTTGTCCTGTAAACTCTGGGTCCAAATTTGCCGGCAACACATCTGGAAGTCCCACCAATCCAGCTGCATATTGAAAAGCTTCCAAGATCAAATATAAATGATGAAATTCAATCATTACGGAGTTCATTACATGCAACAACATTACTTATAATCTGTGCTATGAGCTGGTAAGACAAGAGTAGTTTTACATAGTATGTCAGTAACTAATTTTCCGTTGGTGAAGCGTCCTGTAGCTTTCCCACCGGGAAAATCTTTGCCATATGGAGGAAAGTCGGCCTTGATAAGAGTCAAAATCTGATCGTTGTTGCCTGGATCTATGGTCGAATCTCCAAATATGTAAATGGCAGGAACCAGAGGCTCGCTGTCAGCCTCTGGCCACCATGAAAATGTTTGCAGAAGAAAAACCGATAACAGAATTTCGTATTTTAAGGACCTCGCCATTTCGAAGTAAGGATGGTACCGAACAAAGTCTGACTGTAATTCTTCAAAATCACTCTCTGTGAACAAAATAAGATAAATGAGGCTATATATAGTTGCAGCCATCTAAATTAACATTTTTGAAAAATTGAGCAACCAATAAAAAAACGCATCCTTTAATAAAACTTAGATATTCGATTACTTGGACAATTTCTGGGTGTTCCTAATCACTGGTCAATTTCTGGTAAAACAAACTGGAATCTGGTTTTATAATAATTAGAGCGTTCAACGTACATAGCTGTTTATGTGTACACTTCTGTATGATGGGCAATGATAAATACCTTCATTTAAGACATTAAGAAACTTTGGAGAGGATAATATACAAGGCATAATGTAGTGAAAACAAAACGTAGAATCATGTAATGATTCGACAATGCAAATCTTCTAGAAAGAGAAAAACAAAAAACCATAAAAGTTAAAAATAAGGATGGGTGATATCATAAACTTACGTATGAATGGTAAATGTACTCTTATGAATTGAATACGAGTTTTGGAAAGTAGTTAAAACAAAGCTGCATGTTCTAGCATTGGAGGTTGCTATGGTATTGTTGTTATTTCAATATATGTTTATTAAAATTATGGTTGCGCATGAACGAATGGTTTATAAAAGAAGGAAGAAAACACCTTATAATACAAGTTTATTACACAAGGATTATATGAAGATCACTATTTGTTTTAACGTTTTTTAACAATATATTTGGAGATGACTTATCTAATAAGTTCCATGATCTATAATTGTAAGGCTTTGATAAGTTCCATGATCAATAATTCTAAGGCACTTCTCCTTCTTTGAAGTTCTCATATTTTTGTTCTCCTCAGAGTTGTTAAAGAGATGCCATATTTTTTAAATCTTTGGAAGGAATGAGGACTAATTTTTACTAATCATAAAAAAAAACAAAAAAACATTAGACCAATCATTAATAATATGGTTGTTATAACAACAATAAGAAGAACAAATATATCAATTCGAGAAAACCAATGATCTAACACATATATCTGTGTCCTATTTTTTTGCACTTTTTGTACCTCTAACATAATAGTCCCACAACCAAAACATAACCAAACACAACTAAAATAACCAAAGATGTATTTTTAACAGCTTAAATACACCAAGGTGCATCATGTGATTTTGGATTATGGTTAACTATAATAGAGGAGAAGAGGAGCAATAACATTAGTGATAGCAATGGAAATGGAAATCCAGCAAAGTTTGTGGTCGGCCAGGATCTTTGGACCTACCCACTGAGCACGAGTCAAACTCCTGCCTTCATGGAATAAAGAGGGTCCACAATTGATGATCCCGAGAGAGGTTGTGGAAAGGGCCAAAAATTGATTTTAATACACTGTTGTTGGTTCTTTTGTCGATCTGAGGCCTAATATCAACTTCGTCAGGGATTTTTGTAAGAGGAAGTGGAGTTGCAAGTTGGAAGTAAGAGCCTTAGTGGAGGATGAGCTCCTTTTCTGATTGCAAAATGATAGGGACCTGCAGAGGGTGTTACAGGGTACACCCTAGTTTTACGGCAAAGCCACCCTTACTATCATGCGATGGTCACCCTGTGTGTTCCATGGGAAGAAATTTGAAGCCATTCCTATTTGGTTTATGCTCCCTACTTTTTGTTGTACATGAAGCTTCGTTCTCGTGTTAGAGTGAAGGCTGATACTGGGAGCCACCAGCAACTTCGAATGATGGAGGGCTTAGGACCTCAGATGCAGATGTGGATCTACGGATGCAAATAAGATAGATGCATGATATAAAGAAGCTAGATCTGCAAAACTGAAACAGATAAGATTATATCACAATAAGCGGGGGTTTCCCAAACAATGCTGATTCCAAGAGGATTTTAAATCCCTTGGAGAATGTCAACCCCTGTGTTAGACAAGATAATAATAGAGTTACGAACAATAGTTTATCATGCAAAAATAATGGAATATAAAATGACAAAGACTTAGCTTGTACTCTATCATGGAGATGAACTTGGCATCTAGATGGTAAGATAACGAACTATGACAAAGATTTCTCCCTCAAACTTGCATAACTCAATTAAGCTCTTTCTTCTCCTCTCTAGGCCTCGGTCTCTCTAGGTCTTCTTGAAAAATATATCCGTCCAATCTTGAAAAATATCTTGGTCATCGTCTTGAAAAATATATCGATCGTCATCTTGAAAAATATATCAGTCCTTGAAATATGGGGGAAACCCCATATTTATAGCTTGGATGTAAGGTTAGATTGGGGTTAACAAGTAATCGGGGGTTGGGTAGAGTAACCCAAGTTAAGAGATATGATGTGATCGCTTGGGGACCACAACTTGAATTATTAGATGGAGTGGGGAGCATGATTGACATAGTAGGTGAGATGATAGATTCCATTTGAAATTTAGAAAGGGGTGTCGGATGGGTATATTAATACCCATGGATTAAATAAAATGTGAGAGATGCCAAAAGTCAATTATTAAATTGGTTTATATGGAGCCCATTTAATAATCAATTAAATTTGGTTGAAATAGATGGATGAAGTTTATTAAAATTTAGGAAAAATAAAAGTGAAAAGGGAAATTGCATGAACACGAAATCATGGAGGGGCGTTATACCAAAAATTTATGTCTACATTTTCCCCTTTTTGTTGAGTGGTTTGCAATAATAAGCCACGAGACAAAAACAAAAAGGGTTAGATGAAATATGTGTCTGAAGATGGGTGAAGACATGACCAAAGGCAAGATGCCCTAGGCAACAAAGGATTGCAATAACAATAAAAAAAGTATGGCGGTGACTCCAATATCACATCGGTAGAGGATAATTTTGGTCTTAATGGAGACAAATGACAATGTTTTACAGACCAATGAGTGGGTGAAGACCACTACAGTATGGATGTAAACCAAGACGACCAATGGCTCATAGGAAAACATCAAAATATGTGCAATTGTATTCAAAAGATGTGTGGAATCCTTTGTCTGTGAGGAATCGTGCAAAAAATCATGCGTCCACAAAAGGGACGAGGATGAAGATAATGATGCGCCAACACAGAGCACGAGAAGGACAAGAATTGAGTTAAATGCATCGAAAAGTACAAGGATGAAATGGGTGCCCCAACATAAGATATAGATAGATGTTGAAATAAGATATCCCAAGGGGAATAATCATAAATGTACATAGGATGAGCAGATGGGATAGAAAGGTGAGATAAAATTCCTTAAAAGGGTGATAAATACGATGGAAATCATGTTTCATAGGAAATATGCACAAGTGTTAGCAAATTAGAAGGTAAAAGTAGTCCTACTTGTTTGATAAGTAGGACAAGAAGTCAAGATACTTTTGTGACAAAACAAAAGCAGAGAAAATATTCATGGAAGAGAACAAGATCAGATAGGTGATGGCCGTTATGGTATCTTCCAAGAAAAAAAATGTCAAAGTAAGATGGGAAGATATTTTTAGAAATGGATATGATAATGTCCCTACGAGAGGACTGACGAAGATAAAATCTGTGACAGGGTTCTCAAAAAGAGAATAGGTCAATGTTACAGATAGAAGAACAAGAACGGTAATGAAATAGATTGGTGGTACATATACAAAGAAACATTGGCATTGACCATGAATGCCAAATGTGAGGGATGTTGAGAAAGAGAAATGGGAATGGACAGGAGGATTGGTTTATTATGATAAGAGCAAGAAATATTGAATGTGAAGGGGACAGGGGTACGGAATAGAGGGAAGGAGATGGAGGAGGAGAAAAGAAGGAATGAAAGGGGAGGAAGAAGATAGGAAAGAAGGATTATAGAGAAAGGGGGAAATGAAGAAGGAAAAGTGAAGAGAGGACAAAAAAGAACAAAGCAGAGGGTGAAATTATGAAAAAGAGAGAATTATTTAAAATGAAAGGTATGAAGGAGGATGAAGCAGAGAAGGTAGAGGTAATGGAAAATGAAAGAGATGATAGAGAAAATAAAATTAAAGGAAATAGATCATAGTGAGCAAATCCAAGGCAAAGAATATGGAACTAACCACATGGAAATGCGTGTGGATGATGAGATGATAAAGGAGATGGGATAATACTGAAGATTCAAGTTAGCAACGGGGAAGTAAGGAGGAAGTGAGACGTAAAATGGGGAGAAGGAAAATGTAAAGGAAGTGAAATAAGACGAAGATCAAAAAGGAGGAGAAGCCAATGAAGAAAATTATGCAAAAGGAAGGGAACCAAGAGTAGAGATATTTGATAAAGAGTAAGAAACACAAGGAGCGTAAAGAGAATCTTGAGGGGACAAATGACATCGATTGGAAAAGAAGTGGAGATGCACGAGATGAGGACATGTTGATGACGAAAAAATAAAGAGAGGGTGCATGATGAAGACAATGAATAAATTGGCAAGGAAGAATGGAATATGGAGAGGTGGCGAGGAAAAAGAAGGGAAGTGATAGGAGAGGCAATGCCAGTGAATGGATGTTAGGAGAAATCCACTGATAATGATTAGTAGGAAAGGATGGGACAAAAGATGATACTAGGAAAAAAGTAAACGAAGAATGGGAGGGGGAATGCTAATGAAGGGACATTAGGAGAAGTCCCTTGATAATGATCAGAGGGCACAAACGAAGGAATGAATGAAGATAGAATGGAGGAGGTTAAAGAAAAGGATTCATGATGTGAATAATGGGGATGAGTGATTTTTAGGAGAAGTCCAGCTATAATTACTAGCGTGGAAATAGAAGATGATGATGAAAGAATGTTAGGGGAAGATAAATGACAATGACCGGTAAGCCTAAGGGTAGATATGTGGGAGAACTCTAGAAGACGGAGTGGAAAGAGTAAAGAAAGGAGGGATAACAATGTGTAAGAAGATGAAGATGAGGAGAGGATGCAGTAGATGAGAATGAATGAGAGAAAAATGAATAAACAAGACACAAAATGAATGGAGAAGCAATAGTTAAGTAATATTTCCTAGCGGTGGATGATGGAGATGAACAAAGGATCAATATGAAGTGGTGTTTGCATGAATGGAAGAGGAGGTGAGAGGATGTGATGATGGGGAATGATGAGAAAATGGAGATGGAGAGAATGTGGGGTAGTGGGTGAGTGCAGGATGACTGATCATGCTTAAGAGGGACTCTTAAGTAAAGTCTCCATGCCACAGGAAGATTTAAGTAAGATCACCAACCGACAGTGATGATATGGAAGGAGAAAGACAACATTGTATTAGATACAAGTGTGTGGAATGGTTGGTTGGAGTGGACAATTATGATGAGAGTGCAGGAGACAGAAGATGAGGAAGATATGATGGGAGATGGAAGGGTCAGATGGAAAACCATTCTTAAGAGGAACTCTTAAGTAAGATTTCCCTACGATGGGGATGGTTAAGTAGGATCACCAAACTAAAGAAGAAGAAGGATGAAGAAAAGACTGAGTAGTGTATACCAAAATGAAACAAGATATGAAAGGAGGTGATATTAAATTGTTAACAAGGAAACAAAGGAGTGTGACATGAGTGGATGGAGGAACATATGCAATGTAGATGGAGAGTGTAAGGGAAATCCTTAATTGGGATGACCACGTGGTGGGAGTGATGATGCAAATCTGTCAAGTGGAAAAGGAGGAGTGGAAAGACGTTTGTGATGGTGATTGTTGTCTATTGAAAGAGGAAATGGTGGAGAAGCTTCTACAGCAGGAGGATCCAAGGAAGAAGATATACCTTAACTAAGATTCTCTAGCTATATGGATGGTTAAGTAAGATTGTCAAACTGAAAAAAATAAGAGTGAAAGGAGAAACTCAAGAGGAAAGACAAGTAAAATATTTGACGTGGTGCAAGGGGACAGAAAGGTGAGAAGAATGATGTGGAGACAAATGGTGATGAGTGGAAATGGGGAGCGAAGAGAAATGGATCAAAGGTGTTGTTGAACATGTTGACGAGATAAGGAGCTGCAGGATAACAACCTTGCCTTGAGAAAGACCCTCAAGTAGGATTCGTAAACTGCAATGGCGATCAAGTAGAATTCACAAACTGAAAAGTATATTTGCAAATGCATTCATGGAGATGATGGACAGATATAAAATTCATAGTGTGAAATTTGATGTGATTTTTATAAAATATGAGATGAATGGAACAAATTTGTAGTAAGGGCGTATAGAGAAACTATGTTTCGAACTAGATTGGAGATTAATAAGAAAGGTTACTACTCAAGGCATTACACTTGCTACCAATAGCAGGTGTTAACACATAACCAACGATAGTTAGTTATACCAAAAGACCATGAGGGAAATATGGATGGAAGATGCTTGTAATCCTAATGTTGACATGAAAAAGGGATTGAGCTGTAACTTGTACGGGGTAAGAGGGATCCCCAAATGTGGTGTTCCTTAAGTCTATGCCCCAGCACTGGGAAAGGGAAAGAACAATAGCAGAAAGCTTATCAATGCAGGAAGCTTTCAGAAAATTTTGATAAAATTAAGGTTAATCAATGTGAGAAACCTTCCAGATACCATAATAATAGAGTAGCCATCCTTCAAGGGTATGGTCTATTTTTTACATAATATGGATGGCAAGAATAACATGATAGCCATCCGTCAAGGGATTGGTCTATTTCTTTTTATTTTGGTTTGATTTGTATTTGTATGATTTTCTTTTTTTCTTTTCTTTTTGCATGAACAACTGTCCTTCGAGGGATTAGTCTATTTTTGATGACTTTGATTTTGCCTTTAGCATACATGAATTTGAGCTTCACATGGGGGAGATATGGGAATAGCTAAGTAAACCAATTAGGAGGGGATAAGGAATGTACAAGAGACACCTTGGACCCTTTGCATGGTTGCAATAGGAGAATGAGAAGGTGACATATGTAATGGTTATGGGATCACATCAAAGTAGTGAATGCGGACCACATAATTTAGATCATTACAATGACAAATGAAATGGCTAAGGATGGAGGATCTAAGGATATAACTAAGTTTTCATTAGTAGATATGATAATAGTAGAATGGTCGCAAGTGTAATGAATTAAGAGGTTAAGTCTCTCATTTACCACCACGAGAGGGAAGACATTAAGTTGCAACAGGATGAAATGATAGACAAGCAGGAAATAAAACTATCCTAAAGGAAACAGACATATGACCACAATGGTGGATTTAGATAAAAATAAATGATGCCCCAAGAGAGACATAAACATAGAAGGACAATCATGGCCTCAAAGGAGGACTTGATGAAATAAACAGTGTCCCAAAAGAGACACAAATATAGCCACAATGGTGGACTTCGGTAAAATAGATGGTGTCCCGAAAGAGATACAAATATAGCCATAATGGTGGACTTTGAGAAAAATATCCCTTAACAGAAACAGTTAAAGGATGTCAAAAGATTTTAGATGAGATTGGTTTGGATTTGGATGGGATAAATGAAACAATATCAAGGGTCGAAGTTACCTAGTGACAAGGTAGTTGTACAGATGATGTGCTCAAGGGTGAGGGAAGGTTGTTCCCCCAAAAAGTTAAATGTGAAGGATGTTGAAAGAGTTTAGATGAGATCATTTTAGCTTTGGATGGGATAAACGGTTGGAGACCACAAGTGTGTTTGGCAAGATAAGCAGTATGGATGGATAATGGAGGACCTTCCCTATGAGGAATGTCATGTCCATGAGGGATGTTAAGGGATGATGTAGATGGGGAATCATGGGAAACCCAAAATATGGGATATGAATTGGATTCAAGGTAGATGGAGAAGGAACTTTCCCCTGAATGAGGAAATCATCTTTCTCAATAAGATTATGGACAATTAACTGAAATGCCTTATAATGTTCGATGTCATGGCCTGAGGTATGATGATAGGTGCAACTACAATTAGGATTTAATCATGATGGCTTGGGACCATAGGGATTAAAGGCTTTAATAGGAGGAAGTTTGATGGTAGATATTTGAGTTAAATTTCGAAGGATATCTACATATGAACCCATTAAAGTGTCATGGGGAAGGTAACTCTTGTGGGTTTTGATAGGATATCTCAGCTTCGAGCTAGGAGAAAAAGGGGATGTAGTTCTGATGGATGAATTTCATGTTTTGGATGACAAATGAAATTTGGTTGGAGGATTGTATTGTTTGGATATCGATTTATTGTTGCAAGATGTCGTAGATGGAGAGACTGATCCTAACATATATGTTATAGCATTGGATTGTTGAGAAGAGGGAGAATCTAAATGTTTCCGAGGATGTGTAGGGAACTATCGAGGATGTTGTCCTCGAGCCTTAGACTTCGACGAAGAATATTTATTCCTAGCAGGGATGATAATAATCTCAACCAAAGGATCTGATAGCAGTGGTGTGGCTATTAATGGAGAAAATGTCCTAAAACAAGATGAGGATGTTAATGGAGAGATAGGTGTTTGTATGATTTGATTAATGATCTCTATGTGAGATGTGGATTGTTTCAGTTTTGGCAAGGAAAGAGTTGATTTTGCAGAGGGAGAAGGAAAATCATCTTTCTTTGATTTAGGTGGATATGTTGGTTTAGTAAATGATCCAAGGGGTATATTTGATAGGGTTATAGATCGAGAGGATTGGATTGGTGTGATAGAAGGATTAGGTAAAGAATATTGGGGTAGAGTGGGTGATGTGGCCATGGGTGAAGATATAGGTAAAGATGCCAAGGTAGGGATAGGTGTATTTGTTAGTATGATAGATATAGGGGTTGTTGGCATAGATAAATATGTAGGAATTTTTGGGATATTTGGAGATGTGGGTGATGTGATAGCCAATGAGTAGACATCATTATTAATGCAACAAATGGAGGAGAATTTTTAGAAGTAGAAGTAGAAGGGAATGGTTGTTTCATAAATGTTTCTAAGGGTAAGAATGAGATGTTTGCGAAGGGGTTTAACGTCAAAGATAGGGTTTTGAGGGTGCATGTAGTAGAACTGAGTTTAGCTGGGATGGTTGTGAGCAATGTAGGTGTAGTAATAGGTGTGTTTGATGAAGATGTTGGTGAATGAATAGGTGTGAGAGACATAGGGATATGTGTGGATATGAGTGGGGCTGAAACAGGTGCTAAGGAGGAATATAATGTGGTAGATTGAGGTGTATTTCAAGAAACAAAAGTGGATGGTATAGTTGAATTTAGTGTGGATGTTACAAGGATAGGAGAAGGTGTAAATTCAGGACAGGTAGTGAAAGTTGATGTAGGTGTGATAGGTTTTGAATAAGAGGTGGGAATAATTTCCACTGTGAGAGCATGTAGAGTTGGTCATAAGATGGGATCTCGACTGACAATGTCAATCATATAAGCATTTGATAGTTGATATGTAAAGAGCATTGTTTGATTGGTTGGTGATTGATTATTTTACGCCGTAGAACTATCGATTTGGACATCCCCTTGATTCAAGAGTTTTTAGAAACTATATTTGAAGGAATGACATCTCTCAATGTCGTGACCTTTGACTCTATGATATTTACAATAGTGGGCTTCATGATACCAAATAGGCTTGGCTTACGAGTTTTCCACGGGTCGTATGGGAGAAAATTTGACGGATTTTACACTCATTAACTTATCAAATATAGAACTATATGATTCTCCTAAAGGAGTGTAGTTGGTTGTTGATTGAGGAGATCATTGCTAAGACTATGTGCTTGATGTAGATGGGGATGAGGGTTCAATGACCATAGTGTTGGCTACAACCTTGAACTCGTCATCATGTGTGAATGGTTTGGTGGATTCAACATTTTGATTTAATTAAAATTAGTTTAAGATGAGCCCTGCTCAATGGAATGGGTTTCGAGCTTGCGAGCCTTTGTGAAAGCTTCATCAAAGGTTGGGAATGATTGGATCTACAAAATAGATGATATATGTTTTGCACATGAACGTGAGAATAATTTGATGAGTTCAATTTCCGGGATAGTGAAGGATAGTTCATTTATAATATCATACCATCATGCGACGAAGTCAGTGATGGGATTGTTTTCAAACTGTCGAATGGTATATAGATCAGTGATAGTGGTTTTGCATTTGATATTAATAGAAAAGTGTTTTAAGAACAACTGTGTAAGTTTGGTGAAGGAGAATATGGAATGTCATCAGGATACTATTGTACCTAATCCAACATGGGACTCGACAAAGACATGGGGAAAGTGTGAAGAAGTAGATCATGATCATGTGCAATAAGACAACATGTGTGTTTAAATGCAGAGGAGATCCTATTGGGGATCTTCCTTATTGTTTGAAATTAGTAAACTGATGAATTTTCCAATGAGGAGGGGTAGGGATTAATTGGAACCGAATGTATGAATTGGATTCATTACAGATTTGTCTCATAGGATAAGGTGTATCCCTGGGTTCTATGGTAAGCGGTTTCTAGAACTAGCCAACCGATTCATTAAGGTGTGAATTGAATCACTTGAGGTGTTGTACGGCAGAGATTGGATTGGTTGTGTGGTTTGAAAAGTAGTTTGATAAGGTGAATGATGTGTTTTTTGGTGTGTGAGGTAGTTGGGGAAACATCTGATAAGGTGGTTCGATATGTTTTTGGATAAGGATGTTTGTGAAATGGTTTAATAAGACAATTGATTAATTTGTGGATATGTAGGTGTTTGAGGAACTGCTTGGCAAGGACTAAAATGTGTCACAGAGTTGGGCTTAGTTGCATAGGTTGATGTTGAGCGAGTAATTGGGGCATGATGATAAGCAGGGATATGTGTGTTAAGTCGGGTGAGGTTGTTGTGGTCAAAAGATAAACATGGATATGTAAGTGTTAAGAGTTTGAGACGGACTGGGCAGGCCTATTAATAGTGGATGAAATATAATTGCCAAAATGGGAGGTGGGTGGAATGCGATCCACCAATTTTAGGAGATTGGGAGGATTGAGAGATTATAGGAGATTTTTGGAGTAAAAAGTCATATATGGGGTTAGGAGGAGGCCCAAGTGTCTCGAGAGGAGTGGGAGATGGTGGTGTGATTGGTTTAGGAAGACTAGGATTGACATGAGGGATATAAGGGTTGGTGTCAAGGTGGGGAAAATTTTGGATGACATCGTTCTCATGAGGTGAGACCATGGAGAATGGAGTTTGGGTAACTGATGATGTGGTTTTTAGTTTAGTATCTTGTTGGGTGAGATTTTCAGAAGAAGTAATATCATTGGATAGAGCAGATTGTTGTGTTTGTCTTGATTTGAGAGAGAGAAAAAATAGGTGTGAAATAGAGAAACATCTGTTTATGTATGTTGTTGATAAACAAATCAAGGAGAATATTTTTTATCATCATGATTAATTTCGAGATCTGAGGTAAAATAGATAATGAAGGTGCATAAAGGAGTCTAAGGATGGTTTCAGGTAGTTATGGATTAGGAGATGTCTGAGAGGGTTTCCTATTGGGTGTTTAAGTCCTAATCAGTTAAAAATGTGAGAGGAATGTTTTGATGTGTTAATTATGTTTGTGCAGTCTCAGGTAGTGTGTGATAAGTGAAATGTAGAAGTTAAATCCCATACTTAGGCTATGTAAGAAAGCAGGATGCAGAAGATGCATTTTAGACCAAAATGAAATGTGACATTCAATGCAGATAGTCACTCAGAAAAGGAAAAATGCAATGTAGAAAAGAGAAAATAGGGACAAATGAGAAAAACCTGGAGAACGCTTTTCCTGGTTATTTAAGTGTGTGTGATAGTGATGTATTTTGAAAATGCCAGTGAGTGGCCCAAAATGCCCGGGTATCCTAAAATGGCACCATTTACAATCTCAAAAGGGGGTCGGTGAAATGATATTGGTGGTGTGTTTATGTTTCAATGGTTATCTTTGACAACATAATGTTGCTTTCGTGAGGTCATAGACATTATCCTGCAAGAAGATAATAAATGTTATTAGTTAAGGTAGTTAAAAAATGACTTTATAAATTTTAGAAATGGTGTTGTCATAAATAAATAAAACTAAAATAATTAATTAACAAAATTGTAGTTTAATGTTCCTATTTCATTCGAGTAAATAAGCGATGAAAATTAAATGATAGACTATAAAATAATATAAAGTAAGCAATTGAGTTGAAAAGATAAACTAGATTAATGAAATAATAGCTTATATAAAAGCTAAAGTAATGAAGTGATATGACTTATAAAAGCTCAACCAATAAAATGACATGACTATAAAAGCCCAACTAATAAAATGATATGACTATAAAATCTCAACTAATAAAATGACATGACTATAAAAGCCCAACTAATAAAATGATAGATTCGTCAAACCTACCTAAAGAATGAGTGGATTGAAATTGGTGGGTCATACCACACATGGATATGACTCTTCACATGTTTGAGAATCACATCAAATCTAAATGTGAAATATGTATTTGGCTATGGTTCTTTATATATGTGATGGATTGTATATGTGATCGAAAGGATTGGAAGCTAATTATTATAACAAGACTGTATAATCATTACCACAAAGATTGCGTGAATTTAAACGTGATCTGGTTAATGTGGCTCGATGACATAAGGGAAATCACAAAAAATCTAAACACGAAATCTATAATTGGCATGAGCACTGTTTATAAAAATGTTATCATGAAGTTGTAAGTTGTTTGCTATAAAGAGTCTATATAACTACTACGCATAAAGGATTACATGCAAGCATTATTGAAAAACGTGGAGATATATTGTAAAGATTTATAAGCCAATTGCTGTAAAAAAATGACCTGACGATCATTACCAAAAGCCTTCGTGGATTTAAAGTTGAGATGGAAACAGTTGGAAGCATTAGGCAACAGAATCTAGTGAGAACAGGGGATAGACTGCCACTGATTATCGAATGATGTAGACCAAGAAAACGTTGAAGGTCTTCTTTTCCTCTATCATGGGTGGAGGTATAAGTAAATATCAATGCAAAAAGGGAGATCTGTGGCCCCTTAAGGATGGTCATAAGCTTGATGACAATGATATTCAACCTCAACTAACATTGAGAAGGAAGAGATCATAATCACATAGTGGTGATGTGCCACCGACAAGAGAATGCGTGAATAGGTTTATCTTCAATGGGTTTTGCAATAATCACCATGAATACTATGATAATGAAGAAAATAAAGGCCATAACAGATCATTGAGACACCACTCATATGCTCTAGAAACCTAATTTGGAAATAAGTTAAGATTCCAAAAATGATGTTGTCCTTGGGGTTGTACAGGAAAGTGGCAAAATAAACAAGCCAGTGGAGATCAAACTTGTTGACTATAGAGATCTAATATAGGATGGGATTGCTCAGCCTATGTAGGTGGGATTGGGAAGGACGGGGTGGATTGGGTTTGTGGAGAGGGGAGTGTCGAGTTAGAGAAGTAGGTGAGTAAGGAATTGGGTAGAGAGCGGGACAGGATGTGAGGTAGCCAAGTGAGAGATGTGGATTTGGCTAGGAGGAAGGGAGTAATGAGTGGAGTCAGAATGGAAGGGTGAGGATGAGTAGAGGACTTGGTGTGGGAGTCATGGGGAGAGGTAGACAGTGGAAGGGAAGCTCGAGTTGGGTGGAAAGGAGATGGGCTTGGATTGAGGAGTATGGGTAAAACAGAGTCTAGATATGAGGTGGCTGAGTGGAGAGAGAAGATGGGTTGGAAATGGGAGTTAGGTGGAAAGTGAAGTGTGCATGGTGAACCAAACAGATGAGAGAGATGGGTGTGGCGAAGCGGTGAGTCAGTGGGTGAATAGGTAGGTGAGCCGAGGGGAGTTGGGAGCTCGGTTAGAGTGACAGGAGAACTAGATGAGGAGACGATGCAAATTTGGGCAAAGTGGGTAGAGAGTGAAATAGGGTGATAGGTAGGGGATGGGTAATTTAGCATAGTTAGGATTTAAATTTTTTTTTAATATTTCTCTTTTATAATTTTAATTCCAATTTATTTCATTTTTTTTTAATTGTTATTTTTAATATTAATTTTCTCTTTTTTTAATTATTTAAATAATAAATAGATTAACTCTATACTACTTGTAAAACCAAATAACTATAGATTCAATTTTGATGATGTTGCAAAATGCAAATGATAAAACTACTTACATCAAGGCAGAGAATTAATATACTAAATGAATATGTAGACATATTTTACTAGGTCAAAGATAATACTAAAACCCTGTGAACAGGTGAGTTAGAAAGGAAAAATTTATGCATTTATTATACAGCTAAGATCACAAATAAAAGCAAGACAATAAGATTAATTTCCAGATTTGTTTCCCATGCGAGTAGATTTTAACAGAAAACAAGAAGAGCACGTACCTCTTGGTGATTTCAATGAGTGACAATACTGACCTGAAATCAAAAAATACTTAAGATATTGAAAACAAGCAAGTTAGAAAAGATGAGTAAAATAACAAACAAAATGACCAAATCTAGGATCTGGTCCCACCAAGCATGCCAAAATGTTGTACAGGAAACTTTGTTCTTGAGCGGGGTGAAGGCCGATACTGGGAGCCACCATCAACTTCGAATGATGGAGGGCTTAGGACCTCAGATGTAGATGTGGATCTACAGGCGCAAATAAAATAGATACATGATATAAAGAATCTAGATCTACAAAACTAAAATAGATAAGATTAGATCACAATTAGTGGGGGTTTCCTAGACAGTGCTGATTTGAAGAGGATTTTAACTCCCTTGGAGGATATCAAACCCCATGTCAGACAAGATAATAATAGATCACGAATAGTAGTTATCACGAAAAAATAATGGAATATAAAATGACAAGTAACTAAAATGACGAAGACTTAGCTTGTACTCTATCATGGAGATGAACTTGGAATCCAAATGGTAAGATAATGAACTATGACAAATATTTCTCCCTCAAACTTGTAGAACTTAATTAAGCTCTTTCTTCTCCTCTGTGGCCTAGGTCTCTCCAGGTCTTCTTGAAAAATATATATGTCCAGTCTTGAAAAATATCTCGGTCGTTGTCTTGAAAAATATATCAGTCGTCATCTTGGAAAATATATCGATCCTTGAAATATGGGGCAAAACCCCTATTATAGCTTGGATGTGAGGTTAGATTTGAGTTAACAAGTAACCAGGGTTGTGTAGAGTAACCTGAGTTAAGAGATATGATGTGATCATATGGAGACCACGGCTTGAATTATTAGATGGAGTGGGGAGCATGATTGACATGGTAGGTGAGATGATAGATTCCATTTGAAATTTAGAAAGGGGTGTCGGATTGGTATATTAATACCCATGGATTAAATAAAATGTGAGAGATGCCAAAATTCAATTATTAAATGGATTTAGATGGAGGCCATTTAATAATTAATTAAATTTGGTTGAAATAGATGGATGAGGTTTATTAAAATTTAGGAAAAACAAAGGTGAAAAGAGAAATTTCATGAATGCGAGAGGACGGAGGGGCGTTATACCAAAAATTGGGTGTCTACACTTTTCCCTTGGAATTTTGGGAACCCAAAGTGTTCATGGGAATCACGACAACACTAGGGGTGTTGATAGTTGTTAATCTAACCACTAAATCTCGATGTAGGCTGATCTATGCCCCCTCTGCATCAATGTTCCCTGTTGGAGTGATTGTTTCGAAATGAATTTCCTTGGATTACTTGGACAATTTCTGGTAAAATAAACTAGAATCTGGTTTTATAATAATTAGAGTGTTCTCCATACATAGTTGTTAGTTTGTACACTTATGTAAAGATTCAGTGTAGTAAACACTCATGATATTTAGATTCCTTTTTTTATGTAATTGATATAAGAGAAAATGGCAATTGTTTAAACATAGATTAGTTTCCCTATTGAAGAGCACTCAAAATCAAGTAAAAATAATATAATAAAACACATGTAAAGACTTGGAGAGCTACATGTCCTTTTAGTTGTTGATGTAATGAAGTCAAATTGTTCTATGTATTACGAGGAATGATAAAAAAAAATAATTTAAGACATTACAAGACTTTGGAGGGGATAATATACAATACATAATGCAATGGAAACAAAACGTTAGAATCATAAAATGACTCGACAATGGTAGGCAAGTCTTCTAGATAGGAAAAAAAAAAGTTAAAATAGGGATCAGTGATATCATAAACTTATGGTAAATGTAGTATGAGTTGAAAATGAGTGTTTTTATTGAAAAACATACTTATATTAATATAAACATGAGATATATAATGTTGATTGTACAAAAGATAAGTGGAAAGAGCCACATCTCAGAATTTCAATCACATCGAACCAATTAGGTATTGAGAAGGATATGAATTACAAATAAAAATACAATAAAAGTGCATTCATCATTCAGTAAAATAGTGATCAAAATAAGGAGCCAGAAACCTAGGCCATAGTGAAAAACATGGCAGCCGGGGGACGAGGCGGAGGGATGTTCGGTTTGTTGGCCTACCTAGAACTAGGGTGAGCCGAGTCAGGGATGGGCTCCCAACCAATTTCATCTTGTTTTTGTTGCTTCTCGACATTACTAGAAGATGACCATGATGGAGAAATGGCAAGGGCCAATCTTGGAAACTTGCCTTGCTGAGGGGCATTCTAACCCATGCCACTAGAATGAAAAAGGTGACTAAAAACCCCTCCATGGGTAGGGTAAAGGGGATGAGAGTGACGGAACCACTGTCGATGAATATGAATTTCTGAAAGTAGTTACAATAGGTTACATGTTCTATCATTTGAGTTTGTTATATTATTTTTGTTATGTTGATATATTTTTGTTAAAATTATGGTTGGGTATGCATGAATGGTTTACAATGAAATGAAGAAAACACTTTATAATACAACTTTATTACATAAGATCATATGAAGATCACTAGATTTGTTTACTATTTTCTAACATTATATTTGGAGATGACTCGTCTAATATAGTATGTTGTAATGTGTGAAAAGTTGTATGATCTGTAACTACAAGGCCCTTCTCCTTCTTTAAAGTTCCCATATTATGGTCCTCTTTAGAGTTGTTAAAGATATCCCTTATTTTTGGAATTTTTAACTATTTTGTGATCTAGTTGAATTTAGGAGATAATTATACTACATAGCCATCAAAATACTTAGTGGAACATGCAAAAAATGCAACAATTCAATGGAAATGACATGACTCTTGGAAGCAATAAGAACTAATATTTCCCATAGTTTATTGATTATAAAAATATAACGACATTAGATCAATGACTAACATTACAGTTATTACAACAAGAACAAGAACAAATCCCATCAATTCGAGTAAATCAATGTTAACACTTGAAAACTCAAAATTATTCAATAATATCCCTACTATTGAGAAGAACATAAGATTAAATTTTGAGGGGCTATGTAGCCACTAACTAACGAACCCAAGTGTAGGGGACTACTTATATAGATGTATACCCATGTACTTACATTATTACCTTAAGGCTATAAGTTATTCAAAGGAAATTTATTAAAGTCTCCCTAAATAAATGTGTGCATTGTAATGTTCTATGCAAGATAAGGCCCAAATGGTTCCTTCAATATGTTTATACAATTTTAGCACAAGTTAAAATATATAAAAGTTAACTCAACATATAGGATAATGGGTTATTGAATCCTTCGGATGCTTCCTCCATGCACTGATAAAAATATTTTCATTTCAAAATCTTAATATCATGTGTAAATTGTGCCTTGCACATGATATCAAGGGTGAAGTGGACTCCAATGACCTCACAATTCTAAGAATATTTGCATTCCATTAAGATGAGTTTTCTCTAATGATAGGAACCTCTAAAATTGAAGTATGTGATTCCATGTGTAAACAGTTTTCCATCCAAGGGTGTCATAGAAAAATATTAAATTATTTTACTTTCATGTAAAGAATTCTAGCCTTACACCAAGTATATGAGAAAAATGTCATCCATTTGAATATGTATGCATACAACAAATATATTGTAATGTGTTCTGAGACTTGATTACCATAAAAATAGATATAATTTTATAAACACATTAGTTTGTTTGGTGTGGACACACAATCATGCAATTTAGTTAATTATCTAGTCATGATTACATGCTACTATTCATATGATTCCTAGGTAAGAATGGTACCAATTAACCCATGTCTTTGGCCACATTTCTTTCCTTTCTATGACTTCTTTTAGTCTTCCTCTTTGGCTTTCTTAATCTATCTTCTCATACTTTTGAATTTGTCATCTTAGACACCAATACCTAGCTAGGGTGCCAGAATTGGGCACCTCCATCCTCTTTGGGCACCATTTCCCTATTTGTACTTTGGTTAAAAAAAATTAGATCCTTTCTATCCATTTTAATATCATATCTTTTTCATAGTCAGCGTTTTCAAGGTTAATTACGAAATTCAAGAAATGGAATCATATAAATATAAAGTTATGTAGTCATAATAAGGGACCAAGCACTAAGCACTATCTATCACCACCTAAGGTTGCATCCATCAAGTATATAATAGCTCCACTGCATCCATCTAGCTCCATCATAAGGGACACAAGAGATAGTTTACAACATCACACTTTATAGGAGGGAAGTTCATTCTATTCCATGCACACAATTATTACATTCTACATCTAGTTACTTCCTCGTTATCTAAGTACAACGGGAAAACAACCTACCTAGGGCACAATTCCAAACACAAACATATAGAACTATATTGGGTTAGAGATGTAGTGTAGCACTAAGTTGTAAGTTCAACATTGTGAAAACTAAGGACAGTCTGACCCCTCATTATGCATCTTTATTTTTTAGAATTTGATATCTATTTGAGGGTTTTACAGGTTCATATTTCATTATAGGTTTAAAGAGACCTCGACGATCTTGGTGCAACCTCAGAGTGACCAAAAGTGACTATTTGTGATACTCTTTAGACCTAAAAAAATCAAATCCTGAGAACCTATCAAGAAACTAGAGCCTAGAAAATAGACTGTAGTGGTGTCGAGCGTTCTTATCCCTTCCGTGAGCACTTGAATCCAGCCTCATCTGATAATCACACAATTTTTTTGTGCATGATTAAAACACTGTGTACTTTCATTTTACAATTTTTCCAGCTTTGGATACCCTCAGCAACATTTTGAATCAGCTATGTATTTTATTCCCTTCATTTTACAACTAGGGTTTCATACTTTATTGCTTAGTTTGTTTGGATCTACATTATACTTAATTGTTCATTTATTTAGTGCTATAATAGCATCATATTAGGAATAATATTTTATATTTTTCATGATAATTTTGGTATACCCATCATTCAAGCACTCTTGGATCCTCTCTTCATCACTGCCTTATTATCTTAGGGTCCTTTCACCATGAAGGTATCTCTCCATGACTTTTTACGTGATGATCCTGATTGTCAAAATAAACTGAGATATTTTTTGGTGAACACTTATATTCATCCTCAAACCTCTCCCAAATATCTATAACACAGGTTTACTATTTTTCTATCCATTAATGAAGAGCATATTATATTTTCATATGATGAAATCACTTCTTAGTCTATCTTAAGTAATGATTCTCTCCTTTATATTCAAGTATGTATCAATAACATAGGGTTTAAGATAACTTTCGTCGACAATGGATCCAACCTTAACATATTTAATCTCACATTCCTCACTCAAATTTACCTCTCTGAAGCATCCTTAACTCCATCATCCATTTCCATTTGTGGCTTCGATAATGTGCCTAAATGATTCTTAAGTATAATGACGCTTCCCATTACTCTTGGACCACACTCTTTGTTTGTCCCATTCTATGTCATGCTTAACAATATTAACTATAATATTCTCCTCATATGACCTTCAACCATTCATGTGTGTATTAAATTTTTATATCAAGGTGTGGTTTATGAAGCATTGGCAAATCCATCTCAATATGCTTATTACAACACTATTGATCATTCACATAAATCCCATACTTCAGCCACCTCTCCTGATAACTTTGAACAATATGGACCTGGGTATTAGTATCTATGCCACTACAGTTTCAATGGAAATGGATTAGGAAAACATGTAAAAGGATTCAAATACCCTCTTTCCATTCCGACATAATCCACAAGGCTAGGCCTTGGATATCACCCTTTGCTTATTTCTTTTATTACTTCCACATCTCCTCTTGAGGTTTACACCACTTCACATATTCACCATCATAAAAAAATCCATCCACTCTCAATACTACAACTTACTTTGGAAAATATACTACTCCTAACACATTTCCACATCGACCACCATGGCATGCTTTCTCTTTCATCCCAGGATAGATCTCCACCACCCACTGTGGGGGGAATTATGTTTACCCCCCCTCTTCTAGCATTAGCATGTGTATTATATTCTCATCACCTCGCATTAAGTGTATCACATATCACCTTTTCTCGATGATGCACTCTTGTGATATGGTTCAAAATTGATTGTTGATGGCATACTATACACATGAACCTCACACACTCCACACTATACACACCACCCATTCTCACACACTTGACCATACCACACATTTCACACTAAACACATTCACCATACATGTCTCTAGCATTTCTTAGTCACATTACACACTATAAATCTCACACATCGCACATCATACACTTTTGAAATCTTCCCTCACAACATTTTGTGAAATATTCACTCTACGCATTCACACTACACTTTTTCCATATTTACATGTAGTGTTCATTTCCCTATGATACACTCTAGTCCCACGGTTTGTGCTTGATTGTTGAAGGTATACATATAAAATAGACCTCATCAAAATCACATGTTAAATCATTCAATCATATTATCATGTGACATTCCTATCCAGTACCTGACTCAGTCTTCTCGTGATATATGCTTTATGCTAAATCATCACCACTTTCTAGCTTTCTTATTCATTCATCTTGTGATATTTTCCTTATGCAACATCATCATGATTTCTTACATCCTACTCATTCATATAGTGATATACACCTTATGCTAAATCAACACATTTGTTAGCTTCTTCTTAACATATTTTTGATATATGCTTTGTGCTACATCATCACCCCCTTTTTGGTTTCTAATTCACTCATTTCGTGATATACCCTTTAGGATAAATCATCACTCCTACTAGTAATTGTGTTATATGTTTAGGATAAATCATCACGTCTTCTCGATCACTCATCCTTATGTTACATTTGATATAATCTACACCTCATCATTCTACAATCAACAATCCATGCTTAGTTCATCAACTCTTTTTAGTACATGACGACATATCATTCAAACCATTTCCCGATGACACACTCTCGTTTATTGTACATTCTTGAATACTTAGGGGGCATATATAAATTAACCTCATGAAATACATTTCCATCCACTCAAGGGTCATGGTGCTCCTATCATTCACATTGCATTCTATTCCACCTAATCCATAGCATGCTCCATATCTTGATTATATTTACTTTTTCTTACATTTACTTGTTACACACACATCTTATTACACATGCTAGATATATATGTTGTATGTCATTATATGGGTAAGTGCACCAATCTGGGGGTGAAAAGGGGGTTTCAAGTGAACACTTTTTTTTTTGAAAAATGAAAAATCTTCAACTTTTACGAGTTATTTGAAATTTTTACACTCAAAACTTAAAGATGTTATAAGAAAATGAATCATAGCATTTTGAGTCTAGCTTATAAGCTACTATTTTTTTAAATGGTTAAGTTTAAGTAGGTTAAAGAACTAAAATACCAACAGGTGCTCTTGTTTTTTACCAAAAAAACGTAGACAGTTGATTGTGCCCCCCACCATTTTTTGAGCAATATTCAATACTTTTGAAAACCTTTTGGTAGAAAGATACATAAGAGTATCTAGTTTGGGATATCTATATTTTTATATTTTTTAGCAAGTATTATTTTTTATGATTTTTAAACTATAAAATTTTTAAATTTTGAAAAATAACGGATAGATGACCATGTTCACCCACAACTACCTAAAAAAATATCAGAAAATTATTTTTTTAAATATGTGTAGAACTAGTCCTAGTTTAGAACTGTAATATTTTTATTCAATTTCGATGAGTTGAAAAAAAGATAAATGATGAAAGATAGATGTGTATAAACTCAATAAAATAGCTACAAAAAGGCATAGTTAGAAAAAAAATAGTACGGAAACCTTATATTAGTTAAAAAAATTGAAGAAACATATTTTTAGAAAGAAAAAATATTACTCTACTTCGTATTCATATTTTTATTAAATTTGTCTATCATTTTAGTTTGATTTATCATGGCATAATAACTAGTTTACCATTTTTCTACAAAAACACACTATTTGTTGTGATTTTGTAGGTCCATCCCTCAGGCTTAGGGATCCAAACCGGATCCAAGCCTAGAGGCATGCCTTGGAATAACGAAATAAAAAAATGTGTATGCATTATACTTTTTATATACTTTATGCGCATCCAACGTCCTTTTCATCTCTTTTACAAGATTTTTGTTGCTTTTCTGTCTGTTATGCATATTCCTGTACATTCTTGCATGAATTTTTAGTAGTTGAGCTTGTCCCCTACCCCACTATCTATATTTTTGTAATCATGGGTGATATAAAATGACGTAAGGACATGAAGAAAATAAAAAAGAAAACACCAGAAAAAATTGGAAGAGATGAGAATAAAAAAAGTGAAGTGGATACAAAAACTTCGTGAAGGTAAATGTACATCTACTATATCAAATATACCTAATGTTTTAGAAAACGGGGATGAAATACATAATGAAAATGAGGATAATAATGATTTTGCAATGAATATTGATAATGAATCGAATGATAATGTTGGTATGGATAAAGAAAGTGATATGAATCCAAATATTGAACCTTTACTTGAGAATCCAAATGTTAATCCTAAAATTTGCATGGAAACATTGAATGAAGAAAGTAACCTTGTTAATGAATATTTACCTCTAAGAACACCTCCTTCCATTTTGCATAGAAAACCCATTCACTTAATTAAAGTTTTTGATAACATTATAAAACCAATGGCTAGTAAAATGTCTGAAAGAAATGTGAGAAGAAAAGTTAGGGGAATTTGGGATAGTTAATTTGAGAATTTAATGATACGCAAAGCTTTCAATTATTTTCTATATTGATGAAATTAATTCAGATGAGACCTACAATGAATACCCTAGGGTTAAGAACATCTAAATTTGATTATCAAAATATGTTAACGGTTAAAAATATACATAAAAACATACTAAATTTTAGGTGTTGACAAACACGCCAAAGATAGTAAGTCTATATGGCGTGCACTTACTAGTTGTATAGTAAGTGATAAAATAGTTAATAAATGCTTGATTAGAAAGATAAGTAGAGAATTGAATCTAAACAGAAAAACACTAGTGAAATCAATAGGGAGATGCAAAAGTCTTGAGTCAGCCAATAATAATGACTATTACGCATTCTCTAGTAGACTCCCATGGAAAGACATGGATACACCTAATATTCTAAAAAAAATACTTGTAAATTTTTGGAATAAGAACACAACGGTGTCACCGAATAGAAGAGGTACGGTAAAAAGAAGAATATGTTCTTGTAATCATGAATCATGTGTAAAAAATTATTAGATATGACTAAAACACAATTGTTCTCTAAGTTTAAGAATGAAAATCCCGAAATTAACATTAGCCAAATATTTTTTGAAATGAACAAACCCTTTTATGAGAAAATCAATCACTCATATACCACTTGTTAATGCAAGCATCATGTTGAATTTTTAATAGATTATGATTTTTTTTGTCAAGTACATTGTATTTTGCATTTTGACATCATGTTACATTAGTTTGGATTAAATGTCCCACCAAAATATACAAGGTAACTTATTCCTACAATATTTTGTGAAAGATCAACCTAACAATTTCTTTATAAAAAAATATGTTTGGATGGAACATGCAACATATGTGGTGGCTTTCCAAAATTGAAAATTTGTATCCATGAGGAGAGTAAACATTCAATAGGAAAATAATTAGTTTGTTTCAACAAATATAAATCTGCGGCATATCAATTAAAACATGGAAAATAATCTAGGAGACGTGATCTTGTTATAAAACAACTACTTGTATCAGAATATATGGTCAAATTCACATAGGAATGTTTTTTGAGAATGCGAAGCGCATACATAGATCTGGATGGTTGGATGAAAAATTCAAGTTAAGAAAGGACACATTCCTACCTAGTACTATTGTTTCAGTAGTTGAATTCAAAGATAATTACTCATTGTAGCCATAAATAAAGGTTCATTCACAATACTATAACTCAGTAAAAGTTATTTTCATGCATATAACATTCATGCACTCTCCTGAAAGTATTGAGAAATATCTAAAAAGATTAATAGAGTATCATTTTTACATCATTTATTATCAAAAAAATTCCATATAATATGTGTAAGGGTGTTTCTATTTGTTTTATACAATCTTGAATGAGAGGAACATTCTATTTAATCAACATTACATTTTGTCAGACAACTGCATGTCACAATTTAAGAATGCATAGATGTTTTAATGGCTAAGAAGGATGCACATATAAATAGGTGTAAAACACATCTAGATTTTTACTAAGGTGGTACATGGGAAAGGAGAACATGATGGTGTAGGAGCATGTGTGAAAATAGCCCTTGCAAGAGAAGAGTTGAAGTTCAAACATGGTACTAAATTTACAGGTGCAGAAAGCACAGTTGATTGGTCTATTAAGAACATGGGATATGAATCTCAAGAGAGTTCAACAGCTCATAGATATTTCTGGTTAATGGAGGAACAATATTTTATAAGATGAGAAGATTGAATGATAGTTACAGGATCAAGTGATATGCACTCATTCTGTTGTTCAAATGCATGTTCTTACACTATTCATACTAGGTGCATAACATGTTCTTATATATCATGCATTTATTATTTTGGAATGAATGTGAGTCACAAAAATAGGTGGATGAATGGACTTGTAGAACTCTAATTACACTCGACACATATCAAGTTACATGAACATTACAACTTGCAGTGTCTTCGGATCATATGACAACATCACCTGACTTTGAAAAAGTCTATGATTTAGTGCAACAATGTACATATTTATGTCATGTTATAAATTTATTAATTATTAAATGATCAACTCTTAATGTATTTCAAATTTGACTTCATTTTTGCTTTGTGATGTAGGACACGTTTTTGTAGTTATTGCGACAAAATTTAACGAAGGGGGGACAATTTAATTCTTGTCTCATTGTGGAGAGGGGATTTTTTTTTTGAATTTCACATTCATTGATGGTGAAGAACTTGAGTTCCACTATGTGAGTGGTAGTCATTAGAACTTGGCTTTAATGATATCCTATCAAAAAAACAAATAGTTAGTTTTTTGAAGACTATGAAGTACATAAAAATATATTTAGCTCTTGACATTTGGTTCTTGCAACAAATATTTAATTGGTTAAATATTGAGATAGGCCATCAAACAAGAATATGTGCAAGGTTCATGAAATAGATCATGAAGTCATTCTTGCTACTGTCAAGAGTAGATTTGATCCTTGTGGTTCATTGGATTGAAATTCCAAAGGTATGTTCACTTAATATTAGATATACATCTACATGAATTTAATTTGAATAGTTACTCTAATGATTTTGATTAAATTTTGTAGGTTTTAAAATTCTATTTAACTACTTACTAACGTGTTTACGTAGGTTAGTGGTGCCAAAAAATATTCAACCTTTACGTGGTTGACATCGTTAGTAGAGAATTTATTATTCTCAAAGCTTAGGGAAATTAAATATTAGAAACGATCAATAAGTAGAAATTTTTATTCAACCACCTATACTGTAAAAAAAATATCTTCTTATAATTTCATATATATGTTATGAACAATCTCTTCTTAACATGTTTCCTACTAATTGTTTCATATTGAAGGATTTTTGGCACTAAAACGAAGCCTCGCCCAAAAATTATCAACCTACCCCAACGTGTGTGCGTAGTCAGTCTGGTGGCACAAGCTTTTGATCACAAAATATAACAATGGACAACCTTACATTGACTCAAAATGGACTATTTAGCACGTTTACAAATAATAGGACCATGAGAGGACCGAATTGAGATGGAGAAAACAAAGACAAAATTTCATAGAGGGTACCAACGTAGAGGTGTTGGATTAGACGAGACCTTTCAAGGTGCCATAGTGACTGAGAAATCACCCAAAGAACTAATACCATTTTTTGCTATCAGGGATCTTAAGGGACTACTCCTAGATGAAGTATCTTGGAAGCACCATCAATATAGTTAACCAAAATGAAGCCTTCCCAATTGTTTACTAGGCCACCGAAATGTGTGTGCGTAGCTAGTTCAGCTCCATGACCTTTTGTTTGAAAAATATAGCAATGAAATTTACAAACAATAGGACAGCGAGAGGACCGAAATGAGATGGAGAAAACTGAGACAATCATTTGTAGAGGGTGAAATTGTGGAGGTGTAGGATTAGATGAGACCTTTCAAGGTACCATGGTGACCGAGAAATCACCCAGAGAACTTGTACCATTTTTTGCTCTTGGGTATTTTAAGGGACTATGCTCGAAAGAAGTAGCCCAGAAGCATCGACACCGTAGTGCACCAAAAATAAGCCTTCCTAACTATTTAATATAAACCTCGATGAAAGTACGTATTTGTTTTGGTTCCATAAGCTTTTGTTTGTAAAATATAGCAATGGAAAACCTTATACTAACTCAAACTAGACTATTTGACACATTTGTGAACAATAAGACAATGAGAGGACCAAATTGATATGGAAAAAACCAAGAAATACTTTCATATAGGGTACCAACACAAAGGTGTAGGATAACATGATACCTTTCAAGGTGCCACAGTGATCATGAAATCAATTGAAGAACTTATACCATTTTTTTCTCTCAGGGATCTTAAGGGTCTACGCCCAGACGAAGTATCATGGAAGAACCAACACTGTAAGGCCCTAAAACAAATCCTTCCTAGCCATTTAATAGGCCATACCAATACATGTATGTAGTCAGTTCAATGCCACAATCTTCAGTTTGTAAAATATAGTAATGGAAAACCTTACACTGACTCAAACAAGACTATTCGACACATTTACAAACAATCAAACAATGAGAGGACCGGTGAGATGGAGAAAAATAAGACACCATTTTATAAAGGGTACCAATGTGGAGGTGTAGGATCATATGATACCTTTCAAGGCGCCATGGTGACCGAGAAATCACCTAGAGATCTTATACCATTTTTTACTCTGAGGGTTGTTAAGGGAATACACTCAAACAAAGTAGCGCAGAAGCACCAACACCATACGACACTGAAACTAATCCTTCCAAACCATTTACTAGGCCATCTTGATGCATGTGCACAATTTTTTTTGTTCCATGAGCTTCTATTTGCAAAATATAGCAATTGACATCCTTACACTGACTCAAACTAGACTATTAGGTACTTTTACATACAATAGGACAACTGGAGGAGCAAAGTGAAATGGAAAAAATTGTGACACAATTTTGTAGATGGTACCAACATGAAGTTGTTGGATCTGAAGAGACCTTTCAAGGTTCCATGGTAGCCGCGAAATTACCCAAAGAGCTTATACCATTTTTTCTCTTAGTGCTCTTAACGGACTGTACCCATATGAAGTATCCTAGAGACACCAAAACGAAGCCTTGGAAACCATTTACCAAGCCATCCCGATGCTTCTGTTTAGTTTTTTCATTTCCACAAGCTTCCCTTTACAAAATATAGTAATGGACATCCTACACTGACTCAATTTGGACTATTCGGGGCTTTTTAAAATAATAGGATCACGAGACAACGAAATTGAGATGGAGAAAATTGAGACATGATTTCATAGAGGGTACTAATGTGGAGGTGTAGAATCAGACGAGACATTTCAAGATGCCACGGAGACCGAGAAATCACCTCGAAAAATTATATCCTTTTTCCCTCTAAGGCCTCTTAAGAGACTACGCCTAACCGATATAGCCAAGAAGCATCGGGATTGTTGGGCACAGAAACACAACCTCATCAACTGTTTACCAAGCCACCCCGATGTGTGTGCATAGTTTGTTTGTGGTGTCCTTTTCCAAAAAAAAATTTGTCTCCACATATAATAACTTCCTTCATTTTTCCATTCCTCATTTTCCTTTGCTTCTAGAGGGAGAATGAATGATTCACTTTCTTCATTCTTTACTATTTGGAATGTTGTTCCTAGAGAACCAGGAACTTAGGCGTCCACCATATTGTCTTCATGAAGAGGCGGTCTTTTAATTTTTACATATAAATAAAATGAATTTAGGATGAATATCACTAACTTGGTTTTTGACTGCAACAACCTTCCTCGGTTTCGAAGGAAAAACTATAATTGTGTTTGGAAGTTCTACAATCTTACAATATACTTGTTGAAGATCTTTGATTTTTGGTTTGTCATCAATCCACTCTAAAACAATATACCTAATTTTTGTCTCAGGTGTGGGTACTTCATTGAATCTTATCTTGTATCCATTGCTTGAAATATAAGGTTGGCTTGTGACTAAAAATGCACTCTTGAATCCAATTCCTAAAAGTGAACCACAAATACGTTCAAAACACCTTCTAAATGATGAATTTGTAATTTTCATGCAGAAAAATTGCAGTTCAAGTTTAAATGTGTAAAAAATGAGATCTATCTTTTTCTCCTATATAATGCCCTCCTTGTCTCTTGCCCGTCTGGGTGGAATAACCAACACTGCAGAGGGATTCAATATTATCTTTGGAGAAGCCCTTCTCATTGTTAAAAATGACAAGAGTTCTTGGTGATGTCTCTGTTGGTAAGCAAAAACTCCACGAATGTCTCCACATTTAGTGGATACTCATTTCCCTCTACATTCTGCAAAGCACAAACCTGTGTTTTATTTAAATTTTGGAATGAATAGCTCCAAGGAAATAAATTGCGTGTTATTGACGTAGAAGAAGAGGTTTTTTAGACTATGTAGCCCTTTGAATTATTGGATTCAACAATAGAACAACATACTAACAAATCACTAATTTCTACTCTGATACAATGAAAACCCAACTTCTTCAACCATTATAAAAGAATTTTTTTTACAGTGATGGATTAGGCTTCATATATTTTACAAAAAACAATGATGGAACATACGCTGATTAAAGAACTTACCTAAATGAGTTCCATTATGAAATGAATGTCTTGTGTATAGAGCTATGAAGAAAGATGTTTAACAACATGGTATAAGTCTCAAGATAACGGATTATCTTCTGCACCGATTAAAAATTACCACAATATTATTTATTTAATGTGTTCTTTAGAAGTGGCAATAATAGTAAAAAATACGGAGCAAATGTCCAACCATGAATTGTGAATAGTAGCATATGCATTTTGTACAAAATAAATGTTTGCATATTCTCATTTCATAAACTTGTAAATTCTCAAAAGTAATACTCCCTCAAAAGTAATTAATATTTTCAATTTAATAAAACTTAAAATTATTATCATTTATTAAATTTACACATATTAACATTTACTAATCCTAAATTTTTGTATTGATAAAATTATATTTTTATCAATATAGGCTTTCCGCCATGGCAGTCCGGTCTGTAATTTTTGAGGAAAAAAATTAAGTGTATTACAAATAAATATTTCACACAAGGATTGAGTGCATGTATACATAAAAACCAACTGTTTGAAAGCCAAGTTATTCCTCTCGGGATCCACAGTGAACCACAGTCAGGGTTTAGGTGGGTTTGTAGTCTTGACGCATGAAATCTAGGAATTCTTCCATAATAATTGGAAGGAACAATCATGAAGAGGTACCTCAACTATTAAAAGAAAAATTTCTGAGTTTCATTGGTGGAAGAGTGATATTTCCTTACCGTTCACTTAGAGGACTGTATGCACAATTGTAAACCTAGTTTGAGAAGCCATTTTACAAACAACTCAAGATTTATATATTGAGCTAAGCATTGAAACTTCTAGGGAAGTATAATAGGATTAATGGGTGTTGGATATTATTGATTCATCCTTTGGAACCTCATACAAGTGGATATATGCTACAAAATATAGTGGGATAAGGCTAGTTAGTGCTTCAAGATTAAAATGTTAAAAGGTGAGATGTAAGGAGTTGTAGAAGGAGTTGGAGTTTGGTATTTTGGGAAGACCTTAGGGATGGAAAAATTGAACTAATGAAGCTTGTAATACTTTTTGGGTATCCTTATATTCTTCTATCCAAGCTTTTTGTAAGCTACATTGTCTTAAGGGGCGTAGTTGACAATTTTTGCAAGATGAACAACAGTGGTGTTTGGAGCCTTATAAATCAAGTTAGTGATGGTCCTAATGATTATCTGAGATTTTAAAATAGGGGAGAAGCCTAATAATCATTGAAGCAGACAATATGTGTATGATAAGACATGAACTAGTACAAAGAGACCAAAAGCAAGAAGAAGCGCAAGTAAGATAAATAGAAGAGTAAATGTTGTATGAAAATCACAATCACATAAATAATGAATATGAATACTTAGTCATTAATATTATGAAACCACTCTAATGAAACCAGAAACAATTTAAGACAATAGGTACATGATAAGACAAAAACTAGTACAAAGAGACCAAAAGTAAGAAGAAGCGCAAGTAAGATAAATACAAGATTAAATGTTGTATGAAAATCACAATCACATAAATAATGAATATGGATACTTATTCATTACTATTATGAAACATATCTAATGAAATTACAAAAATATTACAAATATTCAATAATATATCTTATTTATGAGACCACTCTAATGAAACTACAAACAATTTATAAAAATTCAATAAGATATTTTATTTAATTTGAATTGAAACTTTGAACCTAGGTTTAAAAAAGGTTCTCTAAACATATACACATTGATAAATTTAACGAATAATTAATCAGATTAGATAAATCTTTATACATGTGATATAAATATTGATTTACAAAGTTTTATGCATATTATACATTGAAAACGGTAGTATACAACACCAATAAATGAAAAAATATCCATAATGTATTATATCTTCATGTGCACATCATATTATTTTGGATATAATTATAATCTCATAAAAAATATCGAGTTCCAAATAGTATTAATGTGCATAATAAATATAAAAAATGTGAATAGGTCATATAATATCATATCAATGACGTATATGCATACATACAATGTCAAACGTGCATACAATGTCGTGCACATAGGTATACAAAATAAACGTCATAAGACACACACACACACACACACACACACACACACACACACACACACACACACACCCACACACACACACATCCCTCAACTTTTATATATATTATTATTATATTTTAAAACTTTTATATATATTACTATTATATTTTTTAATAAATTATATATATATATATAATTTATGTATGTATGTATGTATGTACTTCTGTACACACCTATATACATGTGTGAATGGCATTGTATGCGTGTTTGACATTGTATGAACATAGGTATACATAGGTATCACTTGGATATCTGTTAGATGACTTGGGATCATCCATGGCCTGACTACAAGTCCTCTTACACAAAAAACTCAATTGTAGTTGAACCTTTAAATGCAAACATTTTTTTTTCAAAACTTAATATAAGTTTTCAACATGTATAAGACCATGCTAATGAAACTATTTACATGTACACACACTTACCATAATCTCTCTATCACGTTGAATCTACATGTCATGCTCAACTGAGTCAACGAGAGCTATTAGATCATGAACAAGGGTGTCAAATTATGAAGTCAAGGAGTTTGTGCCCTCGAGGTAAAAATGGATGGGGTTGAACCCTACATACACATAAGATTTAAAAATCAAACATAAAAATTAGCTGATAGAACTATATTAACAATAAATGTTTTGAATGCAGATCTAAACATTTATGCCAACTAAATACATGTATGTGCAATGACATTTATTTTTTACCGTGCCATGCCTATGAATCATATGAACAGGTTTGTAACTTGTTTAGGTAACTCATGCATATACATAATGTATTCACATTGATTATCTACATGATGATACAACTACCATACCTATATTATATAAATATATGTAAAATATGTTGAGAGGTATAAGTGCTTATACCTCTCGACATATTTTACCATGTTTTGATTTACGTTTATATAAATGGTAAAATATGTCGAGAGGTATAAGTGCCTATACCTCTCGACATATTTTACATATATTTATAGAATATAGGTATGCTAGTAGTAGCCATAGGAGGTGCATTGTACATAAAATGATACCAAAATAAAGTCAAGGAAATAAGGAGGGCATTTAGTTCGTGCATGAATGACCTTGATGAGAACGTATCAAGTTGGTGACTTAAGACTAATATTAATAATAATAAAGATCTCCACCCACGTAGTTCATTGGTGTTCATCTTCATGATCATCGGTGTCGTCGTCTTTATCTTTTTCATTGTTTATCATTGTCATAATCCTCATCCTCCTTATCATTATCACCACCATCATGAAAAAAAATCATTATCATTGTCTTCATCGTCATCATCACCAATACTAATATTACAATTTATAAGAAATAAAAATATTGTTATCATAATTATTATTTTTATTAATAATAATGTAGTTATTATTATTAAAAATATTATTATAATAATAATTTTATTAATATCATGGTTATTGTCATCTTAGTTGTTGTCATCACAATCGTCATTGTCTTTAGTGTTGTTTCCATTTTCATTGTTTCCCTGTGCATCATCATCCTCGTCATTATTATGAATTATTATTAATAATATTGTTATAAATATATATTATTAATAGTATTAATATTAATATTACAAAAAAAATTATTAGTACACTTATTTATATTAATAATTTTATCATCATTTTCATCGTTATCATTAATGTAATTATTGTCATCATCATTGTCGCAATCTTCATCGTCATCATGATTGTCTTTGTCATCATGGTCATGATCATCATCATCATTATCGTCATTATCATCATCATCTTTATCGTTGTTTTGATCGTCATCATTGTGATGTTTGTCATCATCATCATCATTGTCATTTTCATGATGATGATGATGATGATGATGTTGACGATGATAATGAAAATGATTATGATGAAAATGATGAAGGCGACAATGATGATGATGATGATGATGAGGATGATGAGGATGATGATGAGGATGATGATGATGTCATAAATGATGACGATGATGACAACCACAACCACTACAAACCTAATTATTATTATTTCCGCATTAAGTATTAAAAATTAAATATTAAATAGTGAATAGTAAATATTAAATATTTAAATAAGATTATTACCTATGGAAAATAATAAATAATATTACTATAATTAACAAAATAATAATACTTTTATAAATCTTCTTCATGAGTGCTTAGCATGTCAAATGAGTGTTCAACATGGTGCATTCTTCCTTGATAGTATAATCTTCTTGTATAGTGTTATGTGTTTCATGTTCAAGTTTCGTGGTCTATGGTGTAAAATAAGTGTTCATGTTCAACAACCAAATTAAAACCTAATCACCATAAAAAAATATTAAATAGGAATTCATATGGAAATCACTAATAACCAATGTAATTTTGTAAACAAAAAACTAATAGTTTTTAAGGCATTCGGTTATCATTTACTCTTGGTTTATTGTTTTATTCTCATTTATTGTTTATGATCATCATAGTCATTTTCGTCAGTGTCGCGATCGATATAATCATTGGCATCATTAATACCATCGTCATCTCCATTGTTGTCATCCTCATCATCACCACCACTACCATCACCACCATCATCATCGTTGTCATCATAATAATTAATAATAATCTTATTACTAATATTTGTATAATTAGCAAAATTTATAAAAATAAAAATAAAAATTATTATTATTATTATTAGTGTTGTTAATTTTGTTATCAGTAATATTAATATTGTCACCGTCAAGCTTGATCCCTAGTGGGCTCAATGAGAGCCAACATAATCACCAATAGACATGGGCCTTTCAATATTTTTAAAAATTAAAAATGCATCATCATCATTAACATTAGTATTAATATTAATCACAATGTTAATTATTGATTGATTGCACTTGATGAACATATTATTTACTTTATTATATTTAAATATGTATTTTACTACCCCAAGTCCCATATACCTATTTAGTGTATCTTGGAATTTCTTCCATGATCTTAAAATCCTCATTTATTCAAAAAATATACCAACATTAATTAATATGTTTGGTTTGTAAAAATGTAAACCTAAATATATGTTGATAAATCCTTATAACCTTAGGGTTACCAAAAAAGGGAGTATTATGAAGTTATTACAAAAATGGAGTATTATGAAGCTAGTGGCCTTTTTATTTAATAAAAATAGATGATTTCCAACAAAGGGAATATTATGAAGCTATTATGAAAAGGGAGTATTATGAAGCTAGTGGTCTTTTGATTTAATAAAAACACATGACTTCAATAAATATAATAAAGTGAGCTCAATGTTTCAATAATTTTATTTGATAATCCTCTAAGTAAAATTTAAAAAATGAACTCAATCTTTCTACACCAGAATGTAGAATGATAATATTAAATCAATGCAACTTAAGGAGATAATATCCTTGAATGTAAACTATATGAATATAATGACAAATTCCATAAATATGATCTTAAAAAATATGTGAGATAACTTACTAATGTCTCTTAAGAACGATTCTTAATCATTTCCATAACAAGTCCTCGGATTATCCAACCGAAAAACATAATTATGTCTCCAGAGGTAGGTAAAACTAAAATGAGGGTGGGTATAATCAAATAATGAGATAAGTTATTGTATTTTATTTTTCTATGCTTCTGATCTTTCCTATTGGTCTCTAGAGGTAGGTAAAGCTAAAATGGGTGGGCATAATCAAATAATGAGACAAACTATTATATTTTATTTTTTTATGCTCTTGTTCTTTCCTATTATTAAAATTTCGGAACATTTAATATCTCACAACTCCACTGTCTTTAATAAAACAAAATTTTAAAGTTTAATAACTACACAAAATTTATATTAAAAACACAATTAAAATCTTACCTAAATTCTGGACACCCCTCCCATTTCCAAAACCAAGAACCCCAAGCTTCAAAAAATTGACACCCCCACTCTACCCAGATTCTCAGAAACACCAAAGAGCTGGAGGTTGCACAAAATTTGTTGCATATCAACAATGTTGGTATGGATAAGGCCCTGCATCAAGAGGGGAATAACGGGCATCATAGATTAGAGTCTCTAGAGAAAGAGATGAAGCAACTGAAAAATGACCTGCAACATATGGAAAAGTAGAAAGGAAAAAGAAAAATTGATGAAGATAATGACATTGGGAAGGATCAGATTGCTGATATTTATAAGAAGTTGAACTCACTAGATAGTATACTGGGGAGAGCTAAAGATAGATATGATCACAACATGGCTATCTTCAAAGCCATAAGTAATTTTTTAGAGTAGCAAGTTTGAAGCATTACCATGCTTAGTGGGATCCCTGGCACTATTTGGGGGGATAATAAAGAGAGGAGCTAGACCATCTCGCAGTTGAATGCTTCAGACCCAATGCACATTACCACATTGGTGTTGTTCACCTTGTTGTAAATGATCTAGTCCAGAATTAAAAGAGCATCCAAGAAGTAAAACTCACTTGGGATGGAGGGAGTCATTTTTTATGTTGATCTTTTTTGGTCTTTTTGTTGTGACTTTGCTGCTTTTTTTTCTGTTGCAGATTTTGTTCTCTTTTGTTTCTTGTTTGTAACTATCTCTTGGTTACTGATGGACTTAGTTTTCTATCCAGATTTTGATCCTTTTTTGTTGCATCTTTATAGTTATATCTGTTTGTTGAACCCTTTTTGTAACAGGTTATAGTCCCTTTAAAACTATTTACCAATAATAAAAAAATCCTACCTAAATTAATAGTTAAATAAACTATTTATTATAAGCCTTCGATAACTTTAAGGAACATAATTAATAGAAAATTTTGGCAACTATTTATAAGCTATCTTTCCATTTATCATGATTTAATTATCACCCAATTATATCCCATCATTTAACCATAGGCAACCACAAAATGTATCAATCAAGGTAATACGAAAGGAATCTTTCAATCACCCATTCAAATATAGGAACACTTTTAAATTGCTCAAATATTCACAAAAATTTGAAACAATGGTGGAAAATACAAATATATCAAATGTTCTAACATAATTATCTATAAACATACTTGTAATTGTGCTTTATAAATATTTACAAGTCTCTATTAATTAATGCAAGTCAAATATATAGTGTACATATTTATCATCCTAGATCTAATATTATAATTTAATCTCATAATTTTAAGATAAAATACCAAAATACACGCTACAGCATCTTAATTTCAAGGGCTGATATTTTGAAAAATACTGCCAAAAGAATTATAGGAACAGAAATAGGAATGACAGCAAGGCCGATTGAGATTATGGAAATGTAGCACACCAAGATGGTTAACCAAAAACATTTTGGTGCCACCATAACATACACCCCCAAACCAAATGACACCAACGTTGGTTATAATGGAAGCAAGATTAGGAAGAGCCCAAGCTATGATAAATTCTCTAATTTCTCACGACTACAAGGTTGGTGTGGTCTAGTGTGCAAGCTGATTGCCACAATAGCGTAAAAATGCTCTAATTGAAAGACACATAGCTAATGTGTCCGAGATTATAAACACCTTGAGTGCAAGTGCATGCATCAGAACTGGAATGCCTCTCTGACTATCAAATCCCCCTGGAATTAGGAAGGGAGTTGCATAACTAACTGAGAACTGTAATCAAGCAAAGTATTTCATTTAAATTTTATATGGATTCATCTGACATTTGAGAAGCAGAGGCAACAATATTTTTATTTCACTTTTGCAAACTATTCTCTCCTCTAAAATTAGAAATTAAATCTATAGTTTGGAAAAATGGTGTTAGAACTACCATAAAATAGGTGAACCATTATGAAACCATCATTTCATATATATATGAGATCCAAGAAATTATTTTCGTCCTTATTCATCACATTCACATTCACCATGGATAGACGAACCATTTTTGCCTCCCTTAAACGCCCCACGTTCAACATGTGCATCACCTTCCACACTAACGGAAAAGGATGGACAAATAATTATTAATTCGTTACCTATTAATTTTTTTATGCGGTTTCGTGTTGTGTTGATCGGCCTCCATTTAATCTGTCTAATGTCTGTGGCAATATTTTGCAGCAAACTCCTTGTCAATGCAATCCTTGCCAATGCAAAATAAGTTATTAAAGTTATATTTCCCCCTAATTTTTGTTTTTATTTCAGGACAAAGCCACGACATAAGACAATCTCACTCAATATATGTAAATGTATATGCCTCTTGGCATAATGAAGGAAATCATTAAAATAATTGAAAATAATGTTTACTACATGAGCTATTTAATGAAAATACATAGTTTGTATGTCTTAGTGAGTTTCTATGCAAATGAAATTGCAATGGTAAATCCTTTCTCTACTCCTCCCAGAAATGGCGGTGTTTCTATTGAGGTCATCAACTTTATAAAAAATATATCACGTCAAGTTAGCTGAAAATATATAATATATATACAAGAACATACATATATATGCATATAATAAATTTCAAAAGTTATATATAATTTGCATGTGTGAATATTTTACACAATTAACATTCTAAATTACCTCTGTGAATACATGCATAGCAATGGTACTCATAACCTGTGGTTGGGATGATGACGTCCCTCCCGCATGCTATAATATTAATGCATACATGTACATATGTATATGTAAGTTAATAAATTTGACCAAGTTTAAATATAATTATTTTAAAAAGTTAACATATATAAGTAAATCAAGTACTCAGATATTTTTGTAACACGCAATAAAAAATAAAAACTATACCAGTGAAGGTGTCATCGATGTTTGAAATCTAAATGTATCACTCAAAACAATGTCAGACATAGCCACATTATCATGTGTACCACCATCGGCAACTCCACCAATACCATTTTACATGAAAGTATCATCTTCATCAGGTCCCAAACATATGCTACCATAATACGTGTAAAGATGTGGCCTCATGCTACTACTACCTAAAGTAATACTCTATCTACCTCTACCAACATCGGTATCATAAATCTCCCTCATATGTTAGACATCGCTATCAAAGAGCACCTGAAGCATGTGTAGTGTATCAATCTATACTATCTCCTTCACTCCTGGAGGGACATCCTCAAGATGAGGAGGCTTTTGTGTGGGGACTCTACTATGTTGAATAGTTGTATGTTGTGCACTTGGTCTATCCTATGCAAAGCCTTTTCCTTGGCCCTGAAACTCACAATAGTCAAAATTGTTTAGGATCTTGTTAAGATAAAATCATAATAGAGTTTCCTCAAAAAGTATAGTGGAACGTCATTTTTATTACAATCTGGGATATCAAACACCATCCACCATCGGTCCTAAAAACTTTTTTATCAAATGATTATTCTACAAGTGGATTGGAAATTGTTTGCATGACAACATAATACGAAAATTGTTTCTAGGGTCCATGAATAATGTACATATGACGTATTTTTTAATTTTTTTTTTCTTAGCATCTGAATATGATAATTTATTAGTGTAATATTTCCTACAATGCTCTTTAGAGATATCCAATGAAGAATTTGAATGATTTCCACATCAACCTGATCCAGTAATGCCTTCAATGTGTTTGTAAGTGAGGCATGGTGGGAATTTGTAGAATGGGGATACCTCATTTTTAAAATTAATTCCTCAATTTCAATCTTATTTTCCACTATATGGGTTGTTAAATCCTCATAACTACCTGGTGGATGTACAAAAAAAGTAGGAGGGCTAGAAGGGTTGACAGGATTTACAGGGCTTTGTTATGGTTGAGGTGGAAATGTATTAATTAAAAACATGTATTTAATTAAAATATACAGTATAATTACCAAATTTCAATGAAATTCAAAGAAAAAAAAAATCCCTACCTCTTCTCCGTGGCACCATTCTCAATTCCACGTCAATCCAACCTTTGTGTCATTGTACAAATGACCTTGGGAGCTAAATAGTTAAACACGGACCATGACTGTAGGGTTTGATATAGAATTTATGTTTAAGAGAAATAAGAATGAGAAAGGGATTTTCTTTTTTATTTATTTAGATTTTAAAGTAACACGTACGTGTTTTGTCTTTGGGAATTTCCAAACCAACCAAAACAAAATTCTTGTGTAGTTTTCTTATTTTTGGATTTGTGTCAGGCTTTTGGCCCCCTAGATTAGTGCACTCATCCATCTTTATCATACACACATGTGCATTCACTTTCCTTTCTAGTTATTATCGTAGACTATATAGATCCATTACAAAAGATGTTTGGTGTAATACCTCTTTCCAGTCCCACAACGGCTCTTGGAGGCATTGAATTTCATACACCACATGTGCTATTGTTTCATTTTTTTTTATAACAAAATAATTTATTAGATCATAGACGTTTGACATAATTTTAAAATTTCTAATATGTTAATGGGTGCTTGTTTTGTAGCATTTGTCTTGTAGGTATATTTATTCCCATGGTTGTCAGTTACATTGCTTATTATTTTTTTCTCTTTGTATGCCATTGTTTGAGGGATTCATCCTTTGTCTTGTGTGCACACTTGTCTGTTACCAAACATGGCTTAGCATCGGCATGACACCCAAGGTAGGGATGGGTCTATATATGGACAAAGATGTAATGTTGTGGGTAGGTTCTTAGACATAGGAATGGTTTTAGTCATGGGTAAAGGTTCGGATGTAGGTAAAGTTGATGAAGTATAATTCATTTCAATAGGCATGGTCAGGGTTGATTTGGTGACTGGAAATACCTTCAGATAGATCGTGGAGGTATCAGTACACAAGATTTGCATTTGAGTCAAAAATGGGAGTCAGAGACGTCCCCAAAGCATGGAATTATCAACGTAATCCAAGCAATCGGCCAGTCATGAAAATGACATTGTTGTAAGAGGAGATGTAGTTGGTTTAGTGGAAATCCTTGTAAAATATGTTTGTGAGATAGGGACTTGGATAGCCTTGGAATCTTTGGGTAAAAGAGATAAGACGAAATCATTGGGATCCTGGAATGCTAATGGGAAATTATCCCCAATAGGTAGTGGTGTGTCAAAAGGATCTCCCATAGGTAGGAGAGATGGTAGATGGGGTGAGGTAGATTACTCTTTCAGCGGAGGAGAAAGTGATGATGAATCTCTTATGATTAAGGGAGTTAACACCATCGATTCTTTAGTAAGTTGCGAGGTAGATGGTGAAACAAAATTAGTAGAAATTGTGGACTCCTCCATGGGTGAAGGGGGAGTTGAAGAATACTCCTTTATGGGTGAAGGATTGGATGAGGTATGCTCCTCTGCGGGTAAAGGATCTCATGTCAAATTTTTCTCGATATATGGAATATGTGGAAATTGAGGAACGATTGATATGATATTGAAAACATCATGGAATTCATAGATATTTTGGTCATTGGTTGAAGGTTCACCAATTTTGATTAGATGGTGTATGGTTAGGGAATGGTTTCTTAAAGATATGCAAGTTTTGATTTGTTGGTGCATTCAGGTTGTCTAGGATGAGATCTCTATTATCTTACATTTCCTAGACAATGTTCTTAAAAGTTATGCAATTACCATCACTATGGCCTTTGACGCAATGATAATTACAATAGTCATGTTCCTTATACCATACAGGCATAGGAAAATCAGGATCGAAACCAATATGAGGTTTTATTGGGGGTAGTGTAATGGCTTTGACCTTAAGAAGCTTTTCTAAGATTGAAGAATAGGGCTCTCCAATCGGAGTGTACTTTCGTTGTTCCCATCGGAACTGAAAAATTATGAACATGACAAAGATTGGAGGTAGGTTTGGCTTGATTAGATGGATGGGACAAACCTATTTTGAGAACTACTACATTGGCAGATCTTTTGGCTTTTGAGTAATTATTTTGGGGCTTTGAAGATGAAGACGTGCCATTTTATTTGAATGCGGCATTTTTGTTTCGTAATTGGATTTTCTTTTCTTCAATGACATGAATCTCCAACTTGTATGCCATGGTAAATGCTTCATCAAAGGTACAAATATTTTGTACCTACAGAGGTGGTGAGATGTGTCTAGCACAATCTCTAGTGAATAACTCTATAAGCTCAACTTGAGGTAACTAGAAGTTTAATTGGTTGATAATACTTTGCTAGCGATCAACGAAATCTGTGATAGATTCGTCATCTTATTTTCGTGTCGAGTATAGGTCAGTCATGGTGACCTTTTTTACTACATTGATCGAGAAGTGGTCAAATAATGCTTGAGCCACTGGGTTAAAGGAGTAGATGGAATGTGTGGGTAAACCACTATACCAATCTAAGGTGGGTCTTATCAATGACATGGGAATGTTCGTAGTAGTAGAGCATCGTCATGGGAAATTAGATAACACCCATGTTTGAACGACCATAAGTGTTGTTGCGGGTATTTTTTTACTATTGAAACGGTTGAACTTGGGCATTTCCCAATGTACAGGGTATGGGTGGATGGGGATAGATGGATGAATAGGCTCATTACATATTTCGTCAAAAGTTAAGGAGTTGCGGGAGCCGAAATACTGATGCTTCTAATGTTTGCATATTTTCCATCATCATCCTAATGATCTCATTGTTGGGTTGTGAGGAATGGGTGCATCCTGCAGTAAAGGGAGGTTGTTGATGGGTGTATGATGTGGACAGCATTCCATTATATAGGGGTGCTGAATATGAAAACAATGAAGGGCGAATAGATTTGGATGGAAGATATCTTGAATAAGTGATGGATGAGATTAGGGGTTATTGGTGATGCACGTAAATAGGTGGGGTAGTCGTAATGACTCTCGTAGTAATTGAGGGTAGAAACTGTGGGATGGAAATGAAGAGGTTTTGGAATGAGGTGTGGTTTACCGGCACCATGGGTGGTTGTGATGCAACTAGTACATACAAGGTAAAGGGTCTAGATGCGGCCATGTTTAAGGTAGTTGGTGAAGGTATGGTTGACACCATGGGTGCGATAGATGTCATTGATGAAACAGTCATAGTGGATGTGGGGTCCAGTTGAGATATCACAAGGGATAAGGTGGATGGAGGCAATGTGGATCTAGTGGTAGCTAACGCGAAAGTGGGGGTGAGGGAAAGAGTAATAGACATGGGCATGTCATATATCAACTGTCTTGAGGAGTCCTGGGTGGAGGAATATGAAAGGTAGTGCTACATGGAAGTAGGATTCTAGTCAAGGAGTCTTGTGAACTCCTCTTTATAGGTACTAATGGTGACAAACTGAGTTGGATCCATATGTGACAAGATAAACACCGATGATGGGCTCGGTCGAAGAGGCTGAAGTCTGGCGTAAAACATAATGTCGGTAGTTTTGATGTGAGTCAACACCATGTGAATTAGCGTTGACCTAGTAATATTGTACTCGGCAAATGACACAGAAAATAGTAAAAATGGAGAAGGATGAATTCTAGGAGGTAAATTCGGTCAGTGATTTAATTAAAAAATCAAACACATACATCGAAGACGGTCAGACTGACCGATGACGGTTATGATAACTGATTATGGTTACTGTGGGGAATCAATAGTTTTCCAAATGAGGCACAAAATACTGAACATAAAATAATGGAAATTGTGTTGGGCTGTGATATGAAAGTTCTAGGGATATGATGATGTTTTGAGAACTTCAAATAGAATAGAATATTTTATGAATGCTGTCTTTAGGTAAAATGACTTAAAAGAGCTGAAACTGACACCGGTTAGGTAAACCGATGACGGTCAAATATAAACAAATTATGGTTGCTAGAATGACGCTGATTACTATGAAATTTGAAGAAATGAAAGAAAAAACATATTTTTTTGAATTAAATTAGATGGAACATTAACCCAGAAATTTGAGTATGATAAAACTAGGTTCTGGCACACTCAAAAATAGTCAGAATACACCAAATGTGATGGCAGAGTGTGAAAGGTAGAAGAAAATGAAACATGCAACCTCATAACTCAAAACGCAAATCAAGAACAAATCTAAGGAAAACATGCAACCCTATAAATGAATTTTATGTTCTTTTTGCTTATGATTTTTAAGACTAGCTTGTGAATTCATAATAGAGTTTTTTGGTTGGTAAGGCGTCCTATAAAGAGGCAAATTCTAAAGGGTGGTTTTAGGTTATGTTTTGGCAGGGGTGGTCCTTTCTCTGAGATAATGATTGGACATAGAAACCAATTGGTTGCCCACTATCAATCCCTTGATCATGTGATCATTTACAGCTTCTTCTGGGTAAGATGTTGTTTAAGAAGATGTGTAAATTTTGTATTTGTATAGTTTGGAAAAGAGAGGGAGAGAGAAGAGAAAGTAGCTTTTTATGGTTTAATTGCATCAACCATCAGCTGGGTATGACTTCTAGCATATAAGGTTTCCCTCAGTTTTAAATATGAGCTAATAATGTAGTATACAAGGATGAAACACAATAAATTTTATAACCCAAATTGACAATTATATTTGATGTAGAAAATTATGAATAGATCAAGAATGTGCTCTTTCACTACTATGAAAATGCAAGAAGAAATAAATGATTTTTTTTAAACACCAAATCACAAATTTTGTTTAGACAATTAGAAGAAAATAATTTTATCTGGGAGAAGATTAAATGTGCATTTTTCAAAAAGAAAGAAACACACAAGCTTTTCCCTATATGAAGAAAATGTAATGAACCCAAGAGAGGGTCCCACCGGGCATGCCAAAATGTTTCACCAATAAGTTTTCATATGTATGAGAAAAACATATAAGGTAAAGGTGAGGAGGAATTCCTATGAATTGAAGGTGGAAGGTATGTTCATGTTTTGATTTCCCGATCAAATGTTGATTGTGATAAATTTCATTTTTCTAGGAGGAACTACCTTTGAATGTAAAACAAGACCATAAGAAGGATATCAAACAATATATGTCAGTGGGCCTGCCTGCCGTGTGCTAGATCTGAGAATTTTGATACTTCCTAGATGGCTTTCAATCCATTGTTTAATAAAACTTAATGTAATAAATACCAGAAATAAATAACAACCTACTAGCAATTGATATGATTTAGGTATCTATTTTGAATACAATAAAAAAATCAAATCTAATAGGTTGGGTTATGATCATATCTCAAGGTTAAGCAGGTATCCAAGGTAATTAGAATAGGTCAGGGTCAAGCTTTGGGTAGTTTTGGGTTATTTGGGTTAAGGTTATTAGGTCACTGTTATAGGAAGGATTACCATTTACAAAGACTGACGTCGGTCCTGTATGACTGATAATGGTATAGAGGGAAACCGATGATGGTCAAGGTGACCGGTGTCGATAGGGGCAGAATGGTAGAAACTCAATAAAACTTGGTTTTGGAGGTTCTCTGTGATTGCACAGAGGATGGAAGAATGATGGTTAGGGTGGTAAAGATTATAAGAATGCTCAGAGATGTCTAGGGTTGAATATGGGGATCCAAAAGGTTATGGGTGGTTGGATGGGTGGATTGATAGGAAGGTGAGGTGATGGGATCTAAAAGAGAATAGGTTTTAGTGAAGAAAGCTAAAGGAATGATGATCTAGGTATAGAATGATGCAAATCAAAACACGCTTACTTGTATTTGTAGGCTTGGTGGTTGGATGATGGCAACGGTTGATCTATGAAACTAGTGTCATGGCAACGGATGATCTAGTGTCATGGCAGTGCTTCTAGGAATGTTATCATGAATGTGAATGCCTTTAGATCAATCTTAGTGCCGGCTAGGGTGTGTCTAGATGTGCGAGAGGGCTCTGGTTCATTCTTGCATGCCGATATCTCTCTCTCCAAACTCAAATATTTTCTTGTCCAACCCCCAGAATAAGGTTACTAAAATGAATATATGGTAACTGACTATGGTTTAGGTTAACCATCATCATTTTAGGGTTAACTGGCATCGGTTATAGCTGGAAATCCTAAGTTTGCCAAAATAGCATATTTTGGCTATCTTTTTTGCTAGTTTTGCCCATTGCTTCGGGTCCAAATTATGGTATTTTATTTTTAAGTAAGTGGGCATGTTGTTAGATAAATAATATGCATCTAATTTTAGGGTTATACCAAGTCATAGTTAGTTATGGTAAGTAGAAATTAGATCTTTAAAAGAAACATGCTAAAAATAGGTTTTTAATGAGGTGTCTAGGTGATGTGGTTAGGTGAGGTGGTCAAGTGAGGATATTAATTAAATTAATTAAAGTAATTAATTTAATTCATCATGTGTACTATGGGATATGAATATGTAAGGTATGGTTAATTTAATTAACAGGGCTATAAGGGTGGTACAACCTAATTTTGGTGTTTTCAAATAGTCCTATTTTTTCTTTCTATGATACCTTTAGCATTGGGGATAATGAGGAGAAGTTAATTCCCTTTTAATACCACAATTAATAAAGAATTTCTCAAATTTCTTACTAACATATTCACCCCCATTATCTGTTCTAAGTCTCTTAATTTTATAATTTGATGAGTTTCAAACATATGCTTTAAATTCTTTGAATTTTCTAAATACATCAGATTTATTTTTAAGAAAATTTGTCAAAATAATTATGGTGAAATTATCAATCAAAATCACAACATATAAATAACCATTTAATGAAGCTACTTTAAGAGGTCCTCTAACATCACTATGAATAATTTCTAGAGCAGAAGAGGAACTCTCCTCAGGATGTGAGTGAAAGGATTTAGCACATTGTTTCGACCATAAACATCCTTCACATGCATCAGGAGAAGAAGACAACACAGGAAAAAAAATTACTAGATTATATCTAGACATTTTCCATAAGCTTCAATAATTAACATGTCCTAACCTTTCATGTCATAGTTTTGAATTATTAAAACTTTAAGATACAAAATATGATGCAGAAGAGAAATCATCAAAAATATACAAACCATTTCTTATCATTCCTTCAATAATTATATTATCATCACTATGCTTGATTTACCAAGTATCCTTCAAAATTTGAATAGATAAACCATCATGATTTAGTTATGAACATGATAACATATTCTTTTTAAGCTTAGGAACAAATAAAACATTATTCAAACACACCATTTGCAAATTTTACTTTTCCTTTTTCTATTACTTCTAAAGATGAGTTATCACCATGATATACAAATTCATTGATTTTCATAACATCAAATAGAGAAATGGAAATACCATTCATATGATTTGAAGCACCTAAATATAGAATCCATTTAGAATTAGAGGAAGAGTATAAAGAAGCATATAATGGAACAATTTTAGAAGCATCATTAGAACCATATCTTTTTTCCTTAAATTATAGTTAGAAAAGACAGATAGTCTGTTTTTGGTTTTTATAGATAGGTTTCTTATATTTTCAATCTTACTTTTTATGTCCAAATTTACTATATTTGTGACATTTACCATTACATTTTACACGCAATTTCTCATAAGAAAAACTTTTCTTATCTGAAACTAAAGATTTAGTTCTACTCTTCTTATTAGGGAAGGACTTGCGAGACTTGAACTTCAAATTCTAAGTGAGAAGTGCTTGAGAGGAATTCACCTTGGACACTAAGTTAGTTATCACTTTCTCTTACTATATTAGAAGAGCACTCAAAGTATTTAAATCTAGCAATTTATCTTCATTCTTATATTTAGAATTTAGGATAGAAATAAAATTCCTAAACTTGTCATGAATATTTAACTGAACAATAAAGTAGATTATTTTTTCACCAATTAAGTTACAATTACATCCATCTAATTTTATTTTAATATTTGTAATCTTGGCTCAGAAATTAACTATTTTTTCATCTCCTTTATTAAGAGTCACAAGAAATTCTAAAACAAGCTTAATAATCTTAAATAAATGTGTACCTTCATGAATGGATGTTAATTATATACATACCTCTTTTGGATATTTGATATTACCAATGTGTAGAAGATATTCATCATTCACATTGCACAAAATAATGGAAAGGGCCTCTTTCGTATGTGGTGAGAATGCATTCATATTATCTTCAGTCACTTGATGACTGATGGGCACAAACTCAGTTCCTAAAACAATCATCCATAATTTCTTCGCTATAAGTTCTTATTTAACCCTGATCTTCCAAATGTTGTAGTTGGCTCCATTTAGGATCTGGGATTTATCGAGGAAAAAGTAATTGGATGCCATTATTTTCCTGAACCTGTAAAATACTCCCCATTATAATATACAATGCACCATAGAGTTAGAGACATATTTATGAAAAAAATAAAAAAAAATTAATAGAATTAGATCTAAAGGAACTATTTTATCATAACTAATTATGTCATTAAAATTCATACTAATTGACCTCCTATGATCAAAATAATAACCTGTAATATAAAGGGCTCTACACTATACCCCAAACTTATATAAAAAGCATTTCTAACCATATAGAAGTGAAGAAGAAACCCCTAGACTGCCTAACAACTTCATATTTCTGGAAAAAAAAAAATGTGACAATACGAAACCTTAAATTGACGTCTAAAGGACCTTCCCTTCTGCCTTATTTTTGGTCCTAACCGTGCCGCCCTGTTGACCTTCATTTTAATGTTTTTATGCAAATTTCCTGAATCTTACTACCTTAAATTTGACATTTAAATTACCATCATTTCACCTTATTTTTGGTCAAACCATGTGTCTTGACTTGTCAAATTTAATGTATCGAAAAATTGCATGTTTTTTTGAATGTGAAATTTTTGAATTTCTTCTTCTGTATAGTATTAAAGAGAGTTTATAATTTTAATAATTATAAATAACCTATTTAATTTATCCGAATATATACACTTTATAACCTTTACTACCTAAGTATTATAAAAAAAAAACACACATTATACGCCTTATTACTGGCCTCTCAATGACGAAATATTCAAAACATTTACTAGGAAGGTTGTGAATTTAAATTCTACAGTAACCTTAGAATTCTAGAGGAGACAACATTTTTCACCACTTCTAATGGAACAAATTCAAATCCTATTTTGATGAAGCTTTTGTCCTCCTTTTTATATACCATTGACAAAATTCAACCGGCACATATTTAAAACTACAGAGAAAAAAAATCAAATATTTTACCCGTACCTTTTTACACAAGTTTTTCACACACGAAGGTAAGAGAAGTTTCCAAATTTAACACCTATTGAAGTTCCACCCTTTGATCTCTTCATACGATCAACATTTAGGTTGTATAAAAAAAATCAAAGAAGGGGTCTGGTTATTTTAAATACCCTTTTAGGTTGTTGAAAAAACAACCCGTATAATTAAATATAATACACTACAGGACTTATCTATCTACCATGCATATTCCTAATTCAAACCATGCTCTGTCCTATGTAGATTGGTGTTCGATAAGTTCATATTTACATATTAATTCAACATTACATGGCTAAACATTAATACTTAGGTAATTTACTATAAATATTTAAATAACATTATCTCATCACATAATTAAAATCAATAAATACTTCACATGAAATAAATAACACAAGTGACACAATATTATAGTCAAAAAGCCCCAATAGGGTAAAAACCACTTTGAATAACCTTTTTTTCCTTCAAAGAACTTATTTACATCCAATAAGATCACCTCCTCCTTGGAACCCAATGACCGAAGGGGAAACAAATCACTTGATTTACACCCTTTTGTATATTTCCCAAATAATATTCAATAAAGGACCTAAATTCTTTTTTATATAAGGTGATTGAGATATGTCTCTGACCCACATTTACACAAAGCTCTCTAGAAAATATTTCATGACAACCTTAGGCCATACGGTTGGGCAATACGATTTGTGATTTTTTTCTATGCTTTCTCCTAGAGATTTCTATATATTCTCACTTTTTGTCCCAGCGAGGTACTCATTGCTTATCTATCCCTTCATCGAAATGTCATTTTTGCAGAAAGAATAACCAACTCTAAAGGATATAGCTACCTTATAGGTTCCACATCGAAGTCCCTTCCTCCACAGTATTGGGGGCTGAGGCAGTGATTGTGCTTGTTACATTAGATCATGTTCCACCACTACAAGCCAGTATACTTTCACGTCGGATGTCCACCTTTGGAAGCCTGGTGTTGGACACAAGACCTTATTTGAACACTTTCGATTCTTCGATCAAGGCTATGGCTTCGGATTCCCAGAAGAAACACAAGGCATTGATCCAAATCCAAACTTATTTATTTATCAGGTATCCCTGATGGTGTGAAGGGATATTTTTGTTGCCCCTACGAACTACCCATCGAGCTCTATATTGAGAGGATGGAAGTTTGATGAGTCATCCTCGGACTTTTACTTCCACTGAGGTTCTTTTTCCCACTATTTAGATTATGACTCATTAGATGATGATGATTCTTGAGCGAGTTCCTCCTCTCCTGTTCTCTCCCGATCCTTAAACTCTGATCTTGTGATTCAACAGTACAAAAAAAGTGATATGAGAACTATGTTCCCTTCTCACCTCGAGTGAAGAATCTTCCCACTCTGAGCTGGAACCTTCGAACCTCTTTGGGACAAGAAACCTGTACAGATGCTGGAAGATTTAGTTAGAGATCCGTCATATGAGATACATTGCACTTTGATTTCTTTGGACCCCAATCCTTCTTTTCCTCTGCGTTTGATCCACGTCTTTCCAGGAAGGCTTCTGGATTTCCGGAGTGAGATTTTGTTTATGGATGAGAGTAATTTCTCCACTCAAAAATAATGACACTTGGACTTACCAAAAAAGGGAGTATTATGAAGTTATTTACAAAATGGAGTATATGAAGCTAGTGGAGTGGCCTTTTTATTTAATAAAATAATGATTTCCAACAAGGGATAATTATGACGCTATTATGAAAAGGGATATTATGAATCTAGTGGTGTCTTTTTGATTTAATAAAAACACATACTTCAATAAATATAATAAAGTGAGCCCAATGTTTCAATAATTTTATTTGATAATCCGCTCGTAAATGTTTAAAAATGAACTCAATCTTCTACAACAATTCTACACCAGAATGTAGAATGAATACACTATTCAATGCACTTAAGGACATAATATCCTTGAATTAAACTAATATGAATATATGAACAATTTTCCATAAATATGATCTTAAAAAAATATGTGAGATAACTTACTAATGTCTCTTAAGAACGATTCTTAATCATTTCCATAACAAGTCCTCGACTTATTCACCAAAAAACATAATTATGTCCCAGAGGTAGGTTAAAACTAAAATAGGTGTGGGTCTACTCAAATAATGATATAAGTTTTGTATATTTAGTTTCTATGCTTCTGATCCCCTCCCCTTGTTCCTATTGGTCTCTAAGAGGTAGGTAAAGCTAAAATGGGTGGGCATAATCAAATAATGAGACAAACTATTAATAATTTTATTTTTTCTAATGCTCTTGGTCCTTTTCCTATTATTACAATTTCGGAACATTTAATATCTCACAACTCCCACTTCTTTAAGAACACAAAATTTTAAAGTTTAATAACTACACAAAATTAAGATAAAACACAATTAAAATCTTACCTAAATCTGGACACACCCTCCCATTTTCCAAACCAAGAACCCCAGCTTCAAAACTGACAACCCCCATCTAACCCGATTCTCAAATCTCAGAAACACCCACAGAGCTGAGGTTGCACAAAATTTGTTGGCATATCAACAATGTTGGTTATGGATCAGGCCCTCGCGTCAGATGGGAATACGGGCATCATAGATTAAGAGTCTCAGAGAAAGAGATAAGCAACTGAAAATGACCTGAACATTGGAAAAGTAGAAATGAAAAAGAAATTGATGAAGATAATGACATTGGAACGGATCAGATTGCTGATATGTTATAAGAATTTTGACTCACTAGATATTTACTTGGGGAGAGCTAAAGATAGATATTCCATCTACAACAATGGCTATCTTCAAAGCCATAAGTAATTTTTTAGAGCAGGCAAGTTGAAGCTTAACCATCTAGTGGGATCCCTGGCACACTATTTGGGGGAATGATAAAGAGAGGAGCTAGACATCTCAGCAGTTGAATGCTTTCGAACCAAGCACATACCACATTGTGTTGTTTCACCTTGTTGGCAAATGAATCTGTCCAGAAATTAAAGAGCATCCAGAAGTAAACAACTCACTTGGGATGGAGGGAGTCTTTTTTATGTTGATATTTTTTGGTCTTTGTTGTGACGTTGCTGCTTTTTTTTTCTGTTGGCAGATTTTGTATCTCTTTTGTTTCTGTTTTGTAACTATCTCTTGGTTACTGATGGACTTAGTTTTCTATCAGATTTGATCCTTTTTTTGTTGGCATCTTTATAGTTACTATACTGGTTTGTTGAACCCTTTTTGTAACAGGTTATTACCCTTTAAACCTTTTACCAATAATAAAAAAATCTCTACCTAATTTACTAGTTAATAAACGATTTATTATAAGCCTTCGATACTTTCAGGAATATAATTAATAGAAAATTTTTGGCAACTATTTATAGCTATCTTTCCATTTTATCATGATTTAAATTATCACCCAATTTTATCCATCTTTAACCATAGTAACACAAAATGTACAATCAAGGTAATACGAAAGGAATCTTTCAATCACCCATTCAAATATAGGAACACTTTTTTAAATTGCTCAAATATTCACAAAAAATTTGAAACAATGGTGGAAAATACAAATATATCAAATGTGTAACATAATTATCTATAAACATACTTGTAATTGTGCTTTATAAATATTTACAAGTCTCTATTAATTAATGCAAGTCAAATATATAGTGTATATATTATCATCCTAGATCTAATATTATAATTTAATCTCATAATTTTAAGATAAAATACCAAAATACACGCCACCGCATCTTAATTTCAAGGGCTGATATTTTGAAAAATACTGCCAAAAGAATTATAGGAACAGAAATAGAATGACAGGCAAGGCCGATTGAGATTATGGAAATGTAGCACACCAAGATGGTAAACCAAAAACATTTTTGGTGCACCATAACATAACACCCCCCAAACCAAATGACACCAACGTTGGTTATAATGAAAGCAAGATTAGGAAGAGCCCAAGCTATGATAAATTCCTCTAATTTCTCACGACTACAAGGTTGGTGTGGTCTAGTGTGCAAGCTGATAGCCACAATAGCGTAAAAATGCTCTAATTGAAAGACACATAGCTAATGTGTCCGAGATTATAAACACCTTGAGTGCAAGTGCATGCATCATAACTGGAATGCCTCTCTGACTATCAAATCCCCCTGGAATTATGAAGGGAGTTGCATAACTAACTGAGAACTGTAATCAAGCAAAGTGTTTCATTTAAATTTTGTATGGATTCATCTGACATTTGAGAAGCAGAGGCAACAATATTTTTATTTCACTTCTGCAAACTATTCTCTCCTCTAAATTAGAAATTAAATCTATAGTTTGGAAAAATGGTGTTAGAACTACCCATAAAATAGGTGAACCATCATTTCATATATATATGAGATCCAAGAAATCTATTTTCGTCCTTATTCATCACATTCCACATTCACCATGGATAGACGAACCATTTTTGCCATCCCTTAAAACGCCCCACGTTCAACATGTGCATCACCTTTCCACACTAACGGAAAAGGATGGACAAATAATTATTAATTCGTTACATATTAATTTTTTTATGCGGTTTCGTGTTGTGTTGATCGGCCTCCATTTAATCTGTCTAATGTCTGTGGCAATATTTTGCAGCAAACTCCTTGCTAACGCAGGATAAAGTTGCCACCACTCCTTGTCAATGCAATCCTTGCCAATGCAAAATAAGTATTAAAGTTATATTTCCCCCCTAATTTTGTTTTTATTTCAGGACAAAGGCAAGACATAAGACAATCTCACTCAATATATGTAAATGTATATGCCCTTGGCATAATGAAGGAAATCATTAAATAATTGAAAAATAATGTTAACTAACATGAGCTATTTAATGAAAATACATAGTTTGTATGCCTTAGTGAGTTTCTATGCAAACGAAATTGCAATGGTAAATCCTTTCTCTACTCCCTCCCAAAAATGGCGGTGTTCTATTGAGGTCATCAACTTTATACAAAATATATCACGTCAAGTTAGCTGAAATATATAATATATATACAAGAACATACATATATATGCATATAATTGATTTCAAAAGTTATATATAATTTGCATGTGTGAATAGTTTACACAATTAACATTCTAAATTACCTCTGTGAATACATGCATAGCAATGGTACTCATAACCTGTGGTTGGGATGATGACATCCCTCCCGCATGCTATAATATTAATGCATACATGTACATATATATATGTAAGTTAATAAATTTGACCAAGTTTAAATATAATTATTTTAAAAAGTTAACATATATAATTAAATCAAGTACTCAGATACTTTTGTAACACGCAAATAAAAAATAAAAAAATATTACCACTGAAGTGTCATCGATGTTTGAAATCTAAATGTATCACTCAAAACAATGTCAAACATAGCCCACATTATCATGTGTACCACCATCAGCAACTCCACCAATACCATTTTACATGAAAGTATCATCTTCATCAGGTCCCAAACATATGCTACCATAATACATGTAAGATGTGGCTCCATGCTACTACTACCTAAAGTACTACTCTATCTACCTCTACCAACATCGGTATCATAAATCTCCCTCATATGTTAGACATCACTATCAAGAGGCTGCCTGAAGCATGTGTAGTGATCAATCTATACTATCTCCTTCACTCCTGGAGGGACATCCTCAAGATGAGGAGGCTTTTGTGTGGGGGGACTCTACTATGTTGAGTAGTTGTATGTTGTGCACTTGGTCTATCCTATTCAAAGCCTTTTCCTTGGCCCTGAAACTCACAATAGTCAAAATTGTTTGGGATCTTGTTAAGATAAAATCATTAATAGAGTTCCTCAAAAAAGTATAGTGGAACATCATTTTTATTACAATGTGGGATATCAAACACCATCCACCATCGGTCCTAAAAACTTTTTTATCAAATCATTATTCTACAAGTGGATTGGAAATTGTTTGCATGACAACATAATACGGAAAATTGTTTCTAGGGTCCATGAATATGTACATATGACGTATTTTTTTAATTTATTTTTTTAGCATCTGAATATGATAATTTATTAGTGTAATATTTCCTACAATGCTCTTTAGAGATATCCAATGAAGGAATTTCAATGATTTCCACATCAACCTGATCCAGTAAGTGCCTTCAATGTGTTTGTAAGAGTGAGGCATGGTGGGAATTTGTTAGAATGGGGATACCTCATTTTTTAAATTAATTCTCCAATTTCAATCTTATTTTCCACTATATGGGTTGTTAAATCCTCATAACTACCTGGGGATGTACACAAAAAAGTAGGAGGGCTAGAAGGGTTGACAGGATTTACAGGGTTTTGTTATGGTTGAGGTGGAAATGTATTAGTTAAAAAACATGTATTTAATTAAATATACAGTATAATTACCCAAATTTCAATGAAATTCAAAGAAAAAAAAAATCCCTACCTCTTCTCCATGGCACCATTCTCAATTCCACGTCAATCCAACCTTTGTGTCATGTACAAAATGACCTTGGGAGCTAAATAGTAAACACAGACCATGACTGTAGGGTTGATATAGAATTTATGTTTAAGAGAAATAAGAATGAGAAAGGGATTTGATTTTTTATTTATTTAGATTTTAAAGTAACACGTACGTGTTTTATCTTTGGGAATTTCCAAACCAACCAAAACAAAATTCTTATGTAGTTTTTCTATTTTTGGATTTGTGTCAGGTTTTTGGCCCCCCTAGATTAGTGCACTCATCCATCTTTATAATACACACATGTGCATTCACTTTCCTTTCTAGTTATTATCAAGGACTATACAGATGCATTACAAAAAGAGGTTTGGTTGTAATACCTCTTTCCTGTCCCCACAACGGCTCTTAGAGGCATTGACTTTCATACACCACATGTGCTATTGTTTCATTTTTTTTATAACAAAATACTTTATTAGACTCATAGACGTTTGACATAATTTTAAAATTTATAATATGTTAATGGGTGCTTCTTTTGTAGCATTTGTCTTGTAGGTATATTTATTCCCATGGTTGTCAGTTATGTTTATTTTTTTCTCTTGTATGCCATTGTTTGAGGGATTCATCCGTTGTCTTGTGTGCACACTTGTTTGTTACCGAACAGGCTAACATCGGCATGACACCCAAGGTAGGGATGGGTCTATATATGGACAAAGATGTAACGTTGTGGGTAGGTTCTTAGGCATAGGAATGGTTTTTAGTCATGGGTAAGGTTCGAATGTAGGTAAAGTTGACGAAGTAGACTTCATTTCAATAGGCAATGGTTTAGGGTTGATCTGGTGACTAGAAATACCTTCAGATAGATCGTGGAGGTATCAATACACAACATTTACATTTGAGTCGAAAATGGGAGTCAGAGACATCCCCAAAGCATGGAATTATCAATATAATCCAAGCAATCGGCCAATCATGAAAATGACATTGTTGTAAGAGGAGATGTAGTTGTTTAGTGGAAATCCTTGTAAAATATGTTTGTGAGATAGGGACTTGGATAGCCTTGGAATCTGTGGGTAAAAGAGATGATAAGACGAAATCATTTGGATCCTGGAATGCTAATGGGAAATATCCCCAATAGGGTAGTGGTGTGTCAAAAGGATCTCCCATGGGTAGGAGAGATGGTAGGTGGGGTGAGGTAGATTACTCTTTCAGTGGAGGAGAAAGTGATGACGAATCTCTTATGATTAGGGAGTTAACACCATCGATTCTCCAGTAGGTTACGAGCTAGATGGTGAAACAGAATTAGCAGAAATTGTGGACTCCTCCAGGGTGAAGGGGGGAGTTGAAGAATACTCCTTTATGGGTGAAGGAGTGGATGAGGTATGCTCCTCCATGGGTTGAGAAGCTCATGCTATAATTCCCTCGATAGACGAAATAGGTGGAAATTGAGGAACGACTGGTATGATATCAAAAACAACGTATAATTCACAGACATTGTTGTCATTGGTTGAAGATTGGCCATTCTGATTAGATGATGGTGTGTGATTGGGGAAAAAATTCTTAAATATATGTAATTTTTTATTTTCCAGTGTGTTTGGGTTGTCCATAATGAGATCTCCATTATCTAATATTTCCTAGACAATGTTCTTGAAGGTTATGCAATTACCATTGTTATGGCCTTTGACATGATGATAATTACAATAGTCATGTTCCTTATACCATACAGACATAGGACAAGTGAGGACCGAAACCAGTATGAGGTCTTATCGGGGGAAGTGTAATGGCTTCGGCCTTAAGAAGCTTTTCTAAGATTGAATAATAGGGCTCTCCAATTAAAGTGTACTTTTATTGTTCCCATCAAAACTGAAAAATTATTAACATCGGAGAAATATTGGAGGAAGATTTGTCTTGGTTAGATGGATGATATGGACCAACCTATTTTGATAACTACTACATGTTGGAAGATCATTTGGCTTTTGAATAATTGTTTTGGGGCTTTGAAGATGAATAGGTGCATCATTTGATTTCGAATGTGGAATTTTTGTTTTGCAATTGAATTCTCTTTCTCTTCAATAACACAAATTTCCAATTTTTACATGCCATGGTAAATGCTTTGTCGAAGGTACAGAATATTTTTGTACCTTCAGATTTGGTGAGATGTGTTTGGTACAAGCTCTAATGAACAACTCTATAAGCTCATCTTCAGGTAACTAGAATGTTTAATTGGTTGATAAGGCTTCGCCAGCAAGCATCAACGAAATATATGATAGATTCATCATCGTACTGTCAGTGTAGAGTATAGGTCAGTCATGGTGACCTTTTTTGACTGACATTGATTGAGAAAGTGGTCCAAGAATAATGCTTGATCCACATGGGTTAAATGATTAAATGGAATGTCTGGGTAAACCACTATACCAATCTAGGGTAGGTCCTGTCAAAGACATGAGGAATGTCTATAGGAGTAAAGCATCGTCATGGGAAATTAGATAACACCCATGTTTGAATGACCACAAGTGTTGTTGTGGGTATTTCTTTACTGTTGAAATGTTTGAACTTGGGAATTTTCCCAATGTACAAGGTATGGGTGAATGGGGATAGATGGATGAATAGGGCTCATTACATATTTCATCATAAAGTTAAGGAGTTGTGAGAGCTGAAATACTGATGTTTCTAATGTTTGCATCTTTTCCATCATCATTCTAATGAGATCTCATTAGTTGGGTTGTGAGGAATGGGTGCATCATGCAATAAAAAGAGGTTAATGGTGGATATATGATGCAGAGGACATTCCAGTATATAGGAGGTTCCGAAGTATGAGAAGTATGCGAACGCGTAATATATGCTAGATGGAAGATATCCCAAAAAATTAATATATGAGATTAGGGGTTGCTGGTGATGCACGTTTAAATAGGTGGGGGTAGTTATAAAGACTCTCGTATGGTAATTGGGGGTAGAGACCGTGGGATAGAAAGGACGAGGTTTTGGAATGGGGTGTGTGTTTGCTGACACCATGGGTGGTTGCGATGCAACATAGTATATATGAGGTGACAGGGTGTAGATCGAGGTTATGCTTAAGGGCAACTCGTGAAGGGATGGTTGACACCATAGGTGCGATAGATGCCATAGGTGTAGCAGTTATAGTGGATGTGGGCTCTAGTTGAGATATCACAAGGTGGTAAGGTGGATGAAGGTAATAATGGAGGTAGTGGTAGTTGAACGTGGAAGTGGGGACCGAGGGCAAGTTGGAATAGACACATGCATGCCTTACACCAACTATCCCGAGGAGTCTCTGGGTGGACGAGTGGGAGAGATAGTATTGTAGGGTAGTAGGATTTTGGTCAAGAAGTCTTGTGAACTCCTCATCACTAGGTACTAATGGTGATGGGACTGAGTTGGGTCCATATGCAACAAGATAGAAGACTAGATGACAGGCTAGGTGGAAGACGGTTGAAGGCTATGGCATGAAACACAATGAGTTTTAGTCTTGGCTGTGAGTCAAAACCATGTGAATTAGCGTATAGAACTAGTAAAACTGTACTTTGTAAATGACATAGAAAACAACAAAAATGGAGAAGGATGCTAGATTCTAGAGAGGTGAAATTGGGTCAGTGTTCTAATTCAAAATCATAACAAAGGAACCTTTGCTAGTTAAGTTAACTGATGATGGTTATAGGACTGACCGATGATGGTCTATGATAACTGATTATGGTTACTGTGGGGAATCAATAGTTTTCCAAATGAGGCACAAAATACTGAACATAAAATAATGGAAATTGTGTTGGGCTGTGATATGAAAGTTCTAGGGATATGATGATGTTTTGAGAACTTCAAATAGAATAGAATATTTTATGAATGCTATCTTTTGGTAAAATGACTAAAAAGAGCTGAAACTGACACCGGTTAGGTAAACCGATGACGGTCAAATATAAACAAATGATGGTTGCTAGACCGATGACGCGGTTACTATGAAATTTGAAGAAATGAAGAAAAAACATATTTTTTTGAATTAAATTAGATGGAACATTAACCCAGAAATTTGAGTATGATAAAACTAGGTTCTGGCACACTCAGAAATAGTCAGAATACACCAAATGTGATGGCAGAGTGTGAAAGGTAGAAGAAAATGAAACATGCAACCTCATAACTCAAAACGCAAATCAAGAACAAATCTAAGGAAAACATGCAACCCTATAAGTGAATTTTATGTTCTTTTTGCTTATGATTTTTAAGACTAGCTTGTGAATTCATAATAGAGTTTTTTGGTTGGTAAGGCGTCCTATGAAGAGGCAAATTCTAAAGGGTGGTTTTAGGTTATGTTTTGGCAGGGGTGGTCCTTTCTCTGAGATAATGATTGGACATAGAAACCAATTGGTTGCCCACTATCAATCCCTTGATCATGTGATCATTTACAGCTTCTTCTGGGTAAGATGTTGTTTAAGAAGATGTGTAAATTTTGTATTTGTATAGTTTGGAAAAGAGAGGGAGAGAGAAGAGAAAGTAGCTTTTATGGTTTAATTGCATCAACCATCAGCTGGGTATGACTTCTAGCATATAGGTTTCCCTCAGTTTTAAATATGAGCTAATAATGTAGTATACAAGGATGAAACGCAATAAATTTTATAACCCAAATTGACAATTATATTTGATGTAGAAAATTAGTGAATAGAGAAAGAATGTGCTCTTTCACTACTATGAAAATGCAAGAAGAAATAAATGATTTTTTTAAACACCAAATCACAAATTTTGTTTAGACAATTAGAAGAAAATAATTTTATCAGGGAGAAGATTAAATGTGCATTTTTCAAAAAGAAAGAAACACACAAGCTTTCCCTATATGAAGAAAATGTAAGGAACCCAAGAGAGGGTCCCACCGGGCATGCCAAAATGTTTCACCAATAAGTTTTCATATGTATGAGCAAAACATATAAGGTAAAGGTGAGGAGGAATTCCTATGAATTGAAGGTGGAAGGTATGTGCATGTTTTGATTTCTTGATCAAATGTTGATTGTGATAAATTTCATTTTTCTAGGAGGAACTACCTTTGAATGTAAAACAAGACCATAAGAAGGATATCAAACAATATATGTCAGTGGCCTGCCTGCCGTGTGCTAGATCTGGGAAGTTTGATACTTCCTAGATGGCTTTCAATCCATTTTTTAATAAAACTTAATGTAATAAATACCAGAAATAAATAACATCCTATTAGCAATTGATATGATTTAGGTATCTATTTTGAATACAATAAAAAAATCAGATAAAATCTAATAGGTTGGGTTATGATCATATCTCAAGGTTAAGCAGGTATCCAAGGTAATTAGAATAGGTCAGGGTCAAGCTTTGGGTAGTTTTTGGGTTATTTGGGTTAAGGTTATTAGGTCACTGTTATAGGAAGGATTACCATTTACAAAGACCGACGTCGGTCCTGTATGACTGATAATGGTATAGAGGGAAACCGATGATGGTCAAGGTGACCAGTGTCGATAGGGGCAGAATGGTAAAAACTCAATAAAACTTGGTTTTGGAGGTTCTCTGTGATTGCACAGAGGATGGAAGAATGATGGTTAGGGTGGTAAAGATTATAAGAATGCTCAGAGATGTCTAGGGTTGAATATGGGGATCCAAAAGGTTATGGGTGGTTGGATGGGTGGATTGATAGGAAGGTGAGGATGATGGGATCTAAAAGAGAATAGGTTTTAGTGAAGAAAGCTAAAGGAATGATGATCTAGGTATAGAATGATGCAAATCAAAACACGCTTACTTGTATTTGTAGGCTTGGTGGTTGGATGATGGCAACGGTTGATCTATGAGAAAGTGTCATGGATGATTAGTGTCATGGCAGTGCTTCTAGGAATGTTATCATGAATGTGAATGCCTTTAGATCAATCTTAGTGCCGGCTAGGGTGTGTCTCGATGTGTGAGAGGGCTCTGGTTCATTCTTGCATGCCGATATCTCTCTCTCCAAACTCAAATATTTTCTTGTCCAACCCCTAGAATAAGGTTACTAAAATGAATATATGGTAACTGACTATGGTTTAGGTTAACCATCATCATTTTAGGGTTAACTGGCATCGGTTATAGCTGGAAATCCTAGGTTTGCCAAAATAGCTGATTTTGGCTATCTTTTTTGCTAGTTTTGCCCATTGCATTCGGGTCCAAAATGGTATTTTATTTTTAAGTAAGTGGGCATGTTGTTAGATAAATAATATGCATCTAATTTTAGGGTTATACCAAGTCCTAGTTAGTTATGGTAAGTAGAAATTAGATCTTTAAAAGAAACATGCTAAAAATAGGTTTTTAATGAGGTGTCTAGGTGATGTGGTTAGGTGAGGTGGTCAAGTGAGGATATTAATTAAATTAATTAAAGTAATTAATTTAATTCATCATGTGTACTATGGGATATGAATATGTAAGGTATGGTTAATTTAATTAACAGGGCTATAAGGGTGGTACAACCTAATTTTGGTGTTTACAAATAGTCCTATTTTTTCTTTCTATGATACCTTTAGATTGGGGATAATGAAGAGAAGTTAATTCCCTTTTAATACCACAATTAATAAAGAATTTCTCAAATTTCTTTCTAACATATTCACCCCCATTATCTGTTCTAAGTCTCTTAATTTTATAATTTGATGAGTTTCAAACATATGCTTTAAATTCTTTGAATTTTCTAAATACATCAGATTTATTTTTAAGAAAATTTGTCAAAATAATTATGGTGAAATTATCAATCAAAATCACAACATATAAATAACCATTTAATGAAGCTACTTACAAGAGGTCCTCTAACATCACTATGAATAATTTCTAGAGCAGAAGAGGAACTCTCCTCAGGATGTGAGTGAAAGGATTTAGCACTTTGTTTCGACCATAAACATCCTTCACATGCATCAGGAGAAGAAGACAACACAGGAAAAAAATTTACTAGATTATATCTAGACATTTCAACCATAAGCTTCAATAATTAACATGTCCTAACCTTTCATGTCATAGTTTTTGAATTATTAAAACTTTGAGATACAAAATATGATGCAGAAGAGAAATCATCAAAAATATACAAACCATTTCTTATCATTCCTTCAATAATTATATTATCATCACTATGCTTGATTTACCAAGTATCCTTCAAAATTTGAATAGATAAACCATCATGATTTAGTTATGAACATGATAACATATTCTTTTTATGCTTAGGAACAAATAAAACATTATTCAAAACACCATTTGCAAATTTTACTTTTCCTTTTTCTATTACTTCTAAAGATGAGTTATCACCATGATATACATATTCATTGATTTTCATAACATCAAATAGAGAAATGGAAATACCATTCATATGATTTGAAGCACCTAAATATAGAATCCATTTAGAATTAGAGGAAGAGTATAAAGAAGCATATAATGGAACACATTTTAGAAGCATCATTAGAACTATAGTTTTTTCCTTAAATTATAGTTAGAAAAGACAGATAGTCTGTTTTTGGTTTTTTATAGATAGGTTTCTTATATTTTCAATCTTACTTTTTATGTCCAAATTTACTATATTTGTGACATTTACCATTACATTTTACACGCAATTTATCATAAGAAAAACTTTTCTTATCTGAAACTAAAGATTTAGTTCTACTCTTCTTATTAGGGAAGGACTTGCGAGACTTGAACTTCAAATTCTAAGTGAGAAGTGCTTGAGAGGAATTCACCTTGGACACTAAGTTAGTTATCACTTTCTCTTACTATATTAGAAGAGCACTCAAAGTATTTAAATCTAGCAATTTATCTTCATTCTTATATTTAGAATTTAGGATAGAAATAAAATTCCTAAACTTGTCATGAATATTTAACTGAACAATAAAGTAGATTATTTTTTCACCAATTAAGTTACAATTACATCCATCTAATTTTATTTTAATATTTGTAATCTTGGCTCAGAAATTAACTATTTTTTCATCTCCTTTATTAAGAGTCACAAGAAATTCTAAAACAAGCTTAATAATCTTAAATAAATGTGTACCTTCATGAAATGGATGTTAATTATATTCATACCTCTTTTGGATATTTGATATTACCAATGTGTAGAAGATATTCATCATTCACATTGCACAAAATAATGGAAAGGGCCTCTTTCGTATGTGGTGAGAATGCATTCATATTATCTTCAGTCACTTGATGACTGATGGGCACAAACTCAGTTCCTAAAACAATCATCCATAATTTCTTCGCTAATAAGTTCTTATTTAACCCTGATCTTCCAAATGTTGTAGTTGGCTCCATTTAGGATCTGGGATTTATCGAGGAAAAAGTAATTGGATGCCATTATTTTCCTGAACCTGTAAAATACTCCCCATTATAATATACAATGCACCATAGAGTTAGAGACATATTTATGCAAGATATCCCAAAAAAAAAAAATTAATAGAATTAGATCTAAAGGAACTATTTTATCATAACTAATTATGTCATTAAAATTCATACTAATTGACCTCCTATGATCAAAATAATAACCTAACAATATAAAGGGCTCTACACTATACCCCAAACTTATATAAAAAAGCATTTCTAACCATATAGAAGTGAAGAAGAAACCCCTAAGAATGCATAACAACTTCATATTTCTGCCAAAAAAAAAATGTAGACAATACAGGCAACTTAAATTTGACGTCTAAATGACCTTCATTCTGCCTTATTTTCGGTCTACCGTGAAGGTCATTCAAACCTTCAATTTTAATGTTTAATGAAAATTTCCTAAATCTTACTAACTTAAATTTGACATTTAAATTACCATCATTCAGCCTTATTTTTGGTCTAACATGTTAGTCATTTGACTGTCAAATTTAATGTAATCGAAAATTGCTATGTATTTCTGTCAATGTGAAATTTTTGAATTTCTTCTTCTGTATAGTATTAAAGAGGTTATATTTTAATAGATTATAATAACCTATTATAATTTATCATATATATATATATATATACACTTTATAACCTTATAACTATACTATTTTAAAAAAAAACACACATATAACCCTTATTACGTGGGCCTCTCATGAGAAAATATGCCAAAAACATTTACTAGGAATAGGGAATTAAATTCTCAACATTAACCTTAGAATTTATAGAGGAGACAACATTTTTCACACTTCTAATGGAAAAAATTCAAATCCTATTTTGATAAAGCTTTGTCTCCTTTTTTATATACCATTGACAAAATTCAACCTGCACATATTAAAACTATAGAGAAAAAAAATCAAATATTTTACCCTTACAAATTTACACAAGTTTTCATGAAAGGTAAGAAGTTTCCAAATTTAACACCTGTGAGTTCACCTTGATTCTTCATACAGCAAAAATAATTAGGTTGTATAAAAAAAATGCAAAGAAGGGGTCTGGTTATTTTAAATACCCTTTTAGGTTGGTTGAAAAAACCCGTAATAATTAACTATAATAAATACAACATTATTATATCTAAACTATTTAATTCAAACCATGCTCTAGTACCATGTTAGAATTTGAGGATTCAACAATTTACAGATTAATTCAACATTAATGCCTAAACATTAATACATTATGTAATGTTACTATAAATATTTAAATAAACATTACATCATCACATAATTAAATAAATAAATACTTACATGAAATAAATAACACAAGTGACACAATATTTATAGTCAAAAACCCCAATAGGGTAAAAACCACTTTGAAAATAACCTTTTTCTTCAAAGAACTTATTTTACATCCAATAAGATCACCTCCTCCTTTGAAACCCTAATTACCAAGGGCGAAACCAAATCACTTGATTTACACACATTTTATATATTTCCCAAATATATCAAATAAGGACCTAAATTCATTTTTATATAAGGTGATTGAGTATGTCTCTTGACCCACATTTGCAGCCTAAAATATTTTCATGAAACCTTAGGCATAGTTAGGCAATAGGTTTGAGGATTTTTGTACTCCTAAGGGGATTTCTTTGTAGCGTATAGTTGCTTATATCCCTTCCAGAAATGGAGTTGCAGAAAGAAATAACCAAACTCTAAAGGAGATAGCTACTTATATGGTTCACTCAAAGTCCCTTCCTCCACAGTATTGGGCTGAAGCAGTGAATTATGGTTGTTACATTTAGAATCATGTTCCACACAAGGCAGTAAGAGGGATGATACCTTTTGAAGCCTGGTTTGGACACAATCCTGATGTTGAACACTTTCGAGTCTTTGGATCCAAGGTTATGGCTCGGATTCCCAAGAAGAAACACAAGGCATTGGATCCACAATCCAAAACTTATTTATTTATCAGGTATCCTGATGGTGTGAAGGGATATTGATTGTTGAACCCTACTACCCATGAGCTCTATATTGAGAGGAGTGTGAAGTTTGATGATTCATCCTTGACTTTTACTTTTACCACTGAGGTTCTTTTGGCCACTAATTTAGATTATGACTCATTAGATGATGATGATCTTGAGCAAGTTCCTCCTCTCCCTACTCCTCCCGATCCTTAAACTTTTGAGTCTTCTGATTCTGACAGTAGTGATGATGAGAACTATGTCCCTTCTCACTCTAGTGAATAATCTTCCAACTCTGAGCTTGAACCTTCAGGAACCTCTTTGGGACAAGAAAACTTTACAGAGTGCTGGAGATTTAGTTGGAGATCCTTCAGATGAGATACATATGCGCTCGAGTTTCATTGGACCCCAATCCTTCTTTGCCTCTGCCTCTGATCCACGGTCTTTCCAAGAAGCTTATGGGGTTCCTGAGTGAGATTTTGCTATGGATGAGGAGTATTTCTCACTCATAAATAATGACACTTGGGATCTTACCCCTCTTCCAAAAGGAATAAAATTCATTCAGTGTAGGTGGATATATCGAACAAAGTATGGATCCAATGGAGAATTCAAGAAGTATAAAGTGCGAGTTGTAGCTAAGTGTTTCTCCCATTTAGTTGCGGTTGATTACTCGGAAACCTTTACTCTGATTATGAAGATGATTTCAATTTGATTGACCCTTGTCATCGCTACCGCTAATAGATGGGAAGTCCACCATATGGACGTTAAGAGTGCCTTCCTTCATGGGGACCTAGAGGAAGAGATCTATATGGAACAACCTTCAAGTTATGTCCATGATCCATCCCTCATTTACAAGTTAAAGAAGTCTCTCTATGGCCTTAAACAAGCCCCTCAGGCTTGGTATGCCAAGATGGACTCCTTTTTACTTGCATCAAGGTTCACTCGGTTTCACTTTGACCCAAATGTGTATATTTTATGGTAGGATGAATCCATGCTTATTATTTTTCTCTATGTTTGTGACTTTTTGATCACGGGTAGCTCTTCCTCTATCATTGATTCTATGAAGATCTCCTTGGCCAACAAGTTCTCCATGTCTAACTTAGGATTGATTCATTACTTTCTTCAGATCCAGATTTCATAATCTAACTCGGGAATTATGATCTCACATCCTAAGTACTCTCTTGATTTTCTTGTTTGGTTTCACATGTCTGATTGCAATTCCTCACCTACTCCTTTTTTTTTCCAAGGTCAAGCGGGTTTCTGATTTCTCTTCCCCCTTGGTTGATGGTACCCTTTTTTGGTAGTTGGTGGGGAGCTTGATCTACCTTACTTACACTTGGCCAGATATTTTGTATGTTGTTGAGATTGTGTCCTTATTTATGCAAGAGCCTAATGAGCTGCATTTAAAAGTAGCAAAGCAAATCCTTCACTATGTTTGTGGCACTCAAACAGATGGTATTCATTACTTAGGAGGGACTAAGATTGACTTGGTTGGATTTACAGACTCAGATTGGGCCGGTGATCTATATCATTGGAATTCTACCTTAGACTACAATTTCACTCTTGGTTCAGGTCCTGTCAGTTGGTCCAATAAGAATTGGAACGCCATTACCATATCATCGACAAAAGCATAATATAGATGAGCAGTTAACACTACCACAGAAACTATTTGGTTACAGGGTATCTTGATAGAGTTTGGCATCCACTTTCAGTGGCCTACCATTATCTACTATAACAACATGAGCACTATCTCAATTTGTAGAAATCCAGTTCAGCATTAGTGGACAAAGCACATTGAGATTCACATGCACTTCATACAGGAGCTAATACATGAGAAAATCATTGACATACAGTATGTTCAGACAGTTGATCAGGTTGCAGACATTTTCACCAAGCCCTTCACTGAGATAAAATTTCTTCACTTGTGGTCTATTCTTGGGGTGAGGTTTGTTACAACCACACATCTTCTTCGGGCTTTATATTCCTCCTCCTTCTCCTCTTCTTCTTTCCAGAAAGATGTTGTTTGTATATGGACACCTTATCATGCCTTTAGTTTTCGGGCCCCATTGACACATCTTTCTTAGTTGTCTAGGGTTGTCTTCTTTTCTATTCTAGCTTACCTTGACTTCTTCCTTGGCTTCGATGAAGGGGGTGTTGGTGTGTGTGACATGCCTAGTCATCATCCACATCACCTAGTGAGTCATATCACCTTGCGAGAGTCATAGGTCTTAGGAATTCAAATGAAAAGTGTCATATTCCATCATTGTCATTTACGTCAGTGCGTCATAGGAGTTACATTCGTTATTTGGAATTTTAACTCCTCCTTTAGTGGCATCATATGTGTCAGTCACGACATATGTGTCAGTTCCATCATTGATTTTATTTCCTTGTTTAGTAGGCATGGGGGTTACATGGAACCCCCATTTGTACTTTCTTTTTTCAATCTATGAGGATGAGTAGACCTATTTTCTTACTTGCATTTTTCTTTCCATTAATTTTAATCTTTCTTATTACATTAGAGCTTGACGTTACCATTGGAGTGCAATTGCATTGTGGTGCATTGTTTTCGACATCAGCTCTCATTTTTCCCTCTTTCAACCCTCGTACGAAAAAAGAAAAGAACACAAATAAAGTAGAACCAACAAACAACCAAACACCAGAACCCACATAAAATTCTTGACAACAGTTTAGCCAAGTGGCCTCAAAATGATAAAGCTCTGAGTTAACCAAAATAGATAAAATTGACAAAATATTAGCAGTAAAAAATAAATGGCTAACTAGCCGCATTCTAACAATGAACATCTCACAATAAGCGTAAAATTAATCATAACATCCTCAAATCCTTATCTATACAAAAAATAAATAAAAATATGGTTCCATAAATTTCAAGTTTACAAATATAACATAGATGGAAAATATCCATATCACAATCGATATGTAACCTTTCGTGGGAGGCATGTATAGGTACTAAACATAAATTGATCATCTTGGTATATCTATATCCAGTAAAATTTATGTCATGAGATTTGCTCTCCCATGTAGAAAATAATATGCCTCTAAGACACCAAAATTGACAATAAGTGCAACCACTGTCCATTACCATAACCAAATGTCCTAAGTACTCATGATGTCTAGTTCTAAATTCTTATCCCATTTCCATATATCCTCCATAATAGTATCTAAGTTTCACCCCAAGAATTATTTCTCACAAGTTTCTTCTAGACAGACAACAAGCCATCCAATGATGATCTTTGTAGATTGTGACACAATGTAGTTTGAACAATATATGAAATTTGGGGGTCCTTTACCATATGCTCATTGAGAGCCACATACACACTACAAAAAATGGAATCAAGAATAATCCCATTGAATCCCCATCCCACGCAAGTTAAAACATGCCACAAGTAACCCACATGTAGTTAAAAACACAATTATCTTATCAAGTTAACCCATAGGTACAAGTGTTTGAGCCTCTCTTCGATACCAACTTCCGTGAATGATTTTTAACAAGTAAAATGCATCAAATCGATTAAGAAAAAAATTGGGACAATTTTTTTAAACATTTATTAAGGCATCACACAGTTAAAACATATATAAGAAGAAGATAAGGTAGATTAAGGGTATTAATGTTAGGTTCAACAAAATGATGAACTACATCCAATGAAGAGATAAGAAGGAGAGAGCATACCCCCAGTGCAAGTTTGACAGGAAACATATGATAGAAAAGAGGACAAGATTATTTATTGAAATAAGGGACAAATATTCCCTCAAACATGATAAAAAGGAAATCTTATAAACATGGGTGTTCTGAATGAAGTAGAAGAATAGTGTGGATGATATGAATGGATATGGAAAATGTAGCTAGAAGACTAGTGATGAGAAAGGTGATGAGCGAAAGGCACAAATCATGAGACAAAATAAGGACTAAAGAAAGAGTTTTAACAAGGTCCAACCAATACCTAGGAACATACTCCTCCTATTTTCTCATCAAGATCTAGTGTGTGCAAGTTGAAATTAATTACTTATTTAAGGGAAGATTTAAAGAGGCAATAAGTAAAGATACACTAGCCAATGTGTAGGAATTATTTATTTTGAAAGGTTATTTATGAATGGAGGGTGGAAGGAGATTTGTGCATTTCTCAGCTACCATCCAAACATCAATATCCTTGACATAAATGTATTTGATTCTAGTAGCGGTATTTCTCTACTGCTAACCAAGCATCCATAGCCTTGATAGAGATACTAGAAATACCCCAAGAGAGAGTTATATTTTTATTTATTTTTTATTGATTTTTTGCTTTCTTTGTGCTTTTTCTGAAAACTTATTTCATTTCTCTCGATTCTTTTTATAATGGGTTAAGAACCACTTATGGCTTAATAGAAATATATGGAAGTGATTGCGATGATGACACTGGATAGTGTTAACAAATACACCCAAATTTTCTTCACAAAAAAAATTATTATATGTATGATAGTGATAGGATCTCTAACATGTCAAACATTATTTAATTTACCAAGGTGATGAAATATCAAGGTCATATGGATACCATAGAGATAGATGTCACACAATGAGCATGAATAGATGAACTAAAATATCACCAAAGGGAAGAAAATCATGGGTGATTTGTAGATGAATGGAAGGGAAAGAACATCCATGTGTATACAATACCTGATTGCAATGTCGGGTATTGGAACCTTTTTTTGTAATTTTTTAATGTTTTATCATTTTTTGTATTTTTGAATTTTTTCGATTTTTTATATTTTTGAAGGTTTTGTGAAGGGGAAAACCAAACATAGAGAATATGGTAATATGAATAGATAGGAGGAAAATATCCCTAATAAGGTATAAATAATGCAATAGGATGGATAGGAAAGTTGGGACCAAAAATGTTACTTTGTGTGATAGGATCCAATAATAATGTTTATTTCTTTGATGAGAGATACTAGGAGTTTTTCTTATCAAGAGTGATATTATCTCCAATCTCAATGATCATGGTGAGATCATACTCGATAAGTGACTACAACTTATCTTGAAACATGGATATTTTATGTGGTACCTTCATGTCTCTATCTATAGATTTATGCACTTTGCACCACACTTGGTAGTTGCATTGGCATACATGTTTGAATCACATTTTTTTTATATATTTTTAGGTGTTGGATTTTTTTGGAGCTTTGTAGCTCTTTGGTTCTTTATTTTGGCTCGAAGAAGAATTTTTTGGTGTTACATAAAAGCTAATGTGTGATTTTTTGTATCCAAAGAAGTCAAAGAAGAAAGTGGATGGTTGGGATTCATGATAGGACTATTGGAAATGATGGTGGACTTATCACTGTTGTTTATATAAGGATGATATGATGAATGAAGAGGATATGGTCCAAGAATTGAAGGAAATGGGATAGTAGGAGGTGGCCCAAGAATTTATGGTAATAGGATAGAAGGTGGCCCAAGAATTAAATATGATGAACTACATAGAGGTGTCTTATAGATAGAAGACGATGGGCTGCTCGGAGGAGTCCCATATATAGAAGATGATGAGCTAGTAGAACATGGACCAAGGATATAAATTGATGGTGACATGATAGTATATGGCCCAAGAATAAAATATGATGGGATACCTAAAGGTGTCCCATTGATCAAAAATGATGGGCTACCCATAGGTGTCTCATATATAGAAGATGATAGGATACTGGGATGCGGCCCACAGATAAAATAAAATGGACTAATAGGAAGTGACCAATAGATACCAATATATAAAAGATGATGGGATACTAGGACATGGCCCACTAATAGTTGATAATGGTCTGCCATGAGGCGACCCAAAGATAGAAGATGAAGGGATATTAGGAGGTGGACAACATATAAAATAAGATGAAGTGCTATCAGGAGGTGACCTAATGAGAGATTCTTATTGAAGAGGTATGATATGTAAGGAATGTTTGGGTGATGAAAATATAGGCTAGTTATCAATGAAAGAACAAGGTGTTTCATCATGTAATGGGAAATAAATTGATGTAAGAATAAGAGAAGGATCAAGTTTGATGATACGAGGCTCTTCCCATGTTTTTTGATTAAATGAATCAACTTTTTCCCCACAATACACAGATGCATCAAGGTTAAAAGAGAATCCATTATCATCATCATCTAGAGGATTGTCATCATTTAGCCCCATGAACTCTCTAATTACTTATTCATTCTGAAAGAAATTGATCGAGGTATGGGTCATTGTTGGTCGACCATAATAGGTTAATTGGAAGAAAGGGTTTCGACAAGTGTTGAAGATATATAAGATGTTTTATTATAGAGATAATGGGATGGTTTTACCTTATTTCCCCCACAAATAAATTTGATAGTGTTTCAAAAATATATATTTGCAAATTATTTCTTGTGAATTGTTAGACATGGATGCAAACATTGGTCTTTATAATATTTATGAATATAAAATAAAGAATGATAGAAATGACCTAAGGGATAAGGAGGGATTGTATTTTGATTGATAAAAAAATATGACTTAGTAGAAGAAGTATATTTGGATTTAGATGTCTCACAAGTTGAAGAAGATGTAGATTTTGGATAGGTTGGTTTTGGTTTTCCTAGAAGACGACATAGTGTCGGTAGATGAAGGAGATCACATATAAATTTAGTAGATTATGATGTAGGGGTCAACTTGGATTATTGATTAAAGGAATTTTGAGTCACATGGATCTTCAAATGAGGAAGATGTCATTAAGGTGACTAATAAAGGGGGTTCTGTGGAGAAAGGGAGGACTGTAACTCAAGAGTCGAATTAGAGGATTGATGTGGAAAATTTTTGGTGACACAAATCCTTAGAGGAGGAAAATGTCATTGAGGCAACTTATTATTCCTTATAAGAAAGTTGATTGGATGAGGCTCGTGAGACTGATGGGAATTAGAAGAATGTTGGCTTAATTTGATGCATGGTTATACGTACAAACCTAGGCATTCATGAGATAAATCTCCTTCCTTTAACGGTGAAGCTCCCATGTAAGATATTTATTAACTGTAATTATTTTTTTGGGTATCAATTTAATCATGAAGCTCATGAACCATAGCTTGACAATTTTGCACCAAGTAAGCAGCTAAGTTTGGGAAATTAGTGTGGAAAAGAAGAGGATGTATACCAGCAGTGAAAAAGAGAGGATGTTGTTGACAACAAGTAGATTTAAGAGCTTGTTGTAACCATAAAAAATAAATAAATCCTTTGGAAATGTCACAATTTAAGCAAATGAAAAATAAATTAATTTAGATCCAGATTTTAGGTAACACAAATTTTACCCTAAAAATCCTGACAGAATGTATAGCGAAAATTTTCAGATGCAAAGTTCTATAGAAATTTACCTTCTTCATATACAATTCCAGCAAAGTTATACAAAGAACATTCAATAATCTCAACACAAATTTTGAGACCTTTAAATTCATGCATAAAATTAAAATTGGTTGCCAAAAAGTTCAATCCTTTAGCCCGTAGGCTTCTCTCTCTATTTATAGCATCTAAAAACATAGTACAAATATGAGACATTAATTGTGCCTTCCACACGTGTTGGCTAAAAATATGTAGGTATTTAATAATTGTTCTCCTTGAATCTCCTTTACTTGGCACGCACGATATTTGAATGTTCTATGTTCTAGAATTTTAAAAAAATCAACTACTTTACATGTAGTGCTAGTTATTACTAAGTAATTGACTTTTTTCGAAATAACTTGAAATAATGGCTTTCAACCAGATTAATTGAGTTTTGCAATTCAAATTAATTATTTAATTACATTTTCAAGAAAAATGAGAAGAAGAATAAGAAACTATTTCAGATGAAAAAATTGAGTCTTTATTTTCTCTATTTGCTAACCCTTCTCTTGTTGTAGCTTATGTGTATTTTGTGATGGAGATGTTTTCCCATTTTTCTCCCACCTAATCTCATATAAGTATTATTTTCATGATTCTGTATTAGAGAGGAGGTTGATATCTTACCAGAAAGTATAAGATCTAGAGAAATGGAGCACCTAGTCAAAAGTTATGGCCATTAGGGTTTTTGACCCCCATTATTGTCTTACTTTTTTGTTACGGGATTTCGACCCCCCATTACTAGATTACTCTTCTTTGAGGGTTTTCAACCCTCCATTACTAAATTACTCTTCTTTGAGGGTTTTTGACCCTCCATAACTGCCTTACTCTTCTTTCAGGGTTTTTGACACCCCATTATCTATTAACTCTTCCTTGAGGGTTTTTAACCCCTCATTATTGCCTTACACTTCTTTGAGGGTTTTCAACCACCCATTACAAAATTACTCTTCTTTGAGGTTTTTCAACCCCCTATTACTGCCTCACTCTTCTTTGATGGTTTTCAACCCCTCATTACTACCTTAGTCTTCTTTGAGGGTTTTTGACCCCCCATTACTTCCTTAGTTCCCTTCTTTGAGGGTTTTTTGGACTTTTTTATTGGGTTAATTTTAGAAGTAAAGTAACTTCATTTCTCTAGATTACTCTTACTTTCTTCTCTTCTTTGAGGGTTTTTTGGAGTGACTTACTGGGTTACTTTTAGAAGTAAAGTAACTTCATTTCTACATATTATTCTTTCTTTATTTCATTAGCTGAGGGCTTTTTGGACTGCTTTACTTGGTTTGAGCTTTACTTTGTAGTTGTGCTGCATAAAAAATCTACATTACTCCAAACTTCCATTTTTTCCATTTTTTCTGATTTTTCTAAATATTTTGGATTTATCTTCGACTAAGGAGTTAGTAAAAAATACTAGACTACCCCCCAATTTTTGCCTATTTTAACATTTTTAGCCTAAATGGAGATTAGATCCCAGAATCTATGGTCTTAATTCTTGTTCATTGGGATATGGAGTCGAGTTTAATCTTGAAGAAATTGATCTTTCCTTTGAAAATTTTCTTCCTGAATCCATGATGCAAACTGAGTTTTGGGTGAACTACTGCAGATTATAAAGTAAAACAACTTGAAAAACTGAACTGGAATTGCTTGATGACCACTATCTGGAAATTGATCTGTGGATCTATAAATAAAGCTCAGAAAATACTCCAACTATATTATTTGATCCTGAAGTGAACCAAGAATGTCAACAAAAACTAACAAAAAATATATCAGAAAATACTCCAACTATATTATTTGATCCTGAAGTGAACCAAGAATGTCAACAAAAACATGTAAGCATCATACATGTACTAAGTGGAAACATGCAAAGTTTGTGCAAGCACTTATTTTATAGAAAACAAAACTACCTACTCTTATTTAAAAAGAGGAAAAGGAATCTCAAACGAATCTTTTAATAGGAAGAGAGAAATAGATGCCTTTCCTCACAAACCTAGACCATGTAATTGATTTTGCAGTGAATATTGTCCTTAGCAAGAGAGAAAAACTATTCAGAAGTTAGTTTTCCACCCTTCTTACCAAAGTATCAACAACAAATAAAACAAATACCTATTTTAGTTTTTCTACATTTGTATTTGAGAGGTATTATGTTTTATCTTTGGTGCCATATAACTCATGCTCATTCTCTAAAATAAGCATGAATTGTTGTGACTCCTTGGGAGGCTTTAAACTAGTCCCATTTCTTTGAATCTTGTCCCCATGAGTGGGGGCATCATGTACACTTTCCTTTCCATGAATAAAGTTTCATGCAAGTCAATATGATCCTTGTCCCACTTCCACAGACAACTCTATAAAATACTCTCCCTTCTCCATCATGACTTTTGATTTTGTAATTGATTCATCATGGCTCTCCTCATTCAAAATTATTTGGGAAGCAGGCACTTCTTTTACCATTTCCTCCATGGATGATTTGTGGGACTACTCTGCAGCAAGAGGATTTTGGTATAGGAAGATAAATGGTTATAATACATAAGAATTCAATTTAGTTGGTTCTTCTTCTTCAATGTAATATTTTAAGTCTAATAAGAAATCATCCTCTTCATGATCAAACTATGTGGGACACTCTTCTTAGGTCCCAAATTCCTTGTGTTCCTCAGTTCCAACCTATGTTGGAGAATTAACTAGAAGAGGCATATGATTAGTTTTGAATTTTGAATCCCAATTATTTAAAATTTTGGTAAGTTCTTATCTATTGGGTTCTTCAATTTTTTGCCCTCCTTGACTAATTTTTTAATTTGTTTCTTTCCAGATCGGATTTGGGAATGTAAGAGGAGGGTAGATTGCGTCTCAACATGAGTTTGTAAAATTTTCACTAACAAGAAAGGTGTGATTTATTATTGTAGAGGAGGAATGAGATGGCTGTAAGATGGTAGTGTAGGATTACCCCATTGACAAGGTTTCCCAATACTAGATTTGTGAGCCTCCATTAGCTCAACCTAGTTTGTAATTTGGGGCAGCATCTCAACCTGAAATCTAACTTTTGTTTAGGGATAAACCATCTTGGTATAGGGAAAAACTGTAAACAAGGGACCCTGAAACTGATTTTATGTGCTTTGATTACATGTATAGTCCTTATCTACACCATGTCTGCCTCTATTTTTTGATTCTACCTTTGAAGATCATCATCTTCCATGAAGTGGATGTTATCACCTGCATGACTCTCGAAATCATCTCCTTCATATCTCAGATACCTAATATGGAATTCATCAGTTGACTCATTATACAACTTGTCAGTGTTACCAGAAGCTTCAAAGACATCATAGTTAGAAGGATAACCATATAGAGAAGTGGTACCTCAAGAAGTATTTAGATTTCTAGCCTTGGGAGAGTCTCTTCTAATCTTACAAACCATGATCAGGTCATCTTCAATTTTCATGGTAGTTGATTGTGCATCAGCCAAGTCGGGAATGTTATATCTTCTCAGCAAGAAATTCACTTTAGGAAGTTGCGCATGAATGAAGAAGCACTTCATATTTTCAGGAGTAAGAGATGATGTGCTAAGATTTTTTGGATTAGTTTATTGAACTTAACCATGAAATCACACATAGGCTTGTGTGGTTATTTATTCATTTGGGTGAGTTGTGCTAATAAATCATACGAATTGTCTTTGGTTTTGAATATGGATTTGAACTATGTTCTCATAGTAGCCGAGTTGGTGATACATGTAGGAGGAAGGTGATAAAATCATTCAATGGAAGCACTTTAAGGCATATCAACGAACAGTCAAATAGATAAATCTTCATGAGGCACTCCCACAACTCCACAAGCTACAAAAATACAACTATATGTTCATTTGGGTGTTGATTCCCATCACCATTAGATTTTACGAAATTGTTACATGATCCACGTGGTAACCCATGCAATGGTTAAACCAATGCAAGAAGGCCATTAGTTAGACCGCAAGGAACTGGAGCTTATAGTTATTTCACAACCATGAAATTTTTGTTGGAGCTCAAAATTACACCCTGTCTCGTGTCATAGACAATCCAAGATTTTGAGGTAACATGGGATTGTCTCTAAGTTATGGGACCTTGCAACCTGAGAAAAACCTCCAAAGAAGGATAGTTCCTATACCTAATCCTAATGTTAAACTACTCATAGGGAATGAAATACAACTACGCTAACACTAACCTACATTTCCAGGTGACCAAGGAGAGAGAGATAGAGATGAATGAAAATAAAATCCTAAACTAAGGGAGGCAATAGCACCAAGAACAAGGGTGGATATATTCCTAGTGAGAAAAAATAGAAAGAAAAAAAAGCAGGAGAGGGTAGACAGAGATTCCACAGTCTAAAACAACATTCAAATCTCCATTTTCATGGAACATAGTAAATTTGAGTCCTGAAGAAAGAACAAAGAACACACAGAATGCCTGCAAGTGCAATATAAGGAAAGAAATGCAATATACTTGAGCTATGATAGGAAAATCCACAAAATCTAAATTTTATTGCTCAAACGTATGTATAATCCATTAGAAAGTAGACACGAGACAAGAATTATTTACAAAATGCATAAATTCGAGGTCTGGGAATCAAAAGTTCTAGAATTTTTTTGACAAAGTTCCTTTACAATAGAGAAAAATCCCGCAAAAATTAGGGGTTCATTGACTCTATATAGAAAAAAATTCTTACTTACCATGTATTAATTCCCTGATAGGTACTTGAGTTACCTAGACTATTGCTATTAATTTTTAGGTCACAACTTTCGTTTCTATGATTTTCCTATCACATGCATATTTTAATCCCAGATGGTAACATTTCATCTCCAAATTGACCACTTGCATAGAAATATTTGATATTGGTTGGGAGTAATTTTTTATCATGTCAGAAAGTTTCATTCCTTTACATTCTTCTCTTTTTATCAATTGGTTGCATAAATGCTACCATCTGGTAGTATGTTTCACTACTACCTACATCATGCATTACCATGACCCAAACATTTCCTTTTCCACTACCATCTGGTACCGTAAATTTTATTATCTTTTGATAGCATCTGTACAATTGCTATAGGTGTACTTGAAGTTGACCGGAGGTCCTTACTATTACCGTCATGCTACCAGCCAGTAGCCCCAAAAATGCTAATAGTGCCCACTCCAATCCCACGCACTGCTAATCCATCACCCTGTTACCAGTCCTTACTACCGGTCAGTAAGATCTGTACATGCTACCGGCTAATAGAATATAAAATTTTATTGGCAGGGTCCTTATTCTGCCATGACCTCTTAACTCAGCCCACCACAGACTAGTTCCTAATGCTAAATTTGACGATCATTTGCACATCACATGCCCGAATTTAAAATTTAAATGGGATATCTGAATTTGTAGGGGTGTGGAAATTTGGGATAACAAGTTGTTTGTAGAGAATTATTCTTGAGTGTAACTCATTCTTGCTAACTTGATGTTGGAAAAAAATAGTGAAAAAATAAATATAGATTTTCTGAATATTTTTTATAAGGAGTTGCTAGTTTTCTTAAAAACAAACTCACAGGAAAGGCACAGTTCATCATTATTTATTCATGTTCCCTAGTAGAGTCACCAAAAATTATTGGCTAGATTTTATGCATGGTTTCATGCACAAACATAGGCAGTTATGGGAGAAATCCCCTTCATTTAACGGTGAAGCTCCCATACAAGATATTTATCTAGTCTAATTATTTTCCAGGGAATTACTTTAATAACAAAGCTTATGAACCATAGCTTGGAAATTTTGTAGCAAGTAAGAAACTATGTTTTGGAAATTTGTGCAAAAAAGAAGAGGATGTATAACAGTGGTGAGAAAAATAGAGGATGCACTTTACAATAAGTAGATTGCAGATATTATTGTAGCTGCATAGAATAAATAAATACTTTGGAAATGTCACAATTTAAGAAAATGAATAAGAAATTAATTTAGATCTAGATTTTAGGTAACACAGTTTACCATAAAAATCCTCTCAAAATGTATAATGAAACTTCTCAGACACAAAGTTTTCCAAAAATATTCCTTCTTATTATTCAATTCCAGCTACAAAGAACATTCAAGAATCTCAACATAAAGCTTGAGATCTTTAAATTCATGCATAAAATTACAATAACTAGTTTCCAAAAAGTAGGGTTCATTTTAAGACCCCTCCCCAAAAAATATTCTATAGATTCCTTGGAAAATCTGTGAAAGTGACTTTTGAAAAGATGGCAAATCTAAAGAAATGGGTTTCGAAGCTTAATAATGGTGTCAGAAAAAAACATATGTAAATTTTTGAAAAAAAAATAATTCTATTACTACCAGATGGTAGATTTTTTGTATATTATTGGTCGGTAGAATATTTTATCCTACATGCCAGTAGGATATTTTATGCTACCGGGTGACAACATAATATATGTTATCTTCTAGTAGCATAATGGTGAATATACCAATATTTCTCTGTCCTTACAGAAACAGATAGACGAAACTAGGGTAAAATTTATTTATGGACCTTAAATTTTGGCCAACTTGCTACTGTATGGTAATGAAAAAATAGCCAATTTCTAATTTGAAAAATCCTAATATTCTTCATTTTACGAATATTTTCCCCTAAAAAAAACCTACCAAAATTTCCATCCTTTAGACCATAGGCTTCTAAATATTTATAGCATCTAGAAATATAGTACAAATATGAGACATTAATTGTGCCTTCCACACATTATAGCTATAAATCTACTTGTAGTTGAGAATTTTTCTCATTGAATCTCTCTTTAATTGGCACGCATGATTTTCAAATGTTCTACAATTTAAAAATAATCAACTACTTTGCATGTAGTGCCATCTATTACTAAGTAATTGACTTTTTCAAAGTTTTACAATTCAACTTGATTATTTAATTACATTGTTTGGAAAAATGAGAAGAGGAAGAATAAGAATAAGAAACTATTGTAGTTGAAAAACCTCGATCTTGCGTTTTTCTTTTTGCTGACCCTTTTAGTGGTTTGGCTTCTATGTATTTTGTGCTTGAGATGTTTCTGCCATTTTTCTCCTTCCTACTCCCATATAAATCTGATTTTCAGTATTCCCTAGTGAACATGAGGTTGAGAGCTTTCTAGCTAGTCCAAGATCTCGACCATTACTTCCTTACTTCTTTATTGTGGGATTTTGACCCCCCATTATTTCCTTACTTCTTTATTGTGGGATTTTGACCCCCCATTACTACCTTACTTCTTTATTGTGGTATTTTGACCCCCCATTACTGCGTTACTCTTCTTTTAGGTTTTTCGAGCCCCCATTACTACCTTACTCTTCTTTGAGGGTTTTTGACCCCCATTACAACCTTAATCTTCTTTGATGGTTTTAGACCCCCCATTTTTGCCTTACTCTTCTTTGGGGGTTTTCAACCCCTCATTCCTACATTACTTCGCTTATTTGAGGGATTTTTGGACTTTTTTACTAGGTTACTTTTAGAAGTAAAGTAACTTCATTTCACTAGGTTAATCTTGTTTTCTTCTCTTCTTTGAGGGTTTCTTAGATTGCTTTATTGGGTTACTTTTAGAAGTAAAGCAACTTCATTTCTCCGGATTACTCTTGCTTTCTTCCCTTCTCTGAGGGTTTTTTTGACTACTTTACTTGGTTTTAGCTTTACTTTGTAGTTTTTCTACATCAAAATTCCGCATTACTCCAAATTTCAATTTTTTCCATTTTTATTGTTTTTTTTTTTAAATTGTATTTATCTTGGATTGAGGAGCTAGAAGAAAATAGTAGAGTGCCCCAAAGTAAAATTTTTCCCATTTTACCAGTTTTACTCAAATTAGGCTAAGTATTGAGCTTGAAATCCTAAAGAGAAGGGAAATTGTATCCACATGATTCCTAGTGCCCCCAAAACATTAAAATTACCTATTTTATAAGATTCATCACTGAAGACCCATGAAAGTGCTCAAGTCTAATTTTCCTCACGTTGTCCAATTTTTGCAAGGAGTAAAAAAATGGACAACAACTAGGTAGTAGCAGTAGTTGTAATTGAAACACCTCAAATATAGCAGCAACAACAGTTGGAAAACCTGAAAAACACTATCAGCATTAGCAATTGGAAAACCTGAAATACCTTAGTAGCAACAGCAACTCGAATACCCAAAATGCACTAGCAGCGATATGAATTAGAGTTTTAAGACAACTTTAATTAATTTCTCTAAAATAAATAAAGTAGTCACACATTCCCACAACACATTATTAGTGAAAACCAGATTTTTGGTGAGGAGCTACTGTAGATTATGAAGTAAAGCAAATTGAAAAACCTGAATTGTTCTAGAGTGAAATTAAAGCTTAGCTTTTTAGGAATTTTAGCCAACTTTGAGCAAGTGGGTATTTTTCAAATGAAACCAAGTAACCTCTTGCAACCTCCTTAGTAAATCCTAAGAAAATATTAACTAGGCAAAAGACCCAAAATTTTAAAATGGGTGTCCTAATATTTTTAAGTGAAATCTTTGGGGCCACGAAATAATACCATGGATTAGAATAATTGGGGTAATATGGCTAATGAAGAGGATTACAAGAATATTAATGATTATGAGAAACAGAATCATACCACAAACTAGAAGCATCAAATGCATACCACTAACTATGAGATGAATGTGGGGAAGGGGATAATAGAATAGGTTCCCCATTATGAAGAACCAATCGAGGTTTAGTCATGATGGGTATAATTTGATGTGAATTCCCAAACCTAGGTTGTGGGGAAGTGGAAGATAGCATGGGTTCCTTGGTGTGAAGATCCAATCAAGGTTTAGTCATGATGGGAATCTTTTGGTGTGAATTCCAAAACCTAGGTTCCCTATTGTCATAAATGTGAGGAACCATGTGATAATTAGTCATGGTTAGCACTATTGGGACCAAATTCTTAGAGCTATATTATATGATTGAACTCCTTCAAATGGAATGAAGTTCCATGTTAATTCGGATAGTGTAACAGAAGCCAACTAGACATTTTTCAAATATGTGGATGCTTGTGTGATTTTACAAAGGGAATTTAAGGAAAATAGACATCGTAATGACAAAATTTTAGCAATACAACAAGGTTTTCAAAACAAGAAGCAAGTGTGAATAGTTTAAATGGTTGTTTAGAAATGCGACAAAATAATTTCAACACTTAAATCCTGTTTTGAGAAAATAATATTTAAGTATTAAAATGGGTTGATATGATTTTGACACCATAATAATGTAAATTTCACACTTGAATATAGTTTTATAAAAACAAGGTTTAAGTCCCAAAAATGGATTATACATAATCAAGCAGCATTACTACAATTTCAATACTTATTTCAAGTTTAAGACAAGAAGATGTAAGTATTAAATTTATGTATTGGAACAAGGCGAGTAGCATAACAACTCACTTTCAACACTCAACTCAAGTTTGGAGAAATAAAGTTTCAAGTATAATAATGGTTTAATATAACACAGGTGGCATAACAATATAATTTCGATACTTAAATCAAGTTTTCAAGAAAAACAATATGTAAGGATCAAAAAATGGATTGATGTAATGTGAGAAGCGTAACGACATAAAGTGAGATCAAGGTGATATGTTTACTTTAGTGAGACATCTCAATGTGGTTTCAAGACAACCACCAAAATGTGAAAAGCATGTCAATGCTCTTTCAACACATAAATCGAGTTTTAAAGGAAAATATATTTAAGTGGGTGCAAAATATTTTGACACAATTTTGGTAGTAATTTTAGTTGTTTTCTTTTGCCCTATAGTTTCAAAAATGAAAAAGGGAATTTATGATTTATAATGAAAAATACCCAACGCAACTATTGCAGAGTATTGCCTTATTTGATAACAAGGTAAAAACTATGACAAAGTTTTACTTTGTAGGATTCATGATGAAAGATATGTGGCGTAGCTTCAATAGAATCTCGCCTTGTTCAAAAAATAAGGTTTCAACTCCAAGGAATTATTTCTTTGTAATGTATCTTTGAAACTCGTGATTTGGATAATGGTAAAGTTGTCCCCAATGCCAATTTTATCCCTAGTATTTTGTTCTCAACACTCACCAATAAATTGTCTAAGAGAGGTACGCCTTTTTAGAATAAATTCTAAACAAAGAAAAATTACCCCACAATCAAATTAATGAAAGAGGCCTCACATAGAAAATATTTAGCACTCCTTGTCATTTTTTCTAGTCAAGTGGGTGATGGGGCCCTTCTCATTTTGTTAACTAGTTCCCTTAATGTGTTGAGTATTTTGGAGTTCCTTTGGTACTTATCACAATTATTTTTATGGCTTATGCCAAAACACTTCCCAGAGTTAAAGAAATTGGGTCATAGACTTCTCAATCACACCTGCAAATATAATTTGAGGTAATAGTGTGTTTTTTATCTTTGATTTAAAATGTAGTTTTACACACCTTTGGTGACTTGCACACAATGTATCACTATTTGTCTTGATTTTATTATTTGACAAGTGAAAATGTCCTATAATCAAAAGATCAGTAGTTTTCCATACAAACTTTGACAAGAAAAAAGGTCTCGTACTCAAAAGATTAGTATTTTTCCATACAAACCACAATGTTTAGAAAGAGGATCAAGTTCACTTTAAATTCTCAATATCTCTCAAAAGCGTAAGACAAGAGCATACGTGACATTTGACCCAACTAGTAGAACTTTGAAAACTTTAATCAATGACAATTAAGTGTTTTTTAAACAACTTAAATGATGAATTTTTTCAAGTAATCACACAATGTTAGAATGAAACTCAAGGTTACTTTTGATTCTCAAGATTTCTCGAAATCACAAGAGAAGATCATACATGACACTTGATCCAACTTAATCAAAAAGAAAAAACAAATATAATAAAATAATTTAATTGTGTAATAAAAAATGATTTTTAAATGACAACTTGAATAATTATTTTTTTCACGTAAATTATCAAAATATCATGTTTTATCCATATTTCTAAATGACAACCAAAATTTAACAAAATCATCCAAAATCATTTCCGTTTCTGATTCTCAAGATCACTCGAAAGTGCAAGAGAAGAGCATATGAGCTATCAATGAATTTATAACAAAAAAGGAGATTACCAAAAAATATTTAAAATGCTAACACCATTTATAAACAAACGATAACCATAATTTTAGAATAATACCCATAATCATATCCATTTCTAAATATCAAGGTTGCTCGAAAGTGTAAGAGAAGACCATACATGGTGTTGATCAAATTAAAACAAATCTAACATGCAAAGAAAATGACTAGTTTTATAATAAATGAAACCCCAAATTTTCTATAATATTAAATCTGATGTTTATGTATTCATTTTATAGTTCACTTCAATACCTTTCCATCGTAAAAAAAATAGAGTCATTTTGATTTCAGGAGAAAAATTTATGGTTTCCGGAAGATAGGTACATATATACTCTTATACACATGGGTATGCACTTAATGTGTACTAAAAATGTTTTTTAAAAGTCCCAAAATTTGGAAAAATATTAAATTTTTCCCACGAAGATTTAATTTTGAGAACAACCCATCTCCTTTATATTTGCAAAGTAGACACAATGCTATCAAACACTAACGTAAATTCTCAAAAATATAACATTGTCAATAAATTAATAAAACTAGAATGAAAAATCATGAAAAAAAGAAAACATGGAGAAAGATTTATTTTTTCTCATCAAGATCCAATTTTGACATCAACCCACCTCCTTAATATGTGTAAAGAAGACTCAACACTATCAAACACTAAGATACATGCTCAAAAACTTAAAATTTTCAACAAATTGACAGAATTAACATGTAAAATGATGAAAAATGAAGCTCTATAAATGAAAACATCGAGAAAGCTTGAATTTTTCTTATCAAGATCCCATTTTGATAGCAACCCACCTCTTTAATACCTACAATAAATACTCAACACATGAAAAATCAACAAAACATGCTTCGAAACACATGTTAAGTCAATATATTAAAAACATATTAGCATGCAAATGAGAAAAACGAAACTTAACAAAAACAAAGATTGTGTATGACACAAAGGAGTGTCCTACCAGGTGTGCCATATTTCTAAGCTAATGAAATGAAACTAACATCAAAATGATTCCTATATTAGTTAATCAAAAACATAAACATCATGATAAAGCATGAAAGGAAAATACATAACTAATGTGCATCAAACATTAAAACATCAAATGAAAAACCAATCCTTTGATATTTGTATGTGCTTTGTAATTATAGATACTCCTTTAGAGAGCCAAACGTAGCCACATGTTATCAAAGGAAATTCTCCAAGGAAGAGGAAGAGATCTCACCAATATGGTTTAATTTCCATGTTTGGTTCTTCTCTTACTACTCTTTGCCAAGTAGAATAGGGAAAATGTTTCTTAATCAATAATCCTTTTGATGTTTAAACTGTTCTTATCATATAAATATGTCATATAAGAACATGGTGTGAATTTGAACAAGGTGTACTATGTTCTTTATATATCTTTCATGTTTTTGAGAAGCTTGCAACCTAATGAATGTGGGATAAAGGGAAAGTAGAATTAGAAAGGGATAAGTATGATAAGAAGAGATTAATTAGAAATTAGCAACTCAAGGGAGTTGGAGCTAATTTAACTAATTAACTAGGATTAATTAATAGTCCAAATTAAGCTTATAGAAGCTATTTAGAGATGACTTATAAGGAAATTAGTAGAATTTAAAGGGTTTGAGAAGGGGAATTCAACCAATAAAAGGGTTTATTGATTAAATAGAAGATTAAAAGGCTTAATTAATTGATAATAGTTAATTAATTAATTAAAAAGGGATTATAACTAAATAAGTGTCATTAATTGACCAAGATGAAGAGGAATGTTTACTAATTAGTGAGAAAGATGTTAATTATAACCAAATGATAGAAACGAGGATAATAATTGCATTTTTAGTCTTAAAATTGTGTAGTCATATTTCAGTGTCTACACATGATTTCAAGGACTCTCAGAGAGGAATATGTTGAGGTTTTACTTACTCTTCAGGTTTTCATGAGTGCAAAACATTAGGTGGTGTGGAGGGAGGCGTATTGGATGTATATGACCGGTCTATTTTATTAAATAGTTTTTATACATATCTAAGGATATACGCATAACTAGATTTTGTATTTATCCATATTCATATTGGACCCATACATGGGTGACTGGGAAGGGATGAGGTTAATGCTTGATTAACACCAATGAACACACATATATAAATATATTTATGTGCATGCGGCGGAAAGTGCGTGAGGAGAGGAATGGTCTCCACTACCTACACAAATGTATACACCCAAAGCCACACCCTTATTTCCTTGAGGATTGTTGCAGACCCTAGGGACGTGCCCTAGGTTTAATCAGAATACAATTAGGGCTAAGGCTCTCTCTCTCTCTCTCTCTCTCTCTCTCTCTCTCTCTCTCTCTATATATATATATATATATATATATATATATATATATATATATACTAATTTAATCTCCAAAATTAAACACACTTTCTGGATTTATTTGTGGGTAAAGTATTGATATGAATTAAGTACATATATACATATTTATAATCATATAACTAAATATTGTGTCTATAAATATTTATGATTTATGATTTTATGTAGTAAAATATTGAAAGGATAAAATGGATTTTAATAAGCTTAGTCATTACCTATGAGAAGTGTATATATATATATATATATATATATATATATATATATATTAGTATATCCTATGAGAAGTGTATATATATATCTGTGTGTGTAATCTCCCTAAGGACTTATAGATAAGGCCACATGAGTTACCTGCTAAAGTGAGAGATGAAAAAATAAAATAGGGAGGAGTTCCAAACTTTTTGCAAGCCATAAGATATAAGGCTAACTAGGAAACCCAAATTCTTTAGCAATGTAGCCTACAAAAATGAGGCAATGAGACGAAATAGAAATAAATTAATACACTTAACTATTTCTTTTGGAAAAAAAAAACCACACTAAACCTTAAAATACAAGGTTAATCAAAATAAGATCTTCACCTAGGTACAATACAACTCATGTATTCCTTATCTTCAACCCAAATTTACAAGAAAGATAACATGGTTTCCAGTCCATTACAACATTGAAGTAACAATGAATAACTAGAAATCATGTTCGTAATAACTAAGTTTTTCCACATAGATGCAAATGGGTTTAAAACTAAAATATGGCCAATACATTATTCCACCCATCCAACTCAACCTTTTCATTTATAAACCAACCATAATCTTTTCTTTTTTAAAACACTATTAAGTAAACAACAATCTTTCTTCTTACACTTTTATACAAGCTTTGTTTTTAACACAACATAGAAAATGGGAAATACTAATATCTCTATATCCTTTAAAAATATAACATGGACAAATAAGAGCTCTTTTCACTTGCAAATAATAAAACAAATTTTTATCCACATTACAATGGAATATTTATAACCAATACACTCCATTTTACAATTTTTCCCTTCCCTAATAAATTTTCTAGAAAATTAATATTACAACTTAAAATACAAGTGGAGAAGCCTCCCTAATAAGGGACCAACATACTCAAATATTTTTGGATAACTTTCCAACTAGATAACCCTCCAAGGAATGTCCAAAACCAGCTCCAATCATGCTCCAATCACCACCAAAACAAAGGCCTGATATGCCTCCCAACCTACGTGCATCATAACATGCCTCCTTCCTAAATGAAGTGCATGTTATCCTCCCCCGAGCCCATAAGAAATATGTGTAGCATGCTATAATTAATTCCAATGGAAAACATGGTTTTCAAAACATTAAAACATGGGTAACTAAAAAAATACCATACATCACAACTAAAATTTCAAATCACCAAAACACCAAGATCAAATAATTATAGGAGGAAGAAATGAGGATGACATAATACCTAAATATATAATACCAATGGTGTCAAAAGTGTCTACCAAGTAGTATCTCCAATAGTGTTCTCAAACCACCAACAAATAGCTCCATTTTATCCTCTTGTGATAGTAAAGCATTCATGGTTTCCTCATTAAGCCATGAAGACCAGAGTCCATTCCCAAACCAAAGTCCCACTTCAAAACCACATCTCAAATGGAGTTTAGAATAAAAGTATACCAAGATAGAATTTACAATATAAAGAAATAACCCAAAAATTCTCAAGGATCCAAAAAAATGATCCCAAAATCAATCCATAGAAATTCAAACATCCACACACACATACAACAAGTTATTGAGATCAAAATGCAAAGAGGTGTGAGACCTACCTCATACTCCAATCTCTAATCCTCAATTTCCTAACTTTGTCTCATTAAGATCTCAAATCTCTCCCCACCAAAATTCTCCTCCAAAAAGACTCCAAACATTAAAATTCCAACAAAATATAGGAAAACCTCAATCCCACAATCCCATGGGAGGGTGACATGTGTCACCCTTCCAAGTAAGAAAATCCTACAAGTCATCCAAGTCACTATCTGTTAGAAATAATATTAGATATTGTGAACATTATTATGAGTGTGGAAATAAATAATATAGTGTAATGTAATACAACTATTTATGAGTTGTTAACTCATGTAAATAGTTGTAACTAGATAATGTTTGTTGTGAGAAAATAATGGGATTGAGAGTTTGAGTGAGATATTGTGGGGATTAGGAGAGATATGTGGGATGAGTGTTGACTCCTAGAATCAAGGAGATCAAACTCTATATATGTAACCTCTACCTGTGAATAATATATTCCGAATCATTTGAATCTATAATATAATTATTCGGTGTATTTTCTCTGTGCAAAACTGGTTTATTGCTTTGATTTGGTATCAGAGCTGGTTTATGATAGAAACATGAGAAATTTTCAATGAAAGGTGTCTTTGATGTATGTTTGCATTCAAAAATACAGTACTTCATCCATTCTAGTCAGAACTACCAGCATTAAGTGTCATTGACATGTTGTGGAAGAGAGGCAACGCTTTGCATTAGCCCATGTGTGGATCTCTTACTACCTGAATGTAACATCATTGCAATCTAGGTGGCACATATCACGATCTTTTCACATGCAAGGATTTGAGACGCCATTGCAAAAGTTGAAGGAGACATTTTGATGAGAATAAATTCAATCTCTTCTTCTCCCAGCTCAGTCACTTATCAACTCGAACCTCTATCAGCAGCACGCAATGCATTGTGATTTGTATTGCTCTGTAGAAACATATTTGCACTGATCCCGAGTTTCTCTCAGCACAAGATTTATTACAAATCAATGGTCACGGTCAATTTTTTTTCATAAGTTTTGTAATGCATTGGATTGATTACACTGGAGTAACCACCGAGTCAACCTGGTATTATGTTGAATATACAATACAGCTGTATTTGAACATATTTGCACTCACTGCCAAAACACGACAGCTGTATTACATAATGAATCGTCCTCCTATGATCTAACCTGGAACGACACCAAAGCAACGTGAAGACTTGGTCAAGACCCTATCTCATGCCAAGAATTTATATTTGAAAGGCAATTTTTGATAGTCAATAATTTTAATGTTTGATAGTCATATGTTTATAAATTGTCTACTTTAGTAGTATGTCTATTCTAGGTATTTTTGTATATTCCTTTGTTAATTATTTTTTATTAAAAGTTTTTAAAATGCATTGTCATAAAGGTTGTCAATAGTGTTAGTTTAGTTTATTTAATGTCAATTGTGAAGTATTAGTATTATGAATGTCAAAGATAAAAGGAGTCGAGAGTTTAGAGTCATTTTCATTTAAAAGTAATTTCATTTTATTATTTTTTAAATTTCTAGTCGTATCTTTTTGTCTGAGTCAAACAAGTCGTCAAATTTACAATATCGTCAAAAGTATTTGTTTAGTCATTAAGTGTTGTCATTTTGCGTTAGTAATTTTGTTGTCAAATTAGATTGTCAGGTCATTGTAAAAAGTCTGTATAAAAAAATAAAATAAAAAATTAGCTCATTGTTCAAGAATTGGATGCATTTTCGCTTGTACACAACGTCCAAATTGTGGAGGGTGTTTTTTGAGATTCATGATCACATCTGGTTGAGTTAGCAGCTTGCTACAATGGAGGTTGGAGGCAACGGAGGAAGGAGGTTGATCAGTGACCTCTCGTCAGGCACCATCGACGAGGCCGCGGTACTGATTTGGTGACCAATTTATTTCAGTTGTGTGTTTTATAATAAGAACAGATGTCACATTCCTGTTCAGAGTTGTATTTCCTTTTATAACCTCCTGATGTAAATATGTTGTAGTAGAAAGATAAAAGCACAAGAAAAATCAGCATCATGTTTTTCTTGAAGAGGATGAATAGAGGTTCATGAGGAGGGGCTCGTACCTAGGACAGAGGTCCGTTATTGTCAAACAGGGGTTCGTATTGATGAACAGAGGTTCATGAATAGGGGTTCTTACCTTGGACTGAGGTCCATATGTGTACCAAGATCATGAGTAAACAGGGGTGTGCAAGCTGCAGAGAAAGTGTAACTATTCTTTTCTACGTTGTTCACATTAGGGGAGTGTATGTGTGGTAATAATAATGTTCACATTAGGGGAGTGTATGTGTGGTAATAATAATGTTAACAATAGGGGAGTGAATGTTAGGAATAATATTAGATATTATGAACATTATTATGAGTGTGGAAATAAATAATATAGTGTAATGTAATACAACTATTTATGAGTTGTTAACTCGTGTAAATAGTTGTAACTAGATAATGTTTGTTGTGAGAAAATAATGGGATTGAGAGTTTGAGTGAGATATTGTGGGGATTAAGAGAGATATGTGGGATGAGTGTTGACTCCTAGAATCAAGGAGATCAAACTCTATATATGTAACCTCTACCTGTGAATAATATATTCTGAATCATTTGAATCTATAATATAATTATTTGGTGTATTTTCTCTATGCAAAACGGGTTTATTGCTTTGACTATCCACACTCCCCCAAACAATAAATGTAAGAGGGAAAAAAAATCCCACTTAGCCCCAAAATCCTACACAAAATCCAAAATCCACACATGTCATGTTGGCGTAGTAATTGGTTAACACAATTAGATCCCTCTCCACCACAAATTTAAGCTTTTGGTGTGACAACAAATCTTACATGGTATCAAATCCATGCAGTTAATTGTTCCTGGCTTGGAGTAGTACTAGGATGGGTAACCTCCCAAGAAGTCTCGGTCTTGGTGTCTCATAATGTTGTTGGAATTTATTGGGTGTATACGTGGTGGGTCTAGAGCTCATGTGGTTACATCTGGCTCCATTGTGTGACGGGGTGTTTGTGTAGTAGCTGGTTAACACGATGAGATACCTCTCCACCATAATTTTGAGATTTTGGTGTGACAACAAATTGTACCTGTGAAACATGGAAATAAGATTTAAATAGTGACTTGAGAGAGGGTGTAATGGAGAAGATTATTTTTGGGTTCACAAAAATCTTTCACCGCCCATAGGTTAGGTCCCATAGACCTATTTTGAATTTAAAAAGACACTTACCTTTCAAAACAAGCCTTTAAAAATTCCCATAAAGGTAAAATTGGGGTTTTTGGGTTTGAGTGATAGAATTCAACGTGGGAATTGGTCCTCGCTAACTTGCTTAGAAACTCCCAACATACCACCAAAACCAGTTTAAGACACTAAAAATCCCATCACACAAATTATCCCAAAAGACCATATTATAACAAGTAAACCTAGATTAAATTAAACATAACAAAATAATAAAATAATTAAAGGTTTACAATGGTGCTCAAGGTTAGAAAACATAAAAAACATAATTAAATTAAATCCCATGCAAGACTTAACCAATTTTTATTAATTACGACCAATAGCCAAAATAAAAACAGGGTTAGATAAAAGGTTTTAAAATGACCATTTGGCATGCTTTGTAGTGTTACCACTAAATACCATGTTTGTCAACTGGTGCTACCTATAAATTCTTGCACACTCAACACAAACCTCAAATCCACTTGATATGATAAAATATCAATATAATTCATAATTGATTAACTAAAATTTGGTATAATGGTAGTTAATCTAACTAGGAACAACAGTAAATAATAGTAAATAAAATAGTAAATAAATATAGAAAATGACCCAAGGAACTAGGATAATTAAAATAAAAACCCTACTATGCAAAAAAGGATTGGAAGGACTTAGTTGATTCTAAAAACTTGATGAAATGTGTCACAAAGTTGTCTAAAGAAATAAGAGGAGGAAACAACTATTTCGAGGTCTAGAAACTTACATATCTAAGCAATCTGAGTAGACTGGGGCATCTGGGAGTAGATCACAGTGCATGTGTGTGCCCTAGTCTAAGTTATGGGCTCCTTGCTCTGTGTAGAAGGTCCAAAACCAAAACTTATAGGGTTGAAAGATGATATAAGGCCCTCATTTTCTGTCACATATAATTCATTTCTCTGTGAAAATTATTGTGAATGATTACTGGTGAAATATAGACCTACAACTCCCCAAAACAAAAATCAAACCATAAAAAAGAAAAATCCAAATAAAATGGTCAGACTGACCTCAGCTATGACAATTGTGGACATACTAATTGAGCGTTTCACTACATCTTATACCCAATGTATTTCTATTTGCAATTTTGTGCACTCATGACCTAGTTTCTCCTGTGCCACTCATACTTTGTGAATTAGCGAGCTATAAATATTTGTAGAAAAATGTAATAGAATGGTGGATATAAAAGAATAAACTTCCCTCCTATGCAATATGATGTAGATGAACCAGCCTTGTTCCTTATGATGGAGTTATATGCATACGAATGAGCTCTAGATGCCTTAGATGGATGTAACTCTAGGTGGATGATAGTAGTGACTACTTTTTTCTCCCTCATTATGGTTTCATAAATTTATATTTATATCGTTATTTTGGTCTTATTTTGTAATCAACCCCGAAGTGGCCAACCACAAGAATATGAAATTTTTCAAATGATTAGAAACTACTCAAAAAGCGGAGGGAAATTGGGAAAAGGATCAGGGTGCCCTAACCTAGACCAGAGTGCATGTGGGCACCCTAGTACAAGCCTAGGTGCCCCATTCAATGCTAAAATGACATAAAATGACAAAGACCGACTGGGCAAGTAAATGTTGAAGGTCAGTTGTGATGACAGAAATAAAAGTAAAATGGCCAAAATACCAGGGTTAATTAATAATTTCTTCACTCAAAAACCATATGAATAGTAGTATGAGACCGAGACTAAATAATGTCTAAAGTGTCTGATTTTGTGACTACATTTTCTCTCACTTTATGTTGGTGAGTGGAAACCTTAGTAACATAAAGTAGATAGAAATGAATACATGATAATCCATATACAATGATGTAGAAACGTGTTGAAGGACTAGACAAAGCATGAAGTGACAAAAAGAGGATGGAGAGTGGAAACTAAAGATGCAAAAGTGTAAAAAAGTGATGACAGTGAACCTAGGGAGGAAACGCATGTGTAGTTTCTGATGTGTGTGATGTACCTACATATTAGTATGGTGTGTGATGTCGCAAAGTTTTGTTGTTGTCCCCATAATTGTATTTGCTAACTACTTTCTTCTCATATGGTCATACTTGTGAGAAGAAGACGATCAAGAAGTCAAATAAGCATGTATATATGTAAAACTTCATGTAAAATATGCATGTATATCTATGCGAAAGCATGCAAATGTAAAGTATGTAAATGAAAAATGGAACATGTGCACCTAATCCATGTTGAGAGAAAAAATGTAGAAAGAGGACATCTTGTCCTAGGATTTTTGGGCAATCTGACAGCATAGGCTAAATAAGTGTCGGGAGAAAGTTGCATTATTCTCTAACTTGTAACTACTTCCCTAAATTTTTATGAAGATAGATCTATACTACCTAGTTTTTTAAGCAATCCAATGCCCACTAGATGAAGTAGTGTAGAAAGTAAGTCCATCATATCCTCTATGCAATAAATACTTCCAAGAATGCTAGGGACTAACCATGTCTTGTAAAATCCATTGTATATGGAATTCCTAGACTAGTTTGAACCCACTCATTGTATAACCCACAATTCCAAGGGCGGAAACTAAAATGAACTGAACTAGTGTTGAAGCTTTGTATATATTTTATACTCCAAATGATGCCCCCACATATTTTAGGGGTGCATGAGACATCACTGATAGGAGAATGTTTCCCCAAAAGAGGACTAACCACATGAACTCTATAACTCTTCCCTGTAGGGGGGAAAGGAAATGCACTTGGTAGAGACCAAGGTTGTGCACAAATAAGAACCTAGCCAAACACAAGTGTTAACACCAAAAAGCATACATAGAGAAAGTAATTTGTAATCTACGTAAAAAATTTATAAGCTACCAAGTAATGTAGTAATGTAAACATACAAGAAGAAAAAGTAAGCCATAAAAAAGTTGGGCTACATAAATGGGACATCACTCATGATGTCACAAGACATGCTAGGACCATCATGGCCACATATAACAAACAAGTGTGCACACCAAATAAAGGGAAATTCCCGCATATAATAGAAAACAATAGACAAACAATGATAAACAACAAATAACCATGGAAGCAAGTAATCCTGCAAATAAATTTTACACATGAAGCACCCATTAGCATGTTAGAAAGATAAATAGTATGTCAAAATTCATGTATAACCATGTAATATAGAGTGTTAACCACAAAATGAAATGATAGAACGTGTGAGAGATGAATGTGGATGTCCCCAGTGACTAGTGTAGGATGAGTAGATGACGAGCATTTGTATTGCATGTAAAATATTTGTATCTATGATCACCACTATGAAAAGGTGTGAATGCACATGTGTATATGTTGTAGATAAAAGACATAATAAGCAATCAATCTAGAATGTGTAGTAAAGTAAACCATACACAATCAAGTGTAAGAAAAAGTAAATACTGCCAAGATAATGCAATATGTTGTGGAAGGATGGAATGGAATACATTATGGATGGTAGGAGACATGTGCCCCTCGGGTATATGGAAATGTATGTAGTGAGGTTCATTTGGTTTTCCCTCTTCATGAGTCGAGAATGAACCGTAAACGTGAGTGCGTCATCGGGAAATTATCAAAATTGTGTGTTGTGTCTAACGTGTTGTGATGAATGTGTATGTGTGATATGTGACCTAGGAATGATGTGTGTGTGACCCTTTTAGTTAAAGTTTATTTCATGACAAGATGTTCAAAAGAATGATGATGTAGCCTAAAGCATATATCATTATATGATGAATAGAGGGTGTGGTGATGTAGCCTAAAGTGTGTACCACTATAATATGGAAGGATAGGTGACCATTTAGCCTCTAGCATATTTCAATAATAAATTAATGTCGCATGATATAAGGTTGAATGGTAAAAATGTGAATGTAATAAGATCCATTTGATTAATGAACCCTCGGTAGTCGAGTATGGACCGAGGAACTAAAGTGTGTCATAGGGTGGTGAGTGTAGAGTGTTAAAATATAGATGTAGCATGTGTGATGATAATAGATGACCATAGATGTGTAGGAGTTTTAGAATTCAATGTATAGTGTGTAATACGAGATATTCAGGTGGACTGATAATGTGATAATGTGTAGTATGTAGAATGACCATTAATGCTAGAATAGAAGTGTGACATGTGTATGATGAATACTAGTATGGTGTATAAATTCACAGTGCAATATGTCTATATGGAATAAAAATGTAAGGTCTGTGTTATGTGGTATGTAATATGAGTGTCTAATGTAGACCCTAAAAGTGTGATGCATGTATAATTATGACTAGTATGATGTATGATGTATAGATGTGCAAATGACTTATACTTAATGTAGAGTTTATGATAGAATATGTAAGGCATATGATGCTAGACGTGTGAAGAGATGCAGTGTGTGGGGTTCATGTGTAGTAAGCCCTCAATAGTCAAGTGTGAACCGATGCACAAGAGATCATCAAGTAATGGTCGTGCATAGTGTTAATATGAATGTGCCTATGCTATGAGAGTGAGTAGTGATGATGCAAATATGATAAATGTGCTAATTATAATGTGATAGGGATGTGATATGTGCATGTTATAAGTATGTTATGTTATGATGCATGATGCTACTAGGTTGGGGGGATAATTTTTCTAAATGCTATTCCCCCTAAGTGTGTGGAATATCATAGATGTTGTAAAATTAATTCAATGATGGGATAAATAATGAAAGATCATATGATATGAGTGATAGGTGATAGGTGATTTTAGATTCTTCTATGTATGAGTGGTTAATGTAAGGTGAAATGAGCCTCTTTATTATAAGAGACCCCTAACTGTCATATAAGAACCATAAGAATATGAGTGTGTCATTAAGAGGGTAGGGTGACAAGATTCACCTACCAAAGACCAAGTTTGTGTGATGTGGTGGAAGCATGGTGGGAAAAATTAACAGTCGGACCATGTGACTATTGTGGAATTTGCAATGTGTCATGACCACTAGTAAGAGGATTAGTGTCTTTGACAAAATTAATTGGTTTTACTTGAGAGGAGGCCAAGTTGTACTGAGTTTTAAAGGAGGTTTCTTAGGTTGACTTGGTAATATAATAGATGACTTAGTAAGAGGAGGTTGTGAAATAATTTTGATAGGTGATTGATTATGTTGACTTGGTGATGCCATAGATGGTTTCTTAGGTGGGTCATGACTAATCAAAGAAGAAGAAGATTTAGGAGCCCATGTGGATGTAGCATTTTTAGATGGAAAATGCAATAGAATTTTGTACATGAAATGAAATAAATCCTTGATTCTCAATATATTTGATTCTTTATTGCAAATTGTGGCAATCGTTGTCGTTATGTCCATTGATTTGATGAGAATTAAAATATGTACGACCTTGATATTTTTAGAATCAATAAGGATGATAGTAATCGGTAGACGGTAGCATAATCAATTGATGACTAAGGAGATGATTGAGAATGTCATGTGGTTTATTATTATGCTCATATGAGAGGCTTCAGCCATGACATGTCTTGACGTTCAATTTTATTACATGTAGTAGACATAGATTGAATATAAGGTGAAGAAGGAGAATAAATATGTGCTTGAGAAGCATATTTTAGTTGTTGAATTTCATATTTGAGATATGTGATCATGGATTCCATTGCCATAAATTTATCTTGGAATAAAGTATGTAGATATTAAATTGAGTCCAATATGGTTTGAATAGATGGTGGAAGATAGGACCTTTTTTTTGGTGGAATATCTATAGGACAACATGTGGAGTCTAATTCTCTTTATAGAACAACTTGACAGTTGGGATACATTTTAAGAAAATCCGGAAAAAAAAAAAAAAAAAAGGATTCTGAGGAACTTTATGACCCATGATAGAAAAAATATGAGGATCCTAAGAATATCCTAAGAATACAACCGTTCGGGTTCACCAAAATGATTAACTAAAATGTGGTATAATGGTAGTTAATCCAACTAGGAACAATAGTAAATAAAAATAAATAAAATAATAAATAAAGAAAGAAAGTGACTTAAACAACTAGGCTAAAGAAAATAAAAGCCCTAATATACAAAGAAGGATTGGAAGGAGCTTAGCTGATTCGAAGAAGTTAATGAGCTTTGTCGCACATCTGACTAGAGATACAACAGGAGGAAATGACTATGCCAAGGTCTAGAAACTTGCAGATCTTGGCAATCTGAGTGGATTGGGTATCCTAGGAGAGGATCATAGCCCCTGTGGGTTTTATAGTCTGAGTTATGTGCACCATGGTCTATGCAAGAGGTCCAAAAACAAAACTTGCAAGGCTAGAAGATGATATGAGGCCCTTGTTATATTTCACATGTAATTCACTTCTCTATTTTGAATGTCATCAATGATTACTTATTAAAGATAGACCTGTAAAACCCCAAAATAAGCATCAAACCCTAAAAATAAAAATTCAAATAAATGGGTCGTACTTACCTCATCTACCACAATGGTTGACTTACTAACTGAGCATTTTCACTACATCTAAGACTCGATGTAGTTCTATGTGAAAGTTTGTGCAATCATGCCTTAGGTGCTCTTGTGTCATTCATACTTTTTGAAGTAGAGAGCTATAAATATGTGTAGAGATATTTTATAGAATAGTGGATGAAATATAATAAACTTCCCTCCTAGATGGGTGTGATGCAGATGTAACATCCATTTTGCCTTGTGATGGAGCTATATGGATGGAAATAAGCTTTAGATGCCTTAAATGGATGCAACTCTAGGTGGATGATAGTAATGACTACTTCTTGGTCCCTAATTATGGTTTCATAACTTTATATTTATATGGTTCTCTTATTCTAATATCATAATTAACCCTAAAGAGTCCAACCACAAGAGATATGAAATTTTCAAATGACTATAAAGTTCCCAAAAAGTGGTGGGAAAGTGGGAAAAGGATAACCCTAGGTGAACTATTCAATGCTAAAATGATGCAAAACAACTAGGATAGACTCGAAAAGTATTTGTTGAAGGTTGGAAATGATAACACAAAAACAAATGGCCAAAAGACAAGGGTTAATTAATACTTTCTTCACTCAAAAACCATATGAAAATTAGTATGATACTAGAACTAAATCATGTCACAGTTGTATGATTTTGTGACTATAATAATGAAAATACGACTATACAATATCAGTTAAATAAAATTCCACCACATCTATTCTACCAATGATACATATAATTACTATCCAAATGTTAGCAATATGTACCTCAAAATCAAGATCATCAGTGAATACCATATAGCAATATGATCCATTAATCTACACATCATAATATCATCCTCTCAATAAAATTCATCATAACAGAATAACGAAAAAGGAGTAATGGTACCACAATACTTAGGAATGCATGTCTCACATACAAACCTATCAAGTGGAGGTTAGTTTATTTCAAATGAAGATGACAAGTTAATATACATCTAATTGAGAAATTAACTAATATAAGAATTATTCAAATATATTTTTAGTAACCTTAGATGACTAATATCCACCACATTGACTCAAAACCAAGTGGTGAGGGTAAGGGAGGTAAGTTAGTTTTACATGCCTCACATGCCTTTCTACCAAGGCAAGGTGAAAACAAGAGATACAATCCAAGTCATTGTAATTCAATTAAAATAAATCATGACACTATTCTCTTATGTTTCAATCAAACATGAATCTACCGGGCACTAAATAGATTGTTAAGAAAAGCACCCCTGAGAACTTAAAATGATGGCATCCATAGAGTATAAATAAATTAACAATATTGAGGAACTAAAAAGTAACTGTAAAAAAATAATGTCAAGTGCAAAAGTGTAGGAGATGATCTTCAGATTGGCGTCTAATAAGGCTACTCATGGGGATCTCATTAGGTAGATATGGTGCTTCCCCTTTCATTTTACATAGCTATTTTCAAAACATTTCAATAAAATTCAAATAATCACACAACTAAAAATATTCAAATATGAGCAAATTAGAAAATCATGACATGTTCTAGTTTTCTTTGATAACTTGTTACTATTTACATGTTGTTTATATCTATGATTTAATAGATATAATATCTCTTCTTCACACACATACATTCACCCCACTATATTGAGCTTGATACATGGCACTCGCATAGTATTACATGATGACATGATCTAGCTTGGTTCATTACACTACTCTTTTAGGGGCATACCTTTATGATATAAAAGTATTTTTATTTAGTTCTAGACTTGTTTCATATGTTATTTACACTATATATATATATATATATATATATATATCACTTGTGTGAAGTGTGAAAGTGTGTGTGTGTGTGTGTGTGTGTGTGTGTGTGTGTGTGTGTGTGTGTACATACCACATGATTTTCAACTTGATTTTCTTGTGTGATTACAATAAAATGATCGAGCCCATATGAACTAAGTGTATTACTTATCTTGTGACACATGGGTGTCCCATGTTTTTAGCTCCATGTCATTATTGTATGTATGTATTTACTTTCATTATTATGGAACATTGTCTCTTATGTTGTGATTTTATTATGACACAATAGGTGTTGAATGATTATAGATTTACCATACCTATACATGACTTGTTTCCATAAAATAGGGATTACTTGACATTTACACTACTATTTCAACTAATGTTTCTGACATGTTTTCTATTGTTATGATATGTCTATACTTTTTTCTACTATGGAGTAGGACATGATTGCTACTTTTATGTGTTATTTCTATTTTCTTAAGAAATTTATTATTGTTTGAATTTTCTATTCCATTTAGTGCTTTCGAAAAATTCTTCATGTGATGGTTTCCGTTACGCTCCGCCACTTCCATAGGTATAGATCATAGAATGTTTCCAGCATTCCTATTGGCTGCTAAGTGATCCTAAGGGATATATTTTCCCACAAAAACTCCGCCGAGCCATATACATCTGAAAAATATGAGTCAGTTAGGAGGAAATGATTTATCACACATTTCTGGAAAGCTGAGAGAGAGCATCTCATCCAATGGTGCCATTTTTAGAAAGATTTGTAGTGCCTCAAATTTTGTAATTTACCCATTAAAATTTGGAGACTGAGGCACAAGAGAGGTAAGAATACCTAAGGACCTTAATCACAAAAATGAGCAGGGGCACATTTTGTTATCTATTCCAGGAAATATATCTGACATCAGGAGTCAAATGATATTTTGGAGGTCGTATAGTGAATACTGATACATAAGGAAATAGTGCTGATAATTCTTATTTTCATTGTGCTAGTTTTAGGAGTCCATTTGACCTAAGTTGCATGTCTAAAACTATTTGAATGTTTGTGGTAGATTTTATAGGAGATAGATTGACATAGCCGACTTAAGAGGAATTTCCTTCGATCCTAAGATCATATTGGTTTAACCCTGATGTTCTGGATTATAGATATTATTAAGTAGGGATTTGATCGTCTTAGCTCAACCCTATGATACATGCATTTACCTTTGGAATCGTACATATACAACCTAAGGTCAAATCATTTGGTGACCTGACATGGTTGGTGATAAGAGGGATGCAAAGATTTGCAATGATGGGATGACAATGTCATCTATAAGGATGCCTATAACTCCCCAAGGGTAATTATTTACATGGACTGAGGATATTCCACTACTAGGGGGTTGTAAAGGGACTGTAACCTTGTCAATGACTCTATATTAAATTAGTCATAACCATAACATGTTACCCCACTCCAAATCCTTAACAATATAAATCAATTCCTTACAATAGTGCAGGCTACAATATTTATACATATTGAGATAGCTCTATGATACAAAAAAATATGGAGTTGTAACTATGCAACAACAAACTAAAATACAGTAGCTTCCAAAATAAATTTAGGAAGCACAAATGAATAATGACATAATTGTTATAACAACATAAAAATTATACCCGTGAATATAATAAGAAAAATATGGTTAATAAAACCATATAACATTATACAACAATAATTAATGTAATAAAAATAGTTAAATAATTAATTATACAATGCATAATTAATTATCCTAACATTCCCCCCCCTTAATTTTTGCACATTTTCTCAAGGGATGAGGAGAGGAAATCTTTAAACAACTTAAACTTGTCACGTGCAAGTGACTTCGTGAAGATATCTACTCTTTGTTTAGTTGTTGCATAGAACTGAAGTTATACATTGTGATTCAACACATGCTCGCATATGAAATGAACGTGTACCTCAATGTTTTTTGTTCTTTCATGAAAAACTAGATTGCAAACAAGTTTGAGAACACCTTCATTGTCAACATACATGGTGGTTGGTTTTTCCTGTGGTCTTCCAAGTCCTTCAAGTATGTGACGTAGCCAAATCGCTTCACATACAGCTTCTCCTATAGAACGATACTTGGCTTCTATGGAAGAATGAGAAACAAAGTGTTGTTTCTTGCTTCCCCATGATATTGGTCCATATCCCATAAAGAAAACAAATATTGAAGTGGATTTTTTGTCATCAATATTGTCCTGCATGATCTAAATCTGAATATCCTGACAAGAATAAGTTGTGTTCTTCTTGTATTCTAGACCAAGATCCACTGATCCTTTGAGATATCTCAAGATGTGCCTTTCTACTTTCCAATGACAAACTTTGGGTTCCTACATGAACCTGGATAGATAGCTTACTACAAAGCTGAAAATCTGGTCTAGTGTAGGTCAAGTAAATGAGACTCCCAATCAACTACCGATAAAGAGTGGCATTTACCTCAGGAGATGGATCTGAACAAGATAACTACAATTTGTTCTCCATAGGTGTAGCAATTGGTAGTGCAATCCATCATCCTAAATTTCTCAAGCATTTTCTTGGTATATTTCATCTGAGAAACAAAGATGTGATTCTCTTTCTACCATACTTCCAATCCAAGCCAATAGTGCATTAGCCCGAGATCTATCATGTCAAATGATCGATTAAGATCTTTCTTCGTTGCATCAGATCATCCTCACTGAAATTCTAGTGATGACTAGATCATCAACATAGACAATGACAATAACAATCTCCCCCCTTTCTTTTTGAGGTAAATATTGGGATCGTATGGATTTCTAACAAATCCATGTTGTACGAGATACTCATTAATTTTGATGTACCATGCCTGGGGTGCCTGTTTGAGGCCATACAGAGATTTCCTGAGTCTACATACCTTTACTTCTTGACTAGGTACTACATATCCCTCAGGTTGAGTCATATAGACTTCTTCTTGTAAATCTCCATTCAGGAAGGCACTTTTTACGTCCATTTGATGGACTTTCCAACCAAACTGTGCAGCTAGAGAAAAGATCATCCTAATCATCTTGATCTTAGCTATGGGAGAAAATGTCTCCTCGTAGTCAATGCCTTCTTTTTGTGCATACACCTTTACTACAAGTATTTCTTTGTAATTTACATGTCCCATCTACTTTGTACTTTGTTTTGAATATCCATCTACATCCAATGGGTTTCTTCCCTGGTGGAAGATCCACAAGCTGCCAAGTGTTATTTTTCATTACTGACTGATATTCAGAGTCCATGGCATCTTTCTAAGATTTTGACTGTAGGGATTCCTGGACTGTAGAGGGCTCATCAGACTCAATAACTCTACTCATCAAAGCAAAGTTAACTTCTTCTCTTGATTTACTACAAGTTCATGGTCCAGGGGTGGATGTATCTAGTGGAGCATCCATTATTACATCTTGTACCATGTGCTAGTACACCACTTAGGCATACGATGAACTGTTCACATGGGTGTGGTTCTATCAGATCAACACCATCATCCCCATCATCACTTTCATCATCTAGTGGGAACATCAGCTTCAATTTTTACAACTGGTGAAGAATCTACATCAGGTGAGTCTAGAGGAGGAGACTCTTCTTCCTTCTTCTCAAAAAACTCAACATCTCTGCTAGTGTAGACTTTTCTGGTCTTTGGATCCATCAATCTATACCCAAGAGTCTCTTCACTGTACCCAATGAAGATGAGTTTCTGTGACTTCATGTCTAATTTATTTCTGTTCTTCTTGGGTATGTGCATACTTTATTTACACCCTGAATACTCTAAGGTGTGTAATAGATGGTTTCTACTTTGACCATGCTTCTTGTGGTGTTACTTCTGTCAAGAGAAACTATGGGCACTCTGTTCAACAAATACACTATTGTCTTTGTTACTTCTGCCTAGAATGTCTTTGCAAGTCTAGATTCATCAATCATGCATCACACCATTTCCATGATAGTACAATTTCTTCTCTCAACAACACCATTCTATTGTGGTGTGTGTGGAGGAGGCATTTGGTCGACGAATCCGTGATCTTGTAGGTAGTCTTTGAACTCATTACTGGTGAATTCCCCCCCTCGATCTAAGTGAGATATTTCTGATGTGATGACCAGTTTCATTCTCAACAACTACTTTGAACTTTTTGAAGGTTTCAAAAGCTTCACTTTTCTTGTGAAGACAAAAAATCCACATTTTTCTTGAATAGTCATCAACACATAACATGAAGTACTGAAATCTAGAATGACTTGGCTGCATCGGACTGCAAAGATTGGTATGAACCAGATCAAGCTTACCATGAGCTTGATATGTAATCTTCTGGAATGAATCTCTTTGTTGTTTTCCTGCTAGGTAGTGAGGACACTTTTATGTATCCTTCTGAAGAGATGGTAGCCCATGTACCATATTATGGTGAAGTGTCTCGAGATACTTAAAACTAACATGACCAAGTATCCTTGATGCCACAAATGTGCTGAGGTAGAGTTCTTAGCCACAAGTTCCTGATCATCTCTATGGAAAAAATCAAGCTGGAACATGCATCCCACATTGGAGGCTTTTATAACTATTTTCGAGCCTCATGATTTGTCTCAAATTAAACACATTTTCTTACCATAATGACTATCAAAGTCAATTTTTAAGTTGTGATCTAGGATTTGATTGAATGAAAGTAGATTTTTAGTCAACCTAGGGAAATATAAGACATCTGATAGTCTACATGTTACATGAACCAAGGGGTAGAGAAATGTTCCCAATCCCCTGAACTATATATGAAGAATCATCACCCAATGAAACATTGTTTTTTGAAGGTGTTTCCCTCATTGAAGTAAACCAGACTCTAGTGGCCAGTCATGTGTCGAGTGGCTCCAAATCAACATACCAGACATCACTAGATGACGTGGATGGTTCACTTGATCGAGAAGTGTACAAGAAGTCTTCATTATTTGAATCGTTCTTCTTGTTCAACAATATTTCCTTACTGATGGGGTCTTCTTTTCTAGTTCCCTTTTTCTACCCTTGATTGTATTTTGTATGTCCCTTGTGAGAGTTTTGGTGTTGAGGTCCTAGAATTACTTGATGAACCTTTCTTGTATGTATTATACCAACAATCTTTCAACTCATGTCCTCTTTTGTAGATTGGACATTGCTTCTTCTGTTGTTTGTCCCCTTGATGTTGATACTTATTCTAATATTGGGACTTTTCATAGGAATTATGTTTTCCTTTACCTTTTCCTTTCCATTTTTGATGTGAAGAAATTTCCATCCTCTTCATCATCCTTATTGTGCATGGATTCCTCTTATTGTAGTAGGTTTACCAGCTTGTCAAAACTAACTGTCATATCTGAGCACGTTTAGTGTTATTACCAAAATGTGATAAGAAGAGGGGAGTGCTCTCAAAACAATGGTAATGAGAGAATCATCTATGACCACTTCTCCTAGGGCTAGAAGTGAAGCCCTCAACTCTATAACTCTTCTTAAGAAAGCTTCAATTTTCTCATTCTGCTTGAACTTCAGTGTATGTAATTGACTCTGTAAATTCAGTATGACATTCTTGTTTTTGGCCTCATATACTGTGCTCAACTTATCCCATGCTTCTTTTTTTTTTGGCATCTCAAATGTGGGGTTGCACATCATAGGACACTCCAAACAAGATGATGATTTTGGCCTTCTGATCTGCTTTATCAAACTGTCATGTTGTGTTATATCAGTAGTTGATCTGATTAGAGTACCATTCACAACAGTCCAAATCTCTTCAAACTCAAGTTGTGTCTTGATTTTTGTCTTCCATGTGTACAACATAGTTGTTTCCTTTGAGTAGTTGTGAGATTTGGAAGAAAAAAATTGGGGGCATTGGTGCCCATTTTGGAGAAATCACTGACAGGGTTTAGCTCTTATCACTCCAGGTATAAGGTCTCCCAATCTATATACCGTCAGTCTGATATACCAAACCTTTCTATATACATTCCCTTCTGATATACCCATGGTACGTGGAAGAATATCACCCTTTCTATATACCTTTTGGTACATGAAAGAGGCATTAACATATGTGAAAGAATTTGATACGTGGTACCAAGACAATACTGAAAGGGGTCTGTATGATTATTGACACCGGCTCAAAGAAATATCCTCATACTCACATGTGTAACTTCACTATATACTCGGATAATTTCTCAGTCCAGATTTATGTCATTGAAATCATTCACAGACGGATGGGATGGCTCATAGTGTGTGCATTGTGACCTTCTTACTCCCGTATTGATTTAAAGGTTTGATGCCTAGATGACATTGTTGTAGCTATATTAGGAGTTAAGTGTAGTAGTAGTTGTGAAGGCTTTACCCATAAGTGCTTCCCATAGGAACTGTATATACCGAACACTACGAATGAGATCTAGGATCTCATGAGTGTTATAGAACCAATTTTTACTATTTTTTATTACAACTCTCTACTAGTTTCTGAGAAGTTACAAAGTTTTGGTTGAATATGGCAACCTGCAAATTAGTACAATATACTGAAGTATACAAGTTACATTCAAAAATTTGGAAAAATTGAATGGCAGGTAAAAAATAAATATTTTGCGAGCCCTGGTGGCCTCCAGAGCCCAAAATGACCCTCTATGCCAAAAATTGCAAAACAATAGCTGAAAATGCAATTTTTTGGTGTACCTCCTTTAGCAAAAGTTTCTCATAATAATAAAAAATAGGATTATTAGCAGAAAAAATCCCTAAAATAAGGGTTTTTCTTGCTAAAATTTTTAGAATCCTGTTTAGCTATAACTAAGTTGTTTAGTGGAGGTTTTTTCGCTAAGTTCTCATCCAAACTTGGTAGTTTTTCAATTTTTCCACTAAAATCAAATAGGTTAAAAATACAAATTGGGGGTGGGGTTTGAACCCTTTACCTCACACACCCAAGTCCTTCTCTCTAACCGGATTTGGCTCTATGAGCACTTGTGCAATAAAAGGAAGCAGATTTAGTTTAAACAAGTCAAAAAAGAGGAACTGACCTTTTAAAAGATTGCGACTTGACTAGAGGGGAGGCATTCATGGAATAGATGGAGCTCCATGTGGAGCTTACATAGAGGAGGGAGGTTATGGTTTTATACATGCATGAAAACTGGATCTTAAAGACCTTTATCTCCTTGTTTTTGTTTTCCACCTTTTTTTATTTGTTTTGCATCATTTTTATTTAATTGCAAGTTTTGCGTGGAAATGATTGAATCGACCATCTTTTTCTTTAATTTTGTGATTGCTTGAGATTTTTTTTCATTGTTTTTTAATGTCTGCTTTGGCCACTTCATGTAGGCTTTGATTGATCCACCTTTGTAATGCGTTGAAAACAAAACAGTATTAAATGTTCTCCACCATTTTTGAATTTGATTTCCATGGAGTCTAATTGCACTATCGACAATGGAGTTTTTTTTGTCTTTTGTTGATGTGTACAGGTCGCAGGTTCTCTATTTGCTTGTATAACACTTTTTTAAGAGTCTCTCTATTTCTATCACCCACTTGTTCAGGAGCCCAGATCATGTTGTTTGTATCCAATCACCATCAATCCATCCCAGTCATTGCCGATCCATACCTATCACCATCGACCCTTCCTACATTTATCATTTTCTTACAAAATCTATTAATTTTCTTACTAGAGATGTTAATTTTCTTACATATTTTCTTTTTCTCAAACATACTTATATCAAATCCAAACCTTCTACAACATCCCAACATCAAATCAATGTCTTAAGACCATATTCTGATCTTCTTTTTCTGCACACTTTTTTATCTCTCATGCTACATTTTCCATCGAATGCACCTATTAGTCTCAGGTCATTGTTGATCTGATCCGGTTTACTTCTCTATTATCATCATTTATCTTTTATCGAATATGCATCTCAATTTAACTTGCACATCTTTGATTTATGTTTTAGATTGTTATCTATATCCAATGTATCCATTATCATTTATCTTTTTTTATCAAACTGGGGTTGACATCCATCGCTGGGAATTTTTCACTTCTTGGGGACTGACTCTGTAAGGAAACCCATCATCTTATCTACTAATCATTTTCATGTTTAGTTTCTCTATATTTTCTACGTTATCTATCTTTTCCGTGGAGAGGATCTTTTACACCTGTATCTTCATCTTCATCATTATTTTATATCAAGAGGTAACCTTAAACCTTCTCATAATTTGGAGTTTCTTATTTTCTTGTATTCCTTTCCATTAACTTGAAATAGGAATGGGGAAAATTTGATAAACAATGTGATCCTAAATAGATTGTACAACATATGGTACATGGATATACATCTATTATCTTGAGACACACAATCAAATTATTTATCACACATGTCAAAAAAAGATGAGGCATTTATAATTTTACTTTTAAAACTGTTGTAGACAGGAAAAATTTTTTAATTTACCCATTGAAACTGCCAATTGCATTTGTTATCCTTCGCTAAGAAAAACATCCAAACCTTATCCTCACTTATTGCATGTTGTTATATATTTTCATATACTTTCGTATTAGCACTCACCTATATTTTGATAAATTATGAATATTAAATCCGAAGACTAGTGCTCATACTCTTCTTTCCATTGTGAAACTTTGTGATTTTACTTACCCGCTTTCCATGTCTAAAACCATACCATTTCGTTAGGTTGTATAATCCATTCCTAGCTAACCTGTACAGTCCTGCACCGACACATTTTTTAAACCTAAATTTTTGATTCAATATCATTATTTGGGTCTTTTTATCCTCCACGTTCATTCTTATCATAATAATTTACCTTTGGAAACCTATATAAACAAATCAACACGAACTTAATTACTTATCTGACACTTTCTTGGGACACTCATTTGGAACACTCACAAAAGTCACTTAATGCTCCCTATATCTCCCCAATGTTGTTGTACATCCATTATGGTTTCCACTTATACATTTATGAGGCACTTAAACAAGTCAAAGACTCTAGCTTCCCTCATTCCCAAGCACACCATATTCCCCACTCCAAATCCTTAACAAGATTAAAATCCTATCAAGCATGATTAATGTGGTTCAAGTTGCCAACTAGTTACATTCATACAAATGTTACATGTTAGGTGGTGAAACCAAGTGTAGTTTGAGGCCTCTTCGGAGTACTGTCGATTTAGGTGATACAAAGATAACACTTCAACCCAAAAACTAACCTTCTTGTAATGTATTCTTTTTACCCAGGGGTAGGGTTTTGGCATGACTCAGATGATTAAAAATAATCTTAATATTGTGTGACAGCTAGGGTTTAAAAAATAAGTACATTTCTAGGCAACTTGAAGACTCAAAAATATTTAGAACATAATTTAAAATAAATCCAACACCGTATAGAAGGGACAAGACTAGATTGTACTACATCCTGGCCAAGATGTAGGATCAGAATAATGGTAGAAAACTAGCTTATTCAAGACCTATAATATGGTGACAGAACCTGAATCATGAAACCTATACATCCAATCTTGAGACACAGAGAGACATGTTTAAGATGGTGTGTCGTGATTTGTGGAAAGACATGGGGCAAAATAGAGTTCTTTATGGTTACACATGAATTGTAGCATGTGGAGATAAAAGATCAAATCCAACAAGGATCTTGGACCAACATAGGCATACATGTGACATCCAACACAAGTCTAGTGCATTGGAGTATATATCTATGGACAATTGTGTTAAGAAAATCATATATGAATAATTGTATTTGACCTATTCTTTCAATAATTAATGTAAAAATGTTATGAGCTAGAGTGGGTTTTTAATGATGTAAATGGTGAACGTAAATTCCCTCCTAAAGCAAATACCCCCACTCTTCTCTATATTGTGCTATTAGGAATTGTCTTCTCTATATTGTGCTATTAGGAATTGTTTCTCAAGATTAGTGATAATATTGTGGCTCATATTTATTATATTTATTTTCTATCTATCTAGTGATATTCTGGTTATGGGTTATCATTGATCTTTATATAATTTTCATGAGAAATATAATGGATTCTTTGTTATTGTTCCTCCATTTTTCATACGTTTCCATGAGCTCATAATGATATATGATTTTGTGATTTATTAGTTCATGCATAAGCTCTCTACCCTTGTCACAACCACTACGTCATGAAAATTGAAGGGAACTAATCACCTTGTGCACTTTGGGTGGGTGTAGAAGGGGTCCTTCACTTTCATGATATGCTAGTGCATAAGCTTAATAGTTTTGAGGGAACACATATGATGTAGAGGATGATGCATGCATGAGTATATTAGGAGAAGAGTAAAACTAGCAACATATTTACAATTTTAAAAATGTGAACATGCATGCAATTTTCTTACTATTGTTGTATATGTGACAATTTTAATATTATGGATCAACAATATTCTTAAACATGTGAGATTTGACATAATTTTCTCAATTGTAGATGTACAACAAAAATAGAATTATGACAAATGACACAATTATTAAAAAAGGTTAATTATCACAATGTAACAATTGTAGATTATGTTGTAGTTCTTGTCACATAGGATGTTTGCACAAAACAATTATGGATGGAGTTTGCAAAATTAAATTCAAAATTTTATATAAGCTATTAATGATAGAATTGTGGAAAAATTATGGATACAAGACCCATTATCTTGAGTGATTATAATTCAATGCATTATCAAAGAGAATTTTGATTTTCTTTATCTAGAATTGAATAAGGATTTTTGTCTGTTGGAAGATGTAGTTGGCCAGGATACTATAAGTTTCTTCAGTTGGATGGACGCTATCCCAAAATACATATTGGGATGCATTAGCACATAATTTGCTATGTGTGTTGCATGATATACCTATTTCAAACAATCCCGTCCCACAACAACCTTTCCTCGCTTCTTTAAATCCTGTAAAACAATTAATTTTGTATTAGTTAACCGTAAACTATTTTCTATGTGTTCAAGAAAATAAAAATCTTTAAGAGATCCAATATTTGTATAGTTCATGACAATATAAAGAGAAGAGAATTTTGTGAGATTTTTAAAGATTAATGTTTCAAATAATAGTTTGTGATTCATGATTCATATTTCATGAACTATCAATATTTAGAAGCATTATCTGAAACATTGAATTTAAAAACTCTCACATGATTTTTTCTAGGAAACTCTTCTCTCTACTATACAACATTTATAACTAGAATAAATCTTATTATCTTTGTTTACAAATGACAAGGGAAAAAAATTAACATTACCGTATTTGTTGGGATTCATTATCACATCTAGCAACGTTTCGTATATATCAATATAGGCAATTTGAAGACTCGGAAGAGTGGCTTTCAGTATTTCTATAAAATTGGCGAGCTTCTTATTGTATGAAGTTGCAACCTCATTGTATTCAGTTATGCAGGTCCCATGAAACAAGTTGTGCATGGTAATTTGTAAAGGCAAACAACCGAAAGGAGGCACCCCCAAGACTAGAAGTTTAGTACCACCCTCCATGGAAATATTCTGTACAAATAACCCAAAGTAGGTATTATTTAACGAAAGAGAAAAGGAAAAACAACCATTTCATAACAAAGAAAACTTGGTCACCTGTATAAATGGTTGTAGATCTTGTAAGAGTAGCTCTTGGAACTGCTCAATGTTATATTTTTCTCTGATCGTAGAATTTGAATAATAGTTGTCAATAAAATCATTGGTTCCCATACTTATCGCAAATAAAGCTCCCGATATAATCTTGCTTGCACCCTCTTCACCAATCATATCTTCTAGATTTTGTCGATAACTCCTGAAATTCTCCATTTGCATCCCTAATGAAATGGTACCCTGCAAATGTGTAAAAACATCTTAGAGAAGTAATAGAGGATGTTATAAAAAACATTAGTGGCTGTTACAATCAATTACTTAATACATAATGCTTTAATGGATTATTAAAGAAACTTGGCGTAGTTATTGAAGTTATCGAGACCCTAAACATTTGAACATATAGATGTAAAAATCAAATTAAAAAAATGAGCAAACCAGAGGCAATGAGGTACTGTCATCGATTCCTGCCCCGGCAGAGCCGAAACTCGCACCGGTCAGTAATTTTTGTCCGGTAAACTCTGGATCCAAGTTTCCCGGCAGCTCATCTGGAAGTCCCAAGAATCCGGCTGGATATTGACAAGATTGGACAAAATTAGTAAATGATGAAATTCAATATTTCATGTTGAGTTGGTATAAAGAGAAGAGATTTTATACAGAGCATGTCAGTGACTAATTTTCCGTTGGTAAACCGTCCTGTAGCTTTCCCGCCGGGAAAATCTTGGCCATATGGATGAAAGTTGGCCCTGCAGATAGTCATGATCTCATCGTTGTTGCCTGGATCTATGGTCGAGTCTCCAAATATGTAAAGGGCAGGAACCAGCGGGTCGCTACCCTCCTTTCGCCACCATGAAAATATTTGCAGAAGAAAAATTACCGATAATACAATTCCATACTTGAAGGACATCACCATTTCGATTGGTACTCGGTCCTGAATGTGATTCTTCCATACTTTAAGGATATATATATAGTTGCAGCCATGTTGACCGATATGCAATATGCACGTGAGCTTTAGGGCAAGGCACGTGACCCGACAATATGCAATCTTATGCACGTGGCCCCGTCAGAGTGGCTCTACATATTCCAATGTGAACGACGTGGGTTAAGTACGGGAGTCTTTATTTATTTATTTATAGACACGTGACACACGAATATTTTTGTGAATGGAGAATCCTGCATTCAGATTTCCTGTTCCTCTTCTATATAATACTCATCTGCTACGCTGCACGCATAACATAATCAGATTTCCACTGTAATGTCATCTTCTAAAGCTGATGTAAAGTATTCTACTACTTAAAACCTCAAACTCAACACCATATCGTTGCAAATATATTTAGGCCTAGTGTAAATCAACACCAAGTCCACCGTGGGGATCATGTATCTAGAGAACCATGGTAGGAACTATGGGCTACAAGACAAGTGAAATATGTAACAAATAGTAGTAATCAAGCAAGCCAATAGGAAAATGAGCTTATAAGTACACAAAACATGGAACATCTGTCAGTCATATAAGAGACATTGCGAATCTTGAAACATTTTTTCTTTTTTTTTGTAGTGTCCAATACAATCATGGAAATCACAATACGCATTAATATCAAAAGCTTTACCATGAGACTTGCTTGTATCAACCTCAATAGCAGGAGGGAGAGATACAAGATTACATTCTAGCAAATTTTGAAGAATGACTTGAGTAGGAGTGGGACACCTTGTGAGTTTCTACTAAAGAGATTCTTGTAACTAAATCTTGGTACGTTTAGATACAACATTAATAGTAATATTAGCATCAGATTTTGGATTGCTAGGTTTTCCTTTGTAATTAAATTTTCCTTGTGATTGAGATTAAGATGTATTGGGAGCATTGGCATTATATGTAAGCTTGTTCATAGATAGGAGCTTAACTTCACATTCTTTAAGGATATGTCATAACTCATCAAACAAATGAAATTTTTCAAACGTAAAAAAATTCTCACAATCGACGAAGCAGACTCTAGGTGAATAAGTCTTGCAATTCACAATCAACCAACATATTGTTCATATTTTTAAGTAGACTCTAGGTGAATAGATTATGCAAAGAATGAAACAACTCAATGTAAATTATACAACTCTAGGAAGTAATGAGGATCAATTTCCCACACTTCATTGATCATCAACAAACAACAACATTAGACCAGTCACAAATGATTTAGTCATTACAACATAAACAAAAGAAAGAACACATATATCAATCTAACTAAATCAATGATAAAACCTAACAACTTGAAGTTATCTTGTAATATTTCTATGGTAATATTATCTATGTGATTGAAAAGAACATAAGATAAAAATTTGAAGAGCTTGTTTTCTATTGAATAGCAAGCACAAGTGTAGGGGCATGCTTATATATATGCAAATCCTACCAACTTATATTATTACCTTGAGGCTACAAGTGATCCATATGACATTTACTAAAGCATCCCTAATAAATTTGTGGTACAATGCTTTATGCAAGATAAGGCCCAAAAGGTTCTGTCATGCATCTACAATTTTAGCACAACTCAATGCATACAATTCGACCCAACAAATAAAATAATGGGTTGTTGAATATGTTAGCTCCTTCCTCCATGCATTCATAAAAAAAATGTATGTTGATCTTAAAATATCATGCACATGGTGTGTCTTGCACATAATATTATGCACAGAGTCATATTAAAGGTTAGTAGCACCCCAAGCAATAATAGGATTTGGCGTTCTTCTTACAATTTTAGCTAATATGTTTCCGATCAAGTAAAAAAAAAAAGTTTCTTGCATTCTCGTATTATAGAATTTGCATCAAGAGCATAAGGAATCAAAAAGTTAGATAATCTTCCATACAAAAAGAATAAAAGTAAATTATAAAATTATCATATAAGGATGAAAAATATTCCATGCATGGAGAGATTTAATCACCGGAGGTACTCGGAACACATTAACTACAATTTTTAATATAATGTTACTTGCAAGTTTTATTTACTAATATCAAGTAGGTGTTGGGACTCAAACATGAATAAAACACCTTCTTTTCGCAAAGAAACAAAAATACTCACAAAGCTCACATGGTTTCATGAAGAGTGGTATTTAGATCAAGCCTATGAATTCCTCCATTAAAAATAATAGACATTTCACCCAAAAACAAATAGGAATAGGGAATTAAATACTTCTTTTGTTAAATTATACTCTTCTTTATTTCCTATCTCAGTGGCATTATAAAAAATGCATGAGTCTTTTTTAGGAAAATTTACACACTTGCATAATCTAGAGTTACATCAGAGAATGGGTAACAATAACAACACAATCATACGAGCTCAAAAATATACCATATTTGTTTCTACATACAAAAATAGTATAGTGCCTTTTTATGTGTATGTGTGAATTGTATGTTACTATATAATTTTATCAATAAATAGGTCAATTAATATTAAATATTTAGGTAAAAGGTTTTAATCCTAAATTTTATAAATAGTCTAAAACAAAGGAAATGTTTATATTCAAGTGCCCCCTAAATATTGGCTCCCTAGTTTGTCTACGGCTTCAATCCCCCTTGATTGTACACTAGATCTACTAGTAAATTAGTGTGCATGAATTCAAATAGACTCCAATAACCTCGCAGTTGCAAAAATATATTTTTGTCGTTAAGATGAACTTTCATTAGTGATGCTTAGTTGACCAACTCAATGGCCTATCAAGGAGCTTTTCATGTAGCAACATGCAATATGCATGTGAGCTTTATGGCAAGGCACATGGGACCGTGTGGGGCATAATCAGAGTATGAGGCGTTGCTCTAAAATGTATGCAAATATTTTGGTGAATGGTGAATCCTGCATTCATATTTCCACTATAATGTAATGTAATGTCATGTTCTAATATCTGTAAAAAAAAATTGCTTGCAGACCTATGCATGCCCCATAATTGATAATTTAATTTAATCATTTATTAAAATTTACTATCTTAGTCAAACTTGTTACTTTGATTAAACAAGTGACCAACAACCCCAGTAGGGTAGCTCATGCATTGGCATTCATATATCATTTTTTTCTAGTAGCATAGAAATAAGAAACCATCTTTCAAAGGGTGACAAATAGAATTTAGCAAAAAATAGAGCCAGACCCCTGTGGTTCACCTTCAAATTTGTTCTCATTGTGTGTGTCTCGAGCCATATGTGAGAGGCTTCATGAGAAATCTAGTCAAGGAACAATGACTCAACGGTATGGGCATCCATAGCCAAGACAACACCATTGACTCTAATTTTTCGACATTATGTTTCCTCTTAACTAAGAGGATACGTTGGATGACAAGGACATGATCTTTGTTTTCTGGATGCAACAATATAGGTGTTTTTCTTTTCCACTATAATTATTTTTACTTTCATTGTTCTTGGTTACAAATTCACGTTCATGGCTTTGCTTTTACTTTTAATGGTTCACATAAAATAGTATTTCAAAGAACAAACATGACAACACTACTGACATAGTGGGCCATGTCATAAACAGTGTTGAACCCTAAAGCATAGAGGAAGGTGTAGGGTAGGTTAGGGGACGCGTTGGGCAAGGGAAGAAGCATGAGGGATTTAGACATATACAAGCTTCCCTATCTAGAGGTGGGTGGTTAAGGAAACTGTTTGAATGTATCCTCTCCACATAGGGACCAACGTGGTTGATAGAATGTGTGTGTTCCACCAGGCACCACCACTATGATCAACATGTGGGTGATTATGCACGACCCAGAAATTTTGCATCAACACAAGTAAATGTGAGCAAGGAGGGAGAACATGGACATCAAGGGAAATGGTGTAAGGCTTACCAACATTCTTCTGAGATAACATCTCCACTTCATGTTGTTCCCCTCATAAGGGTGTCACTTAGTAATATCCTCTCTATTACATTTTTGTTAATACTAGGAAAGAATATATACCTCTTTAATGATTATGGGGTGCTGAATGTGTACAAATGTTTTCTTCATAAACCTTTGAGCAACATTGATATTTCAATTATGTAAATATTGCTCTTGCATTTTTACTTTTACAATGGCAAGAGCAATTTTTCATTGGTTTTTATAGCAATATTTAATATCCCTAACAATCTAATGTATCCCATATTTTATTAGTAATATTTAAATTTATCGAATTTGTTTTGATACTACAATATATATCTTTCAAAATTTATTCTTAATATGCCATGTTTTTTGGTCCTAAATTCATACATATGCAAGCTTCCCTATCTATAGGCAGTCATTAAAAAGGACTCTACAAATAAATCCTCTCCACATAAGACACAAACGTGGCTAATGGGATATTTATATTCCACCAGTAAACACCACTACAATCAACATGTGGTCTATTACAAATGACATGCACATATTTTGGATTTCCCTAAGAAATTTTCAATACAGATTGATCGAAAAAATGGTACTAATTTTTTTTTTAAGTAGTACTTAGAAAATTCTCAGATTTAAAAAACTTGATAACTGGCTAAGAGTATTAGCAATTTTGGGAATTCTTGAAACCCAAGTCCTTGAACTCTTCTAGATAAATCAATTATCCTTAATTTTCAACTTAAGTGAATATACTGAATCTATTTCAAATCCATTTAAAAATTATTAGTTGATTTTAGAATGCACTCAAATTGAATTCTTGATTCCAAATCTGGAATGTACAATTCCCTTTCTATTGTGGGTTATGGATACTAAGATTGTGACTTCAATCCAAAGAATCCAATTTTATCCTTTCTTAAATAATTAATCAAATAAACTAACTTAAATTTTTTTATTTGATCAAAAGCTTCTAAACAAACTGAAATCAAAATCCACAACACAAGAACTTGATAATGGAGTTCACCCGAAGGCTGCGTCTCTGGATTCTCGTAATGAGAATTGATTTATTATTTCCCAATGAAGTACAATATCCCTTCACTATTGACTTAACAGACCTTTATACCTGTAATTGAGTTGATTCAGACCTCTTGGAACTCTGTAATTTACCAGAAACATTCCCAAGTCCATTTGTGGCCCCTATATTATTTTCACTGATAGTTTCCTGTGCAATTACGTTCAAAAAAATGTCTACAAATTTGAATTTAAAAAATTTACATAAAAGAGGTTTACATTTCTGGAAACTAGAGGAAATTCTGAAAACTTCTCTTTTTACTCCATGCCCTGATTCGGACAAGAAGTGGTTAGAAAATTCATATATCTGCCCTCTCCTAGTCCTCATTTTGTGCAATTACATCTGAAAAATGTCTACACTAGAAAATATATAGCACTTCATGAGACAAGAATATCACCATCGTCTTCATCTCGAAATTTTGAGAAACTTTTCTATTTTACTTCATTGAGAAATTTGGCCATTAAGACCCTCAAAATGCCTAACGAAGGCCTGCTACCCTATTGGATCTTGACCCACCTCACAATCAGCTCCACCTACTTGTACAAAACCCACTAAGCTCCTTTTATAGCTCCTCTGAGCCAGTTGGTAGGTCAGTTGGTGGATTGGTCTTAGAAGCCCAAGGTTAGGGGTTTGAGACCTAGCAGCATGTTTTTTGGCAGAGGTTGCATTTTCTATGAAGTGGGATATCCCACATTTCCCATAAAATTAGGGATTTGTTTTTTATATTAGGATATCCATCCCAATTAATACGTGGCTAAGGAAACACTTAGCCCATTTTTCAGGCTCGCCACACTACCGCCGAGTTGTTTGAAGCCACCATTTATCCACCTATGTGGATCTTTCATAAATGGGGGGTTGGCGGATTTATATGCACTTGTTCATAGCCCGGCCACTTTGCATATAAATGTGTCTTACATAAGCCCATCCACTTTAACCTTAACATCTGTCATGGCCACATTTCACTTAGCTGGTTGGTTGATGTTGGATGTATAAACCGAGATCTTTGTGGCTTCGGCCAAGGTAATGTGGAAAGGTTGGCATAAAATATAATGCAATAATTTCAAGCTCGATCACTATGGATAGATCCTACTCAACTCCTCCAAGAATCGTATCACATCCCCTCAAAAGGGAGCGAGCCTCATGTAGTTATCATTGTGTAGGTGCAAGTGTGAATATACCTATAATAAAACCTAATGTGCTCTCAAATCTCTTAACACAAATATAGAAGGTGTAGCTATATATAAACTTAAATATATCCTTTGTGATCATATATGTATTTCTAATGTATGTAGACCAATGATAAGTGGTTTTGACCTTTTTAGAATTGCAAATGTGCATCAATTTATTCACATTAACAATGTCTTGGCACGTTGGTGGCAAAGCTATAGTCTTTGACTAGGTTGAATACTTCAAATATTATGTGTGTGTTGCTCCTAAGGATGTGTCAATGTTGTAGATGGAGATAGGAAAGCTTGATAAATATTTGTAATTGTATTTGCAAGAGTATCTCTTCAAAGTTCCAAGTGAGTACAAATGGTGAATTAGAATTACTTATATATTTGTTAGTGGTTGTTAATTTTCACTAAAGACAACCTAGGGGATAAGAAACAACCCAAGGAAAGATATCAAATTTAAGAAATTAGTTATTGTGCATAAGGGGGTGGAGCCATAAGTATCAGCCCAACCCATAATATGAATCATCATATGACCATATAGTTCTATACAGGAAGTGAGTGAGATAAATCTAGAATTTTGGGTGAGATACATGGGAGTTTTACTCATCTTTGAATTAATTTAATTAGGCTTATTGGAAAATGAGCAGAGTGTGAAATAGAAGAATTCATGCAATGGGAACTAGAATAAAACACCTAGGCTTAGGGTACATGCACAAATCATAGTGTGAGAATGAAATCAAAGTTATCATTTCTAAGTGATAAATTGCTAAATATAGGTGACTACATCCCCCCTTTTAAGTGTGAAATTTAAATTACATACTTGAAGGATAAAATATCTTAGTGTAGAAACATGCTTTCTCTTTTCTTGACATCACGTGGGTTATTTATTTGGTGTTGGAAAACTCCATAAAGAAACCTGAAACAAGATTGCAGTTAATGTCCAGAAATAGAATTAAAATTTAACCCTATTGATAAAATGATATTTGTAAGGTTGAAAATTTTAAAACGTTAGCTCTAATTGGGAAATTAAGTAATAAGGTAAAGCAATGATTACATCTATTAGTATTACTGAAGGAGAATCTTGTAAGTATTTATGTTTATAGATTTTTGAATTTATATTAGTTTCCAAAGGAATGGGGGTGGCCAATCCCCAATGGTGCCACAAAGAGAGAGACAGAGAGAGAGACAGAGAGATTATTCTGTAAAGGAATTGGGTGTCCCAACACTAAGAAGGAAAGAGTGTCACAAAGATTTCTAGTCACCCTTTAAAACACCTTCCAAAATAGAAAGATATCCAAGTGTGATACAAAACATTTAAGTTCACATTCACACTTCTTACAACCTTGAACTCATAGACCATATTGTTGTCGATGAATTTAGGCCTAAGTGTAAATTAGCACCAAGTTGAAAAGGAATGAATGGATCATGCCCCACTGGGTGATGTCAAACATGTATCATATTTGTATACTTGCAATCCTACTAAAGGATAAATAGGAAGGTCCATACCCCATACCCTGTACATATAGAAGTGTGTAATTGAGCAATGTCAAAGAGGAAGTAAAGTCTTTCCCAACCCATATGAAGTGTAATAATGTTGTTGTAGGAATTATGAATTTTAGGAAATAAGGGATAAAATATGCAGAAAAATCCCACACATAATCACAATAATAGAAACTAATATGTAGAAAATATTACATATCTAAAATAAAATTGCAGAAAAAATAAAAGAACACAACATAGAGATAGAATTTATGGTGGTTCACCCAATTTGGGCTAAGTCCACTAAGAATCACTTGCTCGGATTTTATTACAATCCACCTCTCTCTCAATATAATACCTAGATTTGTTTAGAGCTATGCTCAACAAACCCTCCTGAATTCACACTCGAACTCACACACATCTAGTATGATATGTCTCACCTATCAAAAGTACATCAATAGGAAACTGTTTAAGCATGTTTACAATACCATGGGTATAAAAATAATGGGTCAAAATTTCCCCATAAATATATGGGTAAAAAATCCCACCCATATGAGAAGAACACATTTCCCAAGATATATGGCACATTTTTTGAGTCCAAAACATTTCTCGAGGATGCACCCTTGAACCCCCGCTCAGGGCCCAAGCTGGCCCCAAACCCAAGCGAGAAAACTATGGAGAGTGTACAGTCTTCAATACTTCCACTTATGAAAATAGGCTCCACAATACAAAAATCTCCCACTTGGAGACTATTTTTCCTTTGAGCAAACTTCTCAACCCTTTACTGTCATCCGTGAAGACCAACCAAACCTGTACATAGCTTTAGTTTCTCCCTTGTGATCACCTTGCTCATCATGTCTATAGGATTTTGAATTGTATGAATCTTCTCCAACTTCAATTTCTCTTCCTCCAAAGTTGTCCTGATGAAATGGTACCTAAGTTGTGTATGCTTCATCCTAGAGTGGAAAGTAGAGTTCTTAGATAGGTGTATAGCACTCTGACTATCACTATGTGTATTCCCTTCTTTATTCTTATGCTCCAACTCCTCAATAAATTGTTGTAAACAAATCATATCATTTCTTTCCTCTGTGGTAGCAACATACTCAAGCTCTGTGTTTGACAAATCCATAAGCCTTTGTAGTCATTGAATCCATTTCATTGTTCTCCCACCTACAGTGAAAATATAACATGTTGTACTCCTCCTGTTATCTACATCTCCAACCATATCTAAATCTACATAACCACACAAAGTGGTTTCCAATCCACTATAGCACAAAATTGTCCCTATGGTCCCCCTCAAGTACCGAAGGATCAACTTTACTGTATGTCAGTGATCTTTACCTGGATCACTCATAAATCTACTCACAACTCTCACTGCATATGAAATATTAGGCTTAGTGCACACCATGTCATATATCAAACTGCCAACCACTGATGAGTAAGGTACCTTGGATGTGGTTTCTCTCCTGCTTTATCTTATGATGCAATTCCTTTGATAACTTGAAATGGCCTACCAAAGGAGTCCCAACCAGTTTAGTATCATACATATTAAACCTCTCCAAGACCTTATAATGTAATCTTCATGAGATAAAGTTAGATTTCATTCCTTCCTATCCCGAGATATCCTCATACCAAGGATTTGTTTGGATTCCCCCAAATCCTTCTAGCAAAGGAGTCGCTTAGCTGCTTCTTGAGTACTTTTATTTCTTGCTTGGTTTTTCCTGCAACCAATATACATCCACATACAACAACAAGATAATATAACTTCCATCTTCAATTTTTTGTATGTACACATAATGGTCATAATGACATCTAATATAACCTTTCTCCATCATGAAGCTATCGAATTTATTATACCATTGGCGTGGAGCTTGTTTTAGGCCATATAAGCTCTTGTTCAGTTTACACACCATCTCCTCTTTACCTTTGACCTCGTAGCCCTCTGGATGTTGTATATATAGATCCTTCTCCAAATCACCATGGAGAAGTTTAGTCTTTGCATCTGGCTTCTCTAATTGGAAGTCTTCTACTGCCACTATTCCAAGAACAGTTCTAATAGAAGTCATTTTTACTACAGGAGAAAAAATCTCATCAAGATCTATACCTTTTTCTGTACAAACCCCTTAACCACCAATTGGGCCTTGTATCTTTTTTTACCTCCTTCCTCTTTAACTTTATACACCCACTTTTTTTTCAATGCTCTTTTTCCTTCGATTAGCTTCACCAAATCCCACATTTGTTTCTCAATGAGATCTTGATGCTCCTCATCCATGGCTTACTCCTTTTCTTTGTGGAATCTACCTCCATTACTTCATCAAATCTCTCTGGCTCTCCACTTTCATTGAGTAATAAATAATAAAGAGAAGGATAAAAATGTTTAGGTTCTCTTCTTACCCTAGAATACCTCCTCAATATAGGAGTTTGGGGTTCCTGTTGAGTAGGTTCCTGAACTGATTCATGTGTCACTTTCCCATCTAGAAGATCCTCTACCACTGCATATTATTTCTTGAATTCTTCTCTATTTTCTTGCAACTATTTCTTATACATAACTTTCTCATTAAATACCACATCCCTAGATCGAATGATTTTCTTGTCCTTAATATTCCAACATTTATATCCAAATTCATCACCACCATAAATAATGAAAGTTTGTTTTTCTGTTTTAGTCTCTATTTTGGTCCTATTATCCTTTTTAATATGAACAAACACCTCACATCCAAAGACTCTAAGAAATGAGTAATTAACTTTCTTACCATACCAAGCCTCCTCAGCAATGCCTCGATCCAAGGCACTTGAGGGTCCTCTATTTATCAAGTACATAGCTATGCTCACTACTTCTTCTCAAAAAGAAATAGGCAATCATGCATGTAACCTCATGCTCGTAGCACGTTCCATTATTGTTCAGTTCATCCTTTCTTACACCCCATTTTCCTGTGGAGTTCTTGAAACCATCTTTTTCCTACGGAGTTCTTGAAACCATCGTTTTCAAAATCATTGTTGTAATACTCCCCTCTATTGTCTGACCTAATACATTTTAGCTTAAGACTTGTTTCATTCTCTACCAAGGCTTTCTATTTAACAAAAGTGTCAAATACATTATATTTTTTTCTAATACAATATACCCAAACGTTCCTTGTTGCATAATCAATAAAAGTAACATAATAATTTGAACCCCAAAGAGATGATATATGAGTTGGCCTCCACACATCAAAATGTACCAGCTCCAACTTACTCTCTTTATTTGTAGGTACAACCTTGATAAACCTTACACACTTCTATTTCCCATATACATAATTCTCACATAAATCCAAACATGCTTTTAGATGTCTGGGAAAATTATTCTTTATGATCTTCGCTCCCTTATGTCTCATATGACCAAGCTTATAATGCCACAATGTTGTATCTGCTTCTAAAGCCTCAAGATTACAAACATTAGTGCTATTAGTGGTTAAATACAAGGTTACAACCTTCTTACCTCTTTCCACTATAAGATAACCCTTGGTAACCTTCCAAGAATCTGTTGTAAATATCACAGTATGACCATCACTTCCCAATTGCCCCATCGATATCAAATTGTGTCTTAAAGTAGACACATGTCTAACATCCTTCAATAGCCATGTATTCTAATTTTTCAGCTTAACCTGAACATAACCTTTTCTAACTATGATGAAAGGCTCATCATCACCAAGAAAAACATGACCAAAATCCCCTTGAACATAATCAATAAAATAATCCTATGTGGAGTAGCATGGAAAGAAGCCATCGAATCTAAAACCCAAGATTCAGAAATATTATGCAAAGAAAGAATCAAAGCATCTTTACATACATTACTCGTTTCCACATTTTCCTCCTTGTTTTCTTCCTGTTGTTTCTTCTTATCCCGAAGATCCCAACAGTCATTATTTGCATGCCCAAACTTTCCACAGTTCTAGCATACCATCTTGCTTTTAGATTTTGACCTTTCCTGATATTTCAATTTTCCACGGCTTTCTCTATTATTTTTTCTCCCTTTAGTTTCCACTGTTAAAGCATTCTCTGAAGTAGAAAATTCCCCAGAGATTTTTCTTCACATTTCCTCACTAAGAATCACCCCTAGAGCATCCTCAAAATTCAACTTTGAGTTAGTTGGAACCGAGTTTCTTACGACCATTACCAAGATACTCTAACTCTCAGGTAAAGAGCACAAAATTAATAAATCCTTAACTTCATAAAATTATATTGTAACCGAAGCTATCATATTTAAAACTATAATAAAATCATTTAAATGATCTACTACTAAACCATTCTCAGGCATCTTCATATTAAACAAATTTTTCATTAAAAATATCTTGTTTGAGGTAGATGGTTTTTCATACAACTTCTCTAATGCATCCATAAGTTCTTTTGTAGTCTTTTCCTTTGAAACGTTAAATAATACCGAAGATGCAAGACATAGTCGGATTGTCCCAAGTGCCTTCCTATCCAGCAAATCCCATTCTACATCTGTCATGCTTGAGGTTTTGGTCCCTTTTCTAGATAGCGGAATATAAAGATCCTTCTGATAAAGGTAATCTTCCAAATGCATCTTCCAAAGACTAAGATTCTACCCGTTGAATTTATCAACCCTTAATCTTCCATCATCTTCCATAGCTCTCACTCAAGCTAAAAATTTTCTTGCGATTCAACACTTTAACAAACCAAACCATGCTCTGATACCAATTGTTAGGAAATAAGGGATAAAATATGCGAAACAATCCCACACATAATCACAATAATAGAAATTAATATGCATAAAATACTACAGATATGAAATAAAATTGCAAAAAAAATAAAATAACATAACATAGAGATAATATTTAAGGTGGTTCACCCAATTTGGGCTACATCCACCAAGAATCACTTGCTCAGATTTTATTACTATCCACTTCTCTCTCAATACAATACCCAGATCTATTTGGAGCTATGCTCAACAAACTCACCTAAATTCACACTTGAACTCACACACATCTACTATGATATGTCTCACATATCAAAAGTGTATGCAATGGAAAGGTTTGCAAAGCTATGGGATGAGGTTAAATAACCTCAAGCTTGACTAAACTCAACCATGCACCATAAGATTAGAGATAAACAAGAAACTATCTATGCATATATAAATTTGAAACTAACATTCAAACCCTAGCATATATACTACTCTCTACTCCATGAAAGCTTAATGAAAGTGAACCTAGTTAGATTCTAAGCAATCAAATTATGTGTTGTTTACTCTCAAACATAGTTAAGATATCTCTTCAAGTTTGCTACAAGGCCAAGCTTTAGATCTTCCCTTACTAACTATATTTGGAATGGATGGATGCAATATGGGGGAGCTCTTAACAATGGCGTATGGCCAAGATCCAAATGGTTTATAGATTAAAGCTATCACAAATGATTTCTAATTCCAAAATCTCCAAATATGAGAGATTTTTGTTATGAAAACAAGGTGTAAGGTTGAGAGGGAGGGGTGACCCTTCTATTTATAGTTTTTCACTTGGGAGAGTTTGGAATTTGGGTGCATGTGGGACTAAAGATCAAAAAATACTTTTAGATTAGATTAGGATAAACATGCTTTAGGCTTAGATAAGCTTGGTTTAGGCTAGATAAACTTGATTAGTATGTGATTAGAGACTCATTGAGAGTTGGGAGGGGTCTGGATAACCAATTGTGACTGATAAATAACCTAGGAAGCCAATAGAAGTGGTCTACAGAGAACTAGGGAATTTCTAAATGGTCGAAAGGAGGAATGTTTAGCTAATAAGAGGGAGATTAGCTAAATAAGTTGAATATGGGAAGAATACGACCGAGAAGGTGTCGTAAATGGCCATCTGAGAGTGGGGCAAAGATTGCGGAATTAACAAAGTGTCATTAATCAGTTGAATTGGAGGAAATGCTAAGTGTAAGCATATTTTAGGTGTCCATGTTTGCCCCTCTTTGAGGTGGCGTAGGTAACGTCACTTCAAAGAAAGTAGAAAAGCATAAACAAGTAGAAAATTTTGAAGGCATAGAAGAAAAATGAGTAGAAAGAAGGATGCCCCCTCGATTGTCAATGGGATGATAGAAGAACTCGATCTATGATTGAAAATATGATAGAAAGATAACAAAAGAAAGAATAGTGTGAAGAAGAAGAAAGGGGATATAGAAGAAAAAGGAGTAGAATGAAGGATGCCCCCTCAATTGTCAATGGGGTGATAGAAGAACTCGGTCGACGATTGAAAACATGGTAGAAAGAGAACAGAAGAAATAATAGTGTGAATAAGAAGAAAGGGGATATATAAGAAAAAGGAGTATGAGGAAGAGGGAATGAGCTAACATCCATCCAGTTCCTTTTAAACAACTTTATTTTTCATCATATTGCTAAAATCGCCATCATCGGTCTTTATTGAAAAGAATGAACAAAAGTGTAATATGACATGAAAAGCCATATACGAACAAATTTCCACAGCAAAAAAAAGCACCAACTCCATGCAACATGCAAAATGCAATACAATACGAGAAAGTAAACAAGCTCTTCTAACAAGGAAATGAGTACAATCACACACACTCAAACCAACAACGGTCAAGATAGTTACAAAATATTTTTTTATCAAGATGTAGTCCCAATTTTTCTGATAAATGACAAGGGTTTAAAAAAATGATGCCCCAAGCAATCTTTATATGCAAGGGAAAAGGTGGAGGACACTTGGTTCCAATGAAAAAGAGACGTGCACAACAAAAATAGTACTAGGCAACTGATAGTGCCCCAAAGTACAGACGTAGTAAGCAGCATACCTTTCGTAGATGATTGAAGATTAAGATGATCCATGAGTCATTGTTTCAAAACATGTGAAAAATTCAGCAAGATACAAGATGAGTGTCATGCGAGAGACACATATTTCAGCCGCAAAATGAGTTGTTTACCAATTTTTAGTTCATTTTCGAAGTATTTCGATGTTTTGGTTTTTTAAATGGTTTTACAAAAATTTTTTAAAAAAAATCAATCAGTCAGAAGAATTAGTATAAGAGATCAAAGATCTCCTAAAAAACATGCACAACTGCCTAAAAGCAAAGGCAAAGGCGTCAGTTAGCATATAAAATGCCCTTGCGAGAAGAATTATAAGCCCAAAAATAATTATTTTATAAAAATAATCATCACGATAGGTGAAAGAGAGGAAAAATAGACAGGAAAATGGCACCTGGAATATGTGTAAATTATTCCATTCCAGTGAAGAAGAGACCGCAAGGTGGCACTAAGTGCCCCAACATGTAAAAAGGAGTTAAAATAACTACTTTAATAGAAAAATAATTACATCAGCAGATAGAAGAGGGACCAGAATGACCACGGTGGGGAAAACATGCCCCACGGGCATCACGGCAGCCTAATATACCCACCAAGGGGGTAAATCAATCACGACTAGTTCATTTATACCAAAGTTCTTGCAAATTTTTACCGCAAGTGAGAGCAATAGCCCTGGTGTGAGATGGCAAGGCTGCCGAGTAGGAGGAGGCAAGAAGATCGGATCCGAGAGTTCATGCGGGACCTAGCGGATGGACCTTATGTGAGTGGTCTATCCTTCCTTGTGAATTACACATTTAATGGAATTTTTATGGCACTTTTAGGCTAGATTAGGGAAATTTGATGTATGTCTGCACGTGCATGTGTTGGTTTGACACAGATGTATGTGTGCATGCATCGGTTCTGGTGGATATGCATACGCGCATCTTTCGGAAAGAATGGACATGCACACGCATATTTGCTGGAGGGAAAATAATAAGGACATGTATGCGCATCCATCGAAGAGGACGTGTCTATTTCCTAGGTAGAGGAAACAGGTGTGTACACGTGCATGGGCCGAAAAGGGCGTGTAGGCATCACACTGGGTGCGTAAGCATCCTGTGTGGATGAAGAAAGATAGAGGGGGCATGTATACACTGAGATAGGTTCATATGTGTCGGGAAGGGCATACATGCATTGGGGAAAAGGGAGCAGAACACCCTTCCGGCTAAATGGCCAAGGAGGAAAGAAAGCAGACTAGAAGAAAGTAAAAATTAGGAAATGAGATGGAAGAATGAAGGATTTTACTAGAAATTTAGATAGAAGTAGATAGAAATGTGCCTAACATATGTGTTTCTTTATATGCAGTGTATATTACCTATTCTACACACGCAGGAGCGATATGGTTGGCTAACGGCGATAGAGGCACAGTTTGACGAGGATGATAGGGAGATATTGGATAGCCTTGTATATGTCATAGGATTGGCCTATGTGGCTGATATGCCCCAGATCACATTGGATAATGGCCTTCTGATAGCTATAATGGAGAGATGGCACAATGAGATTCAATGCTTTCGGCTGTCAACTGGGGAGATCACGATTACTCTCAAGGATGTGTGGCGTATCATGCGAGTCTCGATCTAGGGTCAGCTTATCCAGTCTACGAGCCACTGGCTTGATATTCAGGGGTATATCTTAGATTTGTTTGGTGTCCCAACAATACCACGGCACAGGATGACTTTTAGGTTGTCGCGGTGTATTGAGGACCTAGAGCTAGACCGAGTGGTGGTTTACATGATGGCCTTTGTCAATGGAGTTATACTCCCTGACAAGACTAGTGTGTCATTTCCGCATGGCCTCCTCGAAGTGATACATGGTTTGATAAAGGGAGAGACCTACTACTGGGGCCAGTGCATTCTAACACATTTATACTAGGGTCTACATTTAATTACTTTCTACTGTCAGAAGATGGTAGGGCCAACTAGATTGCTTTAGATTTAGACATGGGACCACATTGTTATTGGTCACCCCATAGGCATTTTGAGAGCTCGGGTTTCTGAGGAGCCTTCTACTATGGGTTTGGTCCCAATTGGGGATGATGTGTGGCCATACATGGGAGATGCATATCACTACCACCACGAGCTTGATTATCTATAGCATGCCGCTATGGTATGGAGGCCTTACAGACATTTCCAATGGCCTGAGGATAGTTTAGATCTCAGCATTGCTACGGTTGAGCACTTTATGTTGGGCATTCACACCTATATGCGGGAGATGTACATGGTAGATAGGTGTCAGAGATAGTTTGGCATTACCCAGGATGTTCTTGGGCCAGATATATGGTATGCTTGCAAGGCCCGGAGAGTATATTGATATGGGTCCACATATTTCCTAAGATAAAGTGTTGGCCAACTTCTAATATGTGGTACCTATTATGTGGGTGTCACTGAGATAGATCAGAGATCTGGGTACCACACCTGAGTATGCACCATGGTACCATGGTGTGCTTCCATGTCATTTGAATATTTCCAAGGAAACGTACAATGCCTGCATGAGAGATCCTCCAGTGGGGCCTCCCAGCAATGATGAGGGTGGAGCTGTTGGTGGTGATGATAGTGATGATGATGGTGGTGGTGGGTCCTGACTCGCATCGTTATGTTATGGGCAGGGGGACAAGGTCATGCATTACAGCAGCCATAGAGATAGGGCCCTAGGCATAAGCTGAGACAGGATTTTAAGGCACCTGATATAGATTTTTCCTCCAGTGGGCATTCCAGTGGGGATATATGCCCCTCTTCAATAGGTATTTCCATAGTAGGGCCTGCCACCTCAAAGCTTCAGAGGGTGGTGGAAATGGTGAGTAGTTGGTTACTCTTCAACAGTAGTTACAGGTGGCTGGAGAGAGAGATACAGTTAGGGCATAGGTACAGGCCCTTTACAGCAAAGCGAGACTAGGCCGAGTTCTTAGGTATAGATTTTGATAGTGGAGAGGGATCAGGCCAGAGTACAAACCACTCAGGGTAGGGACAGTGCCTATGGCAGAGTCAGATTAGGGAGATGGCCGCACAGGTGGCTCAGATACTTAGCCTTTTACATCAGTCCTAGACCCAGGTGCAGATGGTTGTCACTTATAGGGACCATGCCTAGGCACAGACACAAGGATATATCAGCCAGAGAGATTGGGCACGAGCCCAGGTGCAGACTATCACTGCTTGCTACTAGACAGGATCATGCCGACATGGGAAAATTGGTAGGTGAGTGAGATGTCACTCTGTATGTAGCTATTGCTTCTAGAGATGTCAATTTGATACATGATGCTATGAGGGCTGGCAGTGAGGCTTTATACTATAGGACTTCCTATTTCAGAGTAGCCCCAATAGGGCAACAAGTAGTATCTTTTGAGTAGTCATGTGTGAGCATGACAGGCTCTAGGTCATGGTGGTCAGGTTGTTTAGTTAGATTAGTCTAGCAGCCTATTGCAGAGTAGCCAGCTGGATAGCAGCCAACCAGATAGTAGGGTGATACCCCCGGTGTCAATCCATCATAGCCACCACTCTTCCATCCTCCAGATCATGGTCTCGGGATCCCCGGTGAGGGTGAGAGCTGTGGTTCATATTTTTACTTCTCCTTTTGTACAAATGTATTGTACACATACCTCTTATGAAGGATGATTTTTTATGTATAGATTCATGTACCATTATTATTGTGGTGATGCCTCTTGATGAAGGCCTATTTTTTTATGCATGCCCCTTTTATATGGCATATTGTATCGATGATGTATTTTTGAGATGGACTTTTATATATGTATCATATGGACATTTGATGGTGATTTTTCCATGTTATGTTCTGATTATGACGTGTATGATTTTTGGTTATTTCTTTACAATTTTTGTATCATGATGTATGATTTCCCTTTCCTCTATGTATGTAACAAACTTTAAATTTAGAGATGTGCATGTTTCATGCTTTCTGATTAATGATATATTTGTAGATGGTATCACATGTTTTGGATTTATAACATGTTTCTGATTTCTTATTCTAGCACTTGGGATGATACTAGATGATATTGGTGTGGGGGGCTAGATTTGTGATTAGGTGCAACCCCTCTTGCCCCCATTGATGATGAGATATGTGATGATTATCTTAGCATACATGTATGATGTAATACTCAGCATTTTTGTATATATGATGTAGTAGATGATGCTTTATATGTGATGAATGATAGATGATAGATGTGATAAGAAACAACTGTGCAAGAAACAAATACACAAGCAAAAGTTAACAAAGCTAAAAAATTGTACCTATACAACATAACATAACCAAGATGCAAACTACATGAATTTATTAAACATACCAAAGAGATCAAATGGATATTTAATCTAAGTAAGTAAAATGAATCCCAACAGATGTATACAAGCTACGAATGAACCTAATGCCATATACAATTAATTCAAACAAAATCCAACCCATGATGAGCAATTGAGTCACAACATCACAAAAAAGGGTACTCTCAATCAAAACTATACAAACCAACAACTAAAGGCAATTAAATTATTACCTTGTTTTTGTGGGACAGTGTTGATATATTTTCTAATGTTTTTGGATTTATCTAAAAAAGATAATTTTTCAAGGCTACTGTTCACATTTTTTTCAAGGTTTTCCTGAGACAATGTTACAACATTGGTGTAGTTTTTGTCCCTAGAAGGGGGATTTTCTAAATTTTTAGATTTTCATGTATCCTTTTCTGAATGTTTTTACATTTTCTAAGGTCATGTGGTGAAAGCAATGTACAAGGACAAAGAAGCATGGATGCCCCCAACGTGATGTGGGAATATACAAAAGGTAGAATGGCACACGTGTATGTATGAGAAATTGAAATGTGAAGGCACCCCCAGCGTTAGATGGGAATATACAAAGGTAATGTTCAATATGTAGATATAAGAGAAAATAATCCAGATCACAGTTTGGCCAAGTTAGATTCAGTAGGATTCCTAGACCTAGCAAAGGAAGTCATATCTAGAAAGTGGTGAGAGTTACCCATCTTGTTGTAAGAGTGACTTGCAACTAGTGAAACCTCCTTGAGTGCTAGAACTGGGGTTTTCACCCAAATACCTACCCACTATGCCATAATTGTGTGGTTTTCACATGTGGACGACCTACTATTTCTTTACTGTTTTCTCAATTTTCCATTTTTTTGCTTGTTTTTTCTTTGTTTTTCTATTTTTTAGTTCTTATCTGATATACTTGTCATGCCTAATCATAGAACCAATTGAGGTACATGACATTCATAGGTTTTGTAAGCTCTTCACCATCCAAGTACACAAATTTATAGGCTCATGATCCATATTTAGCAACCACCACATAAGGGCCTAGCCAGTTAGCCTCAAACTTACCTTTCTTTTCTCAGTCTTTGACTATGTTCTTCTAATTTTCTTCTGGGACTAGATCTCCTACATCAAATTCCCAATGAATGATGTGTTTATTGTATCCCCTAGACACTCTATTCTGATATACTTTTATGTGATTAAGTGCTCTGATACGCTTTTCATCTAATAGTTCCAACTCTACAAATCGAGCAACTCTATAGTCCTCATCTTTATCAAGATAGTCCCTGAGAGATATTCTCAGGGAGGGAAGCTCCACTTCCAGTGGTATGATGGCTTCAGTGCCATAGAAAAGTGAATATGGGATCACACCAGTAGGAGTGTGGATAGAAATTTGATTGGCCCAGAGGGCAAGATGTATCTGTAAATGCCAATTACGACCAGTTTTATTGACCATTTTCTCCATAATTTGTACAAGGGTTTTATTAATATCCTCTACTTGTCCATTACCGTAGGGGTAATAGGGGGTAAACCACTTGAGTTGGATATGGAAACATTGACACAATGTCTTTACCATTTTATTTTTGAAGGATTTACCATTATCTATGACAATGGCAGATGGGATACCATAACGGAAAATGAGATGGTTCATAATGAATTTAGAAATTTGTGCACCGGTGACATAAGTAAGAGGCACAGCCTCTACCCATTTGGTAAAATACTCAGTGGCAAGAGTAACCTCGTGGGTATGCAATGGAAAGGTTTGCAAAGCTATTTTAGGTCTCTACAAAAAGTACATCAATAGAAAACTACTTAAGCAATTTTATAATACCATGGGTACCAAAACCATGGGCTAAAACCAACCCCATAAACATATAGGTCAAAATTCCCGCCCATATGATAAAAGCATGTTTCCAAAGATATCAGGCACATTTTTTGAGGGAAAAATATTTCTTGTGGGTTGCACCCTGAACCCCTACTACTGGGGGTTTCCACTCTTAGACCCCCGTTTGGGGCCCGACCTGGCTCCGAACCCCGGTGAGAAAACTGTGGAGATTATACATTACTTTTAGTGTACAGACTTCAACACTTCCACATATGCAAACAGGCTCAACAATATAACACTAAATCTATGAAAAAATCCCTACAATTGATCTATAGATGTCTAAGAACCTATATCTACTATAAATAGGTGACCGCGATGGTATCATCCCTTTATATACCATATCATCCTATGGTTTTATATGTTCTATAAAGTTATACCCCCTTATACATGTGTTCCCATTATGTATCTATTCCTTTTCATTATGGCTTCTTCACCATCACTAGGTTATGCAGGAATTTACCTAATCATGAAAAAATCTTGTATTATGTTATTCACAAACTCATTGCACTCCTCATATGGTCTATAAGATCTTATTCTACCCTTACATGCACCACTTAGCTCACAATTTCATCCATACCCACAAGCCATCAAATAGACCTAATTAGCCTTGCTTATATACATGAATTAAGCATACACACCTCATAGGTTGACCATGATAGATCATAAAACATATTTAAAACATATAATAATCATAATACAACCTTCATTTGATCAGTCATTACATAATGTTTCTCATACTCCTTCATTAGGTCGCAAGAATACCTAATACATTAGGTGTACTACACAACGAAGAAACTTGACTTTCTTGAGAAACCATGAACATTTCAAAAGCTCAAAACACATCCAAAAACTTTTTCTAAGACCTATTCATATCTTATCCATGCTTGGAAATCTTTGCACCATCCATTCACATCATGAAACCACCTTGAAAACAAGACTGTACTACTAGGTCCTTAAAAACCAACCTTCAAGAATGAAGCTTGTACCACCTTGAAACACTCATCAATTCTAAATGAAATATTTAAACACGTAATGCATGACCTAAAAAAAATCACTAAATGAATTAGACACCTTCGTTCAAGGCATAAGAGCTCAAGAACAACTCTTCTCCAAGAACACTCAAAATTGTCCAAAATTGTCCCAAAACCAGTCATGATAAATTGACTTGGTCTGACCACTTGGAGACTATAAAAAAGTCTAGAAAACATCATATGCATGTATTATAGGTCCTTTTCATCCTCTAAAATCTATTTATTCACTTTTTCCTTTGGAAAACTTGAGAAATACATAAACATCTTCAAAAAATAGGCATTTATCTTCACTTTTTCAATCTCATCTGATAAGACATAACCATAAAGATGTGAGATTCCACTACATGCTTCAATCATCAAATTAAAAAACAATCCATCTTGGGTCTATTTGAACAAGATCTCTCTTATCGACTTCATGTTAGGGTTTTAGAAGGGATTTTAAATTGTTTTGGTGTTAACGATTGTTCATAAACGATAGGGCCTCAAACTCAAAAATAATTTTGGGAAATCTTAACTAGTACTCCCCTCTATCTCTTATAAATAAATTAGGTTCCCATGAAAATGTTTCATGTGCCAATGAGCGTATCAAATTCCACCTCGAGCTGGGATTCTCCATTTTTAAGAACTCGATAAGACTAAAAATGCAATATCTTGCTAAATACTTCGAGTTATGACTTGAAACTTTGTCTACATACCTGAAAAAATTGAAAAAAATTCCACATACCTAAATCAACATACAAACACTCTTCCCATGCTCACATTTGCATATTAGTACTGAAAAATGATCAACCTACCTCATTAGGCCATGCTTTCTTCACCTTGTTTGGTCTTCATGCTAGAAATTGATCTCTATACCTTTGTTCATGAACTCTAAACCACATTCACAGCTCAAACAATGTCAACATACCTGTATCCACTCATCGTCATCAAGTACTATGTTTATACCTTCATAAGAAACATTCGCTCGATATATATCTCTATCTCTCTCTCTAGCGAGAGAGGACGGAGATAGCGAGAGAGGATAGAGGCAGAGAGAGGCATGAGAGAGGATCTCTTCTCTAGAGAGAGAGACGGAGAAGGAGCGATCGAGAGATAGAGAGGCGAGAGGAGATCGAGAGAGTAGAGCGATTAGTATGATCATCGTAGCGTAGATAGATTCTAGAGACCGCTTAGACGATCTCTATAGATTAGCTCTTCTCTCTCCTCTCTCTCTCTCTCTCTCTCTCTCTCTCTCTCTCTCTCTCTCTTCTCTCTCTTCTCTCTTCTCTCCTCTCTGCTCCCTCCTCTCTCTCTCTCCGACTTGAATTTCAACACTAACAATAGGATCATTTGACATTATTCAACAATCTACAACAAACAACACTCTCCCCTTGACATTAATGACATATGACATCAACCTTCAATCTCGACATCTGTGACAACTGTAGACACCTAAAATTGGTTACTCAATTTAGTGTCCCTCACATTCGCTTACCTGCTTGGGTAACCTGGGGCACGTTTATGTCACCTCTATCCCCTTGGGATATTATCCGATTTGTGCTTTAAACATCTATCCTAAGTTTAATTCACCCCATTATATCTTACCAGAGAGTAATTAAATATTAAATATTTAATTACACCTCTTCCCATGTATCCTAATCACTTATCTACCCCAAATTTATTCTATCTATGTATCCACCTATTTTTCCTTTTCCCCAAGCGGGATATTTCCCGTATTTGGGGTAATTCTCATCTTTCTAGAAATCGTTCATTTTGGCCATCTCGGGAGTCTGTCCCGTGATCGGCACCGACCTATACGGTCGGCGCCGATTTTCTAGGAGCGGCGCCAATTATAAATACAAGTCCAGAACTCAATTCTAAGGACCGACCGAAAAATACACACGACGAAAAAAGACGCGCACGAACAGAGCGAAACAGAGAGACAGATCGCGAAAGAGACACAGGTTGTAAGAAAGAGAAATCTTTTAGCATCAAGTGTATCAAATGAGGGTAGATTCTGTCCGAATCCATCCCTGAGAGGAGCACCGTTACTCTGTTTCTATCACATCAACATCACATGCATCCATCGATCCTCTGGTGACTCTGTTCCAGTATCTTACCGACTTCGGCACGTCCAGCAGACGTCGATTATCTGTCTCTCACTTCCCAATTCCTGAATCTTCTTGCACTGTCCCTGATCAACTGGTCTACTTTCAGTCGACATCGATCTTACACAGTCGACGCCGATCCTTCATCAATCGACGCCGATCCTTCATCAATCGACGCCGATCACATCAGTCGACGTCGATCATCCTGTAGATAGGTAAAAGGACACAGGTAACACAAATCCAGCTTTATTTTATAGTTTCCTGTTTTCTGTAGATTTCTGTATGCTGTTTAAATTATGTTTTTATTACTATAATCAGAAAATCAAGTCTTTTTGTACATCTTTTATCATGTATGCTTCTTTACTTAATTGAAAACGTGGACTGACATCTGCCAAGGAAGTTCATCGCTTCCCAGACCCGCTTCTCGGGCATTCCACCCAAATATCTTTTAACGCCATCTTTTTCTGTCAAGCATCGGTGTTTTGCAGGTTACTCGGATCTATTGTGCGAATTGCTCGTGTGCGCCCGTCTTATCTACATCGACCTCCATATCCGTCTACATCTTCGGATCTTGTCCATCAGGTATCGATTTCATTGGAGTTTTTCAGGGTTTTTGTGTTTAGTTTGGTGCATTAACTTGGACAGGTAACAAGCGCGAAATCCTTGATCTACATTTTGGCATGCCCGGTGGGACCCAACCAAAGTCCCTTATTGGTAAGTTCATTTCTTTTCTAGTTTTGAGCTTTGATTCTTTTTCTTCACTGATTTCTATCAGTTCTGCTTGAGCATTTCTTTTCGTCATTTCAATCTTGCTTTTTATGCGGAATCGTTATCTTGAAATTTTTCTATTTCCTTAGAATAGAAATTTTTCGTTTCATCATTATCTGGATACATCTTTCTGGATCTTGTTTGCTATTTGCTTAACCTCTTCTTGCGGAGCACTTTGCTTGATCGTGGGATTGTTCGAGGGGAAGAGCTCAACAACGCGCTTTTTGAAGTCCACACACCTTGGAGAGCTAAATCTACAGGTATTTCTCTTTTACGGTGTTTTCTCCTTTTTAGGATTTCTTTGTTTGATTGTCTATCACATTCGAACATTTCAATTTTTGGTGCTTAAAAAGAATTTAATCACATTTGGGAAAGAATTTGTTTGACTTGTCTTCATCGAAATCAAACACTTCGTTTTTAAATGCTTAAAAAGTACCTTTTCTTTGTCATTGCTGCATGTTTCTCATCTAGTTTTAATTAGGCTGGAAAATTGATCAAAATCGATAGTGACACTATTTGATTTTTATTTTTCACCCTTGCACACAAAGCCAAAATCACTAGGTATAAAGCATTTAAACAAAACTCCTTCCCTGGCCTCACCTACTTGGAAGTGATATCCAAGAGGAAGAGCCTACGCGGTACTCAGGCCGCGCTATAAATTCATGGAAGTTCTGGTATATATTGGCAAAGCACCCGACTCCCTTATCGCAGCGGTGTGTGAAGTGCGGGAGTAGGCCCCTATATCAAGCCACGTACCGGTATTTTACTGAAGTGCCTTCGGGACTCCTCACCAAACATTCCCCAAACCATCCTTAGTTTGGCTATTTGAGTAGTTCCTGTTCTAAAAAGCCTTCCCTAACATTTTCTTTCTTAAAAGCATCAAAACTTAAAGGAGATAATCATCTGCGCTGCTTGAATTGTCTGTGCATTAGTTAGGTCAATTTTCTTTTCTGCGTGTTTATGACGGTCATCACTCGGTTATAATCTAGAAGAATGGCTCAACTGGCTCCTTCTTCTTCCGAGATTACCACTAGTGTGGATGTTTTGGCACCCCCCAAATCTTCCTCGGGACCGCTGCTAGTTGGTTCCCCATCCTGGTCGTATAATCCTTTCTTTCAAGCCAAAGCAACCCCATCACGTCCAGCTTCCCCTAGTCCTTCAGAAATATCATCTACTTCTGACTCAGAGTATGTTCCACGTGGGGATCCTGAATTTCAGGCGTTCCTCGATCACAATCCGGTAGCCCTTATGGACTACCTAGTACACAAGTCTATTCAAATATCTGATCAAGGACCACCAATCCAGCAAGTGTACGATTATTCTCGTGAACCATCCCAGGCCTTTGTAGAACAGTTTGCATCATCTCTCTTGCCTCGAGTCACGGAGAAGGACGGTGCCCCAGTGCCTCCTTTTTCTCTTCCACCAACCATATCGACTAGTTCTCAAATACTCTTACCTATTCCTAACACCGCAGTGACCTCGAATATTCCACAACCTACTTCTGAGAGGTCCTCTGCCCTGGCTATGATGAATGCGTCTGCACACCTGCATATTGCTGTTAATTCATCTATGCCCTCCATTGTATCCCAAGGTCAATACCCCTTTATGAGCCAACCCCCTCCGAATAGTCAGTTGGTTCCTGCTTCCCGTCCTCTAGTGGGTTTTTCTTCCAATATTCCAGCAACAGTGACCTTCACCCATCCTTTAGCATCGGCACCCTTAATGCCTAATCCGGCAATAGAAGGCCCCTTTCAGGTCTTGTTCCCCAATATGTCCAATCAAATTGGCACTCATGTTCCTCAATCTATCCCGATTCAGTCAACAAGCATAGGAGTCCACCAATCACAGGCTCCACCCGTCATCCAACCTTCATTTTCTCAACCACTTATTATCTCACAGCCTGCCTATACACAAGGTACTTCACAGCAAATACCCCACCAGGTGTCACCCAGAATGCCTGGTTACTCCTCTTATCATCCTATCAATCAACAAATGAATCCTCCGTTGACACCTCAACAACATCCACCATTTGCTTCTTATGTAGGACATGCCAGTGTGCCTCCTCCTCAATCTGACGTGGTTCAAATTCTCTTCAAGAAAATCGCAGACTTGGAAGCCTCCACAAAAGGGGCTCGTCCTTCATACTCCTTTGAAGAAGTGTGTAATGAACCCATTCATCCCTTAGTGGCTTTTAAGCCTTATCCTCCCCAATGGGAACTTCCTAAATTTTCAAAGTTTCATAGTTGGGAGGACCCTCAACAACATTTGCAAGCATTCAAACATGCTTGCTACCTCATAGTCCAGGATCGGGAGCTTATGCTCCATACCTTTCCTATGTCTCTAGCAGGTCCTGCTTTAGACTGGTACAATAACATTCCTCAACATTCCTTGTTTTCTTTCTCTCAATTGGCCCAGATGTTTGTTGAAAACTTTTCAATAAATATCGCGCATAAGATCTCGATTACAGATCTTTATAACATTCGTTAATTCGATGATGAGTCTATTGTAGACTTTGTCGCTCGTTGGAGAGGGATAATCAACCAATTGTCTTTCTCCCTTCCTCAATCCCAACAAATCGAGTTGTTTACTCGATCTTGTGCTAATCACATTTCTTCCACTTTAAGGATCCAAACTTTTCATACCTTTGAAGAAGCCTTTACGATGGCACGCAAACTTGAATCTCACGCCATTGAACAAGGGAAGCTAAAACTTCGCTCTAAATCTAAACCCAATTTTTCTCGGTTTACCAAACCAAATTATTCCCCTTCTAAAGACAAGAATCAGGGATCCACCAATGCCATCGTATTAAAAACATCACAAGCCGATAATACTTCTAATCAAACACCACGAAGAGACTCCTCATCTTCTCGAAAAGCGACTTCATCATCTCGATCCTTCGCTCCATTGGGGGAATCATATGCCTCTATCTTAGAGAAAATGTTGGAAGTTCGCATGATCGAACTTCCCCCTATTAGGAATATCGATGAAAGCCAAGAACGTCCATTCTGGTATAGAGAAAATGATTTCTGTCATTATCATAGAACCAAAGGTCATGACATTGAACGATGTCAGACTTTCAAAAATCTTATCCAGAAATTCATTGATAAAGGCGAGCTCATTCTGGATAACCCAAATGCTCCCCCAAATTAGGCAATGGATGTTTTTAAACAACCTTTTCCTAATCATTCCCCGAACCATAATGCTTCAGAGTCTCAAAAACCAAACACTCATACTATTAACTTCATCTCTACTGAAGAATCTTCTTCTGAAACCAAGCCATCTGCGAACACATCAACCGAATCAGAACCTCCTTCCACTCCGCCAATCACTGAAATTCCACCATCTTCAGATAGCCTGTCTTCGAATATTCCTACATTGCGAGATACGGGTTCATATTTCTCCACTCCTTTGTCTCACCTTCCATCCATACCCGAGACAGTGTCATCCTCATCTGTCTCATCATCGAACATTCTTTCAATGCTCGAGGCAATTACATCCCTTCGAGTTTCCACTACAGATACATCTACTTCTGTTGCTCTCATTCTCGCTGCAACTATGCCCCTGGTGAACGTACCTATAATTGTGCCAACTCTGACGGAAGCGTCTTCGATTTTGACTCTTCCTGTCTCTTTTCCAACAGTAGTTCCACCCATAATTACTGCACCAGAAGTAGTCCCTTCACAAGGAACTGCTTCTTCATCACTCACTTCTTCCACCACTAGTGCTGCTTCGCCCATTAAAGAAAAATCAAAAGAAGTAGCACCAACACCTATACGCTCGGTTCCTGAACTTAAACAGAGACAACCAAAATCTAACATTGCGCCATCAGTACCTCCCCACTTGCTTCCTCCAAAAAAGTTACAATCACCTTATGCCGTTGAAGTTGTCACCATCCCTGAAAAAGGGAAGCCCATATTCCGAACCATCAAGACCCTTGGTGCTTTCCCACAAAAATCTCTCTCTACGCCCCATAAAAGATTGGATTTATCCACTGAGAAGGCGTCTTCTTCTACACACTTATCAAAACCATCATCTTCTTCTACAACACATTCTTCACCAACACCCCAAAAAGTGGATTTACATACTAACAAGACGTCACCTCTTCTATCAGGATCATCATCTTCATTACCAAAAGCCAGGGCGCCCTATGTCCCTCCGATTACACCTACTTTGGGAGCTTCTTCCTCATCTAAATCGACATTATCTAAATCATCAGTAAATTCGACCAAGAAACCTCCTTTATCTTTGAAGACCACAACACTTGTCACATCTCCATCATCTTCAAAATCTATTTTAGGGGCTCCTCCTCCACCAAAATCAATCATGTCTCACTTACTTCCATCTCAAGTGCCCAAGCCTGCACCTCCAGGTGTCCAAAAGAATAAGATGATCCCTAAAAAGACTGTCAAACCTAACATGCAGGTTCTTTTGCCTCGGCAATCTATTAAGGCAAAAGAGGCACCTTCATCACCTCTATCCTCATCTTCATCTACCGGGTTCTACACCGAAACCCTTCGCCAACTTATCCAATCTTCATCCATATCCCTTCCGCCGATTAAACTCTATAACCCTAAAGGAGTTAAACCTACCTGGTTTAACTCTGATCTAATTTGCGCTTACCACCGTACCCCGGGTCATGATACTGAGGGATGTAAAGCTCTTCAAGCTGTTGTCAACAACCTTTTGGAAGAAAGTGATCTTTTGCTGGGGGAGGAGGAACAAGTATCTCCTGTCATCTTAGCCCCATCTGAGCCCTAACGATCCACTCAGACCTCTAGTGATTCCACTCCAATTGACCTTCCACCTTCTCAAATTGATACAATCCATATCGCCACTAGAACCCAACACTATGATAATCCATCTTCATCTCCAACATCTCGACCACGGGTTATCATTTCTGCAGCCCCTGAAGGATTTCCTCCTTCCTCATTAGCCCCACGACCTTGGGTCTCTATTCGTGCTGCACCTCGAGCTCAAATTCCCGTGTCAGTTGAGGAGAGTGTTATGAAACAACTCACTCAGGCTCCGGTCAAAATGTCTCTTTTTGACCTCATCCAATCCTCTCCACAACATCGCCAGGCTCTGATTAATAATCTGCGTCGCATCACAGTAAATTCAGATGAGCCCCAGCCCTACGAGTTGGTTGTTGGATTGAATAGACCATCAACCGCCATTTCTTTTGAAGATTCGGAAGTTCCTCCTCTTTCTTCAGAGGATTTGGAGGCTCCCCTCTTTATCACAGTCCAAATCGACAACACCACGTTAAAACGCGTTATGATCGATAGTGGAGCTGCACTCAACGTCATCTCCTCGCACACATTTGAGCAACTTAAATTACCAAAGAACGTAGTGTCACCCCCGCCTTTCACCCTTTGATCATTTAACGATCAGTTAGCAGTTACTTTAGGAACTGTGGTCTTACCCATTCGAGTAGGTAAGAAGCTGCTTCATGAACTCTTCTACATTGTCGAAGGAAAATTCCACTATAATATGATCCTCGGACGCTCCTGGATTCACGCAATGCATTGTGTCCCATCCACCCTCCAGTAATGTTTAAAATATCAATATGAGGGCAAAATATATACTCATCCAGGAGATCCTTTTCCTTCCGCACAATGCGACATGACCACAAGGTCTGCCCCTCTAAAGGAAAATACTCCTTCTCTCCTGACGGGGCCTCATCTTCTTCCATACCTACAACCAAACTACCAGGATTTACAAAATCTAGAAGAGACATTACAGCCGTTTCTCACTGGGAGAGCTTCCTCTCTTTTCTTTAGACTCCCACTCTCAATCCTAGTGAGTATGGTAGACCAGATAAACAACCTGAATATCAACCAGGTCTCGGTCGCATCGTCACTATTGGTATGCCCACATCAACAGACTAATTTCATCTACGGTGGTCTTGATACACCTCACTATCGCCCAGATTCTCCTCCTAGGACAAAACCTTACTTAACAGGGTTCGATTATCTACAGAATCCCACGTTTGCAAAAACCTTATCTATATCGATGCGCGTGGAAGGGTTTTTCTCTCGGAAAATATGAACAAGGGGTGCATGACCTCACATCCATTCCTACTCTCATGCCACATCAGAAATTTGGTTTAGGATTTAAACCTCTTTCAAAAGCCACCGTCACTATCCTCGATGAGCCTCTTCCTATTGAGGAAGCATCTTCTCCCGCTAAGTCAGAAGCATCACTCGATGTGGATGATGACATTTCCATCCCACCTAACTTTTTTTTTTTTGATCTCAATACCATTTCCTTAGGGCCGTTAGCCTATAAGACTAACAACCGGTCCACTTTCATACCATTAATCTTCCCTGAAATAGTTGGAGACGACTCTCCTACTATCAACACTATCCACTGTGCGGATGATGATTCTGTCCTCACCTATTTGGGGGCAGAGGATTCATATCTTCCCAAGACTATTCCTTTTGACACGTCTACGCTTCTCAACGAAGCCACTGTCGACCTCAATATAGGGACTTCTGAAGACCCTCGCATCATTAAGGTCGGCCAATCCCTTAATCCACAGGAATTAGGGGACTTTTACCACTTTTCTTTCCAAACATCGTCAAGCCTTTGCTTGGTCATATGAGGATATACCAGGACTCGATCCCGATATTGTGGTCCACAATATCGTTACTCTTCCCAACATCAAACCAGTTAAACAGAAATTACATAAAATGCACCCTAGAGTAGCTCTTCTTGTTAAAGAAGAATTACAGCGCTTGCTCTCGGCTGACTTCATCCAACCCATTGATTATCCACAATGGGTTTCCAATGTAGTACCAGTAACTAAGGCTACTGGGAAAATCTGAATTTGTACCGACTTCCGGGATCTTAATCTGGCTTGTCCAAAAGATGATTTTCCTCTACCTAATATCGACCAAACTCGTGGATTTAACTACGGGTCATGAGATGCTTTCTCTTATGGATGGTTTCTCTGGATATAATCAAATTCTCATCGCACCAGAAGACCAACATAAGACTTCTTTTCATAACTCCTTGGGGGACCTTTTGTTATCGCGTCATGCCTTTCGGTCTTAAGAACGCAGGAGCAACCTATCAACAAGTAATGACCTACATCTTCCATGATCTCTTACACAAAACCATGGAAGATTACGTTGATGATCTCCTCGGAAAATCCAAACGTCATCAGGATCATCTTTTCATCCTTGCACCTCTCTTTGAGAGGCTTATCCGCTTCTGTCTTCGTCTAAATCCAGCTAAGTGCGTGTTTGGCATTCTCACTGGTAAACTTTTAGGTTTTATCATTTCCATCAGGGGTATTGAAGTGGACCCCGCAAAAATAAAATCTATTCTTGAGATGCCTCCCCCTTCTAACTTAAAGCAACTCCGTAGTCTCCAAGGACGTCTTCAATCAGTGCATCGTTTTATCTCACAATTGTCGGACCGTTGTCAACCTTTTCATCACCTCCTCTGTAAGAATGTTCATTTTGAATGGGATGAACATTACCAAAAGGCCTTTGATGATCTCAAAGCTTATCTTCTATCTCCACCTGTGCTTACAGCCTCCACGCGAGGGGGAGCCTTTCTATCTTTATATCTCTGTGACCTGACCAATCAGCGCTGGGAGCCATGATCTCGCATCGGGACACTTGCGGTAAAGAACAAGTTGTCTATTACATCAGTCGTACCCTCCATGAGTATGAAACACGTTACTCCGAAGCTGAAAATCTATGTTGTGCTCTCTTCTTCGCAACTTATAAGCTTCGTCATTACTATCCTTAATCACAAAACTTACATTGTCACAAGTGTCAATCCGCTCAAGAAAATTCATGCAAAGACTTATCACAATGATCGTATCACTCGTTGGCTCATGCTTATGACAGAATTTGACCTCGAGTTTATCCCGCAAAAGTCTATCAAGGGTCAGGTTATTGCAGATCAATTAGCTGACGCTCCTCTTTCGGACACCCAAGACCCCCTTGCTTAATTCCCCGATGAATATATCCAACAAAATTGATTTTGGTCTATCTCCATTTAAAATAAAGCTCTTCTTTGATGGATCCAAATGCCAGCAAGGGGGAGGTGCGGGTTTCATGATGATTCCTCCTTGGGGTACGCCTATCCCAGTCGCACACAAATTGAACTTTGAGTGCACCAATAATATGGCTGAATATGAAGCTCTTGTCTTGGGTCTTCAAAACACCATTAATCTTGGCACTCGTCATATTGACATCTTTGGTGATTCTGAACTCATCGTTAATTAAGTCACGGGTGTCTATCAATGCAAGAATGATATCCTCCAAAAATATCGTGACATCGTTCTTGCTCAACTTCCAATCTTTCGATAAATTCACTATCCAAGCTATTACTCGCACTGTAAATCGATTCGTAGATACAATGGCTTCCTTAGCCTCACTTATCCCACCTTTTACCGAAGACTCACGACTTTATGTCACTGTACAACGATTAGATCAACCATCTCATCTTAGGCAACTAACTTCAATCCATGCTGTCACAACCCATACTCAGGATGAGTGGTATCAACAAATTGTTGATTATCTATCTCATTCGGTGCTTCCCCCAGATCTGACTTCCAATGGTAGAAGATATTTTATCCAACGCGCTAATCACTATACTATCCTAGGTGGGATTCTTTACAAACGCGGCTTTGATGGTATTTTGCTTCGGTGCCTCAAAACCCATGAATCATCTAAAGCTATCCAGGAGGTCCATGACGGTATCTGTGGTGGACATTTTAGTGGCTTAGCTGTAGCTAAACGCATCTTACGTTTGGGATATTATTGGCCTTCTCTTAATCAATATTGTTGTGAATACACTAAGAAATGCGTCAAGTGTCAACAACATTCCAATCTCACACACATCCCTAGTCAAGCTTTGCAACCTACGGCGGATTTGTGGCCTTTTTCGCAATGGTGTCTTGATCTTATTGGTCTCATCAATCCCCGTTCTTCACAGTGTCATCATTCTATCATTACTGCCACTGAGTACTTTACTAAGTGGGTGGAGGCTATCCCTCTTTCTTCAACAAAGGCTAAGCCCATAGTTGATTTCGTCTATCAACACATCATTTGTCGTTTTGGCGTTCCACATAAACTCATCACAGATATTGGTAAGTCTTTCAAGAACGTTGATTTGCAGAACCTCTGCAACGCTTTCAATATCAAACTCAGTTTTTATTCCCCATACTATCCTCAAGCTAACGGTCAAGCCGAAGCTTCCAATAAAACTTTGCATAATATCCTCGCAAAGGTAACTAGTCAAGCTGGTAGGGATTGGCATTTACATATCCCTTTTGCTCTCTGGGCTTATCAGACTAGCATCTGTACTCCTACTGGTGCTACTCCCTTCTCTCTTGTCTATGGGTCTGAGGCTGTTCTTCCTTTGGAAGTCCAAATCCCGTCTCTCCGTGTTTCTCTCAGAGAATTTGTCTCCGATGAGGACTATCGTCAAAATCATCTAGCAAAACTTGAATTATTAGATGAGCAGTGTCTCAACGCTCTTGAACATCATCAAGTCTATCTTGAGCGTGTCAAACGTGCTTATAACAATAACTTGCAGCACCGTGACTTCAAAATTGGGGATCTTGTTCTTAAAGAAAATCAAAATGTCACTACACTCGAAAGAAGTCAACGTGATAAGTTTGCTCCCAACTGGATGGGCCCATACATTATCACCCATAAATATGGATCTGGGGCTTATCGTCTATCTTCCATGGATGGTATACTCGAAGTGGAACCTCTTAATGCTTTGCATCTACAGCCCTTCTATTGTTAAAATCTATCTTACACAAGTCTAGTCGCAACACAGATCTTTCATCCATCTAAACAACCAGTCATATACTTTCATGGTGATTCGAAACTATGTGGTTCTCTGCCTACTGCCTCTTTTACCTTAAAATATGAGTATCGCGGCTCTACTCATTGCATTTTTCTTTTGGATATGTTCCTCCTCATGGTAGGAACACCTTAATCACCGTTTCATCTGTCCCAAGTGCTTATCTTAATCGGATCTACTCGGGGCATGAGTGCATGTTCTTTTATATTCTCTTCCCCTCCATCTGATCTATCTAGGTCTAAACTCAGCTTCTTCCAAAAAGATTTCCAAAAAAAGATGCTATCCAAAAAGATAGACTGATCCCTCGAAGGACAGCTATCCCTACATTATCAAATGAATCAAAAAGAAAAAAATATAGACCATACCCTCGAAGGATGGCTATCATTGAAATTCAAAATACAGATCGCTCCCTTGAAGGACGGCTATTTCTCAAAGATATATTCAAGGCTTCTTGCAATTAATCAGCCTTTCAGTCAGTTTATACACTTTTTAGCATCACTGAAAGACTTCCCGTATTGATCAGTCTTTCCATATCAAGCAAACTTTCCGCATTGATCAGTTTGCCTTTCTACCAAAATCATGAAGCTGAGATTTAAGACCTTTTGTCGATCATATGGAGAATCCTATTTTCCCACTATGGACATGTATTCTGTTCCTTGTAAATTCTGACAAGATACTTACTGTTCCTTTCGTTTCCCTCCTAGATCTGTTTTGCGGCTAGTTAGTGTCAGGTCTATTTTAACCTCATGTAGGGCCTTACATGCATGATATTGTGATTTCCTATCTAAATTCTATCTATGGTCGGTTGGGAGTCCAACTTATCATTTTCTTTCTTATCCGGGTATATTTTCTTTATTCCTAGTCAAGGTCATTTACATTACCTCCTTGGCTCTCACAAAGAGTATTCCCCATTATTCTTTGTTTTTCATCTAGTCAAATTGACATTTCACATGTTAATTCAATCAAAATTTATCTTCTATCTAATTTCATCTTATCTATCAAAGCATCTATTATCAACACATCTATTTCTGGCTATCTATTTTCATCAAAATTAAATTAACATCTCAACCATGCCGAGTACATCAATCACATCTATCTATCTATCCATCAAAATATTTTAAAAAAACTTGTACATCCAAGTTACATTACATCTATCTATCTCTATTTTTCATCAAAATTATATCCACATATCTATATCCATCAAATCACATCTATTTCTATCCACATATCTATATCTATCCAATCACATCTATTCATCATCTATCAGTCTATATTTAGATCCATCATAATTATGCTACATCTATCCATGTATATCAACATCAAAAGCATGAGAACAATTATATGACAAATAAAATGATGAATCTATATATACATGTGTATCTGTACAACAAAAAAATGGGTGGCTTTCAATCAAGCCATCTATACAATGCCTTCCAATCGAGGCTACATCACTATACAAATACAAAATATATCAATCCCTATATGGTAAAGTCCGATGCATGGAGGAGACTATCTCCTCCACCCTCCTCTGGACCAGGCTGTCTCTCCTGACCACCGCCTATCGAGCTAGATGCACCTGCTGCTGGAGGTCTCTGTCCACCTCGATCTCTCCCGGTGCTCCCTCCACCTGAGGCCCCGCTCGCCATGGTCGTCGCCGATCTCTTCCTCGCCCCGTACCGAGGCACATCTGGGGCATGCTGCGCTAAGGCATCCTCATAGTATCTCACCTTAGCAAGGAGAGACTGATATGTGCTCAAGCTCACAGTACCAGGTGCTCGTAATGGTGCTGCTGGTGCTGCTGGTGCTGCTGGGGCTGCTGGCGCTGCTGGTGGTGCTCCTCCTAGGGTCGTACCCTGCGTACCAGACTCCGACATGGCACCTGTCTCCCCATATTTGGCCCTGAGGGCCTCCCTATGTCGAAGGTAGCGATCCCTCTGCTGGATCACTATATCTCGCTCCTGACAAGCGGTGTCTCTCTCCAAAATTAGGGCATCCCTCTCCTCTGTCAGAGCCCTGATCTCCTCAAGAGCTACCTAATGTGTTTGTGTCAGGGTGGCATGCTCTCCCTCCAGTCTATCCAGCATCGCAGCTATGTCATCCTCGTCGGCATCTATAGATGCCGGGAGATGTCGTGGAAGCTCTGTATCATACCATGCTGCGTAACCCTCATCTACCCCTGCGTCATCATCGCTGTCTGTGGAGGGTGGGGCCTCTCTCAGTGGATCTGTCGGGATCAAAATCGGCAGATCGGTCTCCCTGCTATCCCGCCTATAAGGCGTGTAGGTGGTCGGCACTGTCTGCACTAGGCCGAACTATCTCAATACCCGCATAAACGGGACTCGCTCCCACATATCAAGCCTGCGGCCCCTAACCACCCTGCTCCGTCTCAGTGCCACCAAGTGGGCATCCTGACCAGCCCATGTCGGAAATGCCCGATATGGCCTCCAAATGACCTGATCCGGTGTCAGCGTCCTGAAACGCTCGCTGTACCAATCGCCGATCTCCCTGTATCCCCAACGGCCATGTCAGCCCGCCATCGCCGGAATCCATAATCAACATCTCCCACTGCTGCTGGCATCCACGGAAGCCCGGATGGCCTGATCACCGCTATATGCTCATAGGCCCAGCAATGGAGCACAAAACTGACATCTATACCTGTCCTCTGGCCTGTGGTGTACATCCATAGCTCATGGTATATCTGAGCTATCAGGGCATCAGCAAAAGCAAACACCTGCCTGAACTACAGAATGTCGCAAACACAGTCTAATAACAACAGTGGGAATCTCCCACCTCCTGAATCTGGAAGAGCAAAGTAGGATATAGCCATCTGAATCAGCACTATCCGTCTACTCCGTGGACTATCCTGTCTATACTGTGAGGCTATCCTCACTGCCCCGGACACTATCTTTGAGTCATCTGCCCTGTCTCCGTATAATCGAACTAGGGCCCTCTGCTGCTGCTCTCGCGGTGTTAATCTCGATCGGGTCCCCCAGTGATCGGAAATCTCAGAATCCTGTATATGTCCTCATGGGTGATGGTCATCTCACCCGTCCTAAACCAAAAAGTGCACGTATGGCTGTCCCACCATCGCACTAGTGCCCGCACCAACTCTACATCCCGCGGGCACTCATATGTAGTATCTGAAGCCCCTGAGCTCAGCTAACTCTAGATGCCGCCAATCTGCATCGGTCACATCTGGGAGAATAGTCTCCAGTAACTCGGGAATCGCATCCCTCATGTGTAGAGCCTCTCGTGCCTGCACCCACGACATCAAGAGCAATATTAGTCTCGTATTTACCCAAATCACATCCAAAACAACAAAAAAAAATTTCCAATCGGCGTTGATTAAATAAAATCGGCGTCGTTTATTTCTAGTCGACTCTGATTCATACCAATCGACGCCGCTCAAATATCAATCGACGCCGATTTTACCAATCGACGTCGACTGACTGTACGGGCACAAATTAGACCATTGCCCCCACAAACAAAAAAAAAATCAAACAAAAAAAAAACAAAGTTCAACGGGTTCAAGAAGAACCACTTACCCCAGGTCGTGTCCTCCTGCACTTCTGACCGCTCCCAGAGGCTTCCATGGTCCTCAAATTTAAATTCTGACTCTCTCTGAATCAATCGTCACGATGAAAATAAATCGTTTACGTTTTCCGTTCGCATATTTATAAGCGCTACGTTTTGGTCGGCGCTGATTTTTTTTGATCGACGCCGTTTATTCTTGGTCGTCGCCGATTACTGTGATCGCCGTCGATTTTCCATATCTGTTTGCCATAGTGTTGATGCTTGGCTTATTTATCCATCTGATCATTGTTTTGTGCTGAATATTGCCTTTCGGCGCATCTTTTTTGATTATCACCATCTATTTCAGGTTTTGTTCCCTTTGCGTGGGACACTCGTACTTTTTGGCAACTTAGAGTTAAACGGGTCTGTAGGCACTAACGTCGTCTCATGACGAGACCGTCTAGTTTTTCCTACCAATGTGAGTTCCTTAGGTTGCTGCCTTTTTATTTATTTTTATGTGTCATCAATGATCAGATCTACTCCAGACATCCGACTGGGGCATCCTGCATTTTCATCTACCTCTTTCAAACTTGGGATCATCTGTTCTATCACCCATCCCATCCCTAGTTTGAGGGGGGATCACATCATCACTCATTCTTCCCTTCTTCCGTCTCTTTGTTTTTGTCTCATAACCTTGCTTATCGCAAGTTACTTGACAAAAAGGGGCAAAATGTAGACACCTAAAATTGGTTACTCAATTTAGTGTCCCTCACATTCGCTTACCTGCTTGGGTAACCTGGGGCACGTTTATGTCACCTCTATCCCCTTGGGATATTATCCGATTTGTGATTTAAACATCTATCCTAAGTTTAATTCACCCCATTATATCTTACCAGTGAGTAATTAAATATTAAATATTTAATTACACCTCTTCCCATGTATCCTAATCACTTATCTACCCCAAATTTATTCTATCTATGTATCCACCTATTTTTCCTTTTCCCCAAGCGGGATATTTCCCGTATTTGGGGTAATTCTCATCTTTCTAGAAATCGTTCATTTTGGCCATCTCGGGAGTCTGTCCCGCGATCGGCGCCGACCTATACGGTCGGCGCCTATTTTCTAGGAGCGGCGCCGATTATAAATACAAGTCCAGAACTCAGTTCTAAGGACCGACCGAAAAATACACACGACGAAAAAAGATGCGCACGAATAGAGCGAAACAGAGAGATAGATCGCGAAAGAGACACAGGTTGTAAGAAAGAGAAATCTTTTAGCATCAAGTGTATCAAATGAGGGCAGATCCTGTTTGAATTCATCCCTGAGAGGAGCACCGTTACTCTGTTTCTATCACATCAACATCACATGCATCCATCGATCCTCTGGTGACTCTGTTCCAGTATCTTACCGACTTCGGCACGTCCAGCAGACGTCGATTATCTGTCTATCACTTCCCAATTCCCGAATCTTCTTGCACTGTCCCTGATCAACTGGTCTATTTTCAGTCGACGCCGATCTTACACAGTCGACACCGATCCTTCATCAATCGACACCGATCACATCAGTCGACGTCGATCATCCTACAGATAGGTAAAAGGACACAGGTAACACAAATCCAGCTTTATTTTACAGTTTCCTGTTTTCTGTAGATTTCTGTCTGCTGTTTAAATTCTGTTTTTATTACTATAATCAGAAAATCAAGTCTTTTTGTACATCTTTTATCATGTATGCTTCTTTACTTAATTGAAAACGTGGACTGACATCCGCCAAGGAAGTTCATCGCTTCCCGAACCCGCTTCTCGGGCAGTCCACCCAAATATCTTTTAACGCCATCTTTTTCTGTCAAGCATCGGTGTTTTGCAGGTTACTCGGATCTATTGTGCGAATTGCTCGTGTGCGCCCGTCTTATCTACATTGACCTCCGTATCCGTCTACATCTTCGGATCTTGTCCATCAGGTATCGATTTCATTGGAGTTTTTCCGGGTTTTTGTGTTTAGTTTGGTGCATTAACTTGGACAGGTAACAAGCGCGAAATCCTTTATCTACAACAACTACCAAGCAATCTTCATCAACAAGGCACATATACGACTTGACATCAATGACATCACTTCAAAAATCTCCATCCATGACATCAATGACCACACCTTGACATCGATGACAATGTTTCAAAAAATATTCCCCCCTTAGTGTTTACATGGTAGAAAAACATTCACACTTATTTTTTGTAGCATTTTCGCCTCTTGCCACTCATGATCTTGGCACACAACTTGAACTAAAGGTCAAAAAGGAACACATCAACTTCTTATCAACCATACACTTTGGGTGTAGACACAAAATCATGCACTTGGCCCATACATTTCTAGGTCCTAATCACATACTACTATTCATATGATTCCTAAGTGAGAAAACTAGTAATTGATTGTTATCCTTGGCCTCTTTTCTATCTTTTTTTATTTCTCTTTGGTATTTTGCACCTGGGTACTTGTTTATCTTTTATGACTTTGGACACCAGCGCCCAGCTAGGACGCTAGCACCCAGGTGCCCTTGACCCTCTTCTATCTTACTCGCTTCTTTTGGGTCTCTTTATCTTTTGGGCATCTTATTTTCTAATGGGTCAGCCTTCCAGTTGTCAATTACAAATATTTCAACCAAGGGAATCATATAAATAAAAAGCTATGTGGCCATAATAAAGGACCAAGCTCTAAGCATCTATTATCATCACCTAAGATTACATTCAAAGGCATCTAAAAGCATCAAAGGCATTCATCCAGCACTCATACAAGGGATAAGGGACTGCATTTTCTACATACACGCATACGAGGGGAAGTTCATTTTTTCATCCACACATCTCTTTACATTGGTGCATCTAACTACTTGTCCGCTATCACGTGCACTTGCACAAGGGATTCGTATGGCACAATTCTATCACACATGCACAAAAACTGCATGGAGTCTGAGATGTAATCTAGTGCTCGGTTGTAAGTTCACTCTGTCGGGTGACTGTCGAGGTCAGTCTGACTCCCCATTTTGCATCTTTTCTTTTTGGGATTTGATATAGTTTGAGGATTTTATAGGTCATCTTCTCTTTGCAGTTTATAGGGAAAATCGGCCATCATCCAGCGACATACAAGTGAGCAAAAGCGAAGTTTAGAGACTCTTATGCAACACAACAAGAATCATTTTCTAATCTCCTGTGCATTCACATGCACCTAGCAGAGGTCCCTATTGCCTAGGCTCCTCAATCCTATTCCAGACACCTTAGTCCTTCCTCATCCGGCACTTCCAGGATTTTCCACATTCGATTGCAACAATTTGATCATCCTATTCATCAATTTTCTAGTCCATAATATTTTGAGATCAAGTGTGAAATTAGCTAAGTTTTCTCACCTCTCTCTTACACGTAAGGTATCATTTTCCATCTAGCTTATTAATTGTGTCAGATTTGTACTTTAGACTTTATTTATCATACATGACTCTGCAATTAGGATTTCACAAATTACATATTTGCTAAATCACTAGGAACACATTTTCCCGAATTAGTGTGGGAACACGTACGGGAACCATCTCCTTATCAACCAATCACTATAGGGAACAAATATGACCTACTCAATGTGGGAACCCAAGCAGGAACCATCTCCATAACCTTCAATGGTTTTACAAAAGTTTACCACAAACCTAGGTATGAACAACACATTTGATTGTTTAACCTCTTTAACAATCACAATGTTGCTTTTGACTATGATTTTATATTTCCACTAAAGGAATAACCACATATACTAGTGAACAAGAATGAACCTTTGTTTGTTTTTTGCACACCATACTGACAAGATGAAAAGTTGAAATCCACACCACACAACTGAAAATACAAGTTTCCATACTAGAAGTGCAGCCCCATCATTGTCGACTAACGAGAGGTCATTGATTGACCTCCAACCTCATGTGCCTCCATCCTCCAGTTGACGTGTTGCTTACTCAGCAAATATGGCGATGAAGCTCAAATATTTCCACATTTTTTATGTACTCTTCCCCCCTTGATGTGAAATTTTTATTGGACGTTGGGTAACACCGAAAAAACGATCAAAACTCCATGAGGAAAAAACTTTATTTTATGGACTTTTTAATATTTTGACAACACGACTTCACAATAACAATACTTGACTTCTATGATACATAACTTCGACAATAACAACAAGTTTTGACCTAATAACTTTTAGGGAATGACATGACATACTCTGAAAAATAAACATACTTTGTAAATATGAGACCAAATATTTGAAATAGCACAATTTTGACTAAAATTGACCCACTATAAATAATAACAAAAAAGGTAAGTGGACTTTATAAGATAATATTATGAGACAACACAAGTTGATAACAAAGACACACTAATAATTATTTTTGACTCAAACCAACTCAATATTATATTTAAACAATAGACTATGCTATGTATTTTGACTCTATAAATTTGACTTTTAATATCATTGAAAAACTACCTACTAATCCATTATGACCAATGCATCTAAGGTCTAACTTATAACTAGATATAAAGACTTATAAAACCTAGAGTACTCAAACCTCTATAAAGATGATATCTGACTAAACTTTAAAAAAAATATAACCAGTATTTGTTTTGAGCTTGATCTGTGGACGAGCTGATAGGACACCTGAGTCAAGTGCATTGCATGGACTGCGGTGTGAAGAATTTTTTATTTAAAACCATGGATAACCAACCTTTTGATCTCTTTGTTTATATGTTGTGGATCGAGTGGTCTTCAAAGACTATACGCTGCATGAAGATTGCAGAGGAAGATGACACGATCTCACAATGATGGAGGATATCTGACTGCTTCGCTCAACTAACCGCACATCGAAGTGGATAACACATCGTCGATCTACTATTTTAGATTCGCTGGATGTATGATTTTCCTTGTTTAGACAGTGTGTATGAATATTCAACGTAGAAAACTGATGTATAGAGTCGTATTTGATCGTTGAGAACATATAATCACACATGTGGCTTAATAGATGACAAAGGTACATGGGTGCATGCAAGTAGATCTGAATTTGTCTGGACAGTGCACAAAGGTGTCTAAGGAGCACAAATCCAATAGTAATTTGATGAATTCCTTCGTCCCATACACAAGATTGATTTGTGATCCCGAATTTCAACTCAACAGACTCGGAGAATACGTTAAAATCTTGTATGCAATAGTCCACCAGGACACGATGCGGATGTAAAATTTATCACCACGTGATTTTTCTCCACGATGCTTAATAGATAAATGAGGGATACTAAAACAGTCCTCAACAAATTTTATATATATATATATATATATATATATATAGAAACAAAACAATATTTTCTTCAATGAACTTCCATTTTCAAGGGTGAGGAAAAGTATAACAGCCCCTCACAAAACTATTATGCATTCTTCGTGGAAAGGATATGGCACCTCTCGACACTAAATGATAGGGTAAGAACAGGTTTACGCAGTTGAAAGCAATACTCTGATCATATATGTTGTTTACACCAAATATACAATTATATAGGAGATGGTATTCTTATAATATAGGAATATAGTTTGAGCCACTAATAATAATATAGCTCAAATATAAATATAAGTTGTTGATAACAACTTATACACCCATAAAATATATACGTAATCTGTTACTACAAATCACTCACTAACTATTCAATAACTATTTACCATGAATAAGTACCATAGTAAATACTAAATCCTAACAAATCCTTTCTCTCATGCATGTTGTACGTGACTTAAAAAATGAGGTTCACAAGCTTACTCTTGAAAGTATGGCTTATTATGCTAGTCTCGATAAAAATTTACTTTATGGAAATCTCATTCTTAAGAATATATACAATTCCCCTTTCCTAAAGGTTTTATCATGCCTAATTCTACAATATTTTATGGAACGGGTAACCCTTACATGCATCTTAAGGCTTATCAGGAAGCCATGGCTTCACATCCAAATTATAGGTCGCTCCTTAAAAGCATTTCCTAGTAGTCTCATGGATATTGCATTATATTTTTCACATCATTTGCCTTGTGGATCTCTGCATACTTTTCTTGACATGGAATAAGCATTTATTAGGCAGTTTATCTTTAATAATCGACCTAAGGTTACATGTGATTATTTTCCATCATTACATTAATGAAATAATATATATTTTAGTGACTATATTATGTTTCAAATCTTGCATGTGTCATTTACTATATCATCCTATTGATTTAGAAATGCAATATATCTTTTGTCGCATCTTGATTTTTCCTCTTACGCAAAAGTTATTGTATGAAATATGTGAATATTTTACAACACTTTGTCTTTGAGTTATTGACTTAGAAAAGGAGGTACTTAATCCACAATTTGTTACACCCCCACATGATACTTATACCACCTGTTCGCTCACTTTTCAAAATCAAGTTCCATCTACTGATATTTTTGCAGTAGCTTCACATTCTTCGTCCCCCCATACACATAGGTCAAGTTCCTTCATCATGGTGATGCATCTACCCTAAATCCACTTCCACATAAACATCCACCATGGTTTACTCCCCATCCTACAAGGGATCCCTTATACTTTTCTCATTCTGATATACCACATGATATCTTACACACACTAATTAATCAGCACTTGATTTACTTGCCCTCTAATGAGCACCACCTTCCTCGTCAATTGCAACATAATTGTACTCAACCTTTCTAAAAATTCCATAGGATTAATGGGCATCAGGACAACGGTTATCATGCACTTCATGATGAGATCAAGTACTTGAAGACAAGGGTATCATCACCTTTCGTGCATGACATCCTGGTCGATCACATTCTTCAGTGTCGTGACGTCACTCACTAGAATATGTAACCTTTCATAATCATATTCCTACTACTAAGTTAGTTCTATAGATTCCTTCACTAGATTTGAACCCACAACAAGATCCAGATGCATAACCTATTACTAAGGATAAGTGCAAATGGATCACAAAAGAACAACACTTTATATTACAAGATTCCCAATATTAACACTTTTTTTATAGTTGTTATTCCACCATCATTAGGCATTTCTTCTTCATATCCATCTTCTTTAGCACCACTCGAGCCACACATAATCAGCCGCCTCATTTCCTCTGGGTAGGTTTTACATTGAATCTTAGGCCTTGACCCTCTATGTGTTGGTTAATTTTCACGATTCATTATTCGCGATGAGCATTATCACCCTCCCTTCATTCTCCACATTAGGTGTCTAGACACTCTATCTCACCGCTTACTCATAGATTTTGCCTCATATAGATGATTACAAATAATCAATTTCTCTATTATAGGATCAAAAATTTGATCATCTCATAAGAATTCACATTTCTTAGCCACAAATCAAATAATATAAATTCATCAAACATCCCATGATATTCATTCAACATTTATTCTAGCATCAAAACATATAATTCACAACATCATCATCATCATCATCAATCATCGTCGTCATTATAATTCAATACTACTGAGTAACAAACCATCATCGTATACATCAAAAAATCATCAAGAATCAATAACATAAGTTATCTATATACATAATAAAAAATATGAATCCAAATGATCCTATATATACAACAAAATGTTTTAATACAATACAGGCCAAAGCCCTCAATCCTCCTCATTACCCGCTCGTACGTATAATGATGGGATCTCTCAAACTTGATAATTCACCACTAGATCTTTTTCTTCGTGCCCTAGCTTGATAATCTTGTACCTCCGACTGTAACACTACTGCCTCATTCGTAAGTATGGTGTGTTGAGTCTGTAACTCCACATACCATATAAAGATATCCTAGGCTAGGTCAATGTACACTGGGAAAATGATACATTATTCCAGGTGCACTCGACTTCCTGAGGTTGTGCTGAAATAGCCTAAATATGAGATGTGAAGTGGGAATGAGATGGGTATATATGATATAGATGAGATAGGTGGAGATGGAGATGGTTCGAGGGTCTAGGATCAAGAAAAATGTAAACAATCAACTTGCAAGTTATTAACATGCTCGTCAAGGGAAATGGCTCCTTATTTAACCTCTATGGGGTGATATTACGGTTCAAGATGATAGTTATCTACAGTTCTTGGTTGATTTCAGTGAAACCAAGGAATCCTTAACCCAGATGTCGAACTCGAGGGAATTTCATGTTCACCTCTAAATATTCCTCTCTAGAGAGGGTCATGCAAGAGTGAGGACGGTTGTTTTAAAGGCAAACTAAGGATTTTGTCGTCTGACCTAATTTGATTTATCGGCCCAATTTTTTCAGCTATATTCAATTGCTCGTTGAGAATGTAAAGTTATTTGATGATATTGGGTGGCAAAGGGGTTGACCTAAAGACTAATGCCCACAAACCCAAGTATATGTCCCCTTGGTATTGGTCAATTCCTTGTGGGTTAGTAATTAGTTCAAATATCCTTCTATGAGGTTTAGGTGGGCTCCAAATGGTCATATGGGACACCAACACATGAGCAAGGTGAATGAATTCAAACAATTGGTCGAAAATTTGGGCTCACGACTAAGGACAGGTGGTCTAAGCTGCTAACGAATGACATGTGTTCTTTTAAACATCTACACTATTTTAAATTCCTAACTTCAAATAAGCAACATAAATGAGCTTGAATTAAATAAAATATAACTGAATTACCTTTGTAATTAATTAAACTATGTTCAATAATACTTAAATAAGCAAATGCATCAATTACATTAATTCTTTCCTTTTGTTATTTTTAATGAAGCTTTTCAAACAAAATAAAATGATTACAACAATTTAAATTCATAATGTATTTTTATATTTTCCAATATTAAATAAAATAAATAAATAAATGATCATACAAACACACACACAGGGAATTTTATTAAAATTAAAACAATTATTTCTAATGAAATAAACTAAAATATGGAATAGTCGGATGTAGCTATTCTTCTGTTGCAGGGTTTGTATAACAAAACTATTCTAACATAATGTATTTAAAAGTTATTAATCAAGGAAAAATGAACTTCTTATGAAAAGGCTTATTCCTCAGGTTCTTCAGAAAGGGAAAAATATTCTCAATATAAACTTCTTTTTTACCATTAAAAACTTTCCCCGGTAGAGAAAACTTAAATCGCACTAAAGAATAAAAATAAAGAAATAAAATATTATTAGCACTATTTATTCCTCCAACCCTTTTTTCATACAAATCTATGGGGATAATCAGGGAAGAGGATATCATTAGAATATTTATGCAATAAATGTTTTAACAACAATACAAAATAAAGAGTAAATCTGGGAAGTGATGAAATCTCCCACTTCTATTAATCTAAAAAAACTTCTAATTAAAGTAAATAGAATTGTGCAAAGCTTTCAAAGAATTTAGGTACAACCCCAACCTGGTTACTCCTATTCTATGGTAGCTTCCTAGAAGTAAGATGCATTATTTGTCTCCTTGGCTTCATATCCTTTTTCATAGATGAATTCTAATTGATCCTGGGATATGAAGCTGATGACTAGTAACTAAGAAATCAAGAACCTTGGCTATAGTTGGCTTGGTGCAATGAAACAACTGAGTGTGGAAAGAAGGTAAAAATAGATTAAAAGCAATGTTTTATCTCTGTAGTCCCTCTCCATATTTCAACAGCATAAGTTCACTTCACCAAAAATGTAAAATATACAACCCATCATATGGGTAAAAATTTGGTTTTTTATAAAATGTTGGGAAAGAATAAGTCAATCTACAAGTTTCAATCAATAAGTGACAAATCATCCAAATAAGAAGCATTTAACCTTATAATTTTAGTAAATGAAGAAGAGGAATTTAATACGAATCTACCAAGCCAAAAAATAAACAATTTGGTTAAGAAACAAGTGAGAAAATCACACCTAAAATCAAAACACACTTTGAAAAATGTGTGTTTTAACTTTCGGTTGGAAGGTGATAGGACTACCCCTGTTGATATAGGGGCAGTTATGTAATTATCTCTATTTAAACAATGGCAGTTACATAACCATCATGGTGGTTATGTAGTCATCATAAACAAAGAAGCTCAAAAGGGATTGAAAAGTGGTATGCGGACAAGAATGAACTTCTTAACTTGAAAAAGAGGACAAAATGAGTCATAAAAAATAGAAAGGAGAGGGAGAAGGATTTGTACTTCAATATTTCTCTAGAAAGGTTTTCCTCATCATTGGAGAAATGTCGCATTCTTCCATTTTGCACAATGTATTTTTAAGTGCATATATATTATCCCCTTATAAGAGCATTTTAGTCATAAATGGGATAAAACTTGATATCCAATAATGGCACTCCCAAATGGGATGGTTATAATTTTACCTTATCCATTCATGTGTTGAAATGATGTCAACCAAGCCTCCCCATTGCCTATAAAATAAGAGCAGGAATCAAGTACAATAATAAAATAATTTTAACAAAAGTTTCATAATGAAAAAATAAAATTACTTACCATTAATGTGTGGGTGAGAAATCTAGTTGTCCCATGTGTTCCAACTTTGCATACACTCACTCAAAATAGCATTAGAAAACCAAAATATTTGTTTTGTGTGTGTGTGTGTGTGTGTGTGTGTGTGTGTGTGTGTGTGTGTGTGTGTGTGTGTGTGTGTGTGTGTGTGTGTGTGTGTGTGTGTGTGTGTGTGTGTGTGTGTGTGTGTGTGTGTGTGTGTGTGTGTGATCTCACTATTTTTTAACAAATCATTTGTGATTTATAACTTTGCTAAATTTAGAGCTATGGATTTCCAATTACCGTTTCACTCACAAGTACAGTCAAAAAATGGGGATTCAAACACGATGGCAGAAATCCCAGTGGCAGCGTTAGAGGAACAAGAATAGGTGATTTATAATCATTTCTTTGTTTTTTCTCTAAACTTCTACTTTTGTTTGAAATTATCTCTAGGGGATATGTTGGCCATTATGTCTTGGTGTTATCATTGATGTCAAATCCATTGATGGAAAAGAATTTCATGGTGTCATAAGTATCTCCATAAAGTGTATTTCAATGTCTAGCATGAAGTGTTGAGTTTTTTTGAGAATTGTTTGGTCCTGGTCATGGTTCATGGTATCTTGAGTCAGTATTAGAGCTTAAAGAGGTAATTTAAGGCATGGATGATCTTGGTATGAGGTAATAGAATGTGATGAAGCTCAGTATAGGTGTTCAAGGTTGGCCAAGTAATGTTGATGTTATTTTTAGTGAAACAAGCTTGTTTCAAGTGTTTTTTTGTGAGGCCTAGTGAGTAGAATGGGGAATAGAATGATGAAGTGAAGTTTGTAACAGCTGGTAAATCATGGTACCTTTTGTCACTTTGAAATGTACCCTTTGGAGAATGGTTTGATAAATCTCCTTTTAATTGAAAAAATGGAAACACTCCTAGGCTATGGGTGACCTATATGTTGGAGTTAATCTCCAGAGAGGGTTGGTTCCCCTAGTGCAATACCTAAACTAGTTCTATCTCCTAAGGCTAACTCTATTCTACCAACTGGGAAAAGGGAGAATGAAATAAAAGATAAAAACTAACAAAATGGGGGATGATACAACAAAACAAATTAAGAACTTCATACTTATTTAGATCACACAGATGAGGCAAGGAAGCCATACACGCCATACACTAACACAATAGATTGTATCAAAAGAAAAATTGATTCATAGAAGGGTTTGGAATGAACTGTTACAAACCAAGAAGGGGAAATAGATGGCTCCACACAAAAAAATCTTGTAAACAACCTGTCAAACACAATTTATGACCTGAAAAATTGACACAAGACTACACAAGGCATGAAAGATTAAACTGATAAGACAAGGATAGACAAATATCACAAAATAAAATCAATTTAAAACATAGTATGCACAAAATACAGATTGCAGAAGGTAAAACATAGTTTCTTTATCGTTCCAAGAGGTGGAATAAGCACAGAAAGTCACTCATGACCCTTGATTTCTCACTCAGAAATACTAAATTGCTCCAAAAATATGAATGAATAAGCAGAGATGATTTTACAATGTTTTCTGTATAAACTAAGAGAGAAAAAGGATCATAAAAAGCCTAGACATGCAAGTATAACTTTAAAAATAGGATAAACGTAATGCAATTTGTTTTATTGCTTCGAAAAAACTCTTTTTGTGTGAAAGTGTGTGTTTATTTTAATGTTTTTATCAAAAATAAGTTCGTCATGGATCAAAATAGATTTTCCTTTTCTTTGCATGCTTTGTTCTATTTTTAATATTTTTTAGACCAAAAAACAAGCTTTACTGCATATTTTATCTATTTTTATCCTTCTAAATGGATTTTCCTATAAATTCTTTAATTCCTAAAATAAATGATACCAAATTGTATATCTTAGAGAGAGTTTTCCAATAAGACAAATTTTGCTAAATTTTGAGTTGTAGATCAAAAGTTATGGCCTCCCAAAGTTATTTCTATCGTAATGCATAGGAAAATGACACATTTCATATTTTAATTGGCTCAAGGACTAATTTTTCTCACATGTCCATGGTGTTGACCAGATACCAAGTGTCATTCTTCGATTTTCTCACAAAATCGAGCTCTTCTTCTCTTTAAAACGTGAGCCAATAAAAATACGCCACATATGCACAGTTTTGGGCTTATACAAGTTTTAACTGTGAAGTACGAACTAATCACATTCCTCAATGTACCTTGTTGATGTCAGTATTTTGACTGGTTTTGACCATGCTTTGTGAACTCAAACAAATAGGATACTAACATGTATCCTAGGGTGTCAATCTTACTATACCTTGTGAAAGTTGAGCCAATGAAATATCTCCACGAACTTTGGTGATAGACCAACTGACAATTGCAAAAGATTAACCAATAAAATATCACCACATATCCTTTTCCTTTTACGTAATTGGCCATTGCAAATTGTGAATGAATAAAAAATAAACACGCATGTGCTAATTTACTCAACTGAGTTCTGCGAAATGCGAACCACTAGGGAAATGCCACGCCTTTTACAAACTAGATCTTTGTAAACTGCGAATGAATAAGAACATCCCACGAAACATTAGGTGTCAGCCTTATTTAAAGGACCTTGTCAAACTGTGAAATATGATCTAATAGAAAAGCTACACGTTTCCTTTGGTTTTATATTTGTGAATGGGTTCTGTAAAACAGAAACCAATAGGAAGGTTCCACGTAGCCCTGCCTGAGTCGCTGATCTGCCGACACGTAACCGCTATCTTCTGGAGTAAAACTTGACATCCAAATGAACATCACATGGCTTTTATAAAATCTCCAAATGATTTAAACTTGCTCCACATGGATTTTTTAATGCGAACATCTGATGCTTTTAAGACATGGAAATTGATAGCCATTTGGATGTATTTTGCTATTAAAATGGTTAAGTCCATTTTTAAAGAATGATCTGTACTCTATCATTCTGATGCTTCTACCCTCGATTTTTTCAATTGGAACTTAGAAATTATAGTCCTCATCTTTTGCAAAACATTCATAAGTCATTCCCAAGAACTTTTCCTGCTCAAATGGTTGAGTGTAAGTTATCTAAATTTAACCCAAGGGAAAATTTGGGATAACAGTTGGCGACCTCCAGGGGAATTCACCTGCTAAATTAAATGATCAATAGCCTTTTGTATAGCATCCATTGGGCATGAATTCATGTACTAAAAGCTCCAACCTTCTTGGAATTGTAAGAAAACTAGAAATACCGTCCCAACAAAGGAAAACATGTGCATACAAGCACTTATTTAAAAAAATAACTAATCTAAGAAAACTAGAAATGCAATGTGCGTGCAAGCACTTATTGAATTGAAAATATATACTACCCTAAACTAAATAGGCAAAAAAGGAAATTTAAACAAAACCACAAATTGGTTGTGAGAAATAACTTCCTTTCCTTAGAAAGTGTGGCCATGAGATCAATTTGGCAACTATCATCACATGGTATAATTGCAGATATGGCTTCTACCATTGATTTTCTCAAAATATCAGCCCATAGAAGAATGAATACCTTTTTAGGATATGTATTATGGATTTGTAGATCTTGAGGATGATTCTTGACAATTTGAAGTTCTTTGTTATTGTCTAAATTGACCACAATTGATGACAACTCCTTTTGTGGCTCTAAACTAACCAAATACCTGATTGGACATGGTTTTCTCATAAATGGTAAACTTATTTTCTTGATTTTCCCTTCTTATTTTTATGCAACTTCATCATTTGGCTCTTTCTCAAGTTCAAAGGAAGATTTAATAACAAGAGATTCTTTATTGAAGAAGATAGATGATGAATATGGAATACTTATAATTTTGATTGACTCTCCTTTATCTTCTTTATTTTCCCTTTTTGATGAGAACTCCTTTTGAATTTGAAAATTTATGTTGATTTCCTCCTCTACTTGATTGTTTGCAAGATTATTTGGAATTGATATTGATTCTTCTGCAAACAATTTTTTTGACACCCTTGAGTTCTCATGTTTTTCTTCTTCAAACAAGAAGCTAGAGAGATCAAACTCATCTTCTTTGAAAACTTGAAACCCTTCTTGGCTCATTGTAGATAGTAATGATGTTCTTGGTATATCATGGAAACCTTCTAAAAGTATAGCAAATTATAAACATGCATAGAAATGAGGATCATTGCATTCCTTTAAAAAATCTTGTTCACTTTGTAGACATGTTTCCTCAAGGCCTTGGATGCCAATAGTGTTCATAAACACGTCATATTCCTTTCCAATACTAACCTGAATTTAATTCACATCTGTTTGATTTTATTTGCAATTTAGCTCCTTTATTTGCATTTTTTTTACATTCTCATCCTTCCAATCTGAATCAAACCAATCTTAAATAGATATGGAATTGTCTTATTTGGTATAATTGGTTAGAGAAGAGGAATAGACAAGGGGATGTTGATTTTTTTCATGATTGGGTTAAGATGTTTGATACTTAAGAGACCTGATTTGACCAATTGGAGAAGCCAAATGATCCTCCAAGACACATTCCCTACTCTTCTTGATTGTTTTCTCCAAAACAAATGCATGGTTTTACATAAGTACTTGTTTTTTGGAGTTTTTTTTGTGCTGATATTTTTCTCCAAGAGCATAGAAAACCTCTTGTTATACCAACCTTATAGGATAACTTGGTCTAGTAATGGTTGGGTAGAAACTAGAGACACCACAGCTTCTAGAAACATGAGTGAAATTGGGTAATACTCTTGGTGGAGATGGGAGGGAATTTTGCAAAGCATGGGAAGTGATTTGAGCATGATAAACTTGTGGGGCCTCAATCGAAGGACAAGGAAGAAAAATATCTTCCTACTTTTGAAAGGAAATAATTCATTTTTCATTATTTACACAAGGGGAGGGAAGAATTTCAGCAACAAAGATGGGTTTTCTTTTTCCATCCTGAATTAACAAATCTAAATCAGCAGCAAAGGATCTCAAAAAGTACAAGAATTCCATACCATATGGGGGTCTATATTCTTGAAGAATTCTATGTCAAGTTCTTGTAAATCTGATATTGAAATCAGATATAAACTCCATTGGAGCTCATTGCATTTTGCTAAGATGTTCCAAGAGGAAAATGAAATATGTATTATCCTTGAACTGGTTGTGTAGTTGTTCTCCCATCTGGTCCCATGTGGAAATGGATTGTGAATCCAACCTACTAAACCAATCTCTTTCTTTACCTCTGAATGATAAAACTAGAATTCTAAGGAAAATGTTCTCTTCTGTGATATTGTGGATGGCATGATGATTTTCTATATCTTGAATGTGATCAATAGGAGGTTGATCTACATTCCCATGGAAAAGAGGAAGGATTTTTAGCGCTGATTTGGGAATATCATCCCACTGCTGCAAATGGAGGGGGGTAAAACTCTAATGTGAGAATGGAAAAGCTCTTTAGAGATCCATGGGAAAATGGTGGTATGGAATTGGATTTTTTGGAGTGGGAGTAGCTTTAAGATATGGTTTAGAACTTAAAAATCTAATCCTTTTAGCTTAATTCAAAGGTAATTCAAGGAAATCAAATGGAATACCTTTTATAGATGATCTGGTTGTAACCTTTGGTATGAAATATGTGTTGATCTTCTATCATGATGTTCTTTAACTAGTAGAGTCACCGGATGCTGGATGAAAATGTCTGAAACACTGATGTTTGTCAAAAATAGCATCAAATTATTGACAGTCTTTGTACTTGTCCCACCGGGAATACCAAAAATTATTATCTATTTGAAATGCACCCTTTGGAGAATAGTGTGATAACTCTTCTTTTAATTGAAAAATGGAAACACTCCTAGGTTTTGGGTGACCTGTATGTTAGATTGAATATCTAGAGAGGGTTGGTTCCCCTAGTGCAACACCTAAACTAGTTCTATCTCCTAAGGCTAACTCTATTCTACCAACTAACTAGGAAAAGGGATAATGAAATAAAAGAGAAAAACTAACAAAAAGGGGGGTGATACAATAGAAATTTTGTAGAACTTCAAACTTATTTGCATCACACATATGAAGCAAGGAATCCACACACACCATACACTAACATAATTGATTTTATCAAAAGAAAAAGTGATTCATAGAAAGGTTTGGAATGAATTGTTACAAGACAAGAAGGGGCAACATATGGTTCCACAAAAAAATATTGCAAACAACCTGTCAAACACAATTTATGACCTACAAAATTGACACAAGACTGCACAAGGCATGAAAGATTAAACGGATAAGACAAGGATAGAAAAATATCACAAAATAAAATTAGTTTAAAACATAGTATGCACAAAATATAGATTGTAGAAGGTTAAAAATAGCTCCTTTATTTCTCTAAGAGGTGGAATAAGTATATAAAGTCACTCATGACCCTTGCTTTCTCACTCAGAAAGACTGAATTACTCTAGAAATATGAATGAATAAGCAGATATGATTTTACAATGTTTTCTTAAAGTGTTTTATATAAACTGGGAGAAAGGATCAGAAAAATCCTAGACATGCAAGTCTGACTTTAAAAATAGGATAAAAACAATGAAATGTGTTTTCTTGCTTCGAAAGTAACTTGTTCTATGTGAAAACATGTGTTTATTTTAATCTTTTTCTCAAAAACAAGTTCAGCATGGCTCAAAATAGATTTTCCTTTACTTTGCATGATTTATTCTGTTTTTAATATTTTCTAAATGAAAAAACGAGCTTTACTACATGTTTTTATCTATTTTTATCCTTCTGAATGAATTTTCCTTTTTTGTTACATGGATTTTCCTCTAAATTCTTAAATTAATGAAATAAATGATACCAAATTGTAAATATTGGTGAGAGCTTTCCAACGAGACCAAATTTGCTAAATTTGGAGGTGAGATCAAAAGTCATGGCCTCCCAAAGTTTTATTTGTTATAATGCACAAGAAAACGACATGTTTCATCTTTTAATTGGCTCGGGGACTGATTTTTTTCACATGTCTATGGACCTGACCATATGCCAATTTTCCTTCTTTTATTTACTCACAAAATCAGTCTTTTTTTCTCATTAAAACATGAGCCAATAAAAGTACACCACACATATGCAGTTTCGAGCTTATAAAAGATTTAACTGTAAAGTACGAACCAATCATAGTCCTTCATGTACTTCAATGATTTCATTCTTTTGATTAGTTTTGACTATGCTCTGTGAAACTCAAACCAATAGGATAATAACACATACCTCAAGGTGTCGGCCTGAATGTACCTTGCAAAATTCAAGCCAATCAAATAGCTCCATGGACTTTGGTGACAAACCAACTGAGAATAGTGAAAGCTTAACCAATAAAATATCACCATGTATCCTTCACCTTTCACTTAAATGACCATCACAAACTGCAAATGAATAAAAAAGCAACACCCATTCACTAATTTTCTCGAATGAGTTCTGTGAAATGTGAACCAATAGGAAAATGCCACGCCTTTCACAAACTAGATTTTTACAAAATATGAACGAATAAGAACGTGTCATGAAACATTAGGTGTCATCCTTATTTAAAGGACCATGTCAGACTGTGAAACTTGAACTAATGGAAAAGCTTCACGTTTCCTTTGGATTTTAGATATATGACTGGGTTCTATGAAGTGCGAACCAATAGGAAGGTTCCACATAGCCCTTCCTAAGTCGTTGATCTACTGACATGTAGACATGATGCCCAAATGAATTTCACACCACTTTTATAAAATCTTCCAGTGATTTAAACTTGCTCCACACGGATTTTTGAATGCTAACATCTGATGCTTTTAAGACATGGAAATTGACAGCCATTTAGACATATTTTTCTCTTCAAAAATGGTTAAGTCCATTTTTAAAGACTCATATGTACTCTGTCATTTTGATTTTCTTCCCTCTACTTTTTCAACTAAACCTTAGAAATTATAGTCCTCATCTCGTGTAAAGCTTTCATAATTCGTTCCTAGGAACTTGTCTTACTCAAATGACTGAGTGTAAGTTATATGAATTTACTCCAAGGGTAAATTTGGGATAACATTCTTAGCATTGGGAGTATGTATATGATGTGTTAGGACACTCACAAGTTTCTTAGAGAACTGTTATAGGTATTTGACATGGTTTCTAAGTCATTCTAGGCCTATTTCTAGACCTAGTGCATGATGTTTTGCATGGTAGCATGAAGAATGGAATAGTGAAGTATTTTAAAATCATGGTTGGAGCATGGTGAAATTTCATATGAGGTGATGAGGAGGTTTAGTTCAGTTCTCATAGGTATGATGAGGTCTTGTGGTCTTTTGAAGCAATAACAGTGAGAACAAGACAGGATAGCATGGGTAAGTTGTTGTTGATAAAGAGATTCAGAAGTATTTAGGAAAATAAGTGAGTTTTGTCAATTAGAGGATGTTTTCATGATGCTTCATGAAATGTTTCAAGTCCAGGTGATGATTAGTTTTGAAAATATTGCATTTTTACCAAAATTGGCTTTGCACGAGTGAAGATTTCAAGCAAAAGTTGAATTTTAGATGCTCTTTGTGGATTGTGTGCTTTGAATGGGGACCTGAGATCTTTGGCATATATTTTTAGGTTAGATATGAAAATTTTCCAAAAATAATGAGGTGATTTGATAGTCATTTTTTTATGAATGATTATTAAGAAGGTAAATAGGTTTAAAACCCTCCCAAAACCCTAGATTGAAAGTGACTTGCAAGAAAATGGTTGTATATGTCTAGTTTTGATTTATTTTTTAGTATTATGATTTTATGATGAAGAGGACTCCTTCATATTTCTAATGATGTATTTTATAGGTTCTAGTTGTTTGTGGGCCCCACATAAAAAGGAAATTTTCTAAAAAAAATTAGTTTGTGAAAATGTTTCCCATTGGAAATATTTACTAATTTATCATTTATTGAATCTAGGAAGTTGTAATAAATTTTCATGATGATTTCAAATCATGGTGATGCCTCTAAAGTGTAAAGTGTGCCCTATTTATGATGACTGGTTTTTAACTAGTTTTGGGGCAATTTTGAGCAGTCTGTGGTCAAAGAGGTTTTGGAGGAGCTATAGGCGGAGTTAAAACTCAATTTTAAAAAAATCATGATCCTGGTTCCAAGATATTTCCAATGATATATCACACTTAAGTTTTTTCTGAGTTATGAGGAAGTAATGACCTATTCTTTAAAGGTCAATTTTTTAGGATGCTTGGTTAAGCATGGTCTCAAAAGGCTTCATGAAGTTTATTGATTTTTCTGATTTGTTTCATTTACACTATTAATTCTAACCCATGTGATTTGGTGAAAATAAATGGGTATAAAAGTAAATTAGAAAGCTAATTTTCACTAGTTGGTTGTATGGTGAAAAGTGTGACCCAAGGGGTATTTTTTAGAGCTTCAAAGAGGTCTGAATGACCATCGTGAGAGGGAAATGAGTATTTAATTTTGTTCTAAAGAAGATAAAATAATGGTGAACTATGGAAAACAATAAATCATCTTGAGGAGAGATAGATTTGAGCAAGGAAGGTGTGTTTGAAAAGGGTTTTGAGAGAGAGGAGCTAAATTTTTTATCACCATCAGTTGTTGCAGAAACATATCTTCAGTGATCAACCATTTTTAGGTAACTTATTTGGTGTTTGGTTATCTTAGGGTTTTTTAACCTCCTTATGGGGTTGATTCCTTACTAAACTATGGTGTGGTGCTCTTTGTAAGGTTGGTGCTCTACTAAACGAGGGGTTGGTGTTCCTTGTGAAGTTGGTGCTCCACTAAATTTCTTTTCTTTGAGTAATACAAGTAGAATTTTAATGTTTTTTCTTCCCCTTGATGGTTTCCCACTTACATATGGTTTTCATGTGTCTTCTTATTTGTTTCATGTACTTTTGAATGCTTAATACAAACTTAATGTTCTCATATGGTTATAGATTTTAAATGGTTGAATGAAATGATGAATTAAATAATGGAAAATGAAATTAAATTTTTATAGGAATGAATCACCCCTCATTACATTGTGCTTCCAATAGGATATTTTGAACAAACTTATAGTGAAAATGTTTGTTATGGGGGCACTTTTTCAATTTTGTAATTTATTTGAAGTAATTTTGGCATTTTATAAAAAAAAATATGTTTTTGATTTGAAGGGCACGACCCTGTTTTGGATAAACAACCATTGTGGAAGTTATGGAGTGTCCACTCTACATAGAGTTAAGATTACATAATCTCTATCACAGTTATGCAACTATCATGATGGTTATGTAACTACCACTCTATGTAAAAAGGTAGTTGTGTAACCGCCACTATGCTAAGAGGGTTGGTTGTGTAATTGTCACATATTTTTCCAATGTTAAGGTAAAAATGAATGTTTTAGTGGTTTTTTAGTGTTTATTATATGTGTGAGCTTATTATATGTTAATTAGAATCTGACATGCTCCCTTTTTCTATTTTTATGGATGTAGGGAGCCTATGTGAGATGGATCAAGGCTAGAGAGTAAGAGTGGCTTGTCATGGTGCTTCTCTTATTAACACCAGCTGAGATAGGCCTACTAGAGTGGGCTGGGAGATGGAAGTTATCTCAAACTAAAACCACTTGCCCCAGTGATTTAGATTCTTTGTGACTTTCTGACATATTGGAACGTGAATTGGAACACTTTCTTATTCCTTGGGGTCCATGGAGAGTGGACTATCACATTAGAGGATGTCTACTAGATTTTGGGTGTTCCTATTATGGGAAGGAAGTTAGAGCTAAAAATTACTAGCTCATTGGATGAGGCTTGCAGATTTTCCACTTACCTAGGAGATACATATGCACTCGACACAAGTTCTAATCATGGGGTCATACTAGTTATAGTGGAGGGTTCCCCTATTATTACTCTGTGTAAGGCCATTATCGGTATCTTGGCCTCAATTTTGATTAAGGATAAGGGGGGAGATAGATTTTTGTTCTATTAGGAGCCCGTTGTGGGGAGAATTGAGCAGCATGTTAGGAGGTTCACTTAGGGAGTGGATATGTTGAGGACTACCTATCATGATTTATATCATATTGTTAGATGCAAATCTACTTCACTCGATCACTTGATATTGGTCATGTCCTGGATATATGAGATAATAGTCCCCTACTAAAGGGGAATTTGGATAGTAGACCTTACAAAAATCATAGCACGTAGATGGGTTGATATGAATCCTCTTAGGGACACATCATAGACATAAGGTACATTGACCACTACAGACATGGTGGGTCATCCATAGCAATGGATGTAACGAAAGTGGGGAGAGGAGGTAGTCTCACTCACTTCTTGCACATCTATTACATAGTTATTTGACTGTGGAGGCTGAGTAGAGACTCATCTAGTGATATGGGTACCCCAATAGTTTGGGTTACCCTTTATTGATGCACTTCTTATAGTTGGCATTGTGTTTAGAGGTATCGGGGATACATGAGTCAATCATATGCACCTACTGAAATGGGCATTGATAGTGTCAAGCATTTTTATTGAGACACCTAGAGTCACACCTGAGCTAGCTACTAGAGGCGAGGTCAGACAACCCCATGTTTTACAGATTGGAGAGGCTCTAGTTATCTTACTTTTGTCCTTCTTCTACTTCCTAGAATAGGGTTATTTACTTAGATGTTAATAATTTTCACTTGTTCTTTTCTTTTTTGTTTTTTTTTATTTTTGCTAGTTTGCTACTACAAACTTGCTTTTCGTAGCTACTATTGAGGGATGGCAAGATCTTATTAGGTAGACGAACTTGGATTTATTTTTCATCCTTGCTAGCCTATCCTGAGAGACTCTAATGAAAACCCTAGGACTCTTGGCACATGTTAGCTGCCACACCGATGTCATTACACAATCCTGGCATGTGGCAGGAGATCTTTCTTGGTTGAAGACCAAGAATGTAGTAATTACATAGCATGTGAAGGACTTCAAGGATAGGGAGAGAATGAAGCAATCCTCATGTACCAGGGCTACTAGAACTAGACACTCTCATTGACTCTCTCATGGGCATTCTCATCACTCCACATGTGGAGGCTCTCAAACCAGACCTAGCAGGCCTCACCATAGGATCCGCAGTAGGAGTCCTAGACCTGTCACTTTATAGGGATCTGGTAGAGAGGGATAAGTTGAGTGTCTTTATTACTTTATTCCCATTTTTTTGTATATACAATTTTTTTTGGATTTTTGGCTCATGATTGAGAATTTTGACCACACTTTCCCTTTTTTGTGATGAAATTATACTAAAAAATTGATAGATATATATATATATATATGTGTGTGTGTGTGTGTGTGTGTGTGTGTGTGTGTGTGTGTGTGTGAATTTTTTTTTGGCCCAACATTCTCTTACGTAATTTGTATCTATATGTTTTACTTCATTTGTGCATTGTTGTATGGTTAGTAATGTTTGATATTTTTGAATTTAATGAATAAATGCTATGAATGATGATGTAATATGATAAACAAAATGATTGTTGATTCTACACACATGATTCAAATCATATTTAGAACACTTTATTTCTCAGACAAATCTTAAACATTTCATTTCATTGGCAACATATATTATAGATGATATGATGATGAGATCTTCTTACTCCATTCATGACTCCACATAAATAGTAAGATGTGAGGGCTCATCACCAATATCCATGAAGGACATGATAAGTATAGGTGAATTATGTGTAGTATGATAATGAACAACAAGTGACGTAAGATTTAACTAGAAACTTCTGAGGAATTTACAGCCTGACCTCAATCACGATTAACTGACCAGATCCAAAATGATTTACACTTATGAACATGTACCAAAATTAGATCAAAGGATGGCCTACTGATTAGCACAATCTGGTTTGGGAATGATCATCTCTCCTTAAAATGAGCATCTAAATCATTTTCTTGGGAATTTCATACAATCAAAAAATTTCATTTTTTTCTTTCTTTTAAGGCCTTTTTGCTTTTTATATTTTTTTAATAAACCCCCTACACCTTGCCCCATACTACCAGTAGGAAGCATGAGCTCATCACCAAGGAAAATGAGTAAGGGAATTTTCCTCCTTTCCCAATCTCACGCTACTAGTAAGAAGCATAGGGTTACCACTAAATACTGGGAGGGATGGAACATGTGATTATTTGTGATAAGAATATTCATATGAGCTCTTTTTTATTTTAGCCTCATTCTCATATTGTGTTTTTTAGGAAGAAATGTTTGTTCCCCAATCTCAATCCCATGTAACTAGTAAGATACAAGGGCTCACCATTGAAGGATGAGATGAGCAAACATAGAACCCAGGTGAAATGATTAGAAGTTTCTTGTCATGGAGAAACCCTTTTAGAGAGGGATTTCATTATCAGGGAGCTTCTATAAAAGTTTACAAATGAAAACGTCTAAATTGGGAGAATTCATGAAAGGAGTAAATTATGTGATACTTTGTGGATTTAAAATTAAAACTTGTCTCATGTTTGATGATGATGATAATGACTAGATGATTAGAAAATATGGATAAGATATAGAAATGTATGATTGACATTTTTTCCAATATATGATAAGTTTAAAAATTGTCTAACAAACAAGCAAATTCAAAATATGATTTCAAACCAACTTATAATACAAACAACATACACAGTGGAAATGTAATGAGTATAGTTTGGATATGTAACATATATATGTAGAAACATGTAAGGTGGAGTGAGTTTACGGACTCACCAAAATCCTCACCCTCCAGAGTACATAAATGGTAAGCACCTTATTAAAATATTCAGTCACTTGATAGTGGCCTAATTGTTTTGGTCTAAAATTTCTACCTTCACCAACTTGTTTATCTATGTGATTGTCAAGCCTTATCACAAGGTCATCTACCTGAATTGAACACTCATAGACCTTCTTATTATATTGCCAAAATATTATGTCTGCATAAACTCGATGATGTTGTTCAAATCTAATCCTTTTCTCATCTAGGTTTTCTAAATCAGCTAAACACACATTTATGTATTCATCTTCATCTAAAATTCCTTGCAAAGACACACAAAGACTAGGTAGTTCTACCTCTAAGGTAAAAACTCCTTATGCACTAAAAACTAAGGAAAATGGGGTTACCTTTGTTGGTGTGCAGACCAAAGTCTTGTATACCCATAAGGCTGGAAATAACTTTGAGTGTCAATCTATTTTAATCTCATTTAATGTTTTAAGGAGAATGGAATTTAATGTCTTGTTTGTATCCTCAACCTGACCGTTGACCTGAGGGTAATATAAGGAAGTAGTGTGATGAGATATCTTAAACTTCGTGCACAATTCATGTACCTTGTCATTTTTAAAATGGGATCCATTAGCTGAGATAATGACTTGCGGAATGTCATATCTAAAAATTATTTGATTCAAAATGAACTTTTCTATGACTAAACCAGGGATTGTGGTTAGAGACATGGTCTTAACCCACTTTGTGAATTATTCAGTGGTCGTAATAATAAATGTATGGTCGGGGATAATTTTCCTATCAAATCTAGACCCCGCGTGGATAATGTCCAAGACGTGACTGTGGGTTACAGAGCTTGAACTGTAATATGTATGAAATGGCAAAATTATTGACATTTTTTGCATTTTCACACATATTCCATGGAATCGTGCTCTAGTGTGGGCCAAAATTAACCCATCTGATGAATCTTTCGGGAATTTGAAATCCTACCAATATTCCCACCACAAAAATATCCATTGCAAGCTTTGAAAATAATTATTATTGTTTCTTCCTCATCCACACATATAAGAAATAGGTCGTCAAAGTATTTTCGATAAAAAACTTCTTCTATGATCACATATTTGGAGGTTATAACATGAAGTCATCATCTTTGTTGGGAATTATCTCCTTCCAAGTATATCCAATCTATGATATGATTTTTTATATCTGAATACCATGGGCATGAAGAAATTATGGGTTTTTCAATATAGCTGATGTATTTATCATGGAATTCAAGATCAACCAGCTCACCTGAGTCCAATGGTTTTTTAGCTATCCATTCAATGATAATTTTTCCCTTAACCAACTTCTGGTTGACGTAGGTGAGCTCAAATGTATTCATCAATGTTATAAACCTTCTAGCCTTTTTAAACAAGGATGCTTGAGTTAGGAATGTCTGCAACTAGTCAAACTTGATAATAACCCTCATTTCTTGATTGATAATATAATGCCTCAACCATTTGGTTGTGAATAAAATGGCAAAGCATTCCTTTTCTTCCTGAGTGTAATGAGTTTCATAATATAGAAGTATGTGACTAATGAAATAAATGGCACGCTCATGACCATTATCATCTTCTTTTGATGGCATACATGTAATTGAAATGTTTGTAGCTCTAGAATATAGAATAAAAGGATGATCAGCCTTGGGTTATATAATCGTTGGCAGAGATAGAAGGAATCTATTGACTGATTCAAAGGCATTATAGAACTCATTTTTCCATGTTTTGTAACAGGTTTTCTTTAGTAGACTGTCGATAGGGTGTATAGCATATGTAATTTCAAGAACAAATCTTTAGATCACTCCAAGATTCCCTAGGAAGGATTTGATGCTAAACTCATTCATGGGAGGATTCATCTCAAGGACCGCACAAAAAAATTTTGGGTCTAAATCAATCCCTCGAGAGGATATGATGTATCCCAAGAGTTTACCTCCTATAACTCCAAAAACACATTTCTCATGGTTCAAAGTAACACCGTACTCGAACAAACATGAAAGAATGAAACGAAAGACTTCAGGATGGTATTTTATATTTTTATCCTTTTCTAATAGATCATCGACATATATTTCAAAATTGTTATGAGTAAGCTCATGAAATATATAAGTCATAGCCCTTTGATAAGTAGCTCCAGAATTTTTCAAACTGAATGGTATGATAAGTAGCTTCATTGGTCTCATCTTTTATTTTATGGGTTTGGCATCAAGTTTAGTAACTAGATTATGAACTACCACATTAGGTGTAACTCTTGTCATATCCTTGTAGCTAAACACAAAATCTTGAGAATTCTCATTGATCACCTTAGTATGCTCTTCTATTTCTTCCACTAATAACGAAGAACCAAGATTCATAATCCTAGGCTCATCCTTCATTATGACGTTAATGCAAATCATGCCTTCTATCAAGGAGGCATTCCCTTCTTCAAATTCAAGGGGAGTGGGAGGTAGTTCTGGAGGTTCTTCTTCAACCTCATAAATTTTGAAATATTGTGGCGTGGAAATGGACATTGCCTTATCCCCAAAATATGAGGAATAATGAGGAGTGAGGGAAAATCCCTTCTTATGATGTGTAAAAGGAATATCGATACAGGCATGTAAAAACCATAGGATTGCCTCATCATTATCAGTGAAATTCATAGTGGCAAGCTCATATTTTTTCCACTTAGGGAAATATCATTGTACTCGGCATATTTCATATCAAAGGCTTAGTCCTCACAAAGACAACAAACTTTGTTTCTTTAAAACCCTCATTTGGACAAAAATGAGAAGAGGAAGAGGCCATGGAATCATCCAACTAGTTTTTTTCTGTAGGAATTGCCTCAATGGAAATGAAATCAAATTCTTTTCTCATTTCACACACAGCAGCCTTGTAGAGTTAGAGATGTTCATCTCTAGTCTTATACACCTCTGAGACTTAGTTGGATATTATTTCTAAATCTCCTAAGACTCTGAATTTTTTTACTCCCATTTTCTTGGCTATGATGAGGCCAAGGAGTAGGGATTCGTATTCCAACCCATTATTAGTACATTCAAAATCCAACTTTAAATAAAAAGGTATGATCTTTCCTTTTGGATAATTTAAGATCACCTTTGCCCCTGTGTCATATCGTCACTTTTCTCCATCATAATGGAGTGTCCAATAATGAGTAGGAAAGACAGACCCCTCGTTTTCTGTAGGAGCTTCTCCTTATAATTCCATACCTTTACCATGTATATTTCTACGAATCCATCTGCAGGGAGAGAGGCTAGACCAAAAAAATTTCCAATTCCTTTACAATCAAGGGGAGAGTGATAGGCAAGTCATTTTCTTAAATATTTACAATTTCTAGCATTGTCATGGAGGATACATTTTCCACCATGGAAACTTTACCCTCACTCTTGTTTGTTCCCTCAATCACCTTAGTTTTATCGGCTTCACTTACCTAAATTGATTTTATACTGGTAACTAGCTCCTTCAAAGGAGGTGGTTTGATTAATTTATTTTCAGTGAGTTCAAACTCTAAATGAACTTAATTTTTCTTCATAAGGTTAGTTATATGGATGTCAAATAGTTTAGGATCACCTTGGGCTATAAAAACCCTACCTAAATGAAGGAACCTAACCACTACAAATAGTGTAAAAAGAATCACCTTCATTCTATGGATCCATGGCCATCCGAGAATCATTTTGTAGTTTTTTTCCTTAATAAGAAATAAGAAATAAGAATTTATGATGTAAAATATAGTTAATATGGTCCTTGTCCTAAGGGTGATCATAAGAAATATGATTCCAATCAAAGTATCTTTCAAGTTTTCATATCCTCGTAGCATGTTTCTAGTAGAAGAGCAGTTGGTCTCCCCATATCCTAAATTTTGTAGGAAAGAGAAGGGGACTATATTTATTGTTTCCTCATCATCAAGCATATCCCTATTAACGTAATTATTTTAAACACACACTTGTAAGTATAACGTAGGATCACCTCTTTGTGTGATCTCGGCACCCGAAAGCATCTTGCTTATGTCAAAAATGAATCATGTATCCCTATCATTTTATCCCGGGGGATACACAAAAAATTCAATTTGATTGATCTGAGCCTCTAGAGGAGGTATGACATGAATTAAATGGCCAATTCATAATGCTTCTAATAATTCTGAATGATGGGCTGGAGAGTTATTTAATAGATCCAAAAAGGACATGTGAGGGAAAGACTTATTAAGATCTATAATCATATCATATGCTCCCACCAGTTTGCGGACTATTGTATATATCTTCCCCTCCAGGTAGATATAGATAAACGAAAAAATATGGAAATCAAAGAAAATCAAACCCCAACATTTATTGCATCACCTATGCAAGTAAAGAAGGCATCGACATGAAAATGGATGTGCCCATGGCACAGGTAAGAGGAACATGACAGAAGGTGTCGACACGAAAATGGATGCGCCAAGGCACAGGTAAGAGGTGCACGATAGAAGGTGTTGACACAAAAATGGATGCGCCAAGGTGCATGACAAAAGGTGTCGACACTAAAATGGATGCACCCATGGTATAGGTAAAAGGCGCACGACAGAAGGTGTCGACATGAAAATGGATGTGCCCATGGCGCAGGTAAGAGGCACACGACAGAAGGTGTCGACATGAAAATGGACGCGCCAAGGCGTAGGTAAGAGGCACACGACAGAAGGTGTCGACACGAAAATGAATGTGCTAAGGTGTAAGTAAGAGGCACATGACAGAAGGTGTCAACATGAAAATGGATGCGCCCATGGCACAAGTAAGAGGTGCACGACAGAAGGTGTCGACACAAAAATGGATGCACCAAGGCGTACGTAAGAGGTGCACGACAGAAGGTGTCGACACGAAAATGGATGCGCCAAGGCGTAGGTAAAAGGTGCATGACAGAAGGTGTCGACATGAAAATGGATGCACCCATGGCGCATGTAAGAGTATGTCGACATAAAGATGGATGCACCAAGGCACACCTTCAGGAGGTGCAACATTTTGAGTGCTGATAGGAAGTAAACCCTGGTGCAGATATCCAGATGGCCATAACTTTTCACAGGGAGCTCGGATTCATGCAAGGTTGGACTTTTCGGAAAGCTTACGAGGTCCTCTATCCAACTACAACTAGATATCTTTAATTGGGTGGGAAAAAATTCTTAAAAATGAAAAATACAGTTCGCCACTTTTTGGGTTTGCTATGGTCCTCACCTACCACCATAATGAGATGAATTAAATACAACCTGGGGTGGTTGGGGTAGATTTGGATTTCCTCTCTCTTCTCTCTCTCATTCTTCCTATAAATTTTAAGGAGGGGCTTATTTCTAAAGGTTGGACATTCTTGTTTTTTCCCTCCCTTCTTCTCTTTGGCAGGTGAATTTGTGGAGTTCAAACCTCCCATCTAAGACTGTAATGCAACTTTGCCTCTTGGCATTTTGTAGTGTATTGTATCAATCTTTGGAGCAAATAATGCATGCCTGTGGATGATTCTCAACCCTCTCTGTATTCATTTACATCCTCTTGATCTTTCACTACAAATTTGGTTATCTTTGAATGGTCTTGCATTGCATTTTAATGGTTTGTGTTTATTGGCAAGACAGGTGTTCTTCATTCCTCGGTGCATCACCTTTGTAGTTTAGGTTTTATTTTATGCATTTTCTTACCCTGTCTCCTTGGCAAGTTAGATTAGGTTTTTGAGTAAACCCTCTGCATTTTTATGTATGCATCTGAACAGAGGAATAGGAACCGGCCTTCATCCGGAGAGCTTTTCCGATTTCGCAAGGTCCCACACTTGGGAAAAGCTCCATGTTATGCAATAGCACTAAGAGTCTCAACCCATCAAGTTGCAGACATTTAGGGGTGTTGTGATTCACCATCAATAGTTTTGGCATGCCCAGTGGGACCAAGAGGTCATTCCACAGGATTTGAAGGAATTTTCCAGAAATTTGGACTGAAAAAATTGCAGGTTTTACAACTTCAAATTTTTCACCTTCTAGGTTGAACTTTGAAATCGATTTTCAAGGACTTAACTTGCTCGAAACAAGTCAAAATTTCACCAGTTGATAGATCGGGGGATAATCTTCAAAAGGGTATTCTTATATTTTTGAGATTTTGACTTTCAAAATTTCATGGTTTTTAGTATTTCGGGTGTTCCCAGTTGCCTTGCATGACCTGAGTTTTGCCTGTACCTTTTGGGGATTAGTAGTTACACAACAAAACTTGATAACCGAATTGAAGAGATCTATCTCTCGGGTCCTTCAAAGTTTTAAATTATTTTTTAATATTGTCAAGTTTGGTGTGTAACTTGGCATAAGCTAGCCTTTTGAGGCTCATTATCTAACACATCTGGAGACTCCGAAGGAGTAGAATTCAGTGGTATAGCAACACAAGTTGCCCAGGCATATGAGAAGAATTCAAACCAGGTCTGATACTCAAGAAGAGGGGCTATTTTTCCACTTGCAACTATCACCAGGAAGAGGAAGGAGAGGAAGAAGACCACGAATATCACCATCTCCACCTAACCGGACTTTGTCTACACCTCCACCTGGTAGACCTTTTCTCGCATCAACAAGGGTTCTTAGGCCAATCAAAATGGTGCAACCACCAAATCCCTTTGTCAATTTCACTGGTAGCATCCCACTTGCCCTCAATGCACAGAATCCAGTTCCAATTGCAGCATTGAAGAACATTCCATTTTTCACTAGAGAAAATCATACCACTCCTGGTGATCATGTCAAAGACATTGCTAATGTCTGTGCAATCCATGAGATAAATGAAATGGATGTGGCTGTCAAATTGTTGGCATCTTCATTCAAAGGGAAGGCATTGCAATGGTTTAGGAGCCTTGGAGCTGGTTCTATCCAAAATTGGAATCATTTATGCATAGTTCTCCATAAGCAGTTTGGGGAAAAGGGAGACAATTTGTCTCTACTAGAACAATTGAGAACTATCAAGAGAGCTCCCAACGAGTAGCTGACTGACTTCAACTTCAGATTTCAAAGGTCTTGGGATAGGATTCCAGTGGCCGTTAGGCCAACAGCTGAAGGTGCTTTTCTATATTATCTTAAGGCTTTGAATTCTGATATTTCTATGTTAATTCAATCTATGGGAGGCACAACCTTACCTACTGCTTATAGCATTTCCATTAGGGCTGAAAACTGTCTTATTCAAGCTGGTAAGTTGGCTCCTAGGCCTCTCATGCCCTTGTATCCAAACTTAGAAAATCCAAGTACTATTCAAACACCCACTTTGGCTCCTATTCCCACTCCTAGAAATCAAAGTTCAAATGAAACTTCTACTTCATCCTCTAGTGCTTCAAATGAACTCCAAGAGGTCATGAAACAATTGCAAAATTTGGGAAATGAGTTGGTTACACTCAAGAGGCAGCAGGCCCAAGGATTTAGACCTTCTTATCAGCCTCAAGCACAGTACCAGGCTAGGCCACCATACCAACCTAATAGGCCACCCAATCCAGCTGCAAATCAAAGCCAAGTAAGGCCTCCCACCAATAGACCATTTCAGCCCTATAACCCCAATGTTGCATCTGCTTCTAAAGCATTAGTGCCAGTGCAAAACAACATAGCTCAAGAGTATGATTGGTGTTTCCCATGCAATGAACCTCACAACCAATCTATGTGCTTCAATGGTGCTTTGAACCAAGCCTTGATGGTGACAAATATTGGCGTAGAGGGTGAAGTGAGTCAAGAAACAAATCAGCAACAGGGGACATCTCAGCAAAACACAGCTCCAAATGATACCACACTTGTGAATTGGCAAGCTGAGGATTTTTGTGGCATGAATCAAACAATTTCTCAGAGTATAGCAGCTAACACAAGATCAAAGAAGATGAATATTGGTGAAGGGTAGTCATTGGCTCCAAGTGATCTACAACCTTCCATCACTTTGCAAGGTGTTGGTAAGCAAAATACAGCTCCAAACATGCAAGGACAGCCCAAACCACCTTCTAAACCAACTCAAATGCTAGTTGTTGCTGCCCATGCACAAGAAAGGAATGCACAGACTAAAGGACAACAAAGAGATTTTTCATCCCCTTTTAGCATCATTGATTAAATGAAGAAGACAAATGTGAATATATCAATGTGGGAATCTTTATCCATCCTAGGCCAAAGAGATCTTCTACAAGCTGCCATGAAGAATTGGTCAACTTCAAACCAGCAGGTCCATATGCAAGAGAATGTCCTCACAAATGCTGCTCAGCCTGAAGGGAATCATGGAGGACAACAAGGTAAAGTTTTGAAACCCCCTCCATTCTATGTTTCATTAATCATTGGGGATAAACTAGTACACAATTGCATGATTGATTCTGGGGCAAGTAGTTCTGTCATGCCCAAGCAAATAGCTGATCAGCTGGGTCTCTAATATGATTTCATATCTAAAGGGGTAGTGCAATTGGATGGGACAGTAGTAGCAACGGTGGGATTGATTAAAGGTTTGAATCTTACCTTGCATACATGCCCCAACGTTACCGTTTTGCAAGATGTGTCAGTGATAGATTTACCACCACTCTTTGCCCTATGCTTATCAAGGGATTTCACAGCCAAAATTGGAGGCTACTTATTTGCTGATTGGTCACACATGTTGTTCAGAACAAGATATAGTACTAAGGTCACAATCAGATTTGAACCAATTGCAAACTTTCATATTGAGCCTCATACTCCAAGCCAAATCAATGCCAACTGTTCAGCATTTGATCAAGAAGATTATCCAGGCACAGATGAAGCTGACACCAAATTCGGAAGCATCCCAGATTTGACTCTTGATGAATGGGCGAGCAAGGTACATGCTTTTGATCCCTACCAAGAAATAGAAGAATCTGAGCTAGGATTCTATTGCATACATGAAGGAAACCAACCTATTCCTAGCATCACCAAACCACACCATAAGGATGAAAATGAGGTATGGCAATTATTTTTTGATGGATCAAGGAGTAGGCAAGGTGCAGGAGGAGGAGCTATGCTTGTTTCACCTCAAGGCATCAAATATTATTCAGCTTTCCATTTCCAGTTTTCCTGTTCAAACAACACAGTTGAATATGAGGCCTTGATTCATGGACTTCATTGGGCCAGGAAAAAGGGCATAAAGAACTTGCAGGTGTTCGGGGATAGCGAGCTGATCGTCAATCAAGTTAGGGGACAACATGCTACAAAGAATGACCTACTGAAGAACTACAAGAATAGGGTATGGGACCTCGTTGAGGATTTCGAAGCTTTCAACATCGTGTCCATACCCAGGAAGAAAAATGAAGCTGCAGATAGGCTCGCAGCAGTTGGAGCAACGTTTGATGTGGTTGACAACATCAAAAGGGAAAAAACACAACCACATATCCATGTGATTGTGAGGCCAGCAGTTCCAGATAATGACACAAGCTGGCAGGTGTTTGAGAACGATCAACAGATCGTCAATTTCTTACAAGAAGAGGCTGAATTCTCAGCTAGGAACCAGGATAGACTAGAGCAACAGTATGGGGATCAAGTAGTGCAGCTACGGAAAAACAAGCTTCCCAAGGTTTTAGTAACATTAGAGTCTATCTTCAACCCTAACGACCAGTTTCGTAAGGAAAAGGCTAACATGCAGGTCAAGAGAGAAGATTCAGAGCCAATTCCGGTTGGGGAAGGCAGAACACTTCAAATTGGTAAAGTGGCCACTGAGTAGGAGAAATCAGATTTCATACAACTTTTCCAAGAATTTCCGGATGTCTTCACTTGGAGCTATGAAGACTTAAGAGGATTCAATCCAAAGTTGGCACAACATACCATAGAATTGGATCCAGGTGCTAAGCCCATCAGGTAGAAGCAGAGACCAGTCAACCCTCACATTGAGCCTCTAATGAAGAAAGAGCTAAACAAGCTAATAGAGGCAAGCATTATATTCCCGATCAAGCACTCAAGCTGGGTTGCAAACTTGGTTCCGGTCAGGAAAAAGAGCGGAGAAATCAGGTTGTGTGTGGACTTCCGAGACCTCAACAGGGCATCTCTCAAAGACCACTACCCACTTCCTTCAATGGAACAAATATTGCAAGTGGTATCCGGTTCGGAGAGATTCTCTCTCCTAGATGGCTACTCAGGGTATAATCAGGTAATGGTGAAAGAGGATGACCAGTTCAAGATGGCTTTCACCACCAAATGGGGGACCTATGCCTACAAGAAGATGCCATTTGGACTATCAAATGCTGGAGCCACTTTCCAAAGGGCAATGGATATGGCATTCAAGGGGTTGATCAATAAAATAGTTCTGATATATCTTGATGACATCACTGTATTCTCCAAAAATGCAGTGGATCACCTCTTTCATCTGAGGCAGGTATTTCAGAGGTGTAGAAAATTTGGGGTATCATTGAACCCCAAAAAATGTATATTCTTGGCTCACGAAGGAAAACTTCTAGGCCATATTGTTTCAAAGGAGGGATTGACGATTGACCTAGAAAGAGTTGAAGCAATTCGAGCGTTGCCATTGCCAAGTCACAAGAAGGCTCTTCAAAGCTTCTTGGGAAGGATCAATTTTGTCCGCAGGTTTGTTCCAAACTTTTTAGCTCTCGTAAAGCCAATAACACTGATGTTGAAGAAAAGCATGGCATTTAAGTGGACATCTAAAGGCAAGGCAAGTTTTGAGGCAATAAAAGAGGCTATATCTCAAGCTCCAACTCTCATCAATCCAGACTTCTCCAAGGACTTCATGCTATATACCTTCGGTGGTGGAGACACAATTTCTGCAATCCTGGCACAACAAAACAAAGAAGGATTAGAACAACCAGTTGCTTTCTTCAGTCAAGGCTTGGAGGAATACGAAACTAGGTACTCTTTCATTGAAAAGCATGTCCTTGCAGTGATCAAGAGTTTAAAGAAATTCAAGCACCTGGTCTCAAACAACAAGATCCAATTATTGGTCTCTCATGCGGGAGTCAAGGACTTCCTTCTAAACAAGGATCTGAATGAGAAATGTGCAGGATGGATCACTCGTGTCATGGAATATGACATCGAAATTAAGGTCACTAAGCTAGTACGTGGAAAAGGACTATGTGAACAACTAGCTTTGAGTCAGAAAGTTGAAGTAGGTGATGAAAAAGAGACTGCCTTGGTACTACAGGATGGTCAAGAACAAGAAAATGATGATGTGCCCACTCCTTGTTGGACTCAGAATATGATACACTTCCTACAGGTAGGCCTATGCCCTCCAGAATTGAGCAAAGGAAAAAGGAGATACTTCAGATTACAAGCCATTCCATATGTGCTTGTTGATGGTTTTTTTTTGTAAAAAAGACATCAATGGAGTTCTATTGAGGTGCATTGGGACATGTCAAATTGAAAGGGTGTTATGAGATTTTCATGATGGAGATTCTAGAGGACATTTTTCCCCACGAGTAATAGCTCTCAAGATAATGAAGGCAGGGTATTATTGGCTGACAGTGTTCAGTGACTGCCATACATGGATAAGAAAGTGCAAGAAATGTGCACTCTTCACAGGCAAAGAAAGACTAGCAGCGCTTCCATTGCACCCAATTTTGGTTGACCAACCATTTATTGAATGGGGATTGGACTTCATCGGGGTCATCAACCCAAACTCAAGCCAAGGCCACAAGTGGATTCTCACGGCAACAGACTATTTCACCAAGTGGACCGAAGCAGTAGTGCTCAAAGAAGCGAATGAGTCTAACATACTAGACTTTTATGAAGGAATAGTGACCAGGTTCGGTGTGCTGGCCACTATCATATCAGACAATGCATTGGAATTCATAGGTTCCAAGATTACATAATGGGCTGTCAAGAATGGAATCTATTTGAGCACCTCTTCAAATTATTACCCGCAGGGTAATGGACAGGCAAGAGTCCATGAACAAGAATTTGCTAAGAATCATCAAAAGAACACTGGATGAAAACCAAAGGACATGGCATACCAAGCTAAAATCAGCATTATGGGCTGACAGGATAATGCCAAAGAGGTCTACTGGTAATTCTCCCTACAAGTTGGTCTATGGGAAAGAGGCGAGTATTGCCTATATCATTAGAATTGCCAGCATTGGAGCTCATGAAGCAGTTGGAGTTGGCTGAGTTCGAACCAATGGAGGCCAGGTATGCAGAGTTGATGGAATTGGAAGAAATAAGAGAACATGCAGTTCTGATGATTGAAAAGGATCAAGCCTTAGTAAAAAGATGGTTTGATAAGAAGGCAAGAGCAACGACCTTCCAGGAAGGGGACCTAGTTCTGAAATGGGATGCAGATCGGGAAAAACCAGGAAGGCATTCCAAGTTTGATGCCATTTGGAGTGGCCCCTACATGGTCATAGGATGTAAAAGTAGTAATGCCTTCCAATTGTCTACATTGGATGGAGAATAACTCCCGATTCCGGTTAACGGAATCTATCTTAAACATTGCTACTAAAAGGAAAGGTTTACCCTTGTAAATATTAGCCTATATTTCAATTCCTCTAAGTGCATATGCACATTGTCTTGTTGTAGTTAGGTTTCAATTTCCCTAAGTGCTTCGGCACAGGTTTTGTTGCTCTCGGGTTGAATTTTTACAGTTCAGAATGCTGTCAGAGAAGGAGTTGTAGTATCAGGCTCAGGATCAGATATCAAGTTGGTTTCAGATTATTGCTTATGACTCCATGCCCAATGGATTGCTAAAAGGCCACTGATCTTCTACCTAGCAGGCAGGTGATCCTGTTGAATTGCCAAATTGTTGTATATAACTTCCCCTCCGGGTAGATATAGATAAATGGAAAAATATGGAAATCAAAGAAAATCAAACCCCGACATTTATTGCATCACCTGTAGGTAAAGAAGGTGTCGACACGAAAATGGATGCACCCATGGCGCAGGTAAGAGGTGCACGAAGGAAGGTGTCAACACAAAAATGGATGTGCCAAGGCGCAGGTAAGAGGCGCACGACAGAAGGTGTTGACATGAAAATGGATGCACCAAGGCGCAGGTAAAAGGCACATGATAGAAGGTGTCGACACGAAAATGGATGCGCCCATGGCACAGGTAAAAGGTGCACGACAGAAGGTTTCGACACAAAAATGGATGCGCCCATGGCGTAGGTAAGAGGCGCACGACAGAAGGTGTCGACATGAAAATGGATGCGCCAAGGTGCAAGTAAGAGGCGCACGATAGAAGGTGTCGACATGAAAATGGATGTGCCAAGGTGCAGGTAAGAGGCACACGACAGAAGGTGTCGACACGAAAATGGATGCGCCCATGGTGCAGGTAAGAGGCGCATGACAGAAGGTGTCGACACAAAAATGGATGCACCAAGGCGTAGGTAAGAGGTGCACGACAAAAGGTGTCGACATGAAAATGGAGCGCCAAGGCGTAGGTAAAAGGCGCACGACAGAAGGTGTCGACACGAAAATGGAAGTGCATGGCACATGTAAGAGTATGTTGACATAAATATGGATGCGCCAAGGCACACCTTCAGGAGGCGCAACATTTTGAGCGCTGACAGGAAGCAAACCCTGGCGCAGATATTCATATGGCCATAACTTTTCACAGGGAGCTCGGATTCATGCAAGGTTGGACTTTTTCGAAATCTTACGAGGTCCTCTATCCAACTAATACTGGATATCTTTAATTGGGTGGGAAAAAATTCTTAAAAATGCAAAATACAGTTTGCCACTTTTTGGGTTTGCTATGGTCCTCACCTACCACCATAATGAGATGAATTAAATATAACCTGGGGTGGTTGGGGTAGATTTGGATTTCCTCTCTCTTCCCTCTCTCATTCTTCCTATAAATTGTAAGGAGGGGCTTCTTTCTAAAGGTTGGACATTCTTTTTTTCCCCCTACCTTCTTCTCTTTGGCAGGTGAATTTTTGGAGTTCAAACCTCCCATCTAAAACTGTAATGCAACTTTGCCTCTTGGCATTTTGTAGTGTATTGTATCAATCTTTGGAGAAAATAATGCATGCCTGTGGATGATTCTCAACCCTCTCTATATTCATTTGCATCCTCCTGATCTTTCACTACAAATTTGGTTATCTGTGCATGATCTTGCATTACATTTTAATGGTTTGTGTTTATTGGCAAGACAGGTGTTCTTCATTCCTCAGTGCATCACCTTTGTAGTTTAGGTTTTATTTTATGCATTTTCTTACCCCGTATCCTTGGCAAGTTAGATTAGGTTTTTTGAGTAAACCCTCTACATTTTTATGTATGCATCTGAACAGAGGAATAGGAACCGGCCTTCATCTGGAGAGCTTTTCTAATTTCGCAAGGTCCCACACTTGGGAAAAGCTCCATGTTATGTAATCACACTGAGAGTCTCAACCCATCGAGTTAAAGACATTCAGGGGTGCTGTGATTCACCATCAACAGGGACTACAAGTAAGTCATCTTGCACTACAGGGTGAACAAGAAGGGGATGTGATGTATATTCTCTAGTTTGGTTCATTTAATTTACCTTTGACTCTGTTTCCAACTCAACTAATCACAAAATATTTGTTTTATTCCTTTGATCAATATTGGCGCAACTCAGAGTCATCAGAAGTTGAAGCCTTATGGTCATGGGTTTCTACAAAAATATCCTTGTTTATATTTTGATGGTTTGGTTTCCCATTTTCAGGACACTTGGTAAATGGATCTCGATAGATTCCTAAGTTCTCATTTTAGGGTGTGACAGGTCCCGTATAACCATGGTGGGAGGACCCTTCAGGGTTTTCTAGAGAAACATGTTGATGAAAAGTTTTCGTTCCTCCTATGGGAGTATTTGAATAAATTTTTACAATCCCTACAGGAACAAGAATCATGATCAATGACATGATGAAATCCATAATATAAATTATAATTTTAATCCTTTGGTCTTTGGTTTTGAATCTATTTCTGGTTATAACCTCTACTGTTGTTTTGGAATTAGCCATTATAATTATAGTTTGTAACTCCTTGGCCAAGATTTTGATATTAGTTTTAGCCTTGGGATTGAATTTTTTAAGGGGAAGGATGGTTGAATTCAATTGTATTAACAGAAGGGGCAAGGTTGTTGTTCCTTTGGGTCTTCATGTTTCAATTATTGTTGCTTACATTTTTGGTTTTCACAATGTTAGATTTCTTCAATTGGATAGTTACATCATCTATGATCACACCATGATTTCGATTTAGGACCTTAGGTCCTTGATTATTATTTTTATTATTCTGATAGTTTGTGGTATTTTGGTTAGAGGTCACCAACCTCCCATTAGGACCGTATGTATTTCATCTGCTATCAATAGTCACTTGATCAATATAAAGTGCACCCTCTAATTCTTCCTCATATCTATGGGGGGAATTTATGCACTTCCTCCTTATTTTCTCGGTTAATTGAGTGGATAAAGAGGTCACATAGTTATTTCTAATCCATATTGGGTGTGCTTGCGGAATAATAAAGGACTTTATGCCACCTTTGAATGAAGTGAGCAGCGGATTCATTTTTCTCTTATTTAATGTGTACAAATTTCCTGATCCTATTTCACAACAATTTGTTCATGTCAAAGGATTTAATGAACTCAAACGTGAGTTGGTTAATTGAGCGTATTAAATCCTCAGGGATTTGGTAATACTAGTCAATAGCAATCCCTTAAAGGGTCTTTATAAATATCTTAACCACAACTGCATCCCATAGGAGTAATTCTCTAAATATGGTGCATAGGATTTGATATGATTGTTAGGGTCTCTTTCTACTTTGAACTAAGGAATCTCCGACAATGGTTGTGGAAGAATGACACCGTGTATTGTAAAATCAAGAGGTTATTTTGAATATTTAGTGTAATTTCCCATTCTAAATTATTCAACCATGGAAGTTCTCTAATGAATGGGGGGAGAAGGAAACGTTTGGTAAGTTGTAGAGTAAGTATTTTCGGGGGCATATGGATTCCCTTGATATTGCGTGAATGGACTAGGGAAAGCATACACATCCAATTGTGGTGACTTGGAATACATGTGCATTTAAGGAAGGAAATTAATTCATGGGTAATGCGTTATGGAAAGTTACATTTTTTGGAGGCGTAGCAATCGGAAATGTATTCCCAACTAACCCCTATGCAGGATATACATAAGATGGATGAGGGCTCATTCCTAGTATGCATGATCCTATGAGAAGATCACCCAAGCTAGAATTGATAGAAAAACCTTGTTGCGGTGATTGTTTCAAATTGATTGGGCATTGGTAGGAGGGATGTAATTTTTATTACTAGCGTGATAATTAATATTTTTCAGGATATGTATGTAGGTTGTGAAGCTTGGGAAATTTTTAATTCTCTAATCCTTCCTACCAATGTGGAAATGAAATCGTCAGATGAAGGTTGTGACCCTTGTTTAGGTATGTCTTGTGTGTTATTTGGTTGAGGGGATGTAGGATACCCTTTTATGAATTGCTTGTTCATTATTTCCCCCTTTTGTGGTGTGTTTTTTTAATTTTGGCATAGTTAAGGAGGCATTTTTTTGTAAAATAACATCGGCGTATTCTTGCATCCTATCCAAGAATCCATATATAAAATTAAGTCAGTCATTTATTTAGGAAAACCGTGCCAAAATATCATCATGAGTTTATAAATAGGATGGAATGGAATCCGATTGCATGCTAATTTGTGGTCTCGTTAAAACTCATGGGTATAGTAGTTGTTCTCCTATGAAATTCATGTTATTAGAGCTAGAAACCTCCACTCATGGACCCTTATAGGTCGATGGTTAGTAAATTTCTTCAATCCTTACACTAGAAAGGGGATTTTATATTTGGGTAGAGAAGACACATGATGAAAGTGAGTTTTGAGAATAATTATCATCCCACCTAGTTAGCAAGGGTGACTTTTGAGCATTCACATGAGTATAGTAGGCTTCTAGGCCCAATATGGGCCTACTATAATCTTGGCCTAACATATTTGGTGGGTGTATGAACACCCACAGAATAATGGGAAAGGGAGAAGGTGGAACAAAAGAAAAGAGAATAAAATGGAAATGAGAAAGAAATAGTTCTTCACATCAGGTTCACCATGATTTTTACACCGTAAAAATAACACATTATTCCAAGTGCACTTGACTTCCTGAGGCCATACCAAGATAGCTGAAATATGAGATATGAAGTGGAAATGAGATGGGTATATATTATATATGAAATAGGTGGAGATGGTGATGGTTCGAGGGTCTAGGATCAAGTAAAATACAAATTATCAACTTACAAGTTAGTAACATTCTCGTCAAGGGAAACGAATGCTTGTTTAACCTCTATGTGGGTGATACTGTGGTCAAGGATTATAGTTGTATGTAGTTCTCATTCAACGTCAGTGAAACTGAGGATGCCTCGACCCGGTTGTCGAACTCGATGGGGAAATGAGATGTTGTGTTCTTTTAAACCTCTACACTATTTGATATTCCTAACTTTAAATAAGAAACATAAATGATCTTGAATTAAATAAAAGAAAATTGGATTACCTTTTAATTAATTAAACTACGTTCACTAATACTTAAATAAAGTAAATGCAACAACTACATTAATTATTTCTCTTTGTTATTTTCAATGAGCCTTTTCAAAAAAAATTAAATGATTTAAATTCCTAATGTTTTTTTATTTTTCAATATTAAATAAAATAAATAAATAAATAATTCTACAAACACAAACACAAGGAAATAATTAAAACTAGAATAATTACTTCTAATGAAATAAACTAAAACACGAAATAGTTGGATGTAGGTATTATTTTGTTGCAAGGTTGTTTAACAAAGTTATTCTAATAGATGTATTTAAAACTTATTAATCTAGACAAAATGAACTTCTTCTAACAAGACTTCTGCCTCAAGTTCTCCGGAAAGGGAAAAATATTCTCATAATGAATTTCTTCTTTACCATAAAAAATTTCCCCAAAAGAGTAAACTTAAATCACATGGGAGAATATAAAATGAAGAAATAAAATATTATTGGCACTATTCCTTCCTCCAACCTTTTTCCCATGCAAATCCACAAGAATAAGTAGGGAAGATGATATCAAAAGAATATTTATGCAAGAAATGTTTTAATGACAATTTAAAATAAACAATGAATCTAGGAAGTGATGAAATCTTCTACTTTTGTTAATCTAAAAAAACTTCTTCTAATTACAGTAAATAGAACTATGTAAAGCTTTCAAATATTTCAAGTGCAAACCCAACCTGGTTACTATTATTCTATTGTAGCTTCCCAGAAGTAAGATGCATTGTTTGTCTCCTCAGCTTTGTATCCTTTTCTAGAGATGAATTCCAATTGATCTTGGGATGTGAAGATGATGATTGGTAACGAAGAAATCAAGAATCTTGGATATGGTTAGCTTGGTGAAAGGAAATGACTGAGTGTGGGAAGAAGGTAAAAACATAGTAAAATTATTTGTTTATTTATGTATTCCCTCTTTGTATTTCCTCAACATAACCACTTCACCAAAAATGTAAAATATCCAACCCACCATGCAATAAAAAACTTGGATTTTATAAAATGTTGGGAAAGAAGAATTCAATCTAAAAGTGTCGATCAAGAAGTGAAAAATCATCTGAAGATGAGCATTGAACCTTCTAAATTTAGTAAATGAAGAAGAGGAATTTAATATGAATCTAACAAGCCTAAAAAAAGAAAAAAAAATTAGAAACAAGGGAGAAAATCATGCCTGAAATCAAAACACGTGTTAAAAAAATGTGTTTTAACTACAGTTAGAAGGAAAAAGGACTTCCCCTATTGATATAGGGGTGGTTGCGCAACCACCACTTTGTCAACATGGGTATTTCCATAACTGTCATGATGATTATGAAACCATCGCAGACAAAGAAGCTCGAAAGGGGCTGAAATGTGTCCCGCGAACAAGAATGAACTTCTTAACTTAAAAAAGAGGACAAAGTGAGTCATAAAAAAATAGAAAGGAGTGAGGTAAGGATTTGGACTTCAATATTTCCATGAAAAAGGTTTTCCTCATCATTAGAGACATATCATGTTCTTCCATGTTACACTGTGTAGTTTTTAAATGCGTACAGTCACCTCCACCTACAATCTCTCTCATGCTCACCATATCTTATCTTGCCTCATCTCTCTCAACATGTTAGGATGATAAAGTGGCTAAGTACAAGCCATACACAAATTTTGAATATTGCGCACAAAAGGGCGTGCTTAAACCATAAAGAATTATCAAGGGGCCAAGAAGGAACACACGGGGTTAGGGAAAAGATGCAAGTATAATTCAACATGTGAAATTTCACGTGGGAGATGAAAATACAATAGGGGTGTGAAGGTCCATGCATAGAGAGAGATTTCAGGAGTTAGCTAAATTTCATAATGGGATAAAAATAGAGAAAAACATAGTAGAGGAATGCGACACATATTTAGACCATTCTGAAATGAGTACCGAGGGATCTGAGTTAGCAAGTAGATGTCTATGTGTGTATGAGTACACGAGGCATATAGTGTATGTGAGGACTTGTGTTTGTAATAGATAATATTGTATGGATTTCTAATATTAGGAGGGATGCACGTAGTTAATTGGATTACAGATGAATGATCAAAGCTTCCTATTAATGTCATGATTTCTAATTTTGTTGTATATTATCATATGTTGTGTAATAGTTTATACTAACTACATATCTTATATGTTCTAATAAGGAGGAATTTGGTAGATTGTGCACAATTTGGGTGAGTGCTTAGACATATGTTTAAGTGAGGTATCAGTTCTCCCAACTAAGTAAGTGTTGACAACTAGACTCCAATGTTTTGATTCCATTTTTGGGACCTCTTTCAACTTCTATCATCAAGATGTGACATGCACATGGTGTTTTAGTTGTCTTTGGAGAATATTGAGCGTTGGACGCATGATGGATAAGATGGGTTTTCTTAAAGGTATAGCACTCGCCATTGTTTTGATCCATGCAAATGGGTATAAGAAAACTTATATGACCCATTATATGATGCATTCTTTATTTTCTTACCAAAAGAGTTACACGATTGATTAGTATATTACACACAAAATAAAGGGATCCGTTTGGGAACGAAGTGAGTTTGGAACCAGGACAAGTACCAAGTACTCTCTGATTTGTATCAACCATGGACTCAAGCTGTAAATTTTTTGTGGGAAGGATTTTTGCACATTTATACATTGGAGTGTGTGATTTTAAGGTACTTGTTCCTAAAGGAATAATATTTTCACTTCTTGCACAAGTCAATGGGATCATATATACACTTGTTACCTTTAGCCACAAAGATTTTGCTTATTGAATTGGGAATGGAAAATTTACTCGTGGTTAGCTAAACTCTTGTCTTGGGTAGGGGTAAGGAATAGGTTTTGGAAGGATGGCATCAGTTGAAGCATAAGAGAGAGAGAGAGAGAGAGAGATTCTTGGTAGGTATAATGATGCATGAGAGATGGTAGTTGAGGAGGCATTAAGAATGATAGGAATGGGTATGGGTGGAAGTGATGAGAACCTTGCAGAAGGTGAGGGACCACATAACCATTTCCCTCAAATATTGGGGAAGAGTAGTAGAAGGACCCCCTCAGTATCTAATGAAATTGATTCTAGTGAAATATTAAGAATCGTTGGCATACCCACCTCAGATCCCTAGCCCTTGCACATGGTGTTCAGAATCTAGAATATAGAAGATCATCACAGTGATGAGGAGCAAAGGGTAATCGATGATCACTACATTGGGTTAGAAATATAGGTAGATTATACTATTGTCAGCTGAAGAGGTACAAAAAATCAAGGCTATGCATATGGCCATGCAACGAGATCTCCTATTTGGACAGACTTTATTTGGGAGCAATCTAGTAGGCACGATGTCGGGACAAAGCAGTGCAATACTACCCATTAGTGGTACTCCCATGGGTAGACTAGAGGTGAAAATAGTTATGGTGTAGTTTATCACTACTAAAAGGACGTAAACTAACACTTATATAGGTCCTCAAGTAACAGTATGAGGCTCGGGAGGATATGGTCCTCCCCCATCTGGAGGAAACCCTAGTAGAGGTTCAAGGTCATAATTTGGCCCACCACCACAACATCCCCACCATATTTTCTTCGAGATGTCACTTCATTAACTAGAGTACTTGGGTGTGGAAGATGCAACAAATCATGTGCATAAGTGTAAATGTTTATGGAGAGGTAAGGGGATAACAGCTTCATATAGCAATGCAAGTTAGTTTACGGCCATATTGCAAGTCCACGTGCATGATTGGTACAAAAAGTATAACCCTCACTATAAAGTGGTGCACTAGATGTGTTACACATTTCCTTCTTAGTAGAGTTTCACATCCCATAGTTTGAGCAGCAAAGCATTAGTACACTCAAGGACATAAAGCAAGGCTTGTCTAAAAGTGTTAAAAAGTATGATGTGATATTTAAGACTTTATTTTCTAAACTCTCTTATGACATCCACCAGATCTAGCATGCAAAATTATTCGTGGGAGGTTTATTAACACCATACCAGAGAGCATTTTTGCACAATACATTCACCAACCCACTCAAAGCCCTGGAATCTGCTTTACCGTGTAGAATCCATAGGAAGTGTGGATACTGGAGTGAGTTCATTCCTTGAGTCCTAGATTGTAGCAATAGTAACTCAGCTGGAAATTTATATGCCAATTCAATGCATGAAATGTGTAGTGGAATTTGGTGCATAGAATGTGAGGTAGAAGGGCATAAAAAGGATAGTTTTCCACAAATCAATGTACACGCATTACTGACAACTTGTGATATTTTCCACAAAAATCATGATGTCTGAAATTGTCTAATTTTATAATGCACTATACATAGAAGAATGTTTCATTATATTGTAAAAAATTAGATGCACAAACTTATGACGTAACCAATTATTGTTTGATTGATCAGATCCACAAGGCTTGTGAAATGGGTTTTTTAGATTCAACTAAAAGGGAAGACACCAAGGCAGCCCTGGTGGTACTTGAAGGAGAAAGTGGGGGAATTTTTTCCTCATCTACTCTCCCACTAAGATTTTGTGGGACCAAAATCCTCCTGAGCAGGGGGAGGTGTGATCCATAAGGATATAAATAAACTCCACTTCATCAAATCAACCAGTACCGGAAGGAAAAGTTAGAAAAATGTAGATCAGTCTATAGAGTTACAAAACCACCCTTCTATATAGAGTGGTGGTTGTTTAACCACCCCAGCATTTACATACCACCAGTCTATAGACACCGTCGATCCTATCACTTGACACATAAAAAATAAAATAACTCCACGTGTAGACACCAAAATTGGGTCACAACCCTTTAAATCCCCTTTGACTAATTAATTTAGTATTATTCCCCTACCATTCCCACTTACACACATTTTAATTAATCTATTACCTACCTTACCTAGCCACCTCACCCTAGACCCATTCTAATCCTATTAATTTCCCTAGACCAAGTCCCCACTTATCTTAACCAACTAGGACTTATTCTAACCCTAATCTTAATGGCCTATTATCCCTCTAACCAATTTCAAACTCCATTTAGCTTCATTCCACACTTGTGACCTGGAACCAAAATCTTAATCACGCCAAATTTAGGAAGAATCGAGATATTTTTAGTAAATATGACCATTTCTCATTAACCGATGTCAATTATTCCTCAGTCGGTGTCGATCACCTAACCACTGTCAGTTACCTTAAATAATATATCCAAACTCTTTACTCAGGTTCTGAATATTTTCATCTATATTTTACAACCTTACATTCTTGTTCACAAGTTCTCCAGCAACTTTGCGACACACCAGAGACCCTCACTACATTCAGAGACCATACCAACCATCCATAGGTAGATCTAAAGCTTTAGTGCACTCTTCAGGAAGCATCGTGTCTTTCATCTGCTACTACATTCATTCGAGACCACTTTCTGCTATAATCCTCACCACCACCAGCTTTCTACCTGCACCCCATAAGTAAGTATCATTCCTTCTTTTTCATTTTCAGTACATTGGTTATTTTATTATCTATTTGTTTTATTCCATATTCTACCTCACCAAGATCTCTCCCATAGTACCTCTGTCTAACTATCTTCCCATTTACCCATCATACCTTGCCCAAACCTCTATATTTCTACCTCTGAGTCCTTATAGAAATCCCATAACCTCACCTAAACACCCCTCACTCTTTTTTCAATCATAGAGATTGCCCCAAGACTCCATTTTTGATACTCTTACCAAATTTTCCCTTACCAACACTGGTCACCCAACCGGTGTTTGTTCACTACCAGTAGCCGGCATTGGTCTCCCAACCAGCATTGGTCTCTATGATTGGTAACTTTCCCCCAAACCATAAATATTCTAACTCATCCAAAACATTCCAGAACCTTACAAATCCTTTCCCAAACATCATCTATAACCTTTGTCATACCTGCAGACCTAGACCAGCCTATTATACCTTTGGACTTCATTGTAATCATTCCTGTTAGATCAAATTTACTTATTGTATGTTATAGGAGATACTTAAATATTATCAACTACAATAGTATCAACTACAATAGGAATCATTCATTTAAAATTCCTTCTTGCATTAATTTTTTATAAATAGGGGATTGACATCCATTCGAGGAAGCATCACGCTTCCTGGATCTAGCCTTCGCTAGGCAGTCCTCTTCCATTTGCTATTTAATATAATTTGGTGGTCTTGTGTTTATTATATAGGTCATTCCTCCTAACCAAAGGGAATATCACACAATCAGCTTGGTCAAAATTCTACATGTGCACAACCATCTACATAATCACATGCATTCCTCCTCACCCTTACCTATTATCTATTTTATCTCTATATTTATGGTGAAACACCACGAACATTTGCAGAATTCAAATAGATCGACTGTGTCTCTTCCTTGGATGCCTCTTCTCATTATCCAATGCACGAAGAGGACATGAGAAGCATTATTTAAGTAGAATAGCAAGTGGTAATTAATCATTCAATTCATGCGAGAAGTGAGTAGAGATCTTCAGTGTTGGAATTGGATTGTAGAAGCAAGGAGTGTGTGAGAATAGAGCAAGCAAGTACATAAGGGAATTGTTGACATTTTTTATTTCTCTTTAACTTATTGTAATCTATATCTTCTTCTATTATATTGGCCAATACATAAAAAGGGAATAAAGAGCAATTTTCCCTTCCCGACTGGTTTTCCCTCAGCTTGGGGATTTCCAAGATAAAATTTTATGTGTTGTCTGAGCTTTGAATTATTTATCTTTCTCTACAAATAATTATAAGTACCAAAGAATCAGTCACTAACTTCAAACAATCTGTCATTTTTGAATTCGGAAGTAGAACAGAATTTTATTAAATTGTGGTCTTATAAATTCTAAAAAGTTAGAGGTTTACAGATCATTTTTGTATTAGATTTGATAAGTATCCAAGACTATGGTATTCATTCTTGTGATATGTATGATAGTGATAAGTTTCAAATTCGAATAAGTTTTACCTTGCAATCCTGATATTTCTATGAAGAAATGGAAATAGAGAATTCAAAATCAAATGGAGGAAGAGACCTTGGTCTATAGAGTTGAGATGTTAGAGACCATGATGGATAGATTTTATAGACAGCAACAAGAACTCTCAAATCTGTAAAATACGGCTTCAGTTAAACAAGATTCAATGGACTCAATGGTTTGAGTGTTGGCCGAAACATTTGGCATAGGAAAGAGCCATGAAGAGGAAGATGATATGGAAGAGTTTGAAGAAGAAATCCCAATCGTAAAGGAACATGTAAAATCTAATCATGCTCCCTTTAAAGTTGAAACTAAGGTTGAAATTAAGAACTTTGAAGGACAAATAGATGCAGAGTTAGTAGATAAATGGTTGAAATAATTGGAGGTTTACTTTAGTGTGCATAATGTCATGGAGGTACAAAGGATTACCTTTTTAAATCTCAAAATGGAAGGTCATGCTCTGGTCTAGTGGGAAACCCATCTAGCCACTTGTGAAAATAAGAAACTTCCTATTGTCAGTACTTAAAAGGCTTTTAAATAATTTCTTAGAGATAACTTTTATCCTATTGTTTATAAGACTGACCAAATGATTAAATGGCAGTACTTTAGACAAGGTAGTGGTTAAAGTGTGTAGGAGTATACTACGGAGTTTAGGAGACGAGCCATGTTGCTCAATATGGACTTAGAGGATGAGGATATTCTGACCAAGTATTTGGGATGACTTCACACTCACCTTCGGAGGAAGGTAATCTCCATGAATCCCAATGATCTCAATGAAGCTTGTGTCCAAGAATATTATATTGATGACGAGAAGAAGCAAGGAGAAACAGAGCCAAAGGAAGAGCAGACAACAAATCAGTAAAAGAAGGATTAGGGAAAAAAGGTAAAAAAGGTAAACAGGTTTCCATTGCTTTGAATACTTATAAAGATCCTAAGAATTTATGTAAGAATTATGATATCAATGGGCATATTGTTATGACATGTTGGAAGTTTCATCTATAATTACACCCAAAGAACCAAACCAAGGATTCCAAAAAATCCATGACCACTATAAAGCTAGATGGGGAGGTAGAGATAGAGGGTGATTCAGATGTATACAAGAGGTTGTGATGTACGACCACTAACATGTACAATGGAGAGGAAGAAGAAGATATGAGTAAGTTATTTCATAGCAAAATCCAAATCAATATAACTAAGGTAAATGCTTTGGTTAATTTTGGTTCTCAATCCAATTTTATTTCTAATGTGGTTGTGAAGAAACTTGGTCTTGAAACTTACAAACATCCTCATCCCTATCCGTTGGGATGGGTGAATAAGGGTGTAGAAATTCAATTAACAAGTAAATGTAAGTTCAAGTTTAGGATAAATTCTCAATACGTAGACATACTAGAGGCTGATACGATTCCACTTGATGCATTTGATGTTATTTTTGGGAGCCCTTACTTGTATATCATGGATGTTGTATTCATGATGAGGGAGAACCGATATAGATGCGTTATGGTTGGAGTCAATTTCAACATCTGGGCACACTAGCATCAGGCAAAAAAATGTTATGGTAAGTGTTAACCAAGAAAAGAGGCTAATTTAGGAAAATCATAATTAGTTTTGTTTACTTTTTTTAAAGGAAAAACAAGATGGAGTAGAGATTTCAGATATTTCTAACAAAAGGATGAAGGGTTTGGATGGCACTATTCAATATTTTTGAAAAGTTTCCCAGACTCCCAGTAATATTTCACCAAGACGAGAGGTATAGCATGAGGTTCAGTTGTTTCTAGATTACCCTCTACCAAATATTGGATTGTATGGGCATTCCTTTATGGAGAGTACAGAGGTGAAGAGACAACCTCATGAACTATTAGACCAAGGGGCAGTTCACACTTTCACTATGCAGTCATCGGTTGAAGCATGCTTGGTTATCTACCTACCAATCCATTGGACCTGACAGTTGGGCAACATAAAGAGGAGGATATACATGAGTCAGAGGTTACTAGAGCAAAATAATTCATTGAGAGGATCTGAAAAATCCATATCAAGGTGAAAGAACAATTGGATGAATCTCAAGCCAAGTACAAGGCTAGCCATGATCAGCATCATAAAGAGCACAGGCTTTGCATTGTTTAGATTTACTTGAGCAAGGATAAACTTCAAGGTCAAGCAAGAAATACCGAGACACTATGGTATGGACCCTTCACCATACTTGAGCAGGTTGGAGAAAACACCTTCAGACTTGACTTTCCACACATTATGCAGATGTACTCAGTAGTAAATTGCATGAATTTGCACCTATATGAGCCATCCATGCTTGACGAAGGATAAATTTAGTTACTACCTTCCATAGAATATTGGGTCTTGCATTCTCAAGATGAATTGGAGGGGGTGCGGTGCTGCAACAGAAAACTAGAGATCCAGAGGAGGCTTAGCAGATTGGACTGAAAGGGAAGACACCAAGGTAGACTCAATGGTACTCGAAGGATCAAGTAAGGGAATTATTTCCTCATCTACTCTCCCACTAAGATTTTGTGAGAAAAAAATCCTCCTAAGAAAGGGAGGTGTGATCCATAGGGATCTAAATAAACTCCACTTCATCAAATCAACCAGTACTAGAAGGAAAATTTAGAAAAATGCATAGTAGCCTATAGATGTAATACCTATGTCATGTTGATATTTGTACTTGTTTCCTTGTAAGTAGTTGGCAAAATTTGACATGTGATTGTGTTTGGAGTTATTATGCTATTTTGAATTGTTTGATCATGTTTGTTGGAATGATATAAAGTGCTTATTAAATCTGGTTGTTAATCATTCTTATGGCATTATTTGTACGTATGTTGTTGATCATGAAGTACTTACTTAACTAGTTTTTGAAATGAAATTAGTGATTCAGCTTGTGGAAAGTGTAAATCATGTTATTGGAACAGTTAAGTGATCAGATAATATGGTAATATTTTCAATGTTTTGATATAATTTCTACTTCTAGGACTAATTTATCAATATTAGATGTAGGATAACACCTTGGATCTATTGCAGTGATCCAAGGTATTCTCCTAAATCAATATGTTTAAATGACTATAAGTTGTAAGACTACTTGACTTCTTAGTGATTTCTAGAATGGAAATTTAATATGCTCATATCATGTGGACAATGAATCTAATTTAATTTTTGGGTTGCACAACTAAATTGAAGGCATGCAATTGTTAAAGAAAGTGTGGTTCATTCTTGATAAACTGCTAAGTGGCCTTTAGAAGGTTACTGTGCAATAAGGTCTTGGTTGTTTTCATTGTTATTAGGTAACCTAAGGTATCCTATGTTAAGGTGATGTTTAAATTCCTAAGTGAATCTATGTGCTTTTGATTAAATGTTGAAAACCTAACCTAAGGTTGATATAGGAAGGTTGATTTAAATAAATCCTAACCTATCTAAAGGATCCTCTTATCTAACCCTAAAGGCCTAACTGCAGTTAGCATTTATGAAAATGGGTTAGTGGAATGGTTAAGGAAATGCGTGCCACCCATATTCGTACTTGGAAGGTTTAAATGTTTTGATTTATGGCCACCACCACCCTTTGGTAGGAGACCAAGTCAGACTTGGCCATGCATGCTAAATCTGGTGTTAAACAATTTAGTGTGAGTTCGGTTAATTAATAGTTTGATTACTAAGTTTGGTTGGAAATGAATGGTTGGTGGGATTTTTGGGAGTTAACTGGTATTCCTAGCCAATGGCATTTATGACATTGTTAATACCAAAACCACCTTGGGAGAAGCATGATGGTTTTTGGAGAAAAGAAAAGAATTAGGTTTCATTTTTTATTTGGTCATTCAAGCTCTTGGGATTTGCATGTCAATTTTATATTTTTCAAACTCATAGTTTATTTTTGGATAAACATGAATTTATCAATTGTATGGTGGAGGAAATAGTGGAAAATTAATGTGATGGATATTAAAACTCGAAAGATGTAGAGAGGAGGTTTCTGTGGAAGCTATTTTGATTTCTCTATGGGACTTTTCGTGAAAGCTTGGAGAAGAAATTTGAGAGCTTGGAAAGGAATTTCAAGAACTCTACCAAGCATGATAGGCTCTAACTCTTGAGATATTTTTCTCTATTTAATGGCTTCAAGGAAAGAACTTTCTCTTATATAAAATTTAGTCCTCTAGTTCTTGGTTTTGTATATTTGTTTATAAATTTGATTACCAGTGTGTATATTGAAATATTACTCCTAATTTTGATTGTATTTTGTTATTACTACTTATGGGTTGTGTGAGTTTAATTATAAATTAATAGTTTGATTTATGGAAATACTGGGTTGTTCTTGTATGATTGAATTCCTTGATAGTTGCATTTGTGTGTTATTTCGAGGCACTGTATCTTTGTTTTTTAGATACTTATCCTTCGCAGGGTTTATTACATGTTTTACATGAGCTATTTTATGCTAAAAAGTGGGTTTTTTGGGTAATACGAATTGATAGATATTCTATTTCTGAGTATTCTTATACCGACTTGTTAAAGTAATGAGTGTTTGTGTTTATCTTTGTAAATAGATCACCTATTGATTGACTTTGAATATCTAGTCGATTTTCCTAGTATTAATTGTACACTTGGCTTAAGTTTGAATGGAAATTTTTGTTAAACCGATACCCTTACTAGGTGCTTGATTTTTCATTTTTTTATTATCACTTTAGAAATTGGTTGGGATTTGCTCATTTGGTTATGACAAACCCGTTTGGAGTTTCTGAGTGGGTTAGGATACTAACAAAGTATTATCACTTCAACCTCCATGACTTAATGCTCTGCAACCTAGAAAATTCATTCGTTGATGGGTTGGGAATTTGTGTTTTGGTTTATTTATGCAAAATACTTAGTTTCAAGTTATTTTGCTAAGTAGTATTGATTTGGCTTTACGATGGTAACATGTTATCAACCTGGGGACTTCATAAAGTTCACCTAGATTGCCCTTGGCTGAACTAGACTCATTCTTATCTCTCTTTCCATTTTTTCAATTAAGATATTGATATTAACCTTGAAATTCCATTAAGTATCTGTTTACCTTTTAGGAGCTTGATTTGAGCCTTGACCTAAGATTGATGTTGATCATCATTAAAGGATTATTCATTTCTTAATATTAAAGGTTATGAAGTCTTTTCCTTAGTGCAGGGGGTATTTGAATGGAGTAGCCAATTTGGGAATGTTATAACCAATTTCGTATGAACTAAAAAATGCTAACAATCTTGTAGATGGACTTTGTGAAAGATGAAAGAAGAAATATGTATGAAAATTTGTATTTGTTCCTGTTATCCAAATAACTCTCCTAGCTATTTGGACAACTTATTCACATTCTGGCTTTGAAATATTCATTGCAAGTTATGCACACCTCAGTTGTCTCCTTATCACATTCACTTGGTCAATGTTTCCTCACATGCCCTTGCACGCTTCCCCTTATTCCCCTTCCATTTTCCTTTTCCTCTTTGTTCCACTCTTCCCTTACACATACCTTTTGTGTAATCACCTTCTTCCCAGGAGTTATTCATTCTACGTGGGCACCTTGTACTTGCTTCAATTAGCTAAGTCCTTGTCCCTCTCGCATGCCTTGCACATTAATTTGTAATAGTTGTTCCTTGACCATATGCTTCCCGCTCATCAGTTTTCCCCATTTCCTCCATGTGTGATGCAATTATGTGCACCTTCCTTTTGTATTTCTCTTGTGCCTCATTCTTCCGTGCGCATACTTTTGTGCCCTCCTCTACACCATTCTATGCCACATCATTCTCTTACGCACTTGAGTGTGTCATACGCAACTAATCAAAGTGCGCCAACTGGGCACTAAATCCATACAACAAATCAATGAGTGACATATGGCAGAAATGAAAAAACACTTTTGCACAGTTTGTCATCTTTTCAGTCAATCAGCACATGTCACGTGTCTTACATGCGTAGATGGCTCTAACAATATTTTAATAGCCATATATTTTTCTACAAATCTCTAATCAGTGTGCACCTAGTCTTAATCGATAGTTGTTGATGTAGGCTACAGTGTTAGATATTCAAATTCAAATTATTGGTGGATATAGTAGGTGAGAAATGGGAAAACTTCTTTTTGGGCATTGATGAGTGGATATGATTTCTCCAACCACCCAATTTTATCTGATTTGCATTTTTTCCTTCTCCAAAACACCAAACAGACTTAAAGAAGCATTTGACATATTTCCAGGTGGATTTGTAATGCTTATTATTGGTGGTTGTATTTTAAATTCTGGTTTTCCCTCCTTCTCTTCTTCTTTCATGGATTCATCTATAAATGTAAGAGTTGGGCTCATTGATAATGTTGGACACTTTGGATCCTTACACATTTTTATAAGCAGTTCATATTTCTATATTCTGAGTTACATACCTCTATATTTGGCTCGTGCAAGTGGATATTAGCCTCTTTCACCATTGTAACAGTTTTGTGCATTTTTGGAAGTAATGGAAGCATCATTTTTGTGACTATTCTATTGCCTAAGAGTGTTTGTGTTCTTTCTTCTTACCTTTATTTTAAATTTTGTGCTTGTTTTGTCGCTCTACGTCCCTTGCAGCTCTATTTATAGTTATGTTCTATGAAATTGATATGATAAATGTGTTCTAGTTGTGCTACGTGTGCCTAGCCTTATTTCATGCCTTTTCCTTTCATTTTTTCTCAGAACGGATGGTGTTCATCCCTCTTTTTCTGGTGTTATCACCTTCCTTAGATTATTTTTCCATTATGTTCTCCTTATATCCCTGGTCCCTTAGCATTGTTATCTTATTTTTCCCTTTCATCGTTAGGAGTGGCAGTAGCAATAGAAATACGTATAGGAACCGACCTTCCTTGGAGATCTGTCTCAAATGCACAAGGTCCCACAACTTGGAGATGATTCCATTGTTGTCTCAAACAACTCGGCTCTTCTAGATCCAAGATGCGGGTGCACATTTGAATGACCAACAATTCCATTGATTGAAGATAGATGATTTGGATAAGTGGTTATTGTATGCATTTCTTGATGTACTTCTAATCTGGGAATAAGAAAGGCCTATGGCCCATTAATTGTAATTGTTCAAAAAAGAAGTTGTTGAATTAATTGTTTAAAACATGATTGCTAATATTGAATTTGGAATGAAATAAAGATGGTTTACTTTACTTACATTGTTTAAATGGAAGTGATTGGTTGTAAATTATTAAAGTTATTTGAAAATTCATTTATATAAAAGAGGCAATTTGTAATTATTACCACTATTATACTAAACATAGGTCTCGTCTATTAAAGTACTACATGCTTTATGTGATTGTATATCATTATGAGATATATAAAAAGTGATTAAATATTTAAGTAACTTATGTGGTATAAAAATTATATGACTGTTAGACTAAGTCCACTAGCTTGAATGGAAATAAGTTGTACTTATATGATTTGGAATGGTCTAAGAGGATTTATCCTTAAATATTTATATATAACTGTTTAGGTTACATAAAACAACTATGATAAGTGATTTTCATGATGAAGTGATGAATAAGGGGAATACTTATTAGATATAACTAAATTATAAGAAAAAGTTCAATTAATGGTATAAGGATTAAGTGCTTATAATTGATGTGTTTGGTTGTATTTAATAGGTTATGATACTTGTAAAAGTATGAAAACATACCTAAACATAATAGTTACAAATAGTTAAGTTATTCCTAAGAGTATTGTGTGAAAATGATGAATGTATGATTGTTGTCCTACATTAAATACAATTGAAACTGAACACGAAACTTATCTAAATTAATGGGAAATGTATTCTTAAATGATCAAGCACAATGTGGACTTAAATTTGTAATTGTGCACTTAAGTGAAATAACATTACGATCCTTTCTTAAAGGAATAATCATTTTGAACCCTAGTTGATCCTTAGGCACAACACCTAATGGTGAGAATAATAAAAGGTAGATTAACAAGCTATGAATTAATTAATTAATGAACTTGTTAAGTTATGATGCTTCGTTTAGCAAAACTCAATAGACTGTCGCCACATAGTTGTTATTACACAGTACCCATTTAATGACACAAGTCATTAATTGGTTACTGTGGAGCAGCCACTATGGTGCAATTATCCACCTAGATCCCTTAAGCATTGTTATTATAAGCTATGGATCCATGTCTTTGTTATACAATAATTTAGTGATAGCAGTATGGCCTAGTATCGATGTCATCTTATGATGACTACGGGTAGTGAAGTGGATCCAAAGCAATGCAAGTTGATTCGTATACACTTGATTTCTCATAGTCTTCTTAAGTAGACTATCAACACTAGTATATACGAGCTAGCCCTACTTAGTATCTAACATAGAACTGGAAGTGGTTAACGTAATTCAAGGTAGTCTAATCTAGATAAAAAAAATTGAGTGTGGTGAAAGACACATTTCTTTCGACGAGTATGTCATCTAGGAATAAAGGCATGGCATACATGTCTAATAACTTTGAGCAAAGTGTCACAAGTTGTTGATTGCGTTGTCTTGATTTCACTTGGATTAAAGATGCAATATGTCAGATGGGTATCTGTAACAGATACTCAAATAGGCTCTTTAGATATTTACACTTGATTTACCCTTAATGGAATAAGGGAACCACAAGTATACTTATTATACACATTGATATAAAGAAACATGACATATCGGTTTAATATCGAGTTATGAAAGTTGCATATGGTTTATTGTTATGAGATGGATTAGCTAAATGAATGGTTGTGAACTAAATTAGTTGAATTTGGAATAGTGAACTTTAAAGTCTTAGAATGAGGATGTTACAGTAGAGTTACAGAATCACCCCTTTATATATAGTGGCAGTTGTGTAACCGCCCCTGCACATAACAGTGGTTGTGTAACCATTAGTTTGTAGACACAAGTGAGCCTATCACTTAACACAGAAAAAAAAAAAAACTCCACAAACGGTCACAGAATTCAAACAGCTTGACCATGTCTCTTCCTTGGACATCTCTTCTCATTCTCTTGTGCATAGGAGGACATGAGAAGTTGTATTTAAGGAGAAGAGCAAGTGGGAATTAATCATTTCATTCATGGGAGAAGTGAGTAGATATCTTCAGTGCTAGAATTGGATTGTAGAAGCAAGGAGTGTGTGAGAACAGAGCAAGCAAGTACATAAGGGAAGTGTTGACATTGTTGGTTTCTCTTCAGCTTATTGTAATCTGTATCTTCTTATATTATATTGGCCAATAAATAAAAAGGGAAGAAAGAACAATTTTCCCTTCCCAACTAGTTTTCCCTCAACTTGGGGGTTTCTAGGATAAAATTTTGTGTGTTGTCTGAGCTTTGAATTCTTTATCTTTCTCTATAAATAATTCTAAGCACCAAATAATCATTCATTAACTTCAAAAAATATTTCATTTTTGAATTCATAAGTAGAATAGTATATTTTATTAAATTGTAGTCTTGTAATTTCTACAAAGTTAGAGGTTTACAGATCACCCCAAGCAATTTGGGACAAGGAAGTAACCCACCACCACAACATAACCACCATATTTTCTTTGATATATCACTTCATTTACTAGGGTATTGGGTGTGGAAGATGCAGAAAAACATGTGCACAAGTGTGAAATTTTATGGAGAGCTTAGGGGATAATAGCTTCAGATAGGAACACAAGTCAGTTCACAGCTACATTGCAATTCTGTGCTCATGGTTGGTACAGAAAGTATGAACCTCACCAGACAGTGGTGGACTACGATGTGTTGTGTGTTGCCTTTTTGGTAGAGTTTCACATACTAAATTTTGAGTAGAAAAGCATTAGTGTACTCAAGGACATAAAACAAGGCTTTTCTAAAAGTGTTAAAGAGTATGATGCAATATTTAAGACTTTCTTTTCTAAACTCTCTTATGACATCCACCAGATATAGCATGTACAATTGTTCATGGGAGTTTTATTAACACCATATTATAGAGATATTTTACACAATACATTCACCAACCCGTGTGAAGCCTTGGAAACTTATTTACATGTACAAGCCATAGGAAGTGTGGATACTAAAGTGAGTCCATTCCTTGAGTCCTAGATTGCAGAAATGGTAACTCACCTGGAAAATTTATCTTCCAATTCAATGCATGAAACATGTAGTGGAATTTGGTGCATAGAATATGAGGTAGAAGGGCATACAAAGAATAGTTTTCCATGCAGGAATGTACATGTTCTACTGATAACTTGTGATATTTTCCACAAAAAACATGATGTCTGAAACTATTCAATTTTTCAACGCACTACACAAAATAATGTTTCATTGTATTGTAAATTTTTTTATGCACAAAATCATGAAACATCAAATTATTATTTGATTGATCAAATCCACGAGGCTTTTGAAATTGGGTTGTGCCATACCAACTCTAAGAACAACTCGTAGGCACATGATTAAAAAAAAATGATGGGCATAATAACGGAAATGGGGGCTTTTGAGGTGGATACCATGGATTTTTTTTGGTGGTCGGTGAGGTAGATTCACTTGGGGTACATGTTATACATGTGGATCTCCAAACCACTACCAACATGAATGTCCAAAGAACCAAACTTGTGCATATTGTGGGAAGGCACATAAGGTCAAGGATTACCCAGATGTATACACCCATATGTGCAAAAATAAGAAGGATAAAAGTATAACCATGATTTAGGTTGAGCATGCTAAGAAAGGAAATTGGACACCTAAGACAATAGTTGAAGTAGAGCCATAACCATTTTTTGTTACTACGCACTCAAAAGTAGAACCCACACACAGGAAAGGAAATTAGAAACCACTCATCAAGTGAGAAGAGTTCGTTCTGCCAACAAATTATTTGGATGTAGGCTAGCATAAGGAGGTATTTTAAGAGATAATGGGCATTTTTAGTTAGCTTCAGGGGGAGATACAATATCTTAAGAAACAGGCATGCGTGAGAGAACGTTAAAATTATGATGAAATAGCTCAAAATAATATTGATGACATCATAGAAGTAGGCAGGATGCTCAGATAAGAAAATATCATACCTTTATTGAGAGAATGGTTACATGGGAAGGTATCGCACTCATGAGTAGAGAGGGAGTGCCAGATCCTCCAAGATAACTTACCACTATAGGATCATGAGTAAAAAAATGAAATCACATTAGACGTTGTGATCAATGATTGGATGGTAATAATTATCCTTATTGATACAAATGCGGAAGTAAATTTTCTCACACTTGATGCTTGGAACTGGATAGGGAGGCCACTATTGCAGCCATCTTCAAATGTATTGTATATGGAAAATAAAACAAGGGCCACTCCCATTAGAGTGTTGAATAATTCCACTATCATTATTTAATGAGAAAATTTAAAAGATGACTTTGAATTTTTAGAGCTCACAGAAGCAGATAACTTCTTTGCACTACTAGGTCATCCTTGATGTTATGCCAACAATGAAAAATTTATCTTTAACAAGAATTATGTGATCTTGTAGAATAATTAATAGCACATTATGATCCCAATGGACAACGTAAATATTGTGCCTTATATAGAGCCCATAATTAAAGAAGACCTTAATCAGATCTATGTGCATACGATGCATGACCCAAAGAATTTTGAGCCATCAAAGGAGGGCATGCTTTAGTGGGGAGATGCATAGTCCATTGGTGATACTATCAGTGTTTCTTGTGATAACTGGGCTCATGGAACTTACAAGATGATTGGTCACGAGTTTTGCGGAAGAGTAACAAGAGTGATTTAGTCACGGCTAGTTAGACAATTAAGAAAGACCATTTTTCCAAGGTATATGGGGTAAATAAATCTGAATCCTTATTACACATGATGGAGGCATAGATACAGAATGAGGGGGATAGAAGGAATATGTTGGTTTACTCACTAAGAGGAATAACAGTGTGCTAGTGGGCCACTCATAGAGTTATCCTGATCGGATGGTGTGACATAATATTTTCTTTCTTGATAATGTTTGTAAGGAATAACCTCGCTTCACCGATACATGATTATGATGAGAAGACGTATCCCATGGCACATGTTCAAAATTATGAAAGAAATTGGATGTAGGGCCAATATGTGTTTCCACCCTCACTATAGGTGCACAAGCTCTATTATACATTGTGTGGATTTCTGCGTGTGTGGTATGTATATGCGGAGTTGATACAATAAAAAACTAATTGGCACAACGCTTGATTGTAGGTATCGTTCATACATATGATTAATTTTCTACTAAGCCACCTATACATGTGATTATGTAAAAATGTAAAATAATAGCCTAATCTAATGTAAGTTTGCAAGTAAATAAATGAATAATGTAATATAGAAATAATACCCCAAGAAACTAGGAAATGAAATAATGAAACCCTAATTGTGAAAAGGGTTAGAGAATCCTTATCTGATTCGAAGAAATTGCAAGACTATGTCGTAGTGGATACTGGAATGAACATACATGGGATACCTTCACATAGGGGCCTATGAAAATGTAGATCCAAAAAAATTGGCTAGACTAGGGCACCTAGAGAAGGTATTGGAGCACCCGAGGCACTCTGGTATGAATTTTTGGCACTCTGGTCTATACATGAGGTCTGGAAGCCAATTTCATAGGGTCTCTATATGATACAAAACCCTCATTGTTTTTCACTACTGTGTTGTTGAATTCCTCTGAATGTCATTGTGGATCTAGAATGAATGAACCACCTATAAAACCCCAAAAAAAACATCAAACCCTATAAAAGAAAGATGTAAATCACACCAGCATCAACATAAGTATATGCATATATGATCAAGTATTCAAATAAGCATGTATATGTGTAAAAGCATGTAAGGAAGTATGTAAAATAAACATGCTTAAAATGTGTAAAAGTAACATGTTCACCTAATCCATGATAAAGAAAGAGTGTAGAAAGGATCATGTAGATGATGTCAATGCGAGCGAGTTTTTCAGGCAATCTCATGCCAATGTAATGGAAGAAGTGTAAGGAAAAACTATCTGGTGACATCCTCCAACCTTTAACTACTTCATGTTGTATAAAACACCACTGTAGATGGTATGTACAAGTGTTAAGGACTATATGCCCTATAAAATCTGTTGTGTATGGATTTTTATAGACTATGTTGAACTACCAATCACTGTGTGATATGCCCCCTAGTCTCAGGTAATCCAGGAAAGGCAGTTATGTGATATGCCCCTAGTCTCAGGAAATCTAGGAAAGGCCATTGTGTGATGGACCTAAGTCTGATTCTAAGCCCCAAAATATGAAAATTGTATTGTACTAGTACTATGATGTGTTTTACATACTCTATATGGTGTGATTGATTCACCCAAATAATGTCCCCCCTCATTCGGGGTGTATGTGAGGTCGATGAAGGAGAATGTGGCCCAAAGGAGGACTGACCGCTGAAACTGAAACTTTTCCCTGTAGGGGGGTGGGATATGCTTAGTAAAACCAAGGCGCATGCAAACATGTGGTTGTGAGACAAGTTTTAGTACAATAAAATACAAACACTGATGTAAAAGATGAAATGTAAGCTATGCAGATAATGTCTAAGCTAAGACAAACATGCAAGGAGACAATGTAGACCACAAAAATTGGGTCACAAACATGGGACATCACTCATGATGTCACAAGAAAATCAAAGCCATAATGGCTGCAAACATGCAAGTGTACACACAAGACAAAGTGAAAAACCATCAAACAAGAGCATAAAATGGTAGACAATGTAACAGACAACCATGGAAGTAAATAGTCCTTCAAAAAAATGTTGCACATGAAACACTTGTTAATATGTTAGAAAGACAAAAAGTATGTCAAAGCATGTAAAATTTGATAAAGTAGTGTGTTATGAGACAAAATAGAACAATAGCACCTGTAGTATATGAAAGTGGATGCCCCCAAGATCCGTTATGGGACTAGTGCAAGGTATGCATTAAGCATCCATGCTACGTGCAATAGATCTGTAGAGTCTGCGATCACATCTAGAAGGAAATTGAATGCACATTTATGTATGATAAAGATAATAATATACAAGATATATATATATAGCATGTGTAATAAATTGAATATGTATAAGTAAATACAAGAAAGAGCAAGAGCATCCAAGATATGCAGTATGTTATGGATGGATGGAATGGAATGTAGAGTGAATGATAGGATCTGCATGCCCCCCGAGTGGATGGAATTTTATGCAGTGAGGTTAATTTTTTTATGCCCCCTCAGTAGTCAATAATGAATAGAAAACAAGAGTGTGTCATTGGGAAATGGCCGAACTATGTGTTATATGTATCATAGTGTTGTGAATGTGTAGCGATGTGAAGCAACATAGAGATGAATACATGATGATGTAGCCTAAAGCATATATTGTTGGTGTGTATTATTTTCCACATCATTAGGTGAGATCGTAGGTCCATGTGTCATTTAGGGGTCATTATGAGATTCTCTTATGCATCAGTGCATCATATGTGTCATTGGGAGTTACACTTCTATTCTGGAAATGTAACTCCCCCTCTCTACTCGAGTTGTCATGATTACAGCATTAGGGGTTACTCAGCACCTTCTATATGTACACCCCATTTGATCTATGAGATAGAGGAGAGTTTTGTGGCTTGAGCAGGTTCTTCCCATGTTTCAAATCTTTGCATGCACATTTGGTTGATGCTTTCTCCTCCCGAGATCTCTTCACACTACCATTTACACGTCTGTTGATGTGCACATCATCCCTCATGATCCTCGCTTATGGGTTTTAAACCCTCTTTCATGGTATCAGAGCGGATCTTGTGGATCCATACACTCTTTGGTGTTGCTCATGCATTTTCTAGCTTCCAGTGTGATATCCAGATCTCGTTGCATGTGTCGTAATGGAAATTCTGATTGTGCTCTTCTTGCATTGATTCGGGATTTTATACCTCTATTCAGTTTTCAGGTTGTTCATGGTTTCGCAGCTTGTTTTTCGATTATTTTTGGGGTGTTCGTGGTTTTCCAGATTTTGCATGCCTTGGCTTGGCTTATGTGTGTTGAGTTTTAGCAAATTGCAAGTTCCAATGTGCTAATGTTTTGCTTGGAGTGTTAAAGTTTGTGAAAAAAAAGGGACCACCTGGCCACAACTCGAGGCATCCTTCAAGCTCACTGTATGTTGTCTTGATCTAACAGAAACACTCAGGTCACATTTTTTTTGCCAACCTCCTTGTTTTAGCTCGGTAGCTCTAACTTGGGTCACTCTTTTTCTGACCTTACATTGATTTTCAACTTGATTTTTTGTTTTTGTAAAAATTTTGGTATCCCTTTGGCCCGGAGCAAGCTGCACCTTTGCACTCTGCATGTGTTGAGGCTCCTGCTTCTGTGTACGTTGGTGGTTCTCATCCATTGTTTCCTAATCCCTTGGCTCCTAGCATGCTTTACCATTTTCTACACATCGACCTACACTTTTTTCCTCCTACTGCATGTTAGAAAACTCCACTCAGACCCTGTATTTTGATTTATACTCTTTACTGCACGTTACAGTTCTCCTTCTAACGGCTCCATGACCCTCTGTTCATTCAAACAATTACTCTACATAGCCAGCCACTCCAACAGTTACATGCTCAAATCTACTCCACGTGGCTTCAACCAAGCACTGTAATCAGCCTTTCACGTGTCCTCGCACACCTGGCTCGGGCCTGTCCACTCCTACATGTGGGCTCAACTCTGCAGACTCACCTACACTCCACATGGTGCATCAACCCTCCAACTCAGTGCATTGATCTTGGACTTCACAGCAACCTACAACTTTACCAGCACGTGCTAACTACTGCTCAACCGTTCCACATGGCTTGACTACTCCAAACATGGGCCCACCTCCTTTCCACCTTCTTTTTAAACCCTCTTTTTCCACATGGCTTGACTGCTCCAAATGACATGCACATCAAGCTAAATATGAATTCACGAAAACATCCACCACAAGAGAAAAACACTCTCTAATCTAATAAAGATGCCAAATATGGGTCCCAGCTCTAGACAAGCCTGAAAAGGTACCCATGTACAAAGAGGCAATCTCTCGGAAAGAATAAGAAGAGAGGAGAAGAGGGAGATGAGAGGAATGCAGAAGTGCCATGGACGGATCTAAACTCTACAGCTCTAGGAAGTCTCCCAGAAGAATGTCGATGACGAGATCCTCTGCCTCTAGACTGAAGAAGAGCCACCCGCAACAAACTGTGTGCCTACCCCTAGGAAGGATAGAAATGACGTGTTAGAAGTCTACCCACTCCATAAAGGAAACTGAAGGCAGCAACACGAAGAACTCTGAGTCTAGTGCACAGAAGTGTGACATAGGTCTAGCGAGTGAGTGCCAAGGAACCAAAGGTAATGCCATGTGCATAGAACTGTCAGAGTGAAAAAGAGGAACACCCACAGAAAGGATTTCCAAGTGATGTGAAGGGAACAAAACATCCTCCACAATAAAAAAGAGATCCACAGCTGAGGTTGGATCAATGAAGGTCTCTGGAAATGTGGAAGTGACATGATTCCCGAAAGGGGCACTCCAAACAACAGAGATGATGAACTCCTCTGAAACACCTATAGATGGATGAGGGACTTGTAGAGCATCACAAGTAGACTCTGTGAAAAATATGACTAAGGTCAGGCAAATACTCATCCCAATGAGGGTGCTCAACAAACAGAAGATCAATGTCAAATAGGTATGAGTCATTCAATGAAGGTAGAGGAGTGAAAGGGGCCTCACACATAGGAAGTGGAAAAGAGGCAGGTGTGATGACTGTGTGAGACTGAGTAGGAGACTGCTCAATATCTGATGAGATGTGGGATGTGACAACACTATCTAGAATAGTAAGAGAAAGAGGAGAGAAGTCCTCTTGAATGCTCTCGACATCATAACTGGGTGCACAATCCTCATCATCAGAAGTAGAACCAAATGATTCTGTGTCAGTGGAACTGTCATCACATGAAGATATAGAGAAGACAACTGAATTAGCAGTAGCAATAATGGTGGCAGTATGTGAAGGGTCTCCATAGAGGGACTGAAGAATGCTCCAAACACGATGAGGTGGATCTAATTATGCCACATGAAACTAAAGATAACAGGAGACATGCATCATCATGTGACCAAAGACATGGTCACGAGTGTCAAGGAAGTCCTCTAGATGATGATGATCAGCGGGTGCAGGAACTGGCCCAAGCAAGAAGGATAAAAGACCCTCGTGGGTGAAGTAACGTTCCATGGAAGCACGCCAGGCTGAATAGTTCCCTCTCCTGATGAGAAGTGGTGGATGTTGTAAGGAAATCCTATGATGCTCAAGTTTAGAAAGAGAACTCTCCATGATGCGGAATCAAAAGTGCAAGGTGCACAAAAGCAAGACGTCAGACTCGGCCGATAATGCATCTGTGTGTGAAAGCCCAAGAGTACAGTCAACCCCCTAGAATGTGGCACTTTATAAAGTAGTGCATTTACAAAACTGACAATTCCATCATGTAAAGTGTGAGAAATCATGCAACTTTGACCAAGGAAGCACTCAAAAATGAGCTACAAGTCAAAATTTATGGCATTAATATGATTCCCACAACTGATGGAAAAATCCAATAAACACGCAGACTGATTTAAAAATGCCCAAAATGGGTGCAAAGGGTGGCGTGTTAGTACTCAATGGAAACAGCATGAAATTTTAGATAGGGTTTGTTTTGCTTGCGAGGGTGGATTAGCCTCCTGCCAACCCCGGACCTCGCCCTTCGTCTTCGACGCTCGTAGGAAGGTAAGTAAAACAAGCAAAATACAGCCTAAATAATTTACAATGCCGATTCCATGTGGCTTGACTGGCTCCAAACATGGGCCATAGGAAATTATGAAGGACCCATATTCGACTTGATGTGCACGTCGTCCTTCGTGATCCTCGCTTGCAGGTTTTAAACCCTCTTTTATATATCACAACAAGATGATAGAAGGAGTTATTTTTTAGCCTAAAGTGTATATCACTAAATGATGGTAGAGGAAGTTATGATTTATCCCATTACATATATCATCAAATGATGGTAGAAGAAGTGATGATGTATCCTATGGCATATTTCACTAAATAATGGTAGAGGGATTGATTATGTAGCATAGGGCGTATATCACTAAGAATGATGTAAGAGGAAGTGATGATGTAGCCTAAAGCGTATATCACTAAATGTATGAAGAAGGTGATGGGTGAAAATTTTGCATAGTATGAGAGAAATATTGATTGATTCATTTTGGATAGAAAATTTTTAAAGGATTTAAGTGTGATGAGGTCCATTTGTGATGTATACCCTCAACAGTCCATTATGGACCATGAGACTAGAGTGCATCATAGGGTAGTGAGTGCAGCACACAAAAGTGGATGACTAGAGTGTGCAATATGTGTAGATGACATAAGTGTGAATGATGTATAAGAATTTAGTGTGGAGAATGTGTGTGATGTAGGAGTGTATAAATAAAAAAGTGTGGATGATCTAGAATAGATGAATGATTGTGTGTATAGAAAATTGTATGATGTGTGAAGATGTATAACATATTGTGTCTATTGTGCAGTGTATGAGGTTCATGTATTTATTATTCCCTCAACAATCAAGTTTGAACCAGATCACACGAGTTCATCATAGGGTAGTGACGATGATAGTGTATGTGAGGATGTGTATGTTAAATTATAGGTGTGAGATGAGGTATGATGCTAGGGGAGGAATTAATACATGCAATGCCCCCCAAGTATGTAGCGATGAGTGTGCTCAAGTAATGTCATCTAAGAGGTCATCATTGTTATGATCAAAACCAAATGGTGAAGCATTTGAAACCTGATAATCGATAGTGTCAGGTTTATCAAGTAGGGATCCATTGAGGCGTAGGTTGTACATGCACATAGCATATTCTTTGTCAGTGAAATGAGGCAATGGGAATATTTTTGCATACCAGTGAGTGAGATTATGTGTATAGATAATAAAGGAGTCGGTGTAGATGAAAACACATCCAAAGGGCATAGGAAATGTTATGTCAATGTGATTAGGGTCTGTAAGTGAGTTAAGACTTACCTAATGTGAGTGGATAAGAGCGATGAGTGTGCACTAGATAAAGTGTGATATGAAATACACACAGACCATAAACAGAAGTGATAGTAATGAATCCATAATATAGGTGAGGAGCATAAGTTGGAGAATAAAGGTCCTCGAAAGAGAAGCCTAGCTGATTCAAACCATCATCTGAACATATAGTGACATCGCAAGTAGGATTAAATCGATTATGTTCCCAGTATGAGTCATTCATGAAAATTGTTCATGTAAATGGTGATCTTGTTAATGGAAGTGGCTCACGCAAAGGTGTAAGGGATGGATCGATGTCTATAGACTGGATAGGACACTAATAAATAATCATAGTAGTAGTAGTAGTAGCGGTCAGGGAGGATGACATACATGAAATAGCATCTACCATGTAAACAACACCTTCGAGTGGTGGAAAATGAGGTTGTTCATCCATAGGTTGAGGATCATCAATACTATCAGTCGGTGGAGTAGGAATTATAGTATGAGTATCATGGTCACAATATTTGTATGGATGATGGTCACAAAAAATAATATAATCGATGCCTTCATGTATGAACTTGAAACAATGGTGTATTGTAGAGAAAATGGCTTGCATGGCATGGAGCCATGGTCTTCCAAGTAAACAATTATACGAGACTGGAAATTTAATGATAAAGAATACAGTGTTAACGGTTTTAGGCCCTATAGTGATAGGCATAGTAACATGACCCAAACATGGACAAACGAAACCATCATATGCACGAAGAGAAAGACATGATGGACTAACATTAGCAGTGGAAAGACCTATTTTTCCAAGGAATGACATGGGGAATAAATTAAGTTCAAGTCCATTGTCAATTAAAGTGCGCTTAATACCCATAATATAAATGTGAATCATGATATGCAAGGGTGGATCATTATCAAAAAATGTAAGATCAGCTTGAGGATTAGATTTGAATGCAATATTTTGAGAAAATGCATTGACAAATGATTGATACATTGAGTTTAGATGTATGTTAGCTAGGAATGCGAGTAGTAGTGAAGAGATGGTGGACTCTATGTGATTAAATCAGGATTAGCAAGCAAGAATTCATTGATTTAGATACTCATGGTGATGAAGTAAGAAAGATCCTAATAGCATGTAGATCGAGTGGGGTTCACCAAAATGATTTTTCTAAAATGTAAAATAATAGCCTAATCAAATACAAATTTGCAGTAAATAAATGAATAATGTAATACATAAATAATACCCAAGTAACTAGGCAATGAAATAATGAAACCCTAATTGTGAAAAGGGTTAGAAAATCCTTATTTAATTAGAATAGGTTACATGAATGTGTCGTAGTGGAGACCAAATGAACAAGAATGGGAGACCTTCATATAGAAGCCTATAAAAATGTAGATCCAGCAGATTTGGCTAGACTAGGGCACCTGGAGAAGGGATCAGGGTGCTCAGGTATGAATTTTGGGTGCCCTAGTCTGTGCAGGTGGTCTATAATCCAATTTTTATAGGCTCTTCAGATGATACGAAACCCTCTATATTTTTTGCTATTGTGTCGTTGAATTCTGTCGAATGTCATTGTGGGTCTAGAATGAATGAATCGCCTACAAAACCCTAAACAAAGCATCAAACCCTAAAAAAGAAAGATGCAAATTAAGGGGTCAAACTATTCTCAGCCGTCACAGTGGTGGACTTACAAATTAGCATTACACTACATCTCAGACCCAATGTAGTTCTCTTTATGTGTGTGTGTGGAATCCTGCCCTAGGTTGCTTTTACATGGGTCGTACTTAAAGTAGCAAGCAAGTAGCTAGATATAGAATGTAAATAATGTGTGCATGGAATAGAATAGACTCCCCTCCTATGAAGTATGATGTATATGAACCATCCTTTGTCCCTTGTGATGGAGCTAGATGGATGCAAATAGAGCTCTAGATGCCTTGATGGATGCAACCTTAGGTGTTGTTAGATAGTGCTTAGTTCTTGGTCCTTTATTATGATCACATAAATTTATATTTATATGATTCCCTTGCTTGAATTTCATAACTAACCCCGAAAAGGTTGACTACCAAAAAGATAAAATGCTCAAATGGCTAGAAAGGATCCAAAAATTGGGTGCAAAGTACAAAGAGGATCGGGACGCCCAGAGGGGACGAGGGCACCTGGCGTTGGCATCCTAGTTGGACGCCCAAGTCCAGAAAGAGGAAAAATGAAGTATGAAAAGGCATACTTAGCAAGTAATGGTGTAAGACTAAAAGTGGCAACAACAAGAAAATAAAGGTGGCCAAAGACATGGGTTAGTTGTTACTTTTCTTACTCAGGAATCAAATGAATAGTAGTATGTAATCAGGAATAGATAGTTACCCAAAGTGCATGATTTTTTGTCTATAACATGAAGCTTTGTAGATCATGAGGCACGTCACATTGGGCAATAGTGTGAAGGTAGAAGATCTTATAACTCATATGTATGATGATACGCACCCTGAAGAAAGTAATGACATGCACACCATATTAGAAATTGATGAGACTCTGTTAGAGCATGCTTGGATAGAAAATAAAAAGGGAATATTTTCCATCTTATAGACGATGAAGAGGTTGAGGATTTCAATATCAATTGCATAGAAGGTGCGCATGAATTATTGTACCATGTAGATGAACAAGCGTGTACATATCATGTGTCATTAAAGATAAAGAAATTTAATAATGGAATGGAGGATGTGCCCAAGGAGGCCATAATTAGGGATTATTGGTCTAAGCTTGAGGTCATAAAAATAATTGAGCTACTGCATGAATTTAAAAATATTTTTCTAAGGGGGTGTCATGAGTTGAAGGGATTTCATCCACCTTTATTTTAAATGAAGATCAAGCTCAAGGATGGCACGTGACCAGTTCACAAGAGACCTTACCGGATGAATCCAAATCTACTTGTCATGGTAAAGGATGAAATCGATAATATGTTAAAGGGAGACATTATTGAACCAATAGAAGAGTCGGAATGGATAAGCCCAATGGTTATAAACATCAAAAAGGATGAGAGGCCCTAATTTGTGTTAACTATAAAGTTTTAAATTCTTCATGTATTATTCATCCCTTCCCCACTCTGTTTACTAAATAAATACTAGAGGATGTTGCGGGGTGCAAGATCTATTCATTCATTGATGGGTTTTCAAGGTACCACTAGGTGAGAATCTTGCATGAAGACTAGGAAAAGACAGCCTTTGCAAAATAATGGGGATGCTTTACCTACATTGTTATGCCTTTTGGATTGAAGAATGTGTCAAACATATTCTCGCACATTTTCATGCAGGCATTTTGTGACTTCATACATAATTTCCTTCAAGTTTATTTGGATGATTAAATGGTGTATGGCTTGGTTAAGGATCATTGTGATTGTCTGCAACTAATGTTTGAAATATTCAGGCATATTAGCATATCCTTGAATATTAAGAAGTGCATTTTTGTGACATAATTTGGTACTTTGCTTAGACACATCATTTGTAATGAAGGTTTGGTGGTAGAACCCACCAAGATTGTAGTTATATTAGGATTAGAAGAACCAACCAATCAAAGTGAAATGTTTGGATTCCTTAGACATATTGTATACTATAGGAAAATAATTAAGGGTTATGCTAATATTGATGTGCCACTAGAGGAGTTACTGAAGGAAAAATAAAAGTTTTATTGGAAGGATGCGCAGCAATAGGCATTTGATACTTTGAAGGAGAGACTAAAAATTGTGCTCATCTTACTCTTGCCTTCTTAGAGTCTACCATTTCATGTCTAGGTGGATGCCTCTAGAACAGCCATTAGAGTGGTATTGGCCTAGTCAAGGGAAGGAAATGTAGATCATCTTATATATTTTGCGAGCAAGAAGTTGACATCATCTGAAAAATAATTACATAACTACGGAGTGCTAAGTGTTTTCAATGGTGTACTTGCTTCACAAGTTTAGAAAATATTTATTGGCAACACCATTTATATTCTACACTGGTCATATAGCGCTTAAGTATCTGGTTAATAAGCCAATTTTGCAAGGGTGCATCTTTCATTGGATCCTATTATTCTAATAATTTGAGTTTTCCATCATATTCAAGCCTAGAAAAATCAATTTGGTATCGGGCCACTTGTCAGGGATCAACTCTAAAGAGGATGCACAAATCATAGAAGACACTATGTTAGATGCTTAGTTATTCACATTATAACATTCACCACTTGATTTGGAGTACATTGCAATATTCTTGCGCATAGGACTTGCGCTTAAGGGAATGAAGACATTAGAGAAAAAGTAACTCGTCATTCATGTGGTACCCTACCAGTTAGTCAGAGGAGACCTATATAAGATGGGTAGAGACAAAATTTTACACGTGTGTTTCGGAGCATGAGAACAACGCCATCATGGAGGAAGTGCATGGCAGGATAACATGAGGACATTATGTAAGTGAATTTATAGTGCGCAAGATATTACTTGCAGGATTGTGGTGGGAGACACTTTAAAAAGATACCAAGGCCTTTGTAAAAGCTTGTGATCATTGTCAAAGAATAGGGAAACTGGGACACCATGATGAAATACCACTGCAACCTATAGCAAGCACAGAGCCTTTTGAGAAGTGGGAAAATGAGTTTTTTAGTCCAATTGCACTAGTTGTGTGCAGGAAAGGTGTGCACTACATCATCACATGCATAGATTATTTAACAAGGTGGGAAGAAGTAACACCCATAAAGGATTACACTTTAGCTACAGCAGTAAGATTTTTATAAGAGAAAATCATTAGTTAGTATGGTTATCCATTGAGCCTTACCATTGATAAGGGAACTCATTTCTTGAATGAGACAATTCAAATATTATTGGCAGAGTTTATGGTATCCCATTATAATACTACCCCCTATCACCCACAAACCAATGGTATTGTAGAGGCCTTCAAAAATATCTTGGGACATACCTTGAAAAATATTTGTGATGTAGGCAGAAATGATTGGGATGATAAAGTATCAGATATAGTATGGTCATACCAAACTACCTACAAGAAGTTGAACAAGGACACACCATTTCAATTAGTGTTTTGTGTAGAGGCAATTTTACCTATAGAATTCATTTTACCCTCCCTGGGTAATGCGTGTGCAAGATGACTTGTTGATGAGAAAGTGGTGGTAAGCGCATTGACAAACTCATGTGATTAGATGATCAGTGTGTAATTGCACGATGGATTTAGAAGACATAAAAAGTAATACATAAGGCCTGGCATGACAGACATATTCAGAACAAGTTGTTTGAAGTTGGTGGAATTTTGCTTTTATATGAATCTAAGTTAATGGAACACCCAGGGAAGCTCAAAGTTCATTGGTTGGGACCATTTAAAGTAAGCAATAAATTATAATGAGGTGCATGTCATTTATATGCGTTGAATGGTATAATGTTGCTCAGTTACTTTAATGGGAGTAATTTGAAGCCCTATTATAAATAAGCTTCCATTTTATGCTCGTAATAAGGTATACTTTTCATTTAGATAAGGTTTCCCTTTTAGTTTTTATTTTATTGTAATAAGTGTGTTCGTGCACACGATCTGATCAATTTGTTTTAGACTTCTGTGCAGAGGACCACGTATTCTTTTAGTGTGGGGTAAATAAGTCAAGGTGTGTGATGGAAAACTTGGAAGGAACATGAGCAAAGTGTTCCTATGGTTGGTTGGATAAGGTGTGCATATGCTTAAAGTTATTGTAATTTCTCACGTAAATACCAGATGAATGGAGTAGTGTGCAGTAAAATGTGAGGGAGGCAATGCAGATGAAAACTACTTGGCAAGTGGCACAGAGGAAGAATGTGTGTGGAGCAGGATGGTACGTGCAAGTGAGTCTATAGCCTGGGAAGTAGTAGCCCACCAAAAGGTTATGGGTTTCCACGCACAAAGGAAGCTTGTGGAAAAAGGTAGGAAAATATAGCAAAAAGTAGGAAAGAAGGAAAAATGCTTTAAATCTAAACAGTGGTGGTAGGTGAGTGTAATTAATGCGGTCAAAAATTTAAAACCTATAAAAAGAGGGCAAGGGAAGTCATTTTTCCTTTCTATTGAGAACTTGTGCATGAAAGAGCTCTCGTGAACCAAAGAACAAGTACAAATAGAGTGTGAATCAAAGACAAACATATATGTGACGAAGAAATCAAGCATAGAACCTTTAAAATAGAGAAGGAGCTCCTTATGAGAAGTTATAGTTATGAAGTGGAAGTATTTAAAGGGAGAGTTGTGGAGATAAGGTTGTAGAGATAGGGTTACGAAGAAAACTTACAAGTTTAGCGGCACGAATTGATTCGCAAGTTGAGCTAGGGCACAGGGTTGAAGTATCAAAGTGAAGAGCATGGGTTGAGAAATCAAAACCAAGGTTCTTTGGCACATAGGGCATAGTATTCAAAAGTTCACGAGTTAGAACAACTACATAAGGATAAAGACAATGGCACCAGCAAATAAGATGCCAAATACTAAGAAGACCATAGAAGAATCTCCTAATGAATGATTTTTCAAGATACAATATCCTCAAGAAGTAATTGTAAGAAAATCATGGGCATCATAGTTAAGGAAGTGTAAGATAAGTGAGTATAATCATCGCATGCAAGGACACAAGACAAACATCAAGAATGATGTGTTGAAGGAAATTATCAAAAGGATAGTATAAGGGCAGATATTTTTTGATGATAAGGTGTGTGATACCTTAGAAGGGGTTAGGGTACTACAGCTGTTGGGACCCCAAAATAGTGGCTAAGTACACAAAGGCACGTAGGTGCACAAGGCCTAGTTGAAAAAGGGCGCACAAGGAGAAGGCGCGCAGGACATGGTTTAAGGAAGGGTTTATGAAAACCCGTGGCCTGCACGTAGATAGAGCCAACATTTTAATACTTAGCCATATTGGGCATTTTAGGAAGGACACGAGAAAAGTGTGACCCAACTGCGCATGCAGAGTGGATAAGGTGTCATCCTGGAAACGTGATGCCCACGAAAGGAATATGCCCTGCGATAGAAGGTTCTAGAAGATGTTCTAGAAGGTTCATGGCAAAAAGTGGAGAAGCATGCTCCCATGGAGGACCACATTCAGACACTTGGCATCGGATCTGAGGCTGTAGAAGGATGAGTTGGCACCTTGGGATGCCTATATATGCGAGCGCCCGTAGGCGAAAAATAGATATAGATTGGATAGACGGTGGGAGAGATCAGATAGAAAGGAGAGAATATTATAGAGAGCAGAGCTCTGCATAAATATTGCAAGGACTTTGTTAGCTTGGGTAAGTAAGCATGGGAAAGGATGTATCAAGGGTTTGGGGGTTATAAAAAAATTTGAGATCCTAGCAATATGAATCTAGTTATAATGCATGACTGTAGGATGCCCTTCTATGACATTCTGTAATGGGCCTAATGAATGTAATGAGGTTACCAGTTTATGTGAATATGAACATTAATGGTTCTCATGCATACATCCTTCTTCATAGCTCTTTTTCATTTATGTTCATGAACTAAGTATGAATGCTTGTACAACTTCCTTTCTATTTTGGTGTAAGTTCTATAATTTGTTAATCACTTTTCTATCTGGAATGACTTCAAGGATCTAGAAGTCGTTCTGAGTTCTATGGTGCTTGTATGTCTTATTTCCTCTCAAATCTCTTAAACTCGGATCATAGATGATTTTTCCCACTAAAATCACATAAAGGAGAGACTCGATGCCCATGCATGCCTCGGGTGAGCACCCAGTGCCCACTGGGTGATAGGCCATCACACATGGGGTTTCCTTGTTCTTTGATGGGTGTAAAAATGACTACGTCTTGGTTCCGTTGCCAGGACCTCTTTTTGAAGTTGTAGTGGGACATGGCATACATCATGATCTATGTAATGAATGGTGATAGAGTGTTTAACTTTGGAAAGTGCTCAATCATGGTTCAAGAGCACAGAGGATGAATTTTCTCAGAGATTCAACACTGGATATGAGTTTGATGTACGTAGATGGGTAGAAGAGAACCTCTACCATGATTTGTATGAAAATTTTTCTATTGCTTCCCAGTTGAACTGTATGAATGGATCTCATCATATGCATCTAGATCAAGTTGTTATTATAAGTCATGCACGTGGACCCAAGAGGAATACCATAGGTTGCAAGATGCATATCTGATGTGGACTCGTGCTGTGGATCATTGGTGGAAGGGAGTGTTGGCTAGCTACACTCGGGAATACGCTATTTCCATGTATTCTTGTCTTAAATTTGTTGAGTTTGAGTTCCTGAGGGATCCCAGAGGATCATTTCTACATGATATTCCTTTGGAAATGAAGATCTTGATCATGACCATGAGTTTAGAGGCATTTCCAATGGCCAGCTAAACCATTCTGATCATTGGGCAAGGAAGCTAGGGTAGAGGAAGATGGAAGATATTACGATGGAGAAAGAAAGGGAGGAGAGGAGGCTCAAGTATAGTGAAGCACGTGAAAGGGATATTTCTAGACAATGCGAGGTTACAAGTGTGATGGATCTATGGAGGCAGACATTGTGGGAAGGAGTTGAGGTTCACGTGAAGGACGTGGAACCTGAGTAGTCTATGCTACCCCATCTTGGCAAGTGCGTAAGAGAGACCCCTTCGACTTCTGATGAGATTTCGTTACGTGGAGAGAGAAGATTCGTTGGCATGTATCTGAACCCACCTAGTGACTAAACCCTGGTGCTTGGTTTTCCAGATCAAGGAAGGAGTATCGTTGATCCTAGTTGGTATCAGTGGAAGTGATAGATCTGTACCCATGAGATACAATTTTTCATTTCCCACTTCTATGGCTATGCATATTCTAGTATTCAGAGGAATTTTTGGACAAGGATCAAGTACACAAGCCTTTGGTCTCGCATCTGGGAGTGGCGCAGGGTACACTAGTGGTAGTGGGGCATTATCACAGAATGTCAACACGTAGTTCAGTGGAACCTTGGGGACCCTTGGCATGACCACTACAGGACCTGGTGGACCTAGTGGATCTAGTAGGTCAGGAGGAATAGGACCTAGTGGATCTAGTGGATCTGGTGGCTCAGGAGGCACATGACCTGGTGGATCTGGTGGATCCAGCGGCAGAGGGAACCAAGGCTTTGGCTCAGGAGGACAAGGGCCCCAGCCACCCCCTCAAGTCTTCTTTGAGATGTCTTTACATTTTCTAGATTACAGAGGTATTGAAGATGCTACAGAACATGTTCACAAGTGTGAGCTGTTATGGTGCGCAAAGGGGATCACAACCCCAGGAGCAGAAGGCTAGTCATTTTACAATGATGTTGTAAGGGTGCGCATATAGCTGGTATAGGAAATATGACCCTCATCAAACTGGTGGTGGATTATATTGCTTTAAAGAATGCCTTCTTGGCAGAATTCCACATCCCTGAGTTTGAACAAAAGAGCATCAAGTGCCTAAAAGGAGATTCAACAGGGAATGGCAGAGAGTGTGCGGGAGTATGATGCATGGTTCAATACCCTCCTGTAAAAATTTTCATATGACATTCACCCTTCACAACATGCTCAATGGTTTTTTGGGGGTTTGATAACTCCATTTAGAAGAGCTTTATCTCATAAAAATTTCACAGACCCGTGCAAGGTGTTAGAAGCTACTTTGTGCCCCGAGGCTATTGGAAGTGTTGATATTGGTGTTAGCCCATGTTCCTGGAGGCTCAAATTTCTACTATGGCTAAGTAGCTAGAGAATTTGTCTGCAAACTCAGCCCATGAGACTCGCAGTGGTACATGGTGTACAGATTGTGAAGTGGAGGGGCATGTCAAGGATAGTTACCCCTAGAGGATGGTACACGCCATAATAGTAGACTGTGAAATTTTTCATGGGGACCATGATGCAAGTAGATGTCCCTTGTTACAAAGTGGAATTCAGAAGAATGTGTCTTGCTACTATAAGATTTACACCTCTACAACCCATGATACTAAGGATTGTAGGCTTATTGACCAGATCCAAGAGGCCATTGATCATGGGGTGTGCCAAACCAGCATTTCCAGTAGTTCTAAAGGTGATGATCACTATTATGAGGAGCACCCAGATGGAGGTACACATGGAAGGGGATTTTGCGGAGGTGGTCGTGGTAACTACGGAGGAGGAAGAAGTGAGTTCCCATGTGGAACCTATTTTAATTGTGGGTCTATAGAGCATTACAAATGAGAGTTCCCAGACTTGTTGCAGTGCTCATGGTGCAGGAAGAAACACAATTATGAGGAGTGCCCTGAGTTGTTTGAGCACATGAATCAACAGCACCAGAAAGACAAGGGTGTTGTAATGGTAAGCATTAAAAATACAGACACATAATGGATGCCATGGGTGACACATGATGCAGGTTTGGAACCTGTTATGGTAACAACAAGAGCAGAGGTCACACGTGCAAAGGAAATACCAAGGTAGAAGAACCTAGTTTCAAGGGAAGAAGTGGTACATGGGAAGTACCCAGACCCTGCGCATCAAAAGGAGGTATATCAAGATACCATGGACAGTCATTTGGAGTTTACAGGGAGAAATCTAGTGTCTAAAGGAGCATTCCAAGAGGGAGGAGAAAAGAAGGAAGGTGAGGCACCAAGAGATGACCTGGATGAGGTCAAGGAAGTATGTAAAATGCTAAGGCAAGAGAATATTATTCCCTTGCTAGGAGCATGGTTGAGAGAGAAGGTACCACACCAGAGAAGAGCATGAGAGGAAGGTCTTTCATGCAAACCTTCCCCCTCACAGCCTTGACTATGATAGGGAGATCATGTTAAATGTGTCGTGGATGGATGGCTCCTTAGTAATATCCTCATTGACATAGGCGCAGAGGTCAATGTTCTCACCTTGGATGCATGGCATCAGATGGGAAGGCCTACATTACAGCCATCTTCGAATGTGCTATATATGGAAAACAAAATGAAGGAAATGCCCATCGGTGTCTTAAAGGATGTAGCTATCACCATTCAGGGAGCTAAGTTTACTGGGGACTTCAAATTCTTGGCGCTCGCTGAGGTAGACAATTTCCCAGCACTACTTGGTGCACCCATGGTGTTATAAGAACAATGTGGATCTTTGGTTCAACAAGGGGTACATAAGCTTTGAAAATGAGGAGGAATGGGTCATCATACCCCTGGCTGATGGGAAGTCAACACCCTATACTGAACCTTTGGGAGAAGAGGTCCTAGATAGAATATATGTGCACTCAATTAGGGATCCAGAGATAATCCATCCTACTGATAGAATTATCCAGTTCAAGGATGCTCAGTCAGTAAGTGACACCACTAGTCTAGCATGTGATAATTGGGTGCATAGAACCTATGAGTTGATCAAATAACATTTAAGAGGATCGGTGACAAAGGTGACAAAGGCGCACATATTCCGGTGCCTAAGAGGAAAGGAGCTACCTAAGTACTCAGGAGGAGCCTCCCCTGAGGTGTTTTTGTCAGAAAGATGGAAGCTCAGTGGAAGGAGGAAAATAAAAGAAGGGGGATGTTAAGTTACATCCTACTAGGAACTGTTGCACACTGGTGGGCAACACATCAGGATAATCTCTTGGAATGACATGAAGTGAGAATTTCCTTCTCTATTCATTTCTCTAGAAGCAACGTGCCCACCACCATCAAGGACTACCATGGTAAGGAGCCTACCTATTTCCACATCCAAGTCATGTGAGAGGGTCTAGAGAGGAAGGCACAAAGCTTTTCCACCATCCCTCTGGGTACATAAACTGTATTCTACACTATAGGGTTGTATGCGCGCATGGTACATCCACTCTGAGACAAGCCACCAAACAGGGAATTGGTAAGAACTAGTGGCTGATCTCATCCAAGCATTTGAGTATCGAAGCACCAAACCATCGGTGGATAAGGCATTGTAGGAGATCAAGTGCCTTACGATGGGGGATAGTGCCATGGTAGAAGATAGGCTACTGGAGTTGTTAGGTGAACTTGGCCTAGAGGCGCGCTTTGAGGAAGAAGACACATAAGAGATACAGTTTGAGTGTGCATGCATAGAGAAATAAAAAGGCAAGATGGTCTATGTCATAGATGGTGAAGAGATGGAAAATTTAGAGGTTAACCATTCTCTAGGCTCACGTGAAGTGATGAGATAGTGCTGATGAAAGAACGTGTGCCTATCATGAGCCTTTAAAGACAAAAAAGGTTAATATTGGGTCAGAGGTGGAACCCAAGGAAGCTATCATTGGAGATTATTGGTCGGAGAAGGAAGTCTCTAAGATCATTGATCTTTTACATGAATTTGAGGATTTATTCCCATGTGGGTATCATGAACTCAAAGGCGTTCACCATTCCTTGGGGGAAATGAAAATTAAGTTGAAGGAAGGTGCATGCCCGGTCTGGAAGAGACCATATCCGAATGAATCCTAACCTACGCATGAAGGTCAAGGAGGAAATAGACAAGATGATAGCATCAAGAATCATAGAGGTTATGGAGGAGTCAGAGTGGATAAGTCCAATGGTGATTAGCATAAAAAAGGATGGAAGGATAAGGATATGTGTTGATTATAGGGATTTGAATGCAGTGTGTGTCATTGATCCCTTCCCAACCCCATTCACTGAAGAAATCTTGGAAGGAGTGGTAGGGCATAAAGTCTACTCTTTCATAGATGGGTTCTCAGGCTATCACCTGGTGAGGATTGCAAAGGAAGACCAAGGAGAAGACAACCTTCACCATTGAGTGGGGAAGTTTTTCCTATATGGTCATGCCTTTTGGGTTGAAGAATGCACCTAATGTATTCTCACACATTGTAGTGCAGGCCTTCTAGGACTTCATCCACAAGTTTCTCCAGGTCTACCTTGATGATTGGACCATGTATGGACTGGTCAAGGACCATTGTGACAATCTAAGGTTGATGTTTGAAAGGTTGTCAGAAGTTGAGGATATCCCTCAACATCAAGAAGTGTGTATTTTCTACCCTGTTTGGGACCCTGTTAGGACACATCATATGCAAAGAAGGCTTGCTGGTGGATCCTACCAAAATTGTAGTGATTGTGGGATTGGGGGAGCCAACTAGTCAAAGCGTAGTGTGTGGGTTTCTTGGACATGCGGGCTACTATCGGAAGTTCATCAAGGGGTATGCCAAGATCACCATGCCTTTAGAAGAGTTGCTCAGACATAAAAGTGCCTTTCATTGGGGAGAGGCACAACAAGAAGGCATTTGACACATTGAAGGATAGGCTTGTCACCGCACCTATATTACATTTCCCCTCTTGGGATAAGCCCTTCCATGTTCATGTGGATGCCTCTGGAATGGCCATTGGGGCAGTGCTTGCACAACCTAGTGAGGGAATTGTTGATCACCCCCTATGCTTTGCAAGCAAGGAAGTTGACACCAGCAGAACAAAATTACACTATGACTGAGCACGAAGCATTGTCAATGATCTATGCTGCTTCACAAGTTCAGACAATATCTACTACAACTCCCTTTGTATTTTACACTAACCACATGGCATTAAAATATTTGGTGAACAAGCCCATCCTACAAGGGTGCATATGTCGGTGGGTGCTATTATTTCAAGAGTTTGAGTTCATGGTAGTTGTGAAGCCTGGAAAGAGTAATTGTGGACCTGATCATTTGTCAAGAATTGATTCAGGGGAGGACACACAGAGCATTGAAGAGACTATGCCAGATGCACAAATGTTTAGGTTGTGGCACACTCCCTTGGATTTGGAGGAAATTGTAGTATTTCTAAAGGAAGGTGTGGCACCAGAAGGGATGAAGGCCTTGAGAGAAAAATAAGTTAGCTATACATGCCACATGCCCTACATGTTAATTAATGGAGACCTATACAAAATGGGCCATGATGAGGTTCTGTGCCGATGCGTGCTAGAGCATGAGTGCGTTGCTATAATAGAAGAAGTCACATGGTGGGATTACAGGAGGACACTATGTGGGAAATGTTGTGGAAGATTCTACTCACTAGGGCTTTGGTGGGAGACCATTTATCAAGATTGCATAGATTTTTGCAAGGCCTGTGACCATTGCCAACACCTTGGAAAACCTAGAAAGAGGGATGAAATTCCCTTGTGACCAATACCAAGCATGGAACCATTTGAGAAATGGGCTATTGACTTTGTTGGACCAATCTCACCAGCAGCGTGAAGGACTGGTTCATGGTATATCATTACTTGCACTGATTATTTGACGAGGTGGGAAGAGGCAAGTGCCCACTAAGGATTGTACCACAACTACAACTACTAGATTTTTATGGGAGAACATAATCAGTAGGTATGGATGCCCATTGAGCTTGACAAGTGATAGAGGTATGCACTTTCTCAATGAAATGGTCAGGATTCTGTTATCAGAATTCATGGTGGCCCATCACAAGACTACTCCCTATCACCCTCAAGAAAATGGAACTGCTGAGGTGTTTAACAAAATACTTAGTCACACGTTGACTAAGATCTGTGATGTTGGTAGGTAGGATTGGGATGATAAAGTATCATCCATTCTTTGGGCATACAGAACAACCTACAAAAGGTTGAATAAGGCCACACCATTTCAGTTGGTGTTTGGCATTGGAGGTTGTCTTACCAGTTGAGTTTATGTTACCTTCACTGTGTATAGAACGCGTGGGAGGGTTGGATGATGAACAAGTGCTGGAAGAGAGAATTGATGAATTGATGAAGCTAGATGAAATATGATCACTAGCTAGGTGGAGCCAGACAACTAAAAAAGAAAACAGAAGGCATGGCATGATCACCACATTAAGAATAAGAAGTTTGAGGTTGGGTAGATGGTGTTGTTGTATGATTCAAAGTTTTTGCGCCACCCTGGGAAGTTAAAGGTCCATTGGTTAGGTCCCTATATAATCTCGTACATCCTTGATTCGGGCACGTGCCAGTTACAAGCACTGGATGGAATGAAATTACCTGGACACTTCAATGGGAGTAGGTTGAAGCCCTACTATAAATAAGGCTTCTTGGTGTTTGTAAATAAGGTAGTTTTTCCAGATAGTTTAGAATTTCCTTTATGCATTTCCTTTCTTGTGTTTCCCTTTCACATTGTTGTTTTGTTTTATGCCTTGGGCGCCGGTAACCTTGTTAATTTTTTAGGGTTTTGAATGTGCAGAGGACTGCACATCATTTTAATGTGGGGTGGAGTAATGTGAAGGAAAGCGTGGGTAAAGTGCCAAGGAGGATTGTGTTGGAAAGCCTGGTCGAATGGCCCTGTTGAAAGAGGTGCATGAAAGAAAAGGTGGAAAAGGATGGTTGGTGTCAAGATAAGGCTACTTTCAGATCCCACGTACAAAGGAGGAAGAAGCACAAAAACAACATGAGGTAGGTGAAAGAAAAAATCATGACAGAAGAAGTGCCTTTGTCAGTGACATGCGTGCAAGAGTCTCCTGTCAAGATGGATTGGTTACGTGCCAGAAGGTTGGAAGATTGTCCGCGCAGGGTTGGGCGCGTGAGTTAGGGCACAAAATTCAAGCTTTGTTTGAAAAATCCACATTAAACGTTAAAAGTATGGTGGTAGGTGAAGTAGCATTTAATGCTTAAAAATGGGAAAAACTATAAATAGAGGTTCAAACATTTCATTATTCACTTTACGAATATGAAGAGAAGAGATTTTGTGAACTAGGGTTTCCAAGAGTTGATCCATGTGAAGAAAAATTGCAAGAATTTGAGCGTGAGTGACCAGTTTGGATTTACAAACCAGAAAGGAAGTGATTCACGGGTGTGGGAAGAGTTGTGGAGAAGCTTTTCTGGTGAAAAGAGATTCCAGTTAGGGTTTGGTATCTAGGGCACAGGTTGAAAAAGAGTTTCTTCTCCAGTTTGAGATCTAAACTTGGAAAGGGGTAGTAAAACAAAGCAAGTGAAAGAAGTTGAAGTGTTAACATAAACAATGGCACCCAAGAAACCTATTGGCACACCTAAGAAGGGAAAGGGAAAAGGAAAGAGCAAGCAATAAGAAACTGTCATGAGTACAAATGAAGAGTGGTATGCAAAAATGATAGTACCCAGACGGAGTATTGCTTGGGTGAGAATGGGAGTCCCATTTAAGAAAAATGTCAATAAATGATTACAATCATCACTCGAGCATGATGAGAATGAAATGGCACTGGAGTTAGTGCACCCCGAAATAAAAGGACACTAGAGGGTTTTCCCATCTATAACGATGAGGTAAAAGTGAAGTTGGAGAAGTCAGGATTATTGCAACTCTTTGAGTTTCCCTACTTCGGAAAGCCTGAGCACCTATATCAATGGTTGATGTCATGCATGCATGAAGATTACTTTCACTTCATAGGGCACAAGATGTGCATTACCCCTCAGCTTGTTTCACATTTCATAGGCCTCATCTGTGAAGGAGAAAGTTTTGGAGGATGACCTATGCGACAAGGAGGCAATTAAGGAAACCATCGCTGCTTATGTGTACAAAAAGGGGTCGAGGTACTTTGATATCACAAACATCAAGGACCCAGTGATGAAGATGGCTGCATACCTTGTGAAAAAGTTAAATGGCTAGGAGAGATGGACCCAGGTAAACAAGTCCTGGCTGAATGTTTGCGAGGAGGATTTTCAGAGGGCACCATCTACAACTTGTCTACATACATCATGGATGAGATTGTCAGTAACATGCAGGAAGGTGATAAAATCCTCTTTGGTAATGTCTTGTTAACCATTGTGTTCTCAGATATTGGAGTGTAGATGCAGCAGAAAAAATTCATGTGGGAGTACCCTGTTGAAGACCCTTCACCTGCAAAGAGGTTTGAGAAGTACACCTATGATAGTATGATGGTCGTGCACAAGGCACGTGCTTGGAGAAGTGGTATACATGCCTGAGGAATGTGTTTGGGGTGGAATGGAGGATCCTTGAACAACTACCAATGACCACCAAGGGAGAAGCCGAGTTTGTTGTGTACCAACATTTCTACCTTGGTAGATTTAAACTGATAGATGAGACATGGAGCCCATGGTGCAAGCTCCCTTTTTCCTTCACAGCTCAACACTTCCAAGCAGGAGTGAACAGGTTCAAAGAGTCCAAGAAGTTGAAGTTGGACCTTGGTAATCTAGACCGAGACCACAGAAAATGTGCAAAGGGTTGGTCTACCCCAACAAGCGTGCATATGTGGAGAATTATGTGTCACATGAGGTCCAAATGGTGAAACCCATGACTTTTCCCATTGCAGGAGGGTCGCGGTGCACGAGTATACCTCTGCATAAGACCCAAATTTGAGAAGGACGTGCATATCTGGAGAATGAGGTGTCCATACCTAAGGACCTAACTGGTAGGAAGAGACCTGCGCCCAAACAGGAGGAAAAAGAACCAAAGAAGAAAGTACCAAGTGTAGTGGATACACAAGTAATAGGTACCCCTGGGACAAGCGCCAAAACAAGTATGTATTCACAAAAGAAAAATTCCATAGTCAAAGAGAAGACTCCGGAGCCAGAGAAGTTGTTAGACAAGGAGTCATCAGAAGAAGAAGAGACAGAGTCACCTACACCAGAATCCCTAGGTTAGGAAGAAGCAGAAGATGACAGAGGAGTCAGATTCTGAGTACACTGAGAGTTTGAGGGCCTACCAGGGTGAAAGGGATGATGATGAGGAAGATGAGGCCTGAGGTAAATCAAGAACAACTTGTGTTCAGTGTACATGATTCAGAGGAGGGAGAAGAGGGTGAAGAAGAATGAGTACATCTTCATGTAGAGAAAGGGTAGCCAGGAGGAGGAAGGCACCCATGACATGGGAAGAAGTGAGGAGGTTGGCGTGTAGAATCCAAAAGCTCCAAGCCTTATGCAAGAGGTAAACAAGGTGGTAGAAAGAGAAGCAACAAAAATAATTGAGGCCTTGGTAGAAGAGGAATTGGAGCGCAGTGAAGACATAGTGATGGAAGAGGGTAAAGAGGAGAGCATTGAGAAAGAACAAGTCAGTATGGGAGGAGGTCCCACTTCTAATGGTGAGTTTCCCTATAGGCTCATGCTCAGGAAGGAAGATCCTTGATACAAAACAAGGCCATAGGTCATGGGCTATGTTGATGACCAAAGGAAGGTGTTACATGTGTGCTTCCAAAGCACTGTACCTACGAAAGAGCTTCTAGAAATGGAGTCATTTGACAAAGAGGGCGTGTACCCCACGACAAGGAAGATGCTCTCTTGGGCATTTGAGTCCATATTGATGAGCCAAAGTTTGAAATATACCAAGGGGAAATCATACCATTACCGGAGTCTAAGGGAACAAACCCCTTGGTAAATTCCCAATAGCTCTCGGATGAGTAGTTATGTAATGCACTGAACAAGGTCGTGGTCAAGACTAAGGCTAGGCTTTTCGGAAGAAATGACAGAGTAAGATTTCTAGAGGAAAAGCTAGAAAAGAAGGAAGAGGAGTTGGCTGAGAAAACTAAGGGCTTGAAACAAGAAGAGTTGATCAGCACCCAGTTGCAGCGTGAGTTAAAGGATGAGAAGGCTAGAGTGTGTGAAGTATACAAAAAGGTGGATTCCATTACAGATGTAATAGTGTTGAAGCATCCGGACCTAGCGCCTCCCGCACAAAAGTATGGATCTTCCCTGGAATGCCTGGAGGACTTAACAAGAATCCTCACCATGGAGAGGTCAGTCGCTAGCCTTGGAATCTACAGAAGAAGTGGCCATGCGTTTAGAAAAGGAGGATAAATTGAAATTTGTGGCACTCATAGATGAATACAGACAAGGTCCTTGTTGATGTAAAGATTGCTTCCCAGACTACTGAGGCCACGTATGACAACTGTGCAGACAGAGACAAAGTGGCAAGCATGCTGGTCACCAATGATGAAGCAGAACTTAAAGAGTTCTAGGAGAAGAACAAGGGTAACAAAGTAGAGTGAGAAAAGATCCTCGCCGAGGTAGAAAATAAATCAGAAGCTATTGAGGCCTTACGGGGCTCAGTTAAAAACTAGCTAAAGGAACTATACCCACAGATTACCTGAAGGATGGATGCGCTAGAGGATATAGGTAAGGAGTTAGAGAAATTGTTGACACCATGAGCACACAAGGGGATGGGTTTGGGTTTTGATTAGGTGAGTGCCTTAGTAGGTGACCTCTATCAGAGAGCACAGAACGAAGTAGATTCCTGGAACACCGCTAGAGGCAAACCTAAAGAGGTACTTCGCACTCCCTTTGCAGTAATAATTACCCTTCCATTCTTCTATTATTTCCCATTCCTTCATCCCCTTATTCTTACTCTTCCAAAATTCTTTTATTCTTTTGGAACATATTGTAATTATTTTGGAGAAGTGTTCCCATGAACGGGTAATAGGCATAGTGTGGGGTGATGTTGGGACCCCAAAATAGTGGCTAAGTACACAAAGGCATGTAGGCGCACAAGGCCTAGTTAAAGAAGGGTGCGCAAGGAAAAGGCGCATAGGATAGGGTTTAAGGAAGGGTTTAAGAAAACTTATGGCACGCACACAGATAGAGCCAAGGTTTTAGGACTTAGCCATATTGGGAATTTTGGGCAGGACACAAGAAAAGCATGACCCGACTGCGCATGTGGAGTGGATAAGGTGCCAACTTGGCAACGTGATGCCCATGAAAGGAATATGCCCTACAATAGAAGGTTCTAGAAGACATCATGGAAAAAAGTGGAGAGCTCAGACCTAGAGAAGCATGCTCTTATGGAGGACCACATTTAGATACTTGGCATCAGATCTGAGGCCGCTGAAGGATGAGTAGGCACTTTTGGATGCCTAGATATGCGAGCGCCCGCAAGATAAAAATAGATATAGATCGGATAGATGGAGGGAGAGATTAGATAGAAAGGAGAGGAGATTATAGGGAGCAGAGATCTACATAAATAATGCAAGGACTCTGTTAACTTGGGTAAATAAGCATAGGAAAGGATGTATCAAGGGTTTGGGGGTTATAAATTTTCTTTTGAGAGCCTAGCTATATGAATCCAATTATAATGCATGACTGTAGTCTGCCCTTCTGTGACATTCTGTAATGGGCCTAATGAATGTAATGAGGTTACCAGTTTATGTGAATATGGACATTAATAGTTCACATGCATACATCCTTCTTCATAGCTATTTTTCATTTATGTTTACAAACTAAGTATGAATGCTTGTACAACTTCATTCCTGTTTTGGTGTAAGTTCTATAATCTGTTAAGCACTTTTCTGTCTGGAATGACTACAAGGATCTAGAAGCCGTTATGAGCTCTATGGTGCTTGTATATCTTATTTCCTCTCAAATCTCTTAAACTTTGATCATAGATGATGTTTCCCACTAAAATCACATAAAGGAGAGACTCAGCACCCGCGCGTGCCTCAGGTGATCACCCAGTGCCCGCTGAGTGATAGGTTGGCGCGCATGGAGTTTCTTTGTTCTTTGATGGGTGTAAAAATGACTACAACAACTATATGAATTTCCCTTCTTTGGTAAGCCAGTGCACATATACCAGTGACTAATGTTGCACGTCCATGAAGATTACTTATACTTTGCAGGTAGGAGGATGCGCTTAGCTACAAAATTAATTGGAAGAGTAACTGGGTCACGTGATAATGGAGAATAAATAAAATTTGACTTGCGCAATGAGGTGGTGACAGAAGCATCCATAAATTTGCATTATCAAAAGGGGATTTGTGCCTTCAGCATCGAGAAAAATTTTGACCCAAGAACCAAAGTGGTTGTGTTTCTAGTAAGTTGCAAATTAGGTGCCTCTAAAAGATGGACAGGGGTGAATAAAAAGTTTTTACATATTACAGACAAGATGACGCATAAGAATAAATATAATATTACCTTTTTATAGTTGAGGGCATCGTAGATGAAGCAAAGACCCAAACAGAAAGAGGAGATAAAATCACTTGGGGGTCTATCCTTTTGTTATTTGTGTTTTAGAAGATAGAAGTGCCAGATGGTCTAGATGACAACATTTGGGAGCACCTTATCAAAAATAAGTCTCCGGCACAGAGGTTTGCCAAGTATACTTGTGATGGCACAATCTCTAATCCATACAAGGCGCGCCTTAAAAAATGGTACAAAATAATGTTTGATGCCTTCAAAAATGAGTGGCGTGTGCCTAGGGAGTTACTATCGGTATTGACTGGGCAGGTAAATTATTCTATAATGTAACACTTTAGCCTTGGTATATTTTTACTGAACAATGGGGAGATGGAACCATGGTGCAAACTATCATTTGCATTCACAGCAAAGTATTTCAAAGGTGTGGTGAATAGGATAAATGAGGCACATCAGTTAAAGTTCAACATAGAAAGGGTGGATTAAGACTACCATACATTGTGAAAGACATATGGTTATGAATCAAAGGCACCATATGTTGAAACCGTGGGAATCAAATAGCATGGACCTAAACCCCATTGTGACCCTAGCAGTTGGCGCAGAGGCTTGCAGGGTCTACATTTATCTATGGCCAAATCTCAAGGATGGGAAAGTGGCTGATGTGCATGACCTAGAGCTTCCACAACTACCAAAGAGGAAAATGGTGAATATTCTTAAGTGTAGGTGCAAGAAAAATCCTCAAGAAGAAGAGGAAGAAGAATATGAGGTGAATTTTGCACTTGATCAAAGTAAAAGGAAGAAAATGTAGAGAATGTGCAAGAATAAAGCACCATGTGCACCCCTCATTTTTCTCCAGAAAAATATGTGTGCAAACTCAATCCAACAGAGGAGTAGCCTCATGTCATTCATAATGTTAAAGAGGAAGCCTTGGAATAGCTCGTGCATGAAGAGAAACATCAAAAAGAGATGGAAAAATAACTTGAAGAAGGTCAGTATGATGAGCATGAGTGCAGAGAAGAACATGAAGATGTGTGCGATGAGGAAGAAGCGCTAAAGAAAGGAAGTGAAGAAGGGAAAGGAACTAGCGAGGAGACAAGCCACATGTAATATAATATTGTGCAAGAGACACCGCTCAGGCAACACACAGGGGGTAAGGAGGCCAAGGTACTCTCCACAGGCACCTCAAATGTCATACATAAATGATCCTTCAAAGCTCTTAAGGGCAAGGTTTCATATTTTTATACCCATCGAAGATTTTTTTTATTAGGGCATGTTTGATAAATTGGAGCCCATCCCCGCACAAGGAATATGCTATCTTAGAGTTTGTAGACTCATGTGGAGGAGCCATAGTTAAAGGTGAGAAAAGAGTTAATTTTGGAGTTAAGGTTGAAGAAAGAGCCGGGGAGATTTTTCAATAATTTACTCTGCCTGACTCTTAGACAAACAAGCAAGTAATACTCTGAATAATATGGCTGTCTAGGTTAGAAGCTGAACTATTGATAAAGGGGCCACCATAAAGAGAATGTAGAAGGACATATAGCACAAAGCTAAGAAGAATCAACGGCTGGTAGAGGAGAAGGGAAAATTTTAGCGGCAAATATTCGTAATTAGGTGAATAGTAGGAATTTTAGAATATGAATTTGGCTATTATTACGACCATGGTAGTGACCTTTTTTTGCCCAGAAATTCCACACATAATAATTTGTCCCATAAGAATATCCAATGGATCTCCAATCCCAATGTATATTTTTTATTAAATCATCGTGTGATCGACTGGACGAGATTTAAAAACATTCTTAGATCGCTAAAATATATATGGAACCTTCTTGGTTATTTGGTCTCATTCCCCGACATGTTTGGTATTTTTTTGAAATTTGATTAAATTCGCCATATATATATATATATATATATATATATATATATATATATATATATGGAACCTTCTTGGTTATTTGGTCTCATTCCCCGACATGTTTGGTATTTTTTTGAAATTTGATTAAATTCGCCATATATATATATATATATATATATATATATATATCTATCTATCTATCTACAAGACCCTCAAAATTTAAAAGACTCCACTAACTACCTAGGAAACTACTAAACCTTTTGATAAGCCGGAATGAATGAGGAGAGGCCAAGTGTCACCCATTTTGAGAACCTGAGCATATAGGTATGCAAAAGGAGTCTTGACACCCGGGATTGAATAGTAGACGGACACGTGGTGGGATTCCAGAGCTTCTCAAGAAAAAGGCATTTTGTGGACTCCAAGCCCGCGAAATGAACTAATTAAATAAACTTTTAGGTCCACGGTGAGGCGAGGCAAAGTAGCAGTCAAGGGCACATGTGACAAAGGCAATTCTGAGTTGTAGACCTCCATTTGGACTTAAAATGTGTTTTTTGCAAGAAATATCCTTCATGCCAATGAATTACCCATCATTCGCCACTCCATCCATAATTTCCTTCAAAATATATATTATATTTCACGAAAGTCATAAACACTAATTTTAGATAATTCACTAACCCAGTAACTATGGTTCCGGCCATATTCACCATGATTTCTATAAGTTTTTTTTTAGGTGGGTTCCTTAATATTTTCCCTGTACATAAGATGAGTGACACAAAGGAGGTGACATGTGTATATTATAAAGAAACTAAACTTATAAATAATATTATTACATACACATGCCTAGATGTTTTAGCGTAGGCCATACTAAACCATAACACATAAATGGAATATTTAGAAGAATTGGTACATCTACTACTGGTGAAGGTGAATAATGGGCAAGGGCCTACAGTAGAAGAGTTGGCTAGTGCAAATAAAGACGAGGTAGAACAGAAGTTGGAAGAATATAAAACACTTGGCACAAAATTGAAGGAAGTCGTGCGGCAGGCAGAAAATATTTTTGCTAACTTCCAGGAAATATCAGTGATCTTAAACGCGTGCACTGCAAAGGATGAGATGGAAGTTTAGAAACTTCAGGCCTCCTTGTTGAAAAATAGATCCAAGTGCAAAAGGGTTTTGCAAGAAGTTAGCAACAAGAAGGAAGAAACAAAGGATAAGTGCAACATGATTGAGAAAAGTCTTGGCAAAATGCAGGTGATGGTGATGCTCAAGGTAGATGGCTTGGAGGGAATCGTCATAGAGTGGGATATCATACTGAAGGAGCTGCGGGAGAAGGCTGATGGATTGACCCTAGAATACATTTTATACATTGTTGAGGCAGTCTCAAACAACATATCCAGTAAGTTAGTGTTGGGAATTTGGGATTGTGAAATAGTGCTATGATTCAATAACAAACTCAATCATGCACAGAGGATCTAAACAATTCCCCAAAATCTACAACAGTGGAATTATAAACTAAAATAATCCAAATCAAAAAAATTATACACACATAACACAGCATGTACCGTGGTTCACCAAATGTGGGCTACATCCACCAAAGATAGAGATCTCATATATATAATAATGAACAAGAGTACAATGCATCTCTCTAAGATTATATCCTCCTCCAAATCTCTAAACATATCTCCATGAGTGCACTACAACCATGCCTCAAAACCACCACTAGCAGATCTCACATAACCAGGAACTATTGCATCTCTGAACTGTGCAACCAAGCTCTCCTATGAATCTACAAAAAAGACATCTCACATGGGTCTACCAATGTACAACCATATATGTGCACCAAGAAGTAAGTCTCTCCTCCATCTCACTGCATCTACCACTACAAACAAGAAGACAACCTCCTCTACAATATCTAGATACTATCTATATCCACAAGCTCTCCACCGAGCTACAATACTCGATTCCTATGGATCAACAATATAGTATGATCTCATGGATCTACAATACAAGATCCCACAACAACCTGTGGATCTATAATACAAGATCTCACAACAACATGTGGATCTACAATATGAAATATTATGTGCTTTGCATATTATGCAAGCCATTACATTTAGAAAAGACAATACAAAGGAAATACAAAAGAAGACATAACCACCTTCTCACCATTTAGATGTACCTGTTATTTCCTTATGTCCAGCTTCTCTCCATTGAAGCTTTGTCTTCATGCGACCTTTTTCTTCTTTTTCTTCTTCTTCATATTCAACCAAGGAGAGTTAACATTCTTCCTCTATCCTTATGTTCTAACCCTAGTTTTCTATCTTATATAAGCTTAGGCAAACTTAGGGTACCTTAGCTATGCATTTACAACCTTTAGATCAACTTTATAATAAATTTAGATCTAATTCTTGTGAGTTAAATATAAAATTTCATGCGCATGTAACAGGTGTCGGTTACCCTGATGCTGACCAATGTCGGTTACCCTAACTGACGTTGGTTACTAAGTAAACCAGCAAGGTGTAAATCATGCTAATTGTGAAGCAATTCAGCTCCACAATCCTAACAATCTCCCACTTGGAGATAAATTGTTGAACATGTACTTGTACTTGTACATCATCGTCCTCTACATATCGTGAAGACTATCTATTCTTTATATCAACAATTCTCTCAAATGAAATCAATAAGATTAAACCATCTTCTAAAACCAAGAAGATAAGAAAGATGTGACTTACCATATACCTGCACGAAGCTACTACTGATCTGTAATACACGAGTTATCCATACATCAAGCTCCCACTAAATCATGGCACCAAACCTCTCATGCAACCAAGCCACCATGACTAACACACTTGTAAGAGCTCTCACTCAAACTGAGGTACTGAGCTACAATCGCAACCATAGCCATACCTATAAAATCAGCCATGTTCTCCAACCATTTATCCATATCTTCATGTTACTACCAATGCAACTAACCAAAGACAAGTCAAACTAGAATAAACATAAGTAATAAACAATATTCTGGGTAAGACAACTCAAGTGAGTTTTACATGCAACTAGTGGGTGATCAATTCACAAACACATGCATAACTCAAAGATTCCAAACACTGCAATCTGTAAATCCAACCCTGCATAAACAACTTGCATGTCCAAGACAACCATCTATATATAACATATCTATCATGGAGTAACATAGTAACAAGAGGAAATACAATCATCCCCTACTCATGCTCAAGGGTATCCATGTGTAAAACAAAGATCTGATCATTATAGACTCATAAAACAGAATCTATCCACATGTATAAACTCACCATATACATCCATCCATATTACCAAGCTTTCTAGAAGCTCCAAGTCTACAACCAACTAACTCCAAAGCCGAATATGAATCATGTCCTCATCAATGTCAATAACAAACAACCATGTTAAACCATACAACTAATACCAAGTGCAAATACCAGCATACATGTCATCAACATACTGCACAAACCAACCAAGATGAAATCAAAACAAGGGCACCATCTAAAAAATGGTAAATAAATAGTGATGTCAAACATGTGACCAAACCGACCACGGTTTCCTAACTGACCCTGGTCACTACCTGACCAACCAACCACAGTTAACCCTAATTGACACCGGTCTCTGTAACTAGCATATTTTCTCCTTTTTTCACCCTTCAAACTCTAAAAATTTCTCTATCATCTGCAAATTTTTTACTGCCCTCCAAAACCAACTTGTGCCTCCTGTCACTATGAATAGTAGCAATCTCCTCTCACTCTGCATGTGCATATGTGTCCAACCTGCAATGCCAATAACCATGGCTTTCTCTCACTTAACCTGAACTCCCCTGCACTGCTTCTAATCACCAAGCTCAAAATCTATATATGTCAGTGAGAAATAAAATAGATAAAAATATATATAAACCGATTCCCTTCTTATCAAAGAATACTTCTACATCACAAAAGTTTGGACTTCTTGTGAATTAGGTGAATCAAATTTTTTTCATTTGTGTGTACTTAACATCTTTCCTTTTCAACTATGTCTAAACATGACTTTTTATTGAGGATCCCATCCTTAGATTAGATATCCTTATCCTCAAGATTCCAACATATCCCAAAAATAAAAGTCAAGCTCACCAAATATCCATGGTGCAAATTTTACTTGTGCACACAATCCAAACATGATATCATTTTCTCCAAATGAAAGAAATAAAACATGAACCATATAGAGATACTTGAATCTAACCCAAGTCTCACTGGACTCACTGAGCCAACTCCATCCTCTTCCTAATCCAAACATTGAAGTGATCTACTCTGTTTCTGCCATGTACACTATGTGCAAGAAACTCAACCGTCCAAAATAGAACACTGAACAATCCATGCCCTCTTCTACTACAAAAACTTAGTACATATTCACTGCCACAAAGACCGACCTCGGTTTCCTGACCGGTATCGATTCCTCTGTGACTGACGTCGGTGTTGCTGGAATAAACACAACTCCACAAAATTGGCATAGTACACCAAACCAGGTGCCTACTCCAACCAAATTCAATAGCTGTGTTGAGCCAGTCATTTCAAGAAGCACCCAAATCTTGTACAAAAAATTAATAGCAACAATACATGCAAATAAATTGCACCAAGATGAAACACATCACCTTACCAGCACCAAAATACTCAGCCACATCTTCAACTGAAGAACATGCTTCTATGATGGAAGCCCCGCCTTCATTTTGTGCTACTACCAATCTACCAAAGCCCGTGCATCTAACTGCACCAAGGATGCATAATTGCTCCTGTATCTCATACTCAGATAATATCAAATCATGCATGTGTAACGAAAAACATACAAGCACTGCAATACCAAGATAAAACCATACTTTTGTAACTCGGATCTGTAATCTGACCAACATGCTTGTGCCACCAAGAACCAGGGACACCTCAGCAAACACGACACATTCCATGCATCTTCTCAATCCTTCATATTTGTGATTTTTTGTTTAAAACCAGGTTGCTCATTAACCAACCACGGTCACCCTACCAACATCGGTTGCCACCTAACTGGCGTTGGTCACTATATTCTCCAGCAACCTCACATTTCTAGATTCCACTTGAAATTTAAATATCTTCCTGCAATTTTCACATCAGGAAAAACAAACCCTACTCTCATACACCTATCAGTAAACCTCTAACAATATTTTGAAGCAAAACCTTGCTCTAAAATAACCAAACTCTGATGCCAGTTGTTGGGAATTCGGGACTGTGGAATAGTGCTATGATTCAATAACAACCCCAATCATGCACACAGGATCTAAACAATTCCCCAAAAGCTACAACAGTTGAAGTATAAACTAGAATAATCTAAATCAAAACAAAGTACACGCACATAACACAACATGTACCGTGGTTCACCCAATGTGGGCTACGTCCACCAAAGATAGAGATCTCATATATATAATAATGAACAAGAGTACAATGCATCTCTCTAAGAGTATCTCCTCCTGCAAATCTCTAAATGGATCTCCATGAGTGAACTACAACTGTGCCTCCAAACCACCACCAACAAATCTCACATAAATAGGAACTACTGCATCTCTGAACTATGCAACCAAGCTCTCCTGTAAATCTGCAAACAAGAGCTCTCACATGGGTCTACCAATGTGTAACCATATATGTGCACCAAGAAGTAAGTCTCTCCTCCATCTCACAGCATCTGCCATTGCAAACAAGAAGACAACCTCCTCTATAATATTTGGATGCTATTTGTATCCACAAGCTCTCCAATGAGCTATAATACTAGATTCCTATGGATCAACAATACAATATGATCTCATGGATCTATAATACAATATGATCTCATGGATCTACAATACAAGATCTCACAACAGCTTGTGGATCTACAATACAAGATCTCAAAACAACCTATGGATCTACAAGATGAAAGACTATGTGCTTTGCATACTATGCAAGTCATTACAATTAGACAAGACAATACAAAGGAAATACAGAAGAAGACATAATCACCTTCTCACCATTCAGCGCTCCATTGAAGCTATGTCTTCATATAACCTTTTTCTTCTTCTTCATCTTCAACCAAGGAGAATTAAAATTCTTCCTCTATCCTTATGTTCTAACCTTAGTTTTCTAGCTTATATAAGCTTAGACAAACTTAGGGCACCTTAACTATACATTTACAACCTTTAGATCAACTTTATATCAAATTTAGATCTAATTCCCGTGAGTCAAATATAAACTTTCACGCACATGTAACCGGTGTCAGTTACCCTGATGCTGACCGGTGTTGGTTACCCTGAACGGTGCTAGTTATCCTAACCGGTGTCGGTTACCCTCTGACCGGCGCCAGTTACCCTTTTACCGGCGCCAGTTACCCTCTGACCGGCGCTGGTTACCCTTTGATCAACACCAGTGACTGAGTAAACTAGTAAGGTGTAAATCATGCTAATTGTGAAGCAATTTAGCTCCACAATCCTAATAGCTAGAAGAGTGGAAGTAGTGGGAGAATGGGATTATCCTAGAGTTTCCAAAACTCTTGCCATCACCATAGCCAAACTTTAGATGCGCGTAGAAGAAAACATTGTTTATTCTTTAATTCATTGGGGGTATCACCCATATTCCTTCATTATTTCAGATATTCTTTCAAGACTATTTTTTCATTCTTTATATTATTGAGGATGGACAATACTCCTAGTGTGGGGTAATGTTGGGTTGAGAAAGTGGTTAAGTACAAGCCACGCACAAAGTTAAAGACCGCGCACAGAAGGGTGTGCGTAAACCATAAGGAAGTATCAAGAGGCTAGGAAGGAACACGCAGGGACACGGAAAAGATGTAAGTATAAGTCAGCATGCGAAGGTGGGTATGGGAGAAGGAAAGACAACAGGGCGCGAAAGTTCTGCACACATAGACAAATTTCAGGAGTTCGTGAGATTTTAGAATGGGCTAAAAATATAGAAAAGAAAAGTTGGTGTGGTGGGCAAGACAAGTCTAGAAATAGACTCAGCGAGGATAAAGCACATGCAAGATGGACAAGGACTATGCATGAACATATCTAATTATAGGACGCATGCGTGGATAAGATCAAATTATTTATAGCGCGGATCAGAGAGTAAAGCAAGATTTTAAAAGGAATGCAACCTATAATTAGGGATTCTATTGTTAGAACTAAAGCATGTAAGCGGTGAAGGAAAAGTTCCCACCTTATATATATGTGTCGCATTCCTTTGTATAGATATAGGAGGATGAATGTATTGTTAGTAGCTAGGGATCTAAGTTAGCAAGTAGAGATCTATGTGTGTATGAGTGCGTGAAGCGCATAGTGTATGTGGGGACTTGTGTTTGTAATGAATAATCTTGTATGGATTGCCAATATTAGAATGGATGCATGTGGTATAATTGGAGTATAGAACTTGTTGTTAATTGTTTATATTGATGAATGAATTATCAAAACTTATTATTGATGTCATGGTTTCTAATTTTGTTGTCTATTATCATATGTTGCACAATAGTTTATACTAACTACACATATTGCATGATCTAATAAGGAGGGATTGGCAGGTTGTGCATGCTTCAGGTGAGCACTTAGACATCTATCTAAGTGAAGTGCCAGCGGGACCAACTAAGTAAGTGTTCACAACTAGACTCCAACACAACCCATAGTACCACACAGGTGGTAGCTTCCACTGCTACTGGATCAAATAAATGGGCATGCTCGCTCGCAATGTTCTCCACACGCTCTAATATCTTTCCACCCACAATGACATCTGGTGGCACATTGCAAATCGGCTTGCACAACACAACATCCATAATCGTGGTCCAATAGGCATCACATGCATGAAGTCATAGGAAACCAATGTTATCACATTGCTATCATCAAAACCCCATGTACATATAAATAATAACAAAATATCATTCAATAATCACACTGCACTACTATGGTTGCCATGACATCATCGTTGGGGGCAGAACCCTCTCCTCCACCCATTGTTATCCCACCAAGTGGCCCACCTACACCATCTACTACAACTGGAAATAGCAATACCCACCAGTGTTCCAGCACCACTTTGTATATGCTACAGTACAATCCACATCATCCCCCTCAATAGGGACTATATCCAAATCCACCTCACCTACTAGTGTTGGTAGCAATTTCGCTACTAGAGGCCCTATACTAGCTTTTACCATCCTAGTTGCATGAAGTGACCGTCACTAAATGTATGGCTCAAGGGGCACCTCCTGAGTGGTACCAAACTCACGAGCCACTCTCTCATATTGAAACAACTCCACCTACCTCAGGAATTTGTCCTCTAGCCACATAAAGCATTGTATACAACGTAGCTCTATCCCATCCTCGGCCCATCCTCCATAGTCTTTATATGGTGTCCATATAACTTCCCTCGAGCCCATCCTATCTATCAATGATCTGTAATTCATAGTGTCATAGCCATGACCTTTGTGCCTTGTTTATTTTTCTATGGCCAGGGCATATGGTACAGCCCAAAGCGTGCCCCCGCTATGGCCCTTTTTCCACGCTTTGGTTTTTCTATACTTTCATCCTCTACAATGTCATGTACTTGTTTGTTGTTTCCTTTTCACTCTTGTATGGAGTCTGGACCTTTGACACTATGTGATGCTCATTGTGCAACTGATTCAACCTTCAAAACCCTAGATGGTGAGAGAGTCATGCAAAATAAATGTTAGGTGGGTTGTGGGCATCCATGTGCACTATCGACATCGCCACTACTCTGAAGACAACTCAGACCACACATCGTTATTACATAACATGTGATATCTAGAATCTATGTAACCAAATTGACAACCCAGATCTTGCAACAATGGAATTGTATTTGATATTTTCCCTAGCTTGACTTGACTTTGATAATGTGACTTTGTACTTGCATACCTGATTGTATGACTGCCCTATAATGAGTATAAAGAGTATGTGGAGCTCAAGGGAGTATTGGAATAGCTTTGCTTGTGATTGCTCTTAGTGTTTGTTCATTGGAATGTTAAGTGCCAAGTAAAATTAATGTCTTTTTCAATGGGAGATGAATAAGTTGCTTATATGTGTGTTCTAGATCTGGAAAACTTATTGACACATATTTAATTGCTTATATTTAATTTCACTAATTGATTAGTCCCACATGTATGGTGTATAGCACATTATTGACACATATATGCAAGAGCTCTGATGATATGCAATGTGAAGTGAAGGATGCCAAGACACCCCTCCATAATTGAGTGTGTCAAACCTAGCTTTTGCTCCATCACCTACATTGTCCATTTGACCTATATTAATGGGAATAAAAAAGAGTTAATTGCAATATTCGAATAAGACCAACTAGAAGTGTACCAAATGAATTTAAATTGAGAATAGCATTGTTGGAGGGAAATGGACCAAAGCATCCAAGTCGGCCCATAGTGTATGGGCATTATGGTCATTCGTGTCTGTTGTGGTCCCAGATGCATGTGTGGGTGACCTGGAAGTTGAAATTGCAATGTGCGAGGGTATAGCCTGATTTGATGGAGTAATATGATCGTTATGTAAACAAATAGGTTGTATTTGCAAGCAATAATGAACGAGATATAACTAGGTGTGGGATAATTGGTCAAATTGAGCAAGTGTGGGCTAGTGCAAGAGTGTTGTACAATTTGTGTTGTTGCAAGTCATGAATTGACTAAATGAGTGTCTATAGATGTAAATGCAAACGTGGACCTAGAGCCCAAGCCTTTTTTATTAGCAACCACCCAATCCCTAATTTTTGCATCCACGCCCAAATCAAGACCTCTTTCTTTTCTTGTTGACTTGCAGAGAAGAAAATTTTGAACATAGACATAAAACCTTCCAAGATGCCCCATCTCTTGTCTATGCAAAGCATCCAAAATAATCAAATTTATGAAACTTTGATGAGCCCAAGCATTTCAATTTTCCACTTAAACCCCATAAGACATTTTTCAAGCATTGTAATGTGGAAAAATGACATATTCAAAAGAATTCTGTCTCAAATGCATCAAAACATAGAAGTGGTAGGAAAAGATCAAAGAATACTATCCTTCACAAGTATAGGGACTATCCACACTAGCTACTCCTAAAGACAAACATTGTCATTATCTCCCAACTCTTGCTGGTAGATCCATGAAATCACACACAAAAAAGTGGGGATGATCCAAAGGCGCCAAAAACATTTTTTGCACGGTCAACCATTTTCCATTTCTTAGCCTCATATACCACATCAATTGGCATTGACTTCCACCAATCCAAAATTGGGTACCAAATAGAAAGATACTGAAATATGATACCAATCCATTCCTCCTTAGCACTGATGACATAGCACACATGAAACAACATCCTAGGGAGAGAAAAAATGTTATGGGGTGGTGTAAGGCTCCCCAAATCACAAACACTCAAACAACAAAGACCATCTTTGGGAACACACTTCATAGGCTTCATTAATGTATGCCAGATCCAAATCAACATACCAATTCGACACCTTTTGCTTGGCTAGTAAGGAAGAGCTCTTAAGAGACTCATCTTCCTTATTCTTTCTTAAATAAAAAATGATTTCCATCAGACACATATGCTCCCCTCTTAACCAAAGCAGAAGCAGAATTTCCAATTCACATGTGGCATTAAACTCCTTTTCCCTTTTTATTCTCATTATTGCTTGCTATTGCGAATGTGTTGGGGTTGGATTTTGTTGTTGCTTCAAATTATCCTTTGCTTCTTGTTGAAGTGTTGGGATTGGATTTTATTGGTTTTGAGGTTAGTGGTGTGTTTGAGTAGTTTGTTTGTTCTCTCTCTCTTTTGTGGGTCTCTACTAAAATGCCTCGTGATTTTGGTTGTAGATGAGTATATTTACTTTTGGGATTTCATTTTCCATGTCGATGGGCATATTCTCCTATTATTATTATTTTTATGCATATATAATCCCAGTTCATAGCTCTAGCCAAAAAAAAATCCCAATAAAAATCATTTTAAATTTAGGTGCATCAAAAACAAATCCCTGCACAAATGAACATGAGCATGATTCTTTGATTTCTACAACTAGAACAAGAAGACAATTTAAGGCAAACAATGAGATGAATTAGATTAACTATTCTTTCCATTTGGATAATTGAATGTGACACCTACACCATTAAATTATAATGATGTCATTGACAGTTTTGTTACTACAAAAGAAAAAAGAAACCTTTTAAATCCTAAATGTGTTATGAAAATTTTCACTATAAAATAATTTTCGAACTAAGAAAAGGGGCATTGGCTCCATGTATTGCCTAGGGCACTCAAAACCCTTAATCTGGTCATGGTAGTCTTAGAGATCTTATAAAATCAAGTACTTTCAAATTGTCCAAATACTCGAGCCTCATAAAAAAATTGTCACTTTTCTAGTAAGGAAAAACATTTTGTCAAGAGTTTGTTGGAAAGTATAGGTTAGACTACACTTTTAATGTGAACTTATATTGTTTAATAGTAATTTCAAAGATTTTGAAAATTTTAACAAGCTTGTCTTTGAAGCTAGAATCTCGTTTCAATTGAATTATTCTACCGGCTTGGAATTCAATTAAATGTTACAGTAATAGCCTTACATTGATGGCATTAAATTATTATCTGTCAAAACTATTTAATAATAAAGAATAAGAAAATGGTAAGATCTATCTTTACTCATCTACAAACCACTATTCAAATAGTATGCAAGTAAAAGACCAAGCAAGAAGTACTTACAGCTAATTAATAAAACCTCTGCCAGGCATTTGAATACTTTTTTTACAGACGAGTTTGATATGGATAAAATTTGAGTTCAAATTTTGAGCATGTTGGCATAGCCTTGTTGGCGCCCCCCATAAATGATAAATTGAATGTTGTGGTGCTTGTATACATCATGGCATCGTTGATCATTCACAATATTAATATCTTGTACTGGGATAAGCATCCCGTTGAGTATTCAGTCTCGCATGTGGAGTCCATCTGTGTGAATAGGGTCTAGGTTTTCTTGGAAATTATAATTCTATGTAGTGGGTATATACGATAAACTTTATAATTTCTCTGTAGTGGGTAATTATCACTTCATATTTTTACATCTGTAATATCATAAATTTTATAATTCTATGTAAAATTTATAAATAAGTAATCGAGGTTTGGCTAGCAACCCAGAGCTGCAGAGCTCTAACATAGTGAGCCCACCGTAACCTCTAGGTGGAATACAATGAGCCACTCATTGTGCCCATGAGTAAGTTAGGAGTTGAATCCAAGACCTACGCCACCTAAAATGGTGGCGAGCCAACCCCGATAGCCCAACTAAATTTTAAATAATGAATTTTTTGACGACATTTCAAGAAGTTGACTCGTGCCTTGTTCATATGCAGCAAAATAAAATAAAATAACTACTTTCACCTATATATATCCATCTTTTTATGACTTCATACATTTCATGGTGTCAAGTTATAAAGAGCTGTATCATCTCTAATCATTGTCAAGACATGTTATATTGAGTCATCCAACTAAATTTTTTGGCCCAAAGCATGTAACTGTAAAATTGGTGTCTTAGATTTAATCTCAATGTATCAACGTGCCTCATCTACCCTGTAACGAGAGTAGTGCACGCGTTTATAATTTTTTGGCCCAAGTGATTTAATATGAGCCTTAACATAGGGACTGGAACCTCAAAATAATTATCTTATTTACTTTAATGATAGAAAGGCTATGTGGCTAAAGATGGTTGTATCATGCTCACAATGTTATGGTGTGGATATAGTCATCTCAGTAGCTACCATAAAACAGCGAAGGCAATCATGATTGTTAAATTCTGTAGATCATAAGAACGGTTTTGTATGGAATGTTTACACTGGTTCTGCAATGCTGTCCATAATGATATGGGGGATTCTGTTATTATAAAGCGGTATAATTGAGTTATGTATTCATACTGATGTACAAATAAGTTTTGTTTGTAAAATAATGCGTTTGACAATTAAATATGAGCCCTTTAGCAAAGTATGTATTATGATACCATCAACCCTCGCTTGAGAATTGATCTAGTAAAATATCTGCCACTAAAAACTATTAACCTAATGCTTTGAGGTTTTATAAGAAACAACCTAGAAAAATCATAGAATACAATATAAGAGATTAGAAAATGTGTATAGACGCAGCATAATGAGGAGATTTAGATTTATGTGATGGACCAAAGCATAGTTCACATGCTCATATTCAGCAAATATTCGGCAAACTCAAAAAAATTGACTCGGCAAAAATTTGGCAAGACTCTGGTGAATATTTGGGAATATTCAACTTAAAAAATATGCAAATTTCTTTAAAAAACATAAATTTTATGCAAATGAGTCTATAAAATGTTGGAGAAGTGTTTTCTACTAGATTTGAATACAAATACAATACCAAATCACATCATCATGCGAATAAAACAGCCGGTTGGTAAGTGTTATGAATTTATGATGATTGTCATTGAAAAGTATCATCATAAATTTCATAACCATGCGAGTTACAATATACAATAATTTACATTTTCCTCTTACCAGCTCTATAAGAAACCTTTAGTATACTAAAGTACACTGAAAACCTAGAGCTCCTTTGAGTACTCAGATGACTCTCGAAAATTGAAAAAAAAGTCACGAGGAACATGAGCAACAAAAAATGTTAGTGACCTGTCAAAACACAAACAACATGATATTCGTGGTGATCATAGAAATCCTGAAAAGGAACATAGTGAAGAAAGATTTGCTACAATGAAAAATATCTAATGAGAACATAACAGCCAACCAAAATGCTTAGTTTAGTCTGATATATGTGTTTGCCTCTGTACAACAGTATAGCCCGTTTAATGATTTTATCTTCTGGAAAGTTTACTCCCATAGTGGTTTTTAATGTATTCTGTTTTGACATCTAGGAAAGTTAACTCTCAAGAGGACATGTGAAAAATTCTTATGTGGATCAAAGGAGAAATTGGAAAAGTTCTTATGCGGAAAACTCGCAGGGGGAATACACGCCGAATATTGGCGAATATTCGCCGAACATTCTCAGCAAATATTTGCCAATATTTGACGAGTATTCCCCCTGCAAGTTTTCATGGCGAATATTCATTTTGGCTGGGTTTTGGCAAGTACTCACCGAGTTTGCTAGCTATGGACCAAAGGATTATACTCGGATGACAACTGAAATAGAAAAAGACAGACTATTTGGTCAATTTTCTTTGCATTCATTTTTTCACACGATGTGAGATACAACTGCTCAAAGCAAGTAATTTACTAATTTATAATAATAATAGTCTAAGACTAAAGCTCATCATCCTCAACTAGATACGAGTTGAATAGATAATTTTCGGAATCTAAGTGCTCCTGATACAGTGAAGTGCCGTTGCCAATAATCTTGTCTTCTTTTTGGTCTTGAATGAAGTTTGGCTTCCTTGTTCCCTGCAAGAACTATTGGATGTTAAATAAAATACTAGTAGAACAAAATGAGAAAATTAACCCAAAAAAAGGTAAAGGTATGCACCTTTTTTAAGGAATAGAAGAAATAATGAAACCCATCACCAAAGGTGTTCCATTGCATTGACCAGGTAAACTCAGAAGTTTCAAAAAGGGGACGCCTGAAATGTGGCTGTAAGGCACACGAGAAACAGAAAAAAAATCAAAGATATTTCACGTGGTAGATGTATTCCGAATGCATGTTGACCGTCATTGTACAGTTACAGTATCCAAGTATGTGTTTGATACCTGACCAAATGAAATTGAAATAAAGATGCCTTCCAGTTTGAGGATCCTGTGAACACCTCTAAGCATTGCATTCACCTTGTTGACCGTATCTGGCCTTGGGTTCCACGGATCTCCACTATCTACAAGTAGCACGTCCTTAAAATCAAACAAAATAAATTTACTTTTAATAATGTGAATTTTGATTCAAAGTCCGAAGTCTACCCAATAAGTCCTTCAAACATTTGACCAATATAAAAGTGAAATTGTAGAAGTATTCTTGATCAGACTGCAAAGGTAATTTACCTTAAATTATCTATGCAGTCTGATCCAGAAGACTTTTACAAATGGATACAATAAGAACAAACTACACTTTAAACAAAGATAAAAGTGAATATATTCGTTGAATTGAAGCTCGGGCTTTCGAAGGAAATGTCATCCCCCTCTTATCATCAAACAAGTATCAAATTCATCTTTGCATTGCAACTTTATATTCGAGGTATTCCATTATATTTCCAACGTGCCGAGCAAGCACATGAATAGCAACAACAGCAGAAATACCTCTCTCGAAAGAGATAAGCAAGACAAAAACAAAAAAGTTAATCATATGTCAAAAGTGAAACAAAGTTGAGCAAGAAGAGAGATTTGATCATTTTGTTTCTAAATGATCTTGGAAAAATACCATACTAAGTGCCACCCAAGATTACTCAAACCATAAATTAGAACAATAACTAAGATTGCATAAGAAAGTATAAATCAAACTCATGTAAGAATTAGACCAAGAACCAATATAATCAGTTAGATTTGGCCAATTTTTAGCATTCAATTCAATAGAAGTATTACAACAAAAAGGCCAGAGGTGCAATTGTCATCAAAAATAATATAAATAGATGATCAAATTTTGTAATTCTGATCATTTTTAACATCATCAAGTAAATATATGCAAATTTGAAAGAAACTAAAACTTCAGTACTGAAACACAGAGATGAAACAGATGTTGAATCTCTTAAAAAGGGATCAACTTTCCTAAAAAGGGGTCAACTTCTATCGTCCTCGCATAGAATCATTATTGAAAGCATGAACAGTTCCAGAGAGAAGGCAGAGAAAGGTCATACTCACAACCATACTTGGACCAAGTCCATGACTCCTATTTCAAGGTGTTTGTTCTCTTCACTTTTTCATCTCATAGGGTTCTTTTCAACTGGGCACTTTTTTATTGTAGTTGGATGTACAATCGCATTGACCTATTTTGGTCACTAGTGGACACTAATATAATTTCTTTCTTCTGGTATTAACTAAGTTGCTTTTGTGTCTCAATTGTTTCTGTCATTTGATATGTTATCCAGTTTAATACTCTATCATTGTTACATTACAGTCTAAATCTAGGGAGTGGATTATTTTGATAACAAATTCAAAGATCAAGACAAGAACAAAGAATTCAATGATGTGATTTTCCATAATATCCATTACTTATATTCCAATTTGCAATCTATGCATGTAGATATGGATGTGGTATATCAGGAAATAAAAATGTTACATAACAGATACTCTGGATGCATGATTATAATGTGTCCAATAGCAATAAAAAGTATAAATACCAAATAGCTTATCCTTCTGCGCCCATTCAGCACTATGCAATATATTCCTAAATAAAAGAAAGCATATTGTATTTTCCAAGATACAATTTTCATGTCGCCATAGCTTCTAATATAACTATATTAAAAAAAGAATTTCTTAGTGACCTTACCATCGTCCCTTTCTCAATTATAACATCCATCTATGTTGCAAATAGCAATCATTGCATGTACACATGGATGTGGGGTATTGGGGGAAAGAAAAATGTTGTATGACAGATCCTCTGCACACATGATTATAATGTGTCCAATGGAAAAGAAAAAAATGTATAAATCCCAATTAACTTACCATTCAGAACCATAGTTACCAGGAGATGTGGGGATCCAATAGAAAAGATAAAAAGGTATAAATCCCAATTAACTTACCATTCTGCACCATAGTTACCAGGAGATGTGGGGGTCCAATAGAAAAGAAAAAAAAGGTATAAATCCCAATTAGCTTACCATTCTGCACCACAGTTACCAGGAGATGTGGGGGTACAGAGACAGGGACGCCGTTCAAATCAGGGTGAGTAAGAAAATGAATAAGGATACAGCTATATTGTATATAAATGTAGTCACCAAAAAATGTGGGCATAGGGAAGGGGATGCAGTCCTTGTCCCTATACTGGAGTTACCTGGTCAGTATGTCCTGCACCCATTTAGCAGTTGTATGTGTTCCAAAATAAAAGCGAGCTTAATGAATACTACACGATACAATTTTCTACTGCTTGTTAGCTTCTAAGATAGCAATATTAAGATCAGAACTTCTTGGTGAGCTTACCATGGTCCCTTTCTCAATGACAACATCAAAACTTTCACTTTCAAATGGAAGGCTAAGCATGTCCATTGCTAGGACTTCTACACCTACAACAAAAATAACATATAATTAAATTTTAAGCATGACAATCGTAAAAGCTAGAAACAATGGTGTGTCATATTTACTGAAGTTGACTACTAATGGAAAGCTGAAAACATGTAGCAATCCTTATTTTAAAATTTGACTAAAAATTTTCAACTAAAGATGGAACATACAAAGGAGCTTTTCAATCACAAACCATGAAAGCCCTTAGCTGCTAGGCGCTTCTTCATCTTTTCCACCGCAATTGATGAAATGTCTATACAAGTAATTTGTGTGACCCCATCCATGTATAATCCTTCACACATTTGAGAGCTACCACAGCCAAGCTCCAAAACCTGTTTCACTTAGTGTCAGAAAGACCCAATTTCCATAATAGACACTAACTTTGACAGAAGCACATGCTTTGCAATATGCTATTATATGCATTGCAAAATATCATTATATAGCCTCTTTGCCAGGTTGTGTGGGTATAGATACGAGTATCCCATTTTTATAAACCAGGCATGTTATGATGTGATGGCAAGTGTGTGTAAATCTGCTAACTTCAAAAAAAATTATATGAACATGAAATAAAGTATCCATGATTCACAAAATAAAATGAGTCAATGCTGATAAAAAACTTCAAAAAATGCTAGAATGTCAAAAAACTAAAGCCTGATACATATACTGCCTTACAGGTGCATATTGTTTGGAAAATTAAATTTGTATACTGATATCAGCCAAGAGTTTGGCATTCCAGTAATGTTAAAAATTACATTAACAAATAAAAACCTGTCATTTTTCACAACCTGCAAGAGTTCTCACCAAGTAAACAGCATGCTGTGTTTTTTGGGTTGTGGGAATTTTGCTTTCAGATGGCTTTTACATTATTAATGGGGCCAAGCAGTGTTTAGGAAGGTTTTAGAGGGTTCTCCTTATTGCTTTATTTTTTTCTCTTTTTTACTTTTCAGTTGGTTTAGGGCCCTCACATAGGGCATAACCAAATGGATGGTGGGAGATACATGGAACGCATTCCTATTCTTCGAGTACTTTCTAAAGTATGCAATTTATAGTTGCAAAAGTTCAACAAATGCCTTCAACACCCTATGATGCTCCAGGATTTCATAGGATTTGTAGTTGTCTATTGATCATGTTGTCACGTGAAAATCAAACCATCCGAAACTTCCCGATTTTTATCTCATTGTGTCAAAATCACCTGAAAGACAAAATTTGAGTATAAACATCATATGGATAAAAGTTCATCTTCTCTGGTTTCGCTTCGGTCTCGACCCCAATTTATTGCTAAATTGCTCATTGACCTAAGCCATGACCTCAGCCATAATCACTTCACGATCACTCAATTCCAAGTCTATCTCAAGCTAGCCACATGCGCATGCCCAGGCCTCCTTGTGAGTCCTCATTTTGCAACATCCTTGCTCAATGACTTGTTCTAAATTATCTCTCAAAGGAACAATAATGCCTACTTGAAGATTGCCTTTCACATTGACCTCCAAGGTTTATGATAGGGATGAGGCCACCATAGTACAGACACAAATAACGGACAAGCCATTTAAAAATATGAATATCAAGAAGAGGTTAGTCGGCTTTTAGAAGTATTCCTACATGAGCTAACCAATATGCTAGTGATGCACTAGATAATCTTCGGTTCTTACGTGTAACGAATCCCTGTCTTTTTGGAAATGGCATTGAATTAGAGATTTGAATCAAACCAGATAAAGAAAATGGGACCATTATGCTTATGGATTACTTAGGAACTGTTATCACCAAAAAACAACACCCTCTGATTTTTTGTGCCTGTGTGAATGAGCAACCAGTGTATTTGGGTAACATTGGACCATCTCTCAAGTTGTGGGACTTGCTACTTAAGATGGACCTCCAGAGAAAGTTGGTTCCTCCGCCTATTCCTAGCACTAAACTACTCCTAAGGAAATGTAACTAACTACTCCTAATCTATCAATTCCAAGAAGACGGGAAGAAGGAGAATGCATGATAGAAGGGAAATCCTACACTACAGAGGTGATAGCACCAAGAAAAGGGCGTGAAATATCCTATTGAGGGAGAATATAAAAAGGAAATGGAGTTGAGAGAGGCCAAACCAATGTGACACACACCCATATCTTCATTTACTACCAAATCTCCATGAAACACAACATCCTGCACATGCAAATGAGACATACAAGCACAGAAAGACAACAGCAAAAATAGAGACGCAAGTAGATACAACAAAACAATGCAAGGGTTGAAAGAACACCACAAACACAAATTTTATTACTCTCACAATATGCAGAGTCCATTACAGTGTTGAAATAGAGGCACAAATACACTTGTCACGTCCATGAGAAGGTTTGCAACTCAATGGTGTTGAGAAGCGAATTTTACAGAGTTTCCCCACATCCCAGAATATCTCCCCATCAAAATGAGAAGAGTTTACAATATATAAAAGTGAATGAGAGAAGAGAGAAAAGTGAAACTCGGATTTCTGCTCCCACCCACCAACAACTGTCATTGAATGCTCTAAAAAGGGCATGGGCATCCTTACAAATCATTTCCCCACGTACTCTAGCTTCTGGAAGAAGAAATGGGCACCATACTTTCATTAATTACGGTGGTTGGGCCTAGAATTATACGTTTTCGTGATAGAGACGTTCCCCAATTTTTTGCATATCTAACCTCGATAAAATTGAAAAATTCAATCCCCATTGCATAGAGGACGTCGAGACCTTTCCAACGATATAAATTTTGCAAAAAACAGAGCAACAGCTCAAAATTTATGGCCATTTTTAAGTTCGCGCGAAAAACTATCGTTTTCCTTTGTTGCGCGGTTTTTTCTGCGGCTTTTTCCTTTGTTGCACAGATTTTCCTGTGGCTTTTTCCTTTCTTGCGCGGCTTTTTTCGCGGATTTTCCTTTGTGACATTTTCTCCAATTTTTTCACACTTTTTCACTAACTCCTTAGAATTTTCTTGGGTTGAGGAGTTAGGAAAAATGAAGTAGAGTGCCCCAAAGCCACATTTTCCCAATTTTACTCATTTTTCTCAAATTTGACTAAGAATTGAACTCCTTTGCCTCTAGAAGAAGGGAAATGCACCAAATGACCCCCAAGTTCCCAAAATCACTACAAGTGCTCCAAAATTATGAATTTTTACCTGAAAACCCCAGACTCAAACATAAAGCTCTGTCAACTACCCAAGTTCAGTTTTCTCTAGTCATCCATTTTTACCAAGGGGGTAAAAATGGATAACAATTTGGCAACTCACAGGGACATCTATCTGCTAGATGATCTGATCAGTGGCCTTAAAGCATCCATTGGGCATGGAGTCTGCCTAATAGCCTGAAATCTGATCTAAACTTAAAAAAACAACCCCCGAAATCCACTTGAAGCACTGTTAAAACTGGATTTGACCTGTTATGCCTGAATTTTCCAACTTTTATAAGAAATCTTCTGAGTAAGATTTTATGACACCGGAAAATTGTTTTCAATTTGAATTTCACTTCTCTTCTGCAATCTGATTTGTGGGATGGAGGATGAATATCTGAAATTGTCCCAAAATCTGATTTCTTGCCAAGTATGAAGCACAACTGAACTGGTGATTTTTTAGCAAGGATGAAGCACTGTTGGAGTCTAGAAACACTTGTTGATTTGGAAAACACTTGAGACTGCTGTTAAAATTGATTTTCCCCATGACCACTGCCACATCCAATGAACCGTGCAAGAGCAACAAAACACAACACACTATGTACAAAAGAGGAAGATCATACACGTCCCAAGTGGAACATGCCAGAGTGTGCACAAGCACTTCTTATGCCGAAAGCAAACCTACCTACTCTACACTAACTCGAGAAATGAGAAAGCATTCAAACAAACCCTGACACTAGCAAGGAGAAGTAGTTACCCTTTCTCACAAACTTGGAGCCATGTAACTGATTTGCAATGGACATGGTCATGTATGGAGTGAAAAACTGACTACAAAGCTAATTTTCCACCCATTTCATCAAGGTATCAACTAGAAAGAAGAAAAATACCTCTTTTATTTGCTCAACATTTGGATTGAAGAGGCGTTGCAGATGATCCTTGACACATTGAAGTTCGTCCTCATTCTTAGAAGTAAGCATGACTGGTGGTAACCTGACTTTTGCTCCAATGAAGCCAGATACCTTATTGGGCAAGGTCTGATCCATTGAATTTTCCCATTGCTCTGAATTCTCAACTCCAATAATGGAGTCTTCTTGCAAACATTCCTAGAAAAAGTGATTGTTTGCAAGTTGATTTTCTTCTCTTTTGTGCTTCTACAAACAATTGATCCTCTGCCTTTGATGACTGATTTAGAAATGTTGTCATCATTGTTCTCTTTTCTTCCTCATCCAACGTAAAGCTTGGAAGATCAAACTCCTCCAATTCTGATTCATGAGGATTGTTGTGGGCAGCAGTTGCTCTTCTGAATGTTCTCTTCCATGGCATGAGGCTCTTGTTGTTGAAGGATGAATGATGGGGCAGCAAATGTTATGATTTCCATGGGTTCTTCTCCATCAAAACACTCCTCCAAGGCAAACAAGCAATCAAGCTCTTCGTTGTCTTGTTGTGCCAAGGTTTCTCCCTCTTGCATGATGACCTCTAAATCTGCAATTTTCTCATCATGTATAACTTCATCATCAAACATGAAGCTTGTGAGCTCAAACTCATCCAAAAAATCAGATTTTTGGAGAGATGAAGTGGGAGAGAAATCTGAAATTTCTTGATTATTTTGCAACCTGAGCTTTCTTAAAAACCTGCTATACACTGAATTGAATACTTCCTCCGAATTCTCCTCATTGTCTGGACTTGGAGCTGGTTTCTTTTCGTCCTCCTTGACTAATTTTGCAATTGGTAGATGACCAACAATCTTTTCAAATAAAGTGTCATCATGGACACTGCATTCAAAACATATCTGATTGCTAATCCTCTTCTTTTGCTCCACTGCTGCTACAAAATCAGCCTTAGTCACCACTGGGTTTTCAACTTTGACCTCCTCTGTAGGCTTAACCATCAAGGGAATTTTTTCACTTCCAAATCTTAGAGCCCAATTTCTCAAATTTCTTATCATTCCTTCTCTATCAGGCTCCTCTTCTTGTTGCCCTTGGCTGGTTTTCTGAGTCTCATCTTCCCAACATGGACTTGGGAATGCAAGAGGAGGGGTGGGTTGGGATTCAACCAGTTTTGCTATTGTTTGTGGTGGTGGGAGGGATAAAACCTCTTGTTTCTTTGGAGGGGATGATTGCTTGGAAGGGAAAAGGGCAGAAGAATTGAGGTGAGATGGAAGATTAGAGGATGGAGAATGGATTCCAACAATTGGGGCAGTATGCAAGAAACTTGAGTTATTGACACTCAGGCTGAAATGAAATAGTTTGGGAAGGAGAAAAAAAGACTATGAGGTGGTGGACTTACCCATTGACAAGGTTGCCTTGTATCAAGCTCATAAGCCTCTATCTCCTCAGTCCATTTTGCAAGTTGGGCAGCATTTCAACCATGAAATCAAGCTTTTGTTGAGGGTTATAATGTCTTGGAAAAGGGCCAACCCATGGACAAGGTGTCCCAAAACCAATTCTGAATGCTTTCATCTGAGTTGTTGCTCGGGACTACACCATATTAGCCTCCATTCTTTGAATTTTCTCCTGCAAACCAGTGTTTTCCATATAGTTGTTACTACATGCATACCCCTCTTCTTGATAAGCTCCATAGCTAAAATGATTCTGATATTGCTCATAGGGGTAAGCATAGTGGTTTTAAATTTGATCATAACATTGATTTGGAGGAGTTGTGAAGTTCATTAGAGGTATGATTGCACTACTGCAAGTGTGAATTCCATGATGGAAATGGTCATGAATGAAGTCATGATTGCACAACTTCATGAATGGAAGAAAAATAAAAGATGTGGAAAGAAATATGAGTGAAAAATTTGATGAAATGTAAGGTCTGCAACTCAGAAAATGGGTTGTTTGGATTAGTGGAGTCGTCAGTTGTGCTTGAACATGCCTCCAAAGGCTGAGATTTCACCAAGAGCACAACAAAACTTAATGAAATGAAGATGTAAAACTCCTCAAACGTGTGTCGCCATGTAATGTCTCCTTTTTCGGGACATTCTAATATATTGGGTCATCTCTTTTATTTGCATTGTAACCCCTTGGCATGCCTAGTGCTACAAGTGGGAGTCTCTAGATAGTTTAAAATGTGCACATAGGTTAATTACTTTTATTTATTTAATTAAAAAATAATCAAGTGCACATAGTCTTAGTCTATTGAATATTTCAATATAATGAGAGTTTATGTTTTCCCTCCAAAAAGGTAAAGGTCGGTCATTGAATATTGCACCTCTTAACTCTATAAAAAGAGGTCGCATTTCCTTTAGTGGAGTATGTTAGATTGATCATTTGATTTGACTCCATGCTTGGAGTAATGAGATGTATGCCCTAGTTCTTGCATTGTGCTCTCTCATTGTAAGTTTCATTTGCATCCATTGTTGAAGATATTGAATACTCTATTGTTCTCTTCATTTGTGCTCCCTTGTGTTGAGTGTGTTTATGCATTGTTTCTCCATTCTAAGCATTAACGACTTGTTTAGAGTGTTAGCGCATTTATTTGGAGGGTAAATCTGCATTTTGGTGAAGGGTTTGAGGTACCTTTGTGTCTATTATTGCTGTTGTAATTTATTAGAGCCAAAGCGACTTGGATTGGGGTTTATTCTATCATGTTTTGAGGTCATTTGTGCTAGATCTATAATTTGTTGTGTGTGATTGATTATTTCTGAGTAAGGGCTGATATTTTGGGTGTATTGGAAAGCTAGAAATGAGCTGAAATTAATTTATATAATTTATTCTAGCCCTAGTGACTTGGAATCAGTTTTTCGGGTCTGTTTTGAGGTGGTTTTACTGCTCAAAAAATTCAGATCTATAGTGCATTGGAAAGCTCTTCATTTCTAGTTTATTATGCACTTTATTTCATGCAAAAATATGGGATATTAAATAAGTTATGAATTTTAGAAGATTTCAGTTGTCTGTAAACTGTCTAGTTGTCATTAATTACATATTTATTTCAGATCTGCAGTTTGGGATTAGATTAATATTAGATTTGGTTGGAGAAATTAGGAGGAATAAGGAGAAGGTAATTTTATAATTTTTGGAGTTGATTTGATGCCCTAAATGTGTTGGGCGACCTACTTTTTAGAGCAAAATTAGGGTTTTGTGTTGGCTATGCAAAATCTGATTTTGGGATGTTATTCTTCATATTTTTGTGGTCCAAGATCCAAAGTTTCAGCTCTTTTGGACTTCTCTAGCCAAAGATATGAATTTTTGAAAATTGCAGCATTTCAAGGTTTGAATATTAATTAATTTCCAGCTGTGAAAAATCTAGTTTTTGAATGTGTTTGAATTCCGATTGTTTTCTTCCGATCTATCCCATCACCTTGATTAGTTCCAACCCCATTTGGGTTCAAATAGCTGACATTGGGATATTTTAAGTTGATACAAAAGGGTTTATCCATTCTTTGCCTAATCTTTGACAAGTATCTCTCCATTTTCTAACTTGTCCTAGAAAAGGGACATTACACATCGGGCATACCATAATTGTTATCACCAAATTACAACGGCACTGTCCGATTTTTCATGCCTGTGTGAATGAGCAACCGGTGTTTTTGGGTAACATTGGACCATCTCTCAAGTTATGGGACTTGCTACTTGAAATGGACCTCCAAAGAAGGCTAGTTCCTCCGCCTATCCCTAACACTAAACTACTCCTAAGGAAGAAAATGTAACTAACTACTCCTAATCTATCAATTCCAAGGAGACATGGAGAAGGAGAATACATAAAAGAAGGGAAATCCTACACTCCAGAGGTGATAGCACCAAGAAAAGGGGGTGAAATATCTTGTTGGGGAGAATATAGAAAGAAAATGGAGTTGAGAGAGGCCAAACCAATGTAAGACAGACCCATATCTTCATTTACCACCAAATCTCTGTGAAACACAACATTCTGCACTTGCAAATGAGACATACATGCATAGAAAAACAACAGCAAAAATAGAGAGGCAAGGAGATACAACAAAACAATGCAAGGGTTGAAAGAACACCACAAACGTGGATTTTATTGCTCTCGGAATATGCACAATAAATTACATTGTTGAAATAGAGGCACAAATACACTTATTAGGTCCATGAGAAGGTTTGCAACTCAATGGTGTTGAGAAGCAATTTTACAGAGTTTCCCCACATCCCAGAATATCTCCGCCTCAAAATGAAAAGAATTAACAATATATAGAAGTGAATGAGAGAAGAGAGAAAAGTGAAACTCGGATTTCTTCTCCCACCCACCAACAATTGTCATTGAATGCTCTGAAAAGGGCATGGGCATCCTTAAAAATCATTTCCCCCACGTACTCTAGCTTCTGGAAGAAGAAATGGGCACCATACTTTCATTAATTACGGAGGTTGGCCCTGGAAGTATACATTTTTGTGATGGAGACGTTTTCCAATTTTTTGCATATCTAACCTCAATAAAATTGAGAAATTCAATTCCCATTGCATAGAAGACATCAAGACCTTTCCAACAATATAAAGTTTGCAAAAAACGGAGCAACGGGTCAAAAGTTATGGCCATTTTAAGTTCACACAAAAAACTGTCATTTTCCTTTGTTGCGCGGCTTTTTCCTTTGTTTTGCGGTTTTTTTCCTTTGTTGCGTGGTTTTTTTCACGGCTTTTCCCTTGGTGACATTTGCTCCAATTTTTTCACTAACTCCTAAGAATTTTCTTGGATTGGGGAGTTTGGAAAAATGAAGTAGAGTGCCCCAAAGCCACATTTTCCTGATTTTACTCATTTTCTCAAATTTGGCTAAGAATTGAACTCCTTTGCCTCTAGAAGAAGGGAAATGCACCAAATGACCACCAAGTTCCCAAAATCATTGCAAGTGCTCCAAAATTATGAATTTTTACTTGAAAACCCCAGACTCAACCATGAAGCTCTGTCACCTGCCCAAGTTCAGTTTTCTCTAGTCATCCATTTTTACCAAGGGGGTAAAAAAGGATAACAGGAACCGTAGCTGGAACTACCAAGTTTACGAAAATGTTGAAGCATACCAAAGGAGCTAGTTTTTATAACAATTAAATTGGTCAATTTAGCGTCGAATTCTATTATGAATTTCTTGTTTTTGAAAAGATTTTTGTCTCAATAGGGAGTTTAATAGGGTCTTATATATCCATATGGCTCTCATTACATATTGCTCCATCACTTGTCATGCAGAACTAAGGAACCATTCTAAGGTTCCATTAGTTCTCCGGTGGGGTGATAAGCCTGATCAAGATATTGCCACAGCAAGCATTCCAATCTGAAACCTGACAAAGATGTCACTACGGCATGCCTTCCATTATCGCATCATTGTGGGTCACATGAAACATTGGAACTATTTTGTAGTGCCTCAAGTTCTGCAATGGAGCAGTGGACATGACCGGGCGTGTTCTAGCTTGGAGTCCCCCATCGAATCCAAAGGCGCGATGGGAGCTAATTGGCACAACCATAATTGACAAATGTAAAGCCAAACTCCACGCCTTTTTCACGTATCCCCTCTACCTGTGCCAAGGTGAGAATCGGGAGCTAAAATGCACAATGCCATAATGTGAGGAGCATGAAGTCAATAATCAACATATATAGCGATAGATGCAAGATGTAAAGATAAAGAGTTAACACAAATTGAGTCCCAAGGCGCGTGGAGCTAATATCAACTGGCATATACATGATATGAGATCTCTATTAGTGCTCCAGGGTCCACCCTCTACAGCAACACTTTCTTACAAAGACAGGATATAGCAATAAAACTTGCAGTTTGTCAATCTCTGTGCTCTCCTAATTTATTTTTGTTGGTCATAACCTACAAACACAGATGGCAATTGGAGCAACAGGCTTCTGCAATAGTGTGGAAGACCAAACAGAGTCTTAGTATCATAAAGTATATTTAATTAATTCATTTATTGAATTAATTAAATGAGAAAGCCAAATAATGTAGCTCAAGTTGAGTCAACTTGAGGTCATAAGTTAAAAAGTAGTTATTTAAATAGTTTTGGGATAAAGTGCCAATATAAGGCTGAAATACAATTGTAAAAGGCCGATCTCTCTCTTTTTCTCTCAATCCTAAGGAGAATGCTGCAATTTTGTGTGTACATACCTCTTGTGGTTCCATGAATAAAAGAATGCAATACATATGAGATAATTTTTACCCCATGGTGTTAATACTCTTCGATCATAGAATTGTGCTTCGTTGTTTATACTTGGAAGATGTCATTAATACCTCCATTCTTCTTCATTGCATGTGATACTTCAATATTACAAGCTTCGTATTGCATATCTCCGTGAGTGGGCTTTGTGCCATACACACGCAAATTGGGAGCAGTGAGACTTTGTGATTCTGGTTCTTGTTCTTTGTAGCTATTGTTGTATTTTGCCTTTCATGTGAAAGAGAGAGAGGGTTCTATTTTGAGTTCACCTTGAGATATCCAAGCAATTCTTTGCAATTATTTTGCTGCGGGTTTCAATCTTCCTCTTCCTTTCTCCCCTTTCTCCTTCCTTTCTCCTTCCCATTTTTGTTCCCTTTGTGCGTTCCGGTTAAAAGCACCAAAAATGCGAAACACTCTCATCATACGAGGGAACTAACCCTCTCAAAATGCAAAGGAAGATCAACCTATCAATAGGTGATTTTCCCTTATGTTGCAGGTTTTATGCCGCTTCTGTTGGGCAAGTCGTAGAAACAATCAAATCATGCACAACGACATGAATTCCTACAAACAAATCCTACATATTTTTCCTAACAATTTCATATGTTTCAAACTCTATCATGCCAACAACTAATCCAAAAAAGATAAATCACATCCCACTGATCTTAACATGGCTTGGTGGAAAAATGATGGCAAAAGATGCTCAAATGATGAAAGAAACCTCTAAGCGAACAAATCCTCAATGGAAGAAATTTGAATATTTTTGTATGGCTAACCCGTAGGTGACTTCTTGACACACTTCATAAAAGAAACCTCTAAGCAACCAAATCCTTACTAGAAGAGATTAGAATATTTTTTAGGGCATGACTACCCCGTAGGTGACATTTTAACACACTTCATGAAAAAGATGAGAGATTTTGATGCCTATAGTTGCTAGATTTGTTGGTACGTTTACATGCTCACATAAATTAGTATATGCGTGTGAGCTAAGATGGTCAAATATAATATCCTCTCTCTCTCTCTCTCTCTCTCTCTCTCTCTCTCTATATATATATATATATAGATTAGGATATAAATAGGAATACCATACTAAAGTCAACACATAAGCAAAAATATAACCGAGGGTGTAAATAGTCATGGATCTAGAAGGCAATAATCCACACTCAATCTCAATGGTTAAGGTCCCAAAGCCTATATCTAAGATATGGGGATAAGGTCTTACAAGGATCCTAAGGGTTGTAAGCAAGAGCTAATCCTAAACTAAATCAGACGGTAAGCATGTACTATTAAAAGAACAATAATGTCATTAGCGAGGTAGCAAGATATGCCACCTCTATAGCTTGAGCATGCATATTTGCATGCCAAATACCAATATGACGCCACGACTTAGGTACAACCCGAATATTGTACCCTATCGCATCCATGTACAAGTTCACAACTACGTTGTATGGAATACAGCTGGATAGAATATGTGGGCTGTCTGCAGCCACATCAGATTTAAAAGTACAAAAACATAACTTGAAAATATAAGCCTCTAAGGCTAAAAAGAGTAAAAAAATTGCAATCAATCCCCTTAAATGCATTTTTGCAGCAGCAACAAAGGATGTGGAGGTGAATGAATATATAAAGCATATATACATATAATGTGAATATGTGTGTGTATATATAACTTTCATACATATATATGTATATATGTACGTGTATATACATGTATATATATGTATATGTATGTTTGTGAGTCTATGTGTCGTATCCAGCTAGGTCTTAAATATTAGTCATACCCTAAGTCCCCAAGTTCGAGTTCGCATTCAAGTTCAACAAGGATAAAATTCGGTTCAAGTTCGACCAATGGAAAAAGTTCGAAAAAAAAATCGCCTTTAAGTTCAATAAATAGAAAAACATAAAAACATATGAAATTATGTCAAACCACAATCTTAAACATGTAATACTAAGTTTTTAGACTTCATACTAACCATGTCATAGCCTTAAAGGCTACTTGTTACATCAAAAAGTTCCATATCATCGAAGAGCGAACATACTCTATAGCCTTATAGGCTGCTTACATCAAAAAGTTCCATATCATCAAAAAAACAAACTACTCTATAGCCTTATAGGCTGCATGCATAAAAAAATTCCATATCATAAAAGAGCGAACATACTCTATAGCCTTATAGGCTACTTGCTACATCAAAAAGTTCCATATCATCAAGAGCACTTGGCTCATCAACATCATCATCATCACAAGATTCATCACAAAGGAAGTCAGGATCATTTGCATCCTCTAAGTGTTCTACAATAGGTTGGGATTGTGAAGAAGATTCTTTTTCCATATTTTTCATGCACATCTTGCGTAAATCTGCTTGCAAACATAAACAAGATCTCCTAACTTTCCCGACAATAACCTGTTTTTTTTCTTTTAGATTGGATGTGATCAAAACAACTCCAATTCCTTTCACATGTTGATGCACTTGCTCCTTGACTCAAAATTCGAAGAGCAAAGCGTAGTAGTTCTTTTGCACTTGATCCATAATATTTCCACCATTTGTATCCCTCAAGAAGTGGCCTATCATCCTTGACTCCTCGTGTTGAAAATACCCCTTCTTCTGCCCTAAATGCCCTTGTTTGGTGCCTGAATTATACTTGCAAGTTCAAGATCCTAGGAACAAGCTTGTCAATGGCTTCATAAAGACCACCCATGACTTCAAAATCACAACTCTCTATCTATATGAAAGAGCCTAGGCTCCAGATAACAAGTTGTTGAATGCAAGGGTGTGTGCATCATTTTCCATCTTACATCAATGACATCCCATATTTCTTTGTAATCAGTCTCCACATCATTAAATGCCTTCTGAATGGATTCCTTACAATGGTCCATAGCCTCATAAACCAATGCCATGACAAGGAGTGTCACCACCAACCATGCGAAGCACATCCACAATAGGTTCACAAACTTTTAGAACTTTGTTTGCACTTTCCCAAAAATTGTTGTTTAGAATGATTTGTTATGCATGTTTTTTCCCTTAGAACTTGTTGAAAGTGCAGATCTTTCCCACTCATTGCAACAAATCACTGACCTTATTGTTGCTTTCTCTTCAACCACTCTTTTAAAGTGATATAAAAAGAGGCAAACCTTGTTTCACAAGGCCTCAACAACTCCTTAGATGCATGTTGTCTATAAATGCTCAATGTAAGGCGGTGGTTCCTTATGAAGTTTGCAATTGTCCTTCCCCATTGAATTGCTTCATGAACCCATGGAAATTTGGCCAAGTCCTGAAGTAGCAAATTAAGGCAATGAGTTGCACAAGGGCTCCAATAGATTAGAGGATACTTGTCTACTATCATTTTTCCAGCGCCTAAACAATTACTGGCATTATAAATGACAACCTGAACTACACTTTCTTCACCCACTTCCTGAATTGCTTCATCCAAGATTTTAAAAATAAACTTTAAAGTCTTCTTGTGGTTCATGGTGTCAACCACTTTCAGAAAAGATATTCCTTGAGGGCTAATACACCAAGACATTAATTAAGGGTCTTTGACACATATCAGACTAGCCATCACTCAATATACTGCAACATGTTACACTCCAAGAGGCCTTGATGTCATACCATGTTTCAAGTTACCCTCTCTTTTGACCTTTCCAAAAGAGTAGTCATAAGCCTCTCCAAATAAGTGGAGTATATCCTTTGCCAAATTCGATATTCTTTTTAATTGCATTTTTAAAAATAAAGGACTCCTTGCCACATTGAATGGAATGGACACTTGAATAAAACAAATTTGTTAATGCATATCTACATCTTGTTTTTGTATTAGCTTCCAAATGCCAAGAAGTGTTCCACAACCACATGTGTTTGATTGCATACATGATGATGACATGCTTATGGAAAAGCCCTTTGATGTGTTCTTGGAAATAACTTCTTCAATTCTTTGTTTTCTTTTTGTATTGTTATATGCTTTTCCAACAAGTGAGTGTTGCTCCTCTCTTTCCAATCTTTGCTATGATCTTCTCGTGCATGAGATCATGGACAAGCTTTAACACCCCCACTAAGCCCACGCACTCTTGCCAAGCAAGTGGTCCACTACCCTGGTTATATTGACAATGAAAACCTTGTTACATAAGTTGCATTTGATTTCATTCCCATGTCCCTGTGCATGTCGACATCTTTCCATCCCTTAGCTTTCAATTTCTGGGGAGCCATGAAATCACCTGCAAAACTAATATTTTTTTTTAAAAACATGCTCAAAATTCAAATATTTATAATGCTTCACAATTATAAAAAAATAACAATAAAAATAAAAATGCTTTTTATAAAATATTAAAAATAAACAAATATATATATGCTTCACAATTATCAAAAAATAAATATATTTTTTATAAAAGAAATTAATTTTTTTTAAATAAACTTTGCATATATGAAAAATAAAAATAACCAATATCAATATAAAAATAAACAAACATATATATATATGATCAATAATTATAAAAAAGTAGCAATAAAAAATATTTTTTTAATAAAAGAAATTATAAAAATTAAAAATAAACTTTTTTATACATGAAAAATAAAAATTAACAAATATAAATATAAATAAGCAAGTAAAAATAACAAAAAATAAACATTAAAATCGTAAACACTTAACATTTAATGAAAAATAATTAAAATAAAAAACTTAAAATCAATTACAAATATCTATACAAACAATATTATAATTAATATTTAATAATTTATATTCAAAATTTTAAAAAACATAAAAATTTATATTTAACAAAAAATCTTTAAAATAGAAATCATTGAGATTTATTAAAAATATAAAAATAGTTTATATTTTTTAAAAAGACATTTAAAATATTAATAAATTTAACATATTAATAAATTTAACATAATAAAAAATTATTAAAAAACTACCAAAATTATTATATAATAATAGTTTATATTCAAAAGAAGAACATTTAAAATATTAATAAATCTAATATAACAAAAAATTATTAAAAACTTTTAACTACAAAAATTATTAAAGATTACACCCACGTAAATATAAAAACAAAGTTTTAAACGCAATTAAAAAAAAAGTAATAATAAAAACCTAAACTAACATAAATCAAAACAAAAAACATATAATAAAAAAAAACACAACAAAAATTAAAACTTTAGAAGTAAACCCTACCTGGAGCTCTCGGTCGACAGCAGACGTTGGTTTGGCTCTGGTCGATGTTGGTTTGTCTGCTCTCTCCACACGTCTATGGCAGTAGCTCTATCCTCACACAACGGCAAGTGTCAATAGCTCTCTCCTCAGGCTCACGCAAATGGCAACAACTCTCTCCTCACGCAATGGCATTGTTTTCCTCTCCTCACGACTACGGCAATGTCTCCTCTCCTCACGCAAAGTCTAGACGAGCACGGAACTGTATACACAATAAATCTACCACGATTTTTTATGCCTATGCCCCTCGCGAACTCCAAAAATCTACTCGCTGAGCTTTGTCTCTCTTAAACATGAACAGCAGAAGAGTGTGTTTTGTAGACTTGGACTAGGGTTTTACTAGGTCGCGAGGGCTGTTCTCTCACGTGTTTTGCCCCTTTCCCACTAGTTTTCCACCGCCCATTTTAGCCCGCCATTTCCGTCGCCATTTTCAAGGCAAATTTCTGCAAATTTATTTCCTGTGTCAGAAGTTTGGCGAATTTCGAACTTGAAGCCAAAAGTTCGCCGAACCTTATGACTTAGGTCATATCAAATACCATATCGGTATTTGTATCCAAAATTGTATCCATGCGACTATAGTAATTAGACAAAGATTCGCTACATTATCTTAGTCTAATACATGATACATCAAATAATCAATCAACTAACATAAAAGAAGGGGATTTGGGATTAGGGATACTTACCTTCGCTTGGACATTGTTGGCACATTAATCCCCCCTCCTTGGTTTGTAGCATCTTGTGAGAGATTGTTGTGGATGGATCACAAACGAGCTAGGCAAAAGAGCTAAGTAGACCAAAGTTGAAGACTTCAAAGACTAAGGTAGACCTTGTTATTGCAGCTCGTACTCTTGATACTCCTAGTAACCCAATTATCCAATGATGACCTCCCAAATATAAGTTCCATTAAACCCTAAGACCTATTAACACAAGCAAATTTTGTGAGTGCAGGTAGAGGAGACCATATGATGATGTCTTTGAGAAGATGGTCAATGTGATTACTCTCTCTCTCTCTCTCTCTCTCTCTCTATATATATATATATATATATATTGGGATACTAGTAAAAGACCATACTATAGCCAACACACAATAAAAGATATAACTAAGGGTGTAAATAGTCATGGATATAAAAAAGAGTGATCCCCCACTCGATCTCAAAGGTATAGGGGTTCCAAAGCTTATATCTAAGATATGGGGATGGGGTATTATTAGGATCCTAGGGGGTTGTAAGCAAGACTTAATCCTAAACTAAGGTTTTTAATGCCACTAGGCACTAAGCATGTCTTATAAAGAGGAACAATAATATAATTAAGACGCCTATTACATAGGGGGAATATGACCAAAATGCATGTGAGCTAAGATGGTCAATGTGATTATCCCCTCTCTCTCTATTAATATAAATCAGTATATTAGTAAAACAACAATAATAGAGCAAACACACGAGAAAAGATGTAACTAAGGGTGTCAATAGTCATGGATATAAAGAAGAGAAACCCACACTCAAAATCGACGGTATAGGGTTCTAAAGCCTATATCTAAGATATGGGGATGGGATCTTACTAGGATCCTAAGGGTTGTAAGAAAGTACTAATGATGTAGTCAGGTTTAACAACCACCTTAAAGTCATGTATCACAAGGTTCACAACAACCAATTTACCTTACTCTGCATATGAAAGACCATACAAGGTTTATAAAGTTCTCAACTTGGTTTGTAATACAAGAAATGATCTAAGTACCTCTTGAAAGGTTCTATATGCTTACTCATACCTTGTTTTCTCTTAAAATATCACCATTCCATCAATTGAGATACCCTAAGTCATGCATTTCATCCTTTACTCACCTTTCCAACATCATATCCATCATTCCTCTTCATTGGTTCACCATTTGAAGCAATCCACTCTAGCTCTTTCTAGGCTTCTCCTTCCTTCTAGCACCCGGCACTCTGTTCAACCACCTTAGACAATCCTAATTTTATCTACAAGTTTGATGGAAAAGGAATCAAGAATTCAACCTTTTTACTACTTGCTCCAAATCGCCATCTAGCCCCCTTAAGACAATGTGATTTGAACCAACTATGGTTGAGGTATTCCCAAAACACCCCACAATGAACTAATATCATTTTTAGTTGCTCCTTACCATAGCTAAAGGTTTATGCAAAAAACTCAGGATCATACACTTTATGTTGTTCTCTAAACATCATCTTTTGTATCCTTGCTCAAAACCCTTCTCTAGGTCTTCAAACTGAACTGTCAAGCATAAAAATCCCTTCTAAATGGCTTCAATACAAGATGAATGATTTTTTCAAGCACCCTTTAATGATTTTTAGGTGTCCCTAAATTTTCAGAGCCTAACTCCACTTCCTTCACCTACCTCCTTTTGTAACTCACCTCCTTTCCACTAGTCTTGACTGTGTTTTTGCACTTTCTCTCTCCAACTGTCACAAAAAATCAAGAGATTGAACCATTAGAAACCACAAATTTCTTCACCATCCCTTCACCCGTGGTCTCAACTTGCTATCTTCAAAATTTCAAAGCAAACTTTATTGATTTGATACTCCAAATTACAAACCCTAGCTGAGTTCTGTGCACTAATCCAAGAAAGTGTATTTTGTTATATCTTTCTTCTAACAAACTCTCAAGACCTAAAACTTTTTGTGGAGGTCTGTAGATACTAGGTGAACAGTATTTCCTTGTCAGTGGCTCATAAAAACGAGCAATTCCTCTTCAACCAAGAAAAATCCCTCCTTGAAGCACATTAGGAGACAGTGTTATCAAGACATCAACTTACAAAGAAGATTGGACTTTTGTGTGCTTGGATCATCTATTCATATGCTTCTACAATGATACCAAGTCCCTTTTCTCCTGTGTATAATGCCAAGAAGATTCCTCTTGATCTAAACTAATCAAGCTCACAGTTACCACTCAGGATTTGTTTAGAAACCCTTACATGCAAGAAGACACTAAATAAGAGCCTCAAATTTTATATTGATTTGTCTACTTTATCAACATTCTCTTTGATCATTAAAGGAGCCTAACCATTCATCACAGACTAGGTAAATCTCAAACTTTCTTCATTATCATTCATAGCCACGGTCCATGTATGATTCTCACCATGCACATGCATCAAGCAACCTATAAGATATCTATCAACTCATCCACTTCTTAGCTTGAGATTCAACACTTCAACATGCTCCACACAACTTATAGATCCTACCTTCCAACCCAATGAAGATACTTAGCATTGTTACAAGGTTAGAAGAGAACAAGAACTAACAACACAAACTCAAAGCATTCTATTCACACAATGATAATTGAGTTCCCAATCACTTGCATTCATTCAGATGACAGAGGGTTCATTCTGAGATCAAGAAGCTTACACATGCTTAAGAACAATGTTAATAAAGGTTTCAAGAATTCCTACAACAGTTTTCTAAATGCTCTGCCACTACAGAGATAATCATTTCTCAAGCATTCAAAAACCCATATCAAGCCAATAAATCATCCAAATACATGGTAATCCATTCTGAAAACTCTTACCAGTCATGATTTGTTTACAAACACAAGGTTCAAAGTTCAATGATGGCAATTTCACAAAAACACGGAGATACATTCATCCAAAATTCACATGTAACAGTCATAGTCTGAGTTTTTCCTTTCTTTAAATCCTTCCTAAAGCTTTCATTTTGATTCAACCTGGGTAGAATGAGGGGATTTAGTTACATTTTACAATATATAGTCTTCTCAATCAATTCTAACCAAATGAGCTCTTAGTCTTCTTGGTCACATGAGTGACTTCTAGACTTAACACTAGGTTTCACAGCTTAAAAGCTCAAGCCCTTTATTATTAACTCATATTATGACCTCTAAACCCCTAAGAAGACTTAAGACACACACTTTGACCTCATTCCAACCTTTTTACAAGTTACAAGCCCATGAATTCATGAAATCAACAATGACAAGCAAAAAATTGGCCCCCAAATTCAAATTTGTACATTTTGGAGGGAAATGTTTTATTTGAATTTTGAAGAACCTAAATACTAACTATCACTTCAAGATGACTTAAATGGACCTCTAGGACCTAAAAACACACGTGCAAGCCAAAATTGATATCATCTTGAACTATTTACAAGGATGAAGTTCATGCTCCTGCATCACTAATCCTAAACTAGAAGCATGTCTTATAAAGAGAACAATAATGTAATCAAGACAAAGATATGCTACACTATCCTAATCTAATATATGATACGTCAAATAATCAATCAACTAACATAGAAGAAATGGGTTTAGGGTTAGGGATACTTACCTTCGCATGGACATTGTTGGCACATTACTCCCCCTCAGTTTGTAGCACCTCATTAGAGATTATTAGTAAATGAAAAATAAGGTGTATACAATACATCTTGCTAGATTACTGAAGACAAGCTATTTTATTATAATATATTCATAAATTGACACGTGGACTTCAAATCAAGATGGAAATTTCCAACTTCCCAAAAAGCATTCAGTTGACAAAGAACAGGTGGACTGATTTGAAGTTTTCTTATCCACAGACCAAGCAAACACATGGCAAAATACTAGATACGGAGAAAATAAACAGAACTAACTAAAAAGCCAAGGGCTAAAATAAGAGTGGCACTTACAAACTTGGACAATTAGCACAATTAATAAAGCATATACACCACAAGATGAATTTGGAGTAAGACATCTTCAGTTGAGTAAACCTGTTAGTATATATGTGGGGTGGATTGTTTTACAGCTAGGCCCATGTTATTATGATGTATTCAGTGTTATGGAGTAGCCAGCTTGTGGTTCACTTATCTCTGTGTTTAAATAGAATAGCTCTACAAATAAGTTTTATAACGAATCAAATGTGTAACTTCTGAACAAGTTATATTTGGTTATAAATTGGCCTAATGTATGAAGGGTTTACCCTGCCCCAACTATCATTAAGCAAGTGGTTAAAGATAGGGGCCACCTATCATTGTAAATCCTTATGGATCATGGATTATGGATCAATTCTACTTAGGAGTAAAGACAGATAGGGAAGCATGTTTGGCTTTCATCGTGGGAAGTATTTGGAGTGGGTTCTTCCTCAAGGAATTTTGTATGGTATAACCCTACCTAAAGGGCATTTCAATTTTTACATCTGAGTATATTGAAGATTAGTGCACATTGGCCACCATACATCTCTTGTACATGTGATTTATGTTATTATACTGCAATATTTCTGTATATTGGATATTTGGTTTTAGAAGTAACCTTTCAAATATGATATTGATAAGAGATAGGACGAGTATGATAAAAGGGGAAGTTTCTCATTTATTGCAAAAAGTCGAGGCTTAATGCAGAAGCCTCCTAAACATAACCCTAAACATAGTTGTATAAGTGCAATGAGCATGATATGAGGTGTGTGGTCCCACTAGACATGAGACCTATCTAGGATCTCAACCTAATGCCATAACTTATAATATAAGATTATGGGAAAAATAGCGCATGTTGCACAACAAACATGATGTATCTAAGCACAAACATGCACTTGTTATTTGAGAAGCTTTGTCCCCAAAGAGTGACAAAGTAAGAAGACACTTGGCGATGTGTTCGTTTTCAATTTATGCATCTTGCTGTGTGTCAAAACGTGTACATGCTGAACTTTTGTGTACCAGTTAACACTTTGTCTGGAAGGGTTGTGGAAAATCAAGTGAATTTTTTTTAGACACCCAGCCCCACGCAATCTTTTGGGTAATGCCAATCAATACTTTGGAACCCTACCCAATGCCCACCCACTACAAATTTTGGGACACCCCACTGACTATTAAGGGAAACCCTAAAAATTTTGGGAGCCCCAATCAAGACAGAGCCACTCATACACTTCTAGAAAGCCCCCAAAATTTCAAAAGCCCCACTCACTACTCTAGCAAATAACAAGGCAAAATCAAAAGTAGCAAGAAGGAAAAATGTGTAAGCCACCACAAAGAAGTGTCTTGTTGGAACTCGTGTCCAATATGTGGTTAAAAATACAAAAAACAAGGGGCAGAACAAGATACATCAGCCTGCATGAAGGTGGCATACATATTCACCACATAATCTGGGGTGATGTAAAGTAAGGGCACAAGAATGTGACGATGTGGATTTGAGGGAATATGTTCTGAATGTGTCACTATTAACTTGATAGTCTGCTTGGAGTTCTTGCAAAATGAACTGGGAACTAGCCAACCATTGGTGCCATCATCCAAGTGCCACCGGTGCAAGAACTTTTGGAGTTAAAATTTTGATCTTAAACAATAGTTTAGAAGCCTTATCTTAAATAATAATAAAATAGGCTTCTTGGATGGATGGATGGGTTGAGGGAAAAAAAACAAATATTAATTGTGCACATATGCATGAGGGTAGTTATAATAGGAATTTTTATCTTGGGAGAAACCTATAAAGAGAATGTAGTGGGTGCATAAGTATAAAGATAAGAAGAGAGTTAAGGATGGATGGTTTATGTTTTTACAAAACCGTTTTGAGGAAAGAAAGAAGTTAGACTCCTCCTTACAAGAGGGTGCAATGTAATTGTGAGGGTGCAATGTAATTGTATGGACAGACAGAAATATTACATTTTGGCATTTAATAGAGAGGTTTTTATACTCAAAAACTCTCCCTTAAAGTTTTACATATGTAAATTCATTCCTTTGACCTCTTTTATTCTCTCATTGCTTCCTATTATATCAACCATCATGCTGCAGGTTCATCAACAGATGCCTCTTGTATGATCTTGTAGGCTGCCCTCATGTGGAGATCAAGGTGATGGTGGAAAAAGGATTGAAGCTGAACCTACCATTTCCAATCCAAAGGAATGATTATAGATATAATAAAGAAAAGCCTTGCCCCATTTCCTTGATGGTGTTTTCCCATAATTACCTAAGACTCCGGGACGACGGGATGTCGGGACGGGGTTTCCAAGATGGCAAATTTTTTTGAAAATTTTGGGACAGCAGGGGGACAACAACAGGACGGCTAATAAAAAATATATAAAAATATATATAATTTATTAATTTTACAAATATAACATGAATAATTCAATAACCTAGGACTTAAAATTGAAAGTTTGAAGATTGAAACCATTAATGATTAATCCAATTATTCTTCACATAAGCCAAGGCCCAAAATGCTACAGCTATATATATTATATTCAATGTTCAAAACTTCAACATGACAATGAAAGACTAAATAGTAAATAGTAAAGCTGAAAATTAAAAACAAGTCTTAGTCTTACTCTTCAATAATCAACATGAGAAGAGTACAACTACACTCACATTACATATGCTATGAAATATTATGGCATGTCTCATAACCAAAATGACAAGTGACAAGTACAACTCAAAAATCGCTATCAGAGCCCTCCGAAGGAACAGTTGCAAACTGCTCCTCCTCACTAGGAGTATCTATATCAACGTCATCTGCATCTGCAAAGGAGATATCAACTAGTCCTCGCTGCTCCTGATCTTCATCAATCTGCCTTGCATCCTTAGGATCCAAATCCCACAGCAATGTTGGGCTCTCCTTGTACGTAGGTGTCTTGCAATCCATGAGACGTAAGGCACTATGTACAGCAACAAGTTTCTCTTCTCTCTTAGAGGTAAGTCTGTTCCTCTTAAGAGAGGAGATCCACCCATATGCTGACCAATTCCTCTCAGAAGCAAAGGAACTAGAAACCTGAGAAAGAAGACGAATAGCAAGTGTACGTAGCAATCCTGCATGTCTATACAATCGCCACCAACCAACTGAGACTCTCCTGTGCCAATGTGGTCCTGTCTATCTTTGATGATTTTTTGTAGCCATCCAGATAAGCAAAACCTGAGCCAATCAATTCTGACTCGTGAAGCATCCTCTGCATTATACATTTTTTTGAGGGCTTTCAAGAAACCCTTCCTCACCTCCTCATCATCTAATGGGAGAACTCTGTCAGGCCTCTCAACATACCACTTAGGATTTAGTGCATATACAGCCATGTGTAAAGGAGTGTTCAATTTCTCCCATCTCCGCTCAATGATAGGTTGAATATGGTGATGGTAGAACTCCAAGGTGGGGTCCCTTGCTCGAACAACAGCCTTGATCTGGCCAAGCATACTATCAATACATTCGTATATCTCACCAAGGATAGGGCTCTCAGAATCCCCATATTTTATCACACTGAAAACTAGAGATATTATGGATGTGATATATCTCACATCTATCCAAAAAATTTCATTCACCACAATTGTTTTCACCTTCTTCCCCTGCTCTGTCTTTGACCCATCCCATCTAGACCACTCTGATGTCATGACCATACACTATAATGATTCCTGCAACTCAACCATCCTATCCAGCAAAATAAAATATGATGCAAAACGTGTGTCCACTGGCTTGAGGAATTCCTTCCTCGAAAAGCTACGGAAGAGTGCCAATGACATATGGTGATTGCAGATGAACATCTGCACATCTCTAGTATCAGCCACTACATTTTTGACCCAATCAATTTTTCCAATATCTTTTAGTGCATTGTTCATGGCATGCACACAACATGGGGTCCAATATATATGTTGATAATGAGCCTCGACAAGCTTACCTGCTGCCCTGCACACATAAGTTACATCTGTAATAACTTTCACAACGTTGGCAGGGCCAACCTCCTCAATAGCATCTTGCAAAATGGTGAATTGGAACTCTGCATCCTTCTTCTTCCTTGAACAATCAACTACCCTCAAAAAGTAAGGACCCTCTCTGCATGAAACAATGATATTTATGAGTGGGTGGTGTCTGATATTTGTCCACCCATCCATGATGATGTTGCAACTGTGAGAGACCCATGTGCACCTCGTTTCCTCCATCAGTAAATTAACCTTGGAATAGTTCATATCCAAGATTGTGGTTCTCAACTTTGTGTCTCCTAGGGGCACATAACTCACACCTGCTTTGGCTACCTTAGCCATAGCCTTCTTGAAATAAGGAGAGCGAGCGGCATGAAATGAAATGCCAATAGCAAAAAAGAATTTTACAATGGCATCATCAACCTCTTCTCTAGCTTTTGTATCATACATTTCAGCAACTAGATTGGAGGCCACAACCTTCCTCTTCCCCCTACTACTACCAAAAGCATCCAATTCAGACACCTCATAAGATGTACCTGTAACACTACCAGTATTAATTCTCACAGAACTAGAAGGGGTGCCAGTGCCACTAACATGACAGCCACAAACTTTTGGAACCTTTTCCACCATATCTCCATTATACAACTTCACCATTTCTGACCTCTCTTCAAGTGATAGTTGTCCGCATACGCCTACACCTTTCCCCGCAATGTGCAATAAATGTGCATTCAACCTAGCAATGTTCCCTGACCAAGATAATGAGCATTTGTTGCATTTCCATATTTTAGTGCCCCCTGAAATGTTTGATTTAGGACCCTGCATAATTTGACCAAATTGTTTCAAAGGTTTTTTCTTATCAAAAGGCCCCCTAGCATACTTTTCCAACATTTCGGAGGGGCAACTGAACTTGTCCACACTCCCTTGTGAACTAGTAGCAGTATTAGGTGTTTCTGATTGTGTTCCTTCTCCTTGCACACCCATTTGAACCTCATATTCAGCTTGATAATCACTATCAGAACTCATTTTAAAACTGCAATAATTAAAATACAAAACAATATAACTATATAATATAATAAAACAATGAATACAATTTTTTTTTTAAAAACAGCGATGAATACATTTAAAATTTAAAAAAAACAAGCAATAAAAATGCCCTCCCTTTATGCTTTATCTCATTCCATCACTTGCTAATCCAAATAGGAAAAAAAATACAAGCAAATGAAATGCCTTCACTTTCAAAGTTTCAACTTTGCATTTGGAAATTAAAAAAACAAAACAAAGAATGGTAGTAAATTAGTAATGTATGCTCTTGCTCTTGCTCTTGCTCTTGCTCTTGCTCTTTGCACCTTGCTCCTTGCTCTTGCCTTCTCTTTTTTTACTCTTGCTCCTTCCTTCTCTTTTTTTTGCTCTTGCTTGGTGTGATTAGAATGAGTATGAAATGCTCTTTTTATAAGTTTTTTTGTTGCTTTTAGGGTTAGGTCAAGTTAGTTTTAATTAGAAAGCATTAAAAATTTAAAAAAATATTAAAAAAAACATAAAAATGATAAAATAAAAGTTGTTTTAGCTTTGGCGTAGCGTGAAAGATGTTGGGGACGTCATGACGTCCCCGGGACATCCCGGAGGACGTCGCGACATCCCCAATAAAGTCCCCAAACATTGTTTGCACCCAAGACGTCCCGGGTGCATTCCTAGTTTTCAGGGGACGTCCCCCTTATTTTTTGGAAAATGAGGACGGCAGGGAAACGTCCCGTCCCCGTCCCCAAGTCCCTGAGACGTCCCGGGCGTCTGGGGACATGATGAAAACCTTCTGGACACGTCCCCGCGTAACACTGTGTTTTCCTAAGTTTGGTAGGAGAAGTTTGTACAAGGTACCATGTCCTCAGTCTTTATCTAAACAAAAAACAATTGGATGGCCTTCCAAACAAAATGTACTTCCACATAAATAAAACAAGTGTGGCGTTATAAAGATCAATGGTAATTGCCCCAATGCATGTGGCTCAAGTCCTTGACAAAGCAATAAATAATAATATACAAGAAGGTTTGTACTAATAAAACATGGGCCTGCTTTATACCATAACCAATACAGGATGGTTGCTTTACACAAAATAGGCCATCAATAGCAAATGGCCCCCACTTTAAAATGCTTACAAGTAAAGATGGGGACTAGAAATAGATTAAAAGGTACTCGCATAAACAATGTGTAATCCCAAAAAAATGAAAAATGCCTCTTTACAATGATGTGGACATTACCAAAAAGGGTGATTGCCCCTCACAACAATAGGACATGAAATAGCAAAAAGATCCACCAATAAAGGGTCACTATCACTTTGTCAGCATGATTTCTGCCCATGTAAACCAGACTGATGATTGAAACCACTGCCTGCCCTTCTTCCCCTTCCTCCCCATTACTAATCTTTTGGCAAAAGGCATGCATCTGAGAAACTCACACCCTCCATTTCAAATGGGCAGGGTAAGTACGAATTGCTTCAATGACCATGAGAGTTGTAGAAAGATATCAAAACATGCTCCCATTTTCACCTTGACCTGCTCCTTTTTATCAGTCTGCTATAGGTTTCCATGCTAGTTTCAAACTGAATCCATGTGAGTACAACAGCACTTATCTTTCTCAAGAGCCAATGACATGCAAGGTCTTGCCAAAATTAACATCAGAAGGGCCCTAGATCAGACGTGATTTGGTAACAAGCTTTAGAAAGGCGCCACCAATCAACTAAGAAATAAGATGGTACACATTATAGAACGGTTTGAGTGACTGGAACAAGCCAAGCCTCTAAATAAATCAAGCATGGAGGCAGCAATAGACAAACCAGTTGAGGGCTTCCACAATCTGCAACCTGACAAGGAGCTTGGAAGTGCCCTCTTTATAAGTTTCTAACAGTTGCCACAGCCTACAATACTAATGCTGCGAGGATGGCATTGCCAATGGCACTTTTGCGCATTGAGGTTTTGAATACTGTCAAGATTTTTCGTCCATTGCAATTTGTGTGGAACGAAATCACCAATTGAGGACATGTAAACATGTTGAGCATCAAAACATACAATTGCACATAAAACATTGATACTCTTTCCAAAAAAGGGCTAATTCCATGTCATAAGCATTGATGCTAGAATGGCTTGCAGAAGTATGCCACCAGGTTCGACAACAGTCCACACAAATGAGGGAGCGCCTACACACCTGACCAAAATAGCAAACATGGGCGCACCTGCAAACCCCAAGACAAACTTGGAGCAAGATATTCCTAAATGGAGGATAAACTCAAATATTGTGTAAGGTATTGATAAGAAGAGATGGGATAAATACCATGAAAGGGGTGACCTACAGAAAAAGGCGAGGCTTGGCACCTATGTTCCATACAGATGTGTCCCCACCCCTCCCCCTCAATTCCCTAGGGAACGAATCCCCCACAAGGATTGTGAAGAAGTGACATGGTGGGGGGCGTCTCCATGACATCCCCTTTAAAGTGGGAAACCCCCCATCGCGTCCTCCTTTTCGTCCCACGTGGGGAACTTCTCTTCCCTCAAAAATGTTTTTTAAAAAATACTTCAAGCCAAAAGTGATGCAGTCTAGGTGGGGAACAAATGAATAGCAACCAAGTCCTAGCAGCCTAAACACAATTTCTCTATGTGATTTCTCATCCATTTCATGCTATCCAACCCCTTCTGGTGCATTGTCGGCTTGAAAATTGGAATTTTTGTCTTTTTAATGAAGAATTTTAAACTAATAAGCTAGTGAATTGCACTAAGCTTTAATATCCATGGGAATAAGAGAGAATATGTGGCGTATGAGTACTCAAAACGAATCTCTCAGCCTATTAAATTCAATCAACACCTTTGTTGAGCCTTACACAAAACTCATATCTATTGTTTTGGCCAAAATACAGTTTTTGGGCCTCTTCAAAGACAAACACACATGCACATAAACAACACAAAACTCCATGGGATGAGATTGGATTTCTTATTACTTGAAATTCAGATCATAAACACTTCAAATGATCAAGCAACAGTACATCAACAACATTCATTTTTGAGCCTAAAACACTCTATTGGATGCTTATAAACATTTTTACAAACACTTAGGTATTATTTTCAAAGCACCTCGATACTCTCTCCACAGCATAGGAATTTCTCTTGGGACATTTTTTGTTATACCATCTGTACATCAAAAACCCATCACCAATGTGGGTTTAGATCTTCACCTCGTTGTCTCAGTCACCCCATCCCAGCTTAACCTCCCAAAATGCCCCTTTTCCTCTCTCTTCTTTCACTTGTTTTAATGATTTTCTTGTTGCTGTCCTTCTCTCCACTTCTTGCCTGCATTTTTCCCATCTCTTGGGCATCCCAAAATGCCTCTTCACCATCAAGAAATTTCAAACAGCCATTTCAAAAAAAACATTTATTTTGTCCTTCTCATGAGTGTTTTTAGGCTGATTTTCATACATGTGTAACACCCTGTCCAACTTGGGCTTTCTTTTCCCAAACGGTTTTGGCTACACATGTTCTTATGAAAACAAACAAACCCATATAATTATTTTTGTTGAGGTGGCCCGAGACTCCAAATCAATAACATATGTATGCCAAGTGTTTGAAAAAATGCTAACAAGAGACAATGATCCAAAATTTGAAATTTATTTATATTTTATTTAATTAATTTTATTTTTTGCGATGCAAGATTGCTATGTGAACCTAGATGCTCCTACATCAAACACCTAAGGTAATTGAGTTTTTAAATGATATCATGCTCATGAACCTATTGTGAGTTCCTCAATTGATTTTCCATGCTTTGGCAACTTCATATGCATTCATCTAAGTTGCATCTTCAATTGCTTCAGTCTTTCCATTTCACCAAGTACTCATAGTGCTTGTTGCCTCTGTGTTTTCTTGTTTATTTGTATGTCCAGTATGGCCTCCAGCTCTTCCTTTTACTTTTGTGGCAACTGATCCTTCTAATCAATGGCTGAAAAATCCATGTTTTCCCCTACATCACTTGTTTGTCCCGCCACATATGGGTACAAATCAGCCACATTGAAGATAGGTGAGATACCTACTCCATTTGGCAACTCAATTTCAAAAGCATTTGCTAAGAACTTGCTCAAAATCTTACAACGCCCGATTTTTTTCCATTTGTGTTGCTTGTATTCTCCTTTTAGAAACCTCTATTTACAGAAATGTGCCAAGACCAAGTCCCCGACCTCAAAATTGAGCTCTCTCCTTCTCATATCAGCATAGTTTCTTGTATTTTCCAACACTCTCTACAAGTCTCTTCTTCACTTCCATATGCACATTGTGCATAGCTTGAGCATACTCCTCATCTTCGGCAACTTCTCCTACTCATCTCAGTTGTACTCCTCAACTCACATACACCTCTAGGGTTGTTCCCATATACAATTTGAAAAGGACTCATACTTGTTCTTTGATTGACTGGATCATTGTAGGCAAATTAAGCTTGTGTCAGGTGCCAACATCAAATCCCACTATTTGGGCTTGTCACCAACTAAACATCTCAGCAAGTTACAAGGACTTTAATTCACTACTTCCGTTTGCCCATCCATTTGGGGGTGATATAGCTGAAGTCCAATCTCTTGCCCAAATTCTTCCATAGCATCCTCCAAAAGTGCCTAACAAACTGTTGTGTTCTCTATCTGCTATAATGCTTCTTGGCAACCCATGTAATCTTACAACTTCTTGAAAGAACAAATTAGCAATATGTGTGGCATCACTAGTCTTCTTGCATGCTACAAAAGTGAGTCATCCTCAAAAATTGAGCAACAAAAAATATAGAATCATTACCTCGTTGTGTTCTTAGTAAACCAAGAACAAAATCCATGCTCAATGCATCCCATGGTCTATCTGGAATAGGAAATGGCTGATACAATCCCATATTTTGACCTTTTCCCTTAGCAAGTTGGCAAACTCTACATCCTTGCACGAACTTCTTCACATCCATGCTCATTTGTGGCCAATAATACTTGTCACTTAACTATGCTAAAGTCTTATCATGCCCAAAATGATCAGCAAGACCTCCATTATGTTTTTCTTTCAAAAGGCTCTCTCTCATGGAACCTTGAGGTATGCACAACCTCCTTCCTTTGAACAACCCATCATGAATCACATACTCCAACCATGGAATTTTGTCCATTCCAGTTGGTTTCATACACGTTGTCCATGCATCTCTAAAATCCAAGTCTTCCTCATACAAATCCTTCATTGAACCAAACCCAACCACCTCTACCTTGAGCTCATTCAAAACAAGAGCTCGTCTACTCAAGGCATCTGCAACTCTATTGGACTTCCCACTTCTATGTCTTAAAACAAAATAATAATTTTGAATAAATTCCACCCATTTCATGTTGCCTTTGATTGAGTTTACCTTGGCTACTTATGAATTGCAAAACATGATTGTCCATGTACAAAACAAACTCTTTTGGTAGTAAGTAGTGTCGCCACTTCTTCAAGAGCTTGTACCATTGCATAGAACTCTTGGTCATAAGGCCGAATACTTCTTCTTAGCTTCGTTCAACTTCTCACTAAAATAAGCAATGGACCTACCTTCTTGACTTAACACCACTCCTATGGTTGTCCCACTTGCATCACAATCAACTTGAAACACTTTTCCAAAGTTTGGCAAAGCTAACACCGGTTGTTCCGTCACCTTTTTCTTCAAAAACTGAAATTCTATTCTCTGTTACAGCTGTCCATTGAAACTTTTTTGTCTCCTTTCATAATCTCCATAATTGGTGCACATATGCCACTAAAGTTTCTAATGAATTTTTGATAGAAACTTGCCAACCCATGAAAGCTCCTTTGCCTCAAACATACTCTTTGGTGAAGGCCGCTCTGCAATTGCTCTCACCTTTTCAAGATCCATTTTTAACCCATCTTTATGAGACCACAAACCCCAAATATATTAGTCTCCTCTTGCATGAAGCTGCATTTCTTTAAGTTGATCAAAAACTTTTCTTCCTTCAACTTATCCAAAACCAACCTCAAATGCTTCAAATGCTCCTCTTTAGAATGACCAAAATGAAAAATCAGAATATCATCTAAATAAACAATCACAAACTTACCTATAAATGGCTTGAATACTTAATTCATGAGTCTCATGAATGTGTTTGGTTCATTTGACAAACTAAATGGCATAACCAACCACTCATACAATCCATCATTCTTCTTGAATGCAGTGTTCTATCATCCTTCTCTTATTTGAATTTGGTGATAACCACTTTTCAAATCTATCTTGGTGAAGTACTTGGCTCCACTCAAACAGTCCATTAAGTCATCCATTCTTGGCAATGGAAACCTATACTTGATGGTGATTTTGTTTATGGCTCTTGAATCCGTACACATCCGCCACTCTCCATATTTCTTTGGGTGCTAACATAGATAGGCACTTCACATGGGCTCAAAGTCTCTCGGATTAAACCCCTTGTCAACAACTCTTGAACTTGTCTCTTGATTTCTTCATTCTCCATTGGAGTTAACCTATAAGCTTCCTTGTTTGGAAAGCCTGCTTCCGGCACTAGATCCATATGATGGCTAATGCTCCTCATAGGTGGTAGTCCTTCTAGTAACTCACTTGACACAATGTCAACATAGTCTTCCAGCAAAACTTATGAATTTCTAATGGGAAGATCACTTTACCTTAGTGGTTATCACAACTGATATGGGCTTTGGAATCAATGCATAACATGTCTCCTCCTCCTTTTCCACCTTCAAGAACTCTTTACCGGCAACTAGCATAATTTTGGGACTGTTGTCCACCTCATCTCCTTTATCCTTCAATGGGCTCAATGTGAACCTCTTCCCATCCTTCAAAATGGTGTAGGTGTTCGCTCTTCCATCATGCACGACTCTTCTATCAAATTGTCCATGGCCTTCCCAACAACACATGACACACATCCATGGGCATAATGTCGCATAAAACATCATCTTTGTATGAACCAATTTGGAAGTTTACCATACATTGCTCATTCACCAACACTTGATGGCCCTTAAGCAACCATGATACCTTGTATGGAGTAGGATGTACTAACCAGTTTCAACCCAAGCTTTTCAACCATCTCTTGAGAAACCAAATTATCTATGCTTACCACTATCAATCGCCACCTTACAACACTTACCTCCGGATTTGCAAATGGTCTAGAATAAACTCTTCCTTTGTGTTGGTTCATTCACCTCCTTGGTTTCAAGTTTCAATAACACTCTTTTCATCAATAGTGTTTCTCCTTGTTATGGCTCTTTCGTGTGTGTTGGAGACCCAACACTCTCTTCATCAACATGAGCAATATGATTTCTCGCTTCAGTCCTTCTACCATTGTTTTGAGGGTCTTCCAGACACTCAAAAGCTCTGTGTCCAGCATACTTATTGCACCGGAAACACTTACCTGCAAAGCCTCTACCTCTACCTCTTCCAAAGGATCCTCTCCCTCTAGAAGAATAGCCTCCTCTTGCACTATAATCCTGATTTTGAGAGCTGCTAGCTTCTCTATCATTTGTTTGTTGTCCTCTTCCACCGCTACCTTGTCCTCTACCTCTAGAAGACCTCCCTCTACCTCTAGAGTTCATTTGTTGCTTCCTTGACAACTTCTCTTTGCCTTCAATGCACATTGATAGGCTTCTTCCATGGTTCTTAGGTTCAACAAACTGATTTCATCTTGAATTGTAGGACGAAAACCATTCACATATTTTGTTACCTTCTCCAGATCATCCTCAGCATGACCAGCCCTTCTATAGTGAGTCTATAACACTCCTCAATGTAGTCCTTGATGATCATCTCCTTTTGTCTCAAATTCTGCAATTTTCTAAATAAACACATCTGATAATCACAAGGCAAGAACTTGGCCTTCAACTTTGTCACCATTCTATCCCAAGACTTGATTTTCTCTTTACCTTTCCTTTGTCTCTCAGTCTGCACATGATCCCACCATAAGGATGCATGACCCTTAAGTTTGGTACAAGCAAACTTTACCTTCTTAGGCTCCTCCACTAACTCGTAGTCAAAGTATTTCTCCATCTCTATTATTCAATCTATAAGCTCTTCAGAGTTCAAACTTCCATTATAGCAAGGTGTATCCAACTTTGGCTTACTACCAATCTTTGCAACAGCTTTGAGAAATCTAGTGTCAGCTTCATTCTCCATGTCTTCCACCCCAAGCTCTTGAGCTTATGTTTCTTCATCATCACTCACATCTTCAACATGAGTTCCCCTTATTTGTGTTGTCTCCATTTCATCCAATCTCACTTAATTACCTCTCATCATCTTTGTTAGATCTGCAATTCTTGGTCCTCTTTTCTTCTTGCTCTTCTAGCAACATTACCTCTATGTGCCATCTCTTCACGCACTCACAAGCTTTTTTTCACAACTTGCCAATTGACTAGGTGGAGTCTTCCTGCACACAACCCAAAGGAAAATGACCTTGCTCTGATACCAATTGATGCAGTCTATGTGGGGCCAAATGAATGGCAACCGGAGTCCTAACAACCTAAACACAATTTCTCTACTGATTTCTCACCTATTTCATGCTATCCAACCCCTTATGGCATTGTCCACTTAAAAACTGGAATTTTCATCTTTTTAATGAGAATTTTAAACTAGTAAGCTAGTGAATTGCACTAAGCTTAGAATATGTGGGAATGAGGGAGGATATATGGTGTATGAGTACTCAAAACGAATCTCTCAGCCTATTTCAACACAATCACAACCTTGGTTGAGCCTTACACAGATATCAGATCTATGTTTTGGCCAAAATACAATTTTTGGGCCTCTTCAAAGGAAATACACACATGCATACACAACACAAAACTCCATGGGATGAGCTTGGATTTCTTATTACTTGAAATTCAGATCATAAATGCTTCGAATGATATTATTACATATTCAGCAACATTTCTTTTGAGCTAAAACACTTTAGTGGAGCTTATAGACATTTTTAAAAACACTTAGGTATGTTTTGCAGCGCCTCAATACTCTATACACAGTAGGAATTTCTCTTGGGAGTTTTTTGTTGTACCTTCTACATTAAAAACCCGTCTCCAATGTGGATTTAGATCTTCCCCTTGTTGCCTCGGTCATCTCAACCACTAACTCCCCAAAAATACCCCTTTTCTCCCCTTCTTTGACTTGTTTTTATGATTTTTTTTTGTTGTCCTTTCTCCACTTCTTGGCTGCATTTTTCCCATCCCTTGGGCATCCCAAAACGCCTTCTCATCAAAAAATTCAAACAGCCTTTACAAAAAAACGTTTTTGTCTTCTCACAAGTGTTTTTGGGCTGATTTTCATACATGTGTAACTACCTATCCAGGCCTTCTTTTCCCAAACGGTTTTGGCTACTCCATGTTCTTATGAGAACAAACAAACCCATATAATTCATTTTTGTTGAGGTAACCCGAAACTCTCCAATCAATAACATGTGTATGCCAAGTGTTTTGAGGAAATGCCAACAAGAGACAATGAGCCAAAATTTGAAATTTCATTATATTTTATTTATTTTTTATTTCTTTTGGTGATGCAAGATTGTGTGTGAACCCGGATGCTCCTGCATCAGAAAGAAACCTAACCCTAATCAGTAACATGATTATCATTTCTAGCGTAAGCAAACTGCAACTTGTCATTTTCTTTGCAACCATCACCAATTCCTGGCCACGCTTAATTTTTTTGTTCAACCAATGACTCTCCCTAAATGATTTCAAAGTTGTTATTAGCAGGACACTTCATTATTGCCGAATGTAATAAATGTCAAAGCAAATCAAGTAAATTTGATAACCCTGAGAAAAAGAAGACATGTTCCAATAGAGTGACACCTATGAGGCAACATCAGAGTTGTGTGTGCATGCATGCGTGCGCACAATGTAATAGAAGTGAAATATATATGAGAAGATATAATAGGGAATATCAAAATAGAATAAATATATGGCATATGAAGAGAAGAATGTGATACAAGAGAATGAGAGTGATTGGAGATGACTCTGACTTGTATTTTGTGTATTGCATTGAGTTCATGAACCTTCTGAGTTGATAATAGAATATATAAGTGTTGAAGTACCTAAACGATGTGCCAATTTGTTATCTGAATATATGTTAGTATGTGTGATTGAATACATGACGTATGGTACCTCATTCAAAATGTTTAACAGTTTAGGATAGACATTGGTTTCCCTGTCTTGATGATATAACTCTTCTATTTTGGTATGGAATTTGGTGATGAGAATTTTATGATAGCATCTGCATCCCAGGATCAGCATTATGAGGCAGAATTTGTTGTTTTCTTACATTTGCAGTTGAGTGTGTGACATTCATTCACACAAAACAGCTCCCTCGAGAGCAATGCCAGCAGAGAAGTAACTTACAACATTTTGCACAGTTTTTGGAGTTTATGGTACTACATTTCTTGGTGTTTAAAAAGAGATTAATTATAAGGCAAACATGGCATATGAAAAGGTTCTCCTAAATGAATATATATTTATTGAGAGAATTTTGGCATTAATTCCTTCGGAGCATACACTATAAAACACCTCCACTGAAGAAGAGTCCAAAAGAGGGACTCCAAACGTTGGGACTAATACAATAATACAAGGTGATCCCAAAACAAAACCTTCACAAATATGCACACCCATGAGAGCCTGAAAGATTAAATAATACTATGATTTTGTAAGACATTTGTTACAAATTCGTTTGCAATCTTTATCCAAATTTCAAATACTGAAAATTGTATACCCATTTTTTAAGTTTTGGTATCCTTTGTGATCTATAGTCAAAAGGTAAAGTAGGCACAAAGGTATGGGCATACAATGGACCAAGAAGAAAAGCATTGGCCTATAATGGACCAAGAAAAAGGCATCGACCTATAAATTATACAGAAATTTATTACAACATTCATTAATCCAGTAATAGCTGACTGAATAAAAAAGTATTAAGCATAAAGCTATAGAAATATCACTGTTATTTTCTGATTTGTTGGGGTCTGCTTCAATTTTGAAGAAATGCCTTTTGAAACATTATTTCATGTATTTAAAAGGTTCTCCCGTAGATAAATATCTCTAATCAATGAAATATTCCTTGTGGTTTTGAAGAGGCACTTCTTATAAATTTGTTCCCGTCTTGATGCAAATTATAACATAAACATTCTAATTGCAGACCCCTGATTGGGTACAACAGACCCTCTTGTTGATATGCATAGGTGAGACTGGTGGGCTTTTTCAGTTCTCGGGGTTCAGATGATTTCTCCTACAATTAAGTGTAACTCATTCGTCAATGAACAGGGCACCTTATAAAAGGAGCTGGTAGCTGTTGATACCAGAGCCTCAAAAACAAAGAAAAATCTAACCTTCATACTTTGTAGCTGTGAAAACAATGGCCGGTATATTGGTAAAATGGCCAACTAAATAACAATGTCTTACCAAAATGTACAAGATAAACCCAAAAAAACTAAAAGTTCGCACACAGTCTTTTATATCATGCACGCCATGTATAATGTTGTTCTCATCAAAGGAAAGGATGATTGAAAGAAAACTTACCCTGTGAGTGGCATTAACATGTAAGCTGACAAGATGGCGGAAATGGGAGTAATCCTTGAACCATTCATAGTGATCCTCCTTTACAAAACGATCATCCCTGAGTTGGGTGCCCGAAATGCAATATGAATAAAGGAATCAAAATTCACTTGTGTTGACGGATTTTAAGAGTAAGGAAGGGGGCATTACCAGTATTGGGGATTCAGGTAAACTAAAGCGCTGGGTGGGATATCTCCATTAGGCTTCCTGTCCTCGTCTTCTTTTTCCTTTTCCTGTTCTGTCAAGTGTGGCGTTGATCCCATTGTTCTTATTTCTATGAATTGCTCTTACTGAAAAATAGAGTTGACCAAACATGAGTAAACGCTCCTAATCGATGAAGTGTTTCAGCAGCGAAAACCCTAACGAAGCGTTTCATCAGTGATAAGTGATAACCTCGACAATTTCCAGCGTGGAATTAGAGATCTAGGTATGCCGTTAACTGTGTCAGGAAGGGGTTAAGTTTTTAGTTTTTTATTGAATTCGAAATTGCAGGGATTGCACCAACACTCCGCCGTGGAATTAGTGATCTATGGCATCTTATTGTGATGAAGGAGTTTTACTTCGGTCACCCCAAATATTGATTTTTTTGGATTGAGAGAAATATGATGTCTTCTTTAGGGGATGAGGACTTGTTCAAGTTGTTGCAAAAGTGCTCTTCTTTCTTTTTCAAGTATAGGGGAGAGGACCCTATAACCGTGCACCTAATTTTAGAGGCACATAGATTCATGTAGGTATGTCGGTAGTATAAAGAATGTATATCATCGTGTAGTGTATGATCGTGTCATATCAACATTTTGTTTTGCGGGTTTATTTGGAAGGAAAAGTAGTTTTTGAATTGATTTAATATGAAGAAAATTAATATAAAGTATTTGAAAGAGGGACCAATGACCGAGCGCCCAATGTGTCACATTCTCATTGACTTTTAAAAAGTGTCATTAACCAAAAAGTGAACAACTATTGGTATTTATGTCAACAACCTATGGTGAAAAGAGATGTACATGTTTTGGTGCATGCTCGGTTATAGGGTCCTCTCCCCTACTGTGAGATCATTTAGATACACCACTGTGCATTTCCCTTTGAAGTCCTTAAAGGTCAAATCCATAGCTCTCTGAAATGTGGCACTTGCATTGATCAAACTGAAGGGCATACGGTAATATGCAAAAAGTGCCCCATGGAGTGGTGAAAGCACTCTTGAACTGGTCTTCTTTGGAAACTTTGATTTGGTAGCTTGATCTTGTCATTGTCCCCGGAAGTCAAAGGGATATGAGGGAGAGGGGAGAGTTAGCTCGTCCACCGAAGAGGAAGAGGGCTTGACCAAGGGGAATTGAAGTGAAGATAGCACCCCCTATCTATATCTGAGAGGAGATCACTCAACCTTGCTCAACCATATGGGAGAGATTCACACGATCTACGCCTACTATATACCCAACCCCGGCTATATAGAGAGTAGAGAGAGTAGAGTAGGCCTAGGCCCTATCTATATATGGGTCGAGTGTGGATAGAGAGGGAGGTCAAAGTGCTCTCAATCAATTAGAGTGCTTCAATCGGAGTGCTCTCATAGTTCACAGAGTTCTTAGCTCACAAAGCCCTATCTATATATGGCTTATATCCAGAGAATGCGTCGAGCATGAACATCATTTCCAAACCATTCACTACTTGTAGGATATGATCCATGACCGGTAATGGGTAATTATCCTTTAGGGAAGCTTGATTTAAGTTCTAGAAATCCACACAAATGCAGATTTCACCATTTGTCTTATGGACTGGTACAATATTAGTTATCCATGTTAAATGATAGATAGGAAAAATGATATATGCATTGAGTAACTTCTCAACTTCTAATTTGATGGTCCCGACAATCTTCAGATTGTATTGTCTTTGCTTTTGTCGGAAGGCTTTTGCATCTGGTTTTAAGGGGATGGAGTGTTGCATTGATTGAGGTTGAAAGGATTTTAAGTCATCATATACATATGCAAGTACATCTGAATACTTTTTCAACAAAGATGAGAAGTTTCTTCATTCCTCAAGTGAACAACATTTACCTATGTTCACCATCCTCAGTTGTTCACTTGTTTTGATGTTTATCTTATCATATTTTGATGAAGATCTTGGTTGATCCTTGGTCTTACCGTGGATAAACATGTCATGCTTGTCAAATAATTCCTCCAATGACACTAGCCCCTTCGGAATCCTATATTACCTTTCAATTGGATTACTCCATCTTCATTTGTTTGATAAATTATGTTGTTGTCACTATCATTTGTAGTAAAATCCCAAGGGAGTGAATCACTTCCTTCAAAGTACATAGACCTAAAATATATAGTCTACTGCAAGGACAGAATGTGGTTATCATCATTAAAAATTTGTTAGTTTTCTGAATTGTCTAGCACGCTCGAGCAGAATATCATTTCCACTGAAAAAATCTTTCCACTAAAATCCAGATGTGGGATCATCAAAGAGGCAGACACTACCAAAGAATCAACCCTAACATTTTGATCTCTAGGAATTGCTCTAATATCAAATGCATCGAAAGCTTCAAGACAATCCCAAACTCTATTTTTGTAGTGGTGGAGACGAGAATTCTTCACTTGAAATATATCTCTTACTTGTTTCATGATTAACTCAGCATCTCCTTATACGATGAGATTCTGGATCGTCATTTCTTCGACAGCTTGCAATCTGAGCAACAAGGCTTCATATTCAGTAGTATTGTTGTTGTTGGAGAACTGTAACTTGTATGCTAAGGGGAAAAATCTCCCTGCGGAGAGGAAAAAATGATACCTGCACTTGAGCCAGTTGTTGAACAACTTCCATCGAATTTCATGCTCCAAATCTCATCGCCAATATTCGTTAGCCTTTCCTCAAGAATGGGTAGCTTTTCACCTCATTCAGAACTCATGAAGTAGTTCCCGGTCGCCTCTTTCCTCGAATGAAACTTTCCTTAATTCTATGCTTTGGAAGAAGACATTTGCTCTAGGATCATTCGACTTCTAAATCGTGTATTTCATCTTTGGTTCAGGAAGGAGCTTCTTTATTTCATTTTTGATTGGTATTGAGGTTGAAGATCAGTCCATTTGAATCTCACCTCCCATTTCTCGACAAAAGCTTCTACTAAGGAGCATTTCTTAGGTAGCTAGCATATCTACCACTATAATTGTTGCTTTTACTCATTTTTCTGGATAGGCCACAAAAGTCAATTGTGCATATTTGATTCTTCTAACAAGTGGAACCTCCTTTGTCTCCATTGAGTAACAATGATTGAATGCCTGAGAGAGACTCAAACCAAGAGCTTGAGCAACCTTAGTAAGCATGACATTGTCAGATGCACTGGAATCAATAATACAATTGTTAAGTTGGTATTCATTGATTAACAAGGAAACATAGAAAGGTTCAATTTTGTCTGTGGATGAAGGGGTAGAAGATAGAATATTTTGGCTCTGGCTTGGCTCAAGTGTAGAGAGTAAGCCTTTAGAAGTGGATGACACCCGAGATTTGGAACTTCTGTCTTTGATAAACTTGACTAGATTATCAAGCTATTCAGGGTGAGTTTGCAAGAATTCTTATTCAGAGATCTAAACTTTGGCCTTTTCACATGGTCAGTAATATCAAAGTTTGGAGAAGGGTTTTCCAGAGTATTGGAAACATTAGTTTGATTTGATCTAGGAGTATTTGTAGATTTTTCATCACTCTTTTGACATGCAAAAGTGGAAGCATCATTCTTGGAAGGAGTAGAAGTACTTGACTTAATTTGTTTAGAAGATGTCTTGTAATGAGGCATGGCTTCAGGATTTTTCTTGACTGATTCCAAAGATGGAGGAAGTGGGGATCCTCTCTTAGTTATTATCTTTTCTAGTAGTAGAGTCGCCAATTGAGGTTATTATTTCTCCCTTTCTTTATGCTTGGATGATTTTTCTTTTTTAGGAGTTTTTTATCGTGTTAAAATGGCACAATAATGATTGTTCATATCAGCTACGGAATCCTCATACTCATCTTCGGAAGAGGATTCATACTCAAATAAGCCAACCTAAGCGGATCCAATTTCTGCAATCAGCAATTTACCTTCTCCTTCTTCATCTTCTGAAGCTGCCTCTTTTTCATTTTCATCATCTCATTGAGTTCCACAAGTTGTGTTCACGAGTGGGGCCTCAAGAGCAAGTATGTAAAGGGCAACATCAATTCTTTGTTTGTTTGAGAAGTTCTTCCTCAAAATGTCTTTGTGCAAGGGATTTTGAGCAAGTTTTTTTTGAGAGCAAGTACATCATTAGCAAGTTTTTGTACCAAAGAGTCTGTAGCTCCAAAACTTGATCTTTGAGCTTTGTCCTTGTATTCCTTCCACGTTTTACATCTCTTTATTTCAATCTTACAATTTTAGATTTCATTTACATTACATCTTTATATTTGAGTTAAAGTTCAATTCTTTATCATGGACACTGACTACACTCTGTGTTGCAAGTTTCATCATGAAGCCTACTAGAATATGTTTTATATTTTGCATACTATATACCCATGAGTACTGGACACCTTTGCCACAATGGGGGTTCGAGAACTTTTTGGAATCCCTATTTTCCCAGGAGTATAGATATGTAATTTTTTATCTATACGTATATATGGGTGGTGTCATAACCCATGATTTATGGGGAACCGTTATGTGTTGTTTTGTTATCCCGTGGTTTTGGTACCCACTATATTATAAAACCACTTTGACGATTTCCTATTGATGTGCTTACAAATAATTAGACATGCAGTAGGGTAGAGTATAACTTGGAAGTATATTATTGTATTGTAAATAGTTAAGTTAATACAATAAGAGAGAGAAGTTATTGTGTTGGGTTTTTTCGTGAAAGGGTTTCCCAGGATAAATCTTGTGTATGTCATTTTTTGTTTCTCTATTTATCTTGAATATTATGTTAACTATAGCTTCTCATTTATTTGTTTATTGGATCAATTTTCTTCAGAGTGTGCCAACACTAGTATAGTAAAATCTTGTCAAAAATGCATCGAGCAAAGACAAAGTGTGTTTACACACTAACGTATATTTTCCTTTAAACATGTAATTTCATTTTATGCTTAAAGGGGGGGGGGGGAATTTAGACATTCAAGTTTGGTAATTGTAATCTTTGAGACTGTTGTTATTGACATCACTCTCTTTCTCAAACAACTGCACTCTACCCATTCTCATCCAGAACATCCCTAGGTGTCTTGTCTAACTTGTTTGATCTTACACATTCACCTATTAATAGTTTATGAGAAGTGAATGCATTAAACACAGTAAAACGTTCTAATTTTCAGCTTCCAAACTTCACATTGCAGATTTCCATTCTTAGGTAAAAAAACATATAGTAGGAGAAAGAACATTTGTATGGTCCTAACCCTATTATATGGTCTTAACCTAGCTCATTTTAGTCCCTAAGTTCCAATTGCATATTATTCATTCGGTCATTTACTTCCCCTCATACAACATTTCCAACTTAAATCAACTTTAGAAGCATATATAAACAAGTGAAACTCACATTATTTAAAAGGGAGCACTCTTATGGACTCCTATTGCAAAAACTAGCACAAAATGCACCCAAATCTCCCCACACTCTGAAAATACCTTTGTACATTCATTAGGGTAGCACTATCTATAGGTTCGAATCTGGTAGTGCACAGTACCCAACTGATGTTTGTTTTACAAGACTTCATCCATGGTTAGGAAGGATTGAGTAGAGTATTCAGATACCATCGTAGTGTGATCAAGAATGACTAACAGACAACAACAAAGTGAATCAAATAGGTGATAAAACCATAAAGTCATAGACCATAGTTCTGAGCATGTGCAAAATTGTACAAAGATGTCAAGATCGTATAGACTTTCCTACCCCTATTTGTACATCATGCAGTCTTGCCTTAGGAGATCTTCAACTCACGGTCTCATTTTCGAAGCATTGTCAGGTCCATAAACCCTTGTTTCAACATCCAGATCAGCCAAACACCACCTATAATCAACTAAGTGCACTCAATCCCATGTCTTTAAGAGTTTGTATCATATCATGTACATTTATTGCAAGTATTAATGTGTTAGTTTGATATTAAATGATTAATGTTGGAAGTTAATTAATTAGAATAACCCCCTGTAGCTCCTCTTTCATTCTTTGTTTGATTATAGTTGAAAAACCCTAATCAAACCTAAAAGGGTGAAAATATTACTTTACATTTTCTATTAATAGAGATATTTTCAATTAAAAATTTAAAACCTCAAGTTGTAGTTGTCTTCTACCCATTATGTATATTCCCTAAGTATTCATCTCAATTTGATGTGTGACTCATGAACATTAACAAATTAAAAAAAATCAAATGTGATTTACAAATTATAATTATAATTTAAATACTATTAAAGGCATTAAGTGTTCTATTTGATTCAAGCGGGGAGAGGATGTTTATATAACTTTTTAATCTACCTTTCATAAAAACTATGACATGGATGCTTCCATAATTATAAACCAATAAGACCATCATTTTTTCAGCATGGATTTGGATTTTGGAAAATCTAGTCACAGTCACACCAAATCACTTACAAGATGCATGCCACAAGGCAAAAATAATGAATTGCTTCATTTTGAGACTATATAAGTAGTTAGGTAAATGACTCGACATTGTGCTCCACTTTTTGTTCTATAGATTAGAGGGAAATTGAGGATCTAACAAGTCTCAAAAATAAACTAAGTCATATAATTAGGTGAATCAAAATTATAGACTAATAATGCAAAAAGAATCTATGGTTGAAGAAGATTCTACACATCTTGAATTGAACTTTCATATTATAGAAAATTCAATTGAAGATTTGTACCATCTTCTTCATCCATACATTCTTTTTGCATTCTGAATTTATATTTTTGATTTATCACTGTATCAACCCTAATTTAAACAATAAATTCTTGATTTGATAGTGCAACAACTAAGATTATAAACACATTCAGATTTGTACATCATATTAGATAAAAACGATGCATAACATATCAATCATAATAACATTGAGCTACATGCAATTATAAGTATAATCAAGATGGAAAGATGCACTTAGATGGTTTATAAGACTATCATGATGTGTCAATAAGTGATCTGGAATAGGAATAAAGTCTAGAAACTAAGAAAAACACTTCTTGTGGTTTTAAGTCTCCCTGTGCAGAACTGTACCAAACTGTCAGGACCAAATATCATAAACAAACCATATTGTACAGTGTTACCCATGTAAAGAATATAAATCTATAACTTTTAGTGTTGCTTTGTGTCACTCTGTGATATCTTTAGTTTCACATGAAACCATATATTTTGCACCCGAGCCTACAAAACAAACCCTAGCTATCCTGCAACACACTTAAGAATCATTACATATAAAAATAAAGATGAAAATTCTTGAGTTAGACTGACCTCTGTGATCACCCCCATTTGTGAGTCACCGAGCACTACACTACTTTTCAAACTCAATATAGTTCTCCCAATGCTTTTATATTGTTGTGCGTGTAACTATCCCTTGACCTAGGTTGGCCCTTGTGCCTCAACACTAATAACAAGCTAGGTTACTTCATTCCATTAGAAACCCTTGTGTGTAGATGGAAATTTTAGATTTATGCTCTCCTATGTTGTTTATAAAGTGTACATATGTATCTCTTGCTTTTTTAGCTCAGTAAGTGGTAGATAGATAGGTTCTTTTTAGATAATAAATGTATGCATTAGAATTGTATATATATGAGCTCATCATCTTGAATTTTGAACCTTAGTGGTGGGGGAAATAATGACCCAAAATATAAGAAAGGACATATAAAAGAGTAATGAAGAGACCTAAAAGTTAAAAATTAATTAAATATAAAGGGGTCTGGGACCGTACAACTAGGGGTGGGATTGTGTGTATGATTTTGACTTAGTCATATGGTTTGGGACCAACATAATATGTGAAAGAACTATGAAAGGACATGGCTAGAGATATTTTTGAATCAACGCAAAATCATGGAAAAAGAGTAGAAAAATCAAATCAAACAATGAAATATGGAAGAAGATGCGATTATGTGACTAAGATATAGTTTCAAGGTTCATAACTCATGTATATAAAAATATAATAAAGACATGATGTAATAACAAATTTGTACAAATTTTGGTATTTGCATTTTCCCCCTTTTATGTTAGCAAATGATTTTAGCTAGTGTAAAAGAGAAGAAGGTCATATCTAATAGAGAGTTGAATCAAGAGCAATTATAAGCATGCCAAGAGAAAGTAATTGTGCATGACGAATAATGTGAGTTGTCAACTAACCCATGTGGAGATAAGGGAGAAGTGTGTTGTAAATGTCAAAAAGAGATATCATAGTTGTAAAAAGAAGTGCTTCGAGACATGGAGATTCGTACTTGGTGTATTTGTAGAGTTGGAGGGTGATCAAATCCCCAACAAGTTGTTTTCTTATAGAGGAATTAGGTGTCCCGACACCAAAGGAAGAGTGTCACAAAGCTTTCTAGACACCCAATGTAATGCTTCCCAAAAAGGAGACCACACTACTATAGATGGTTCTAGGTCTTCGATATTTGGAAGACCATTATAAGGTTAAATGGAAATGTCATATCATTTCCCCCACCATGTAATTATATGGGTATATTGTTAGTAATCAGTAATGTTTGATGATTTGGTAAATTTATATATATATATATATATATATATATATATATATATATATATATATATATATATATATATATGATTTTCCCCCTACATTTATAATAAATATAGTGGTGTTTCGTGTTTGTTACTAGTGCATTTCTTTAATCAAGAGTGACCATAGAGTGATGGAATTGAATTACGTGATGAAAAAAGTGACCTTGCATATTAGCCTTGTTTGATTTGTCTGTAATTTTTGCAAAGGAGGATGGCATTGTATGACCAATCCTTTGGTGTTTGATTTTTTATTTGAGAGAAGAGGAGTAGACGACCATGTATGGTTAGACTATAAAACTACCCACCTTTCGACAAAAGAGAGCGTGGGAAACAATGTAGCTTATAACGGAAGTAAAGGGATGTGAGTATGTTAGAGACTATGTAATGTAATGAATAATGATTGAGATCTTAGTAGTGTGATTTGTAATGTGGAAGAGAGTGATTAACAAGATGTAATGAAGCAGTATATGTGTAATAGAGTCTAATTTAGATTTGTGGGAGAAAATGTGTGCACAACCATATAGGTTGTGTAGTAAAGTGTAGTGATGTATCAACATGAAATTAGTCAAAAACATTATCACAATGTGTAAATAACATGTAAAATAGGTAATCATGGCCTAAGATATGGTCCTTACCATTACTAAGTTATGATTGGAGAATTAGGGTACGTAGTAAGTTATGTTGCTTAAATGTCAAAATTGGCTTTTACTATAAATAGTAGAGTGGAAAAATAAAAATAACTTTTCATTTTGTGATTGTGATTGAGTGTGATAGGAGCTATGAGTCTGATAAGATGCCACGAGCTAGAGAGGCAATTCAATCATGATTTGATTGGGTGGGAGATGTTATTTAGGCACAAACTACACATGAGCTAGTGAGCGTAATTAATGTTTTTTTGAATGAAATAGTATATATTTTATGATTTTGTCAAATTGTCAGTTTAGGATATATAGATGAAACCATATTGAATGGTCTAGTTCTGCATTTGGGGCAGAACTGTACGGAATGGTATGATTCCAACTAGGAATGATATGGTCCCAACCAGGAACCGTATGATCCTGACCTTGGACTTACATTTCTGATTTAGGTAACATATCATGATGATGTGTACATTGTTTGGAGAATTTGTTGAGATTTTGGTTTATATATAACAATTTTTGTGTTATTAGATGTACTAATACAAGGTTCGAATTGCATTACGTGTTTGTAGAGAGATGTCCATGCATGAGAGTTATGTAGGGGTTGGAATAGGGTGACATTATGTGTATTAGGATTGGATGACATGGGGTTGATATGTATTAGACAAGGATGGGTTATGACATGTGGAAAGATTGGGGGAATTACCCCCAAATATGCATTTGATCATAGCACTATGTGAGCAGTGGAATGTAGAAATCCATACTTTCTGGCTTTTGACAGGGGAGATGAATATGATGTTGGAGGACATATATCAGATTCTTTAGTTGCCTATTATAGGTGAGTGGGTGCATACGTTACCCCTAGATATGTCATACCACATGAGATAGGAACACATATTTTGGTTGGGGCGAAGTGGTGTTGGAGAGCCATTGATTAGATATAATTCTGTTGTGACTTCTGATGTTCTGCGATTGTGGAAATAGATGTGTATTACTAGCATCATTTGTGGAAAAGGATGGAAATGAAGTGTTAATATCATACAAGATGTGGAATATTTGTTAGGTTATAGAGGATATTGGTATACAGTATGCATGGGGGTCGTTGTGTGGTGGCCCATTTATACAAGGATATATACATGTTTTCATTAGAGAAGAATCGTGGTGGATATTACATTGTTACATGTGTGGGTGTATGAGCACATTGCTATTGTGTGATTGATGTATTTTCCATGTTTAGATTTAGAATACCCTAATATTTTTTTTAATGAGATGGATCATGCCAAGGTGGCCATGTTTTGACACTATGACATATAGGTCTATGTTAGATGGATTGTCACCATGAGATATTATCTAGAGACCATATAGGGATTATAGAAGGTAGTCATAAGATTTCATAGAGATGCAGTGGATACGACACACTATGTGGCTAGATGATAAGTTTCCTCACTAGGGGAGTTGTTTCAACATAAGCTAATGACCCTATAATTTGGGATTATACAAGAGGTTCCTCCGGTATTGCATCCATGGAAAAGGTTGAATCATGCGACTTATAGAGGGGGCTTGACCAAGGCCAACCCTAATCAACCTAGTTCCCCCACCAAATGGGGAGATATACCCAGTGGATATTTTGAGTGACACAAATGTCATGGGCTGGACTACCTAATAAATAGAGTGGTGATGAAGACCTAATGGGTATTATTATTTACCATTGTGGTTGGTGATCTGGGGGGTGATGTGGTACCTAAAGGAGTAGGGGGTGTAAATATTCCTCCACTCGTAGGTGAAGGATGCGAGGGAGGGAGAGATTCCTATAACAAAGATGCCATGATAGTGGTATAGACATAAAATCATGCATTTGGCTACATTTCTAGGTCCTAAACACATACTAGCATTCATATGATTTATAAGCAAGAAAACTAGTGATTGACAACTATCTTTGGCCTCTTTTCTTTGTTTTTGGTTTTCTATTTGGTCTTACATACCCTACAACCCAATCAGGATTTTACTAATTTATCTTTTATGGCTTCAGACATTGGCACCTAGCCAGGACAATAACGCCTAGGCACTTCTATCCCATATGGGCGTCCCTGACCCTTTCTTACCTTACTCGCTCTTTTTGGTTCTCTTTTATCTTTTGGGCATCTGTTTCACATATGGGTCGACCTTCTAGTTGTCAATTACAAAATTCAAACAAGGGAATCATATAAATACATAGTTGCGTGTTCAAAATAAAGGACCAATTACTAAGCATTACTATCATCACCTATGCTTGCATCCAAAAGGTACCTAAAGCACTCTAAAAAATCCATCTAGCATCCATTCAAGGGACAAGGGATGCATCAACTCTGCATACACTGCATAGGAAGGGGAAGTTCATTTTTCCATCCACACATTCTACTACATTGCTGCATTTAGCTATAACCCACTATCAAGTGCAACTTGCACAAGGGCATCCTAGGGCACAATTTCTACACGCACTCACCAGAACTACATGGAATCTAAGATGTAGTGTAGCCCTTAGTCATAAGTTCACTCTTAGGGTGACCACCATGGTTAGTTTGATTCCCCAAATTACATCTTTCTTTTTAGGTTTAATGTGGTTTATGGGCTTGTGTAGGTGAACTTATATTTTATAGGTTATAGGTACCTTCAACAATCATTGCGTGACTATTAGGTGACAAACATGAAGCAACAACGATGACCTTGTGACATAGTAAAAACTGGATTATGACCATTTGCAAAGTCATAGGTGCCTAGAAGTAGTCTTCAGCACCTAGATGCCCCTTTCTTATCATGGGTGCCCATGTCCAACCTCATCCATGCATTCCAGAATTTATTGCAACCAGTAATGACACTTTTCTCATCATGTTCAACACTTTTCTCAGTAAAAATCAGTCTCAGAATGCGTAAAAACCAGCTAAGTCCTCTCTCCTTATTCTTTGCTTAGGGTTTTATATTTTAAATCTTAGATTGTGTCATTCCTATATTTAAGCATTTGTACATCATTTGGTTCAGTAGTGACTCTGTAATTAGATTTAATTTTAATTAAATTAAATCATTTGGTGAACCTGCTCATTCAAACCCTACCTTTTGAGAATGTATAAAAAAATATATCTCCTTCTAAATTCATGGATCAATCTTCCTATCCTTAATTTTACTCCAACCAAGGTTTCTGGCATGGATACTACTGCTTTTGATTTTATGTGAGTTCGTACTCAACATCCTCCCTGCTTTATTACTCCAATATCTGATTCGATCATCAATATAGTCACCACCCACCGCACTCGTCTTGCTACAGCTCCACCCATTTATGTACCACCACTTATCACTTCTACAGTTCCTCCCGCCACCTATAAGGGTTATGACATCATAGAGAAACTTAACAATACACCGAAAAAATTCTCTCTTTATGATTTATTGTGTAGTGCATTTGATTGTCATCATACATTAGAGACCACCCTTCATTCCATTCATAATGAAAGCAATAATTCACCTGTTTCCTTTGCTCACCTCGTTCAATATCTCAAAAATATACCACATGTTATATCTTTTAATGATGAGGATATCCCTCCTTCAGTTGCTGACAATCCATTTACACCTTTTCTTATCACCACCATTACTGGTGCCATCTGTATGAAGTGTGTGTTCATTAACAATGGCTCTTCTATCAATCTATGTTCTTTATCCCTCAGATAAATTGGCATTACTGATGATTTAATTAATAAATCCTCTCAAGTCATTCACGGATATGATTCCACTACTCACACATGTATGGGCACTATTACCCTACCTCTACAAGTTAGGCCTGAAATTTTTGCTACTATATTATTTGTTATTGATGCCACATTCCAGTTTAATTGCTCACTTAGCAGACCCTAGATTCATGTAATGCATGTTATTCCATCTATAGTTCATCAGTGCATTAAATTTTTACATGATGGTTATGGACATACTATTGCTTGGGACCCTTGTCCATTCAATTTTTTCTGTATAGACCCCGTTATAACCATGCCCATTCCTCCCTCACAACTAATTCCATATCGCAACATTGGTACATATGATGTTGGGAAATCTAGTGATCCTACTCCTTCTATTACTTCTCTATGCACTCTGTCCATTCCTAGTCATACTATGGATATCCTATCACCCACCATGTACACTCCTATGGACATTACATCACCTAGCATAGCTCCTCTTAATTCCACATTTGGTTCCATCCCTACCAATGTTCTTGATAATGTTATACAACAAGATAATGCTAGCACTGATGATTATGATGATGAGGCTGATGTTGTAGAACTTAACGATGACACATTACACAATCTTAACTTTACTCCCATTGAAATCAACAAGTCCCACTTTCAGGATACTTTCGTTGTTATTGGCCCTGGTGGATACCAATTCAAAAAGTTTCCTCCTTCTAAAAATGCTATGATACCTTTCCAAGGGACTATACATACATTAGATATTTTATCACCTATTGCATCTCCCCAACTTCATTCTTCTCCACACCTAGATCCCTTCACACACACTCTCTTCATTCATAATTCATATTGGCCTCATATTTCGTTCATCCCTAATTACTTTGAGACTGTTTGCACACTTGATGGCTTGACTTGGCTAGGATTCACAATTGTTGATCTCCTTCCTCAACCTCACTCTCCTCACCTTTATCACAGATGTGTATTTATTACTATTGTTTATGGCCCCATGCATCTTTCATTTGACATTCTTCCTTGCATGCACTCCTCGTTCTTCTCCACTCACACTTCGGAAGTCTTGGCTTGATTACATTGGTAGCACATTGGATCCAAATCATATGGATATCACATTTCCTATGCCTTTTGGCCACATCTCTATTTGCAATGATTCATTCCTTGGATATTCTCACAATCTCATCCACTGATATGTGCATGATTTTCCACAAATACCTTTCATTGATGAAGAATATGCAATGGGTATGTACAATTTACGCCACAAGGTCTCTTTATACGATCAACCTCACACTATTGCTTATTAAGTCTCTAATCCAACTCCAATCAGCTACAATTCTGACAATGATGATCTCCTAGATGATTTTACTTGATTCTTCTCCAACTCACACACTTGAGGGAAATATGTTTTCTTCCCCCTTTCAATATTTATCACCTGTTACTAGTCTCTGCACTTACACTTTACACTTTGTATTTTGCATCTAGTCACATCTAGTCTTTCTTACTACTATTATACATCTTGATACACACAATGTATCGTTATTACCCTATGATGCACTCTAGTTCCATGGTTCATAATCAACTATTGAGGGTCCAAATCTAAAATGAACCTCACCATTATTCACTCTTTATGCTCTACTCTTCATCATTTCTCTTTCTAGCACACAATTTTCAAACCATGTCTCCCAATGACACACTCTTATTCAATTGTCCATTCATGATTGTTGAGGGGAACTCTCATAAATGAACCTCATATCATACTCATCCATTTCTATTTGGGGGGGCACGTTGCTCCTATCAAATTCACACATTACGTATCATACCATCTCACTCATACAACCGCATATTTCATATCTTTGTTGCATCTAATCGTGTTATAATGCTTCTACTTATATGTACACTTTATTTCTCCATGCTAGACATATACTTAATATGTCAAATAGATTTTATATATACACATGTGCGTTCACTAAATGGTCTTTTGGAGTGAATGCATAGGTCTCTTATAAGTTTTTACATGTTGTAACGATGTTTGGCACTGTTCCCTCTTTCTAGTCTCACTGAGGCTCTTAGGGTACATCTACATTTCCTACTCTCACACATTACATGTGTTATTGTTTCATTATTTATTACATCACAATCTTACCAGCATATTCCTTAATTCCATTTCATATATACACACTTTGAAATACTACTTTATCTTTCTTACATGCTAGTGGGTGCTTCATGTGTAGTATTTTCCTTTTCAAAACAACATTCCACCATGGTTGTTTGATTCACTTTGCTTGACATTATTTTCCATTAAATGTCATTGTTTGTAGGTCTATGCCCATATGTCTTATTTGATCATTTTTTGTATGTTTTTGGCCACTTCGGCCCCTAATTGTCTTGTGACATTGTGAGTGATGTTCCATGTGTTTCAAACCCTACTTTTGGCAGTCTATCTTATATGCAAATCTACTTGTTACATTGTTTTTTCGTATGATACGCTTGAAACTTTTTTTATTAACACGTCTCTCTAGTCAATTCTCTCTTTGCATGTGCCTTGGTTTCTACCCTGGCACATCCCCTCCCACCTACTGGTATTAGCTTCATATCAATATCAAGGTCCTCTCTTTTTTTTCCGCACACTCCTATTGATTTTTCATGCACCTTCAAACAAGGGGGGGATACATTGTGTAAAAAAGTCACCCCATACAACAACTCATGATCTACAGTTCAGGTCAACACAGTACATAAACAGAATAGGAACACAATTACTGACACTGAAGCATAATTTGATTTGCATCCTCAGCACAACACAGAAAATAGCAGTGCATAGACCTCAGAAAATAGCGCCATGGGTAGTCATGTTTCCTCCCCTATGGAACATAATTTTCTAAGGGAACACACATAATCATCTTATCAGATAAACATAGTTCACATAAGCCTTTAGAGTACATTTTAGAGTATATAGGCATAGTCCTCTAGCAAACAACATACATGCAATCTCCTATAATCAATTTCAATAAGACCAATTAATAAAATTACAACTAACGAAGAATTAACATTAATAAATTAAGAACACACTATCTGCAAAAATGCTTATCATGTAGAGTTCATAGAAGCAGAGTAACACTAGACCTCTCTCCCCAACACTTGCTCTTTGGTGTGAGATCATCTAAAAAAAACTTGCCATTGGCGTGAGATCGCCAAAAAACTCACTATTAGCGTAAGATCACCCAAAAACTCACACTTGTCCATGAGATCACCAAAAAAAACTCACTCTTGGTATGAGATCACCCAAAAACGTGCTCTACACAGGATTTTCAGGACACTTTCTATCCTTTTACACTCTTCTACATCAGGTGCACCACTTTCCTTAGACATACTTATGCATAGTTTTCTTTGATTTATCATATATGGGACTTTGACTATATTTGTGCTCTTATTTTTGTAGGTTTGTCCTTACAAGAAGTAGTAACAACAATCACAAAAATAGCTACAACACAATGCATACGCTTCACCCCCTAGGGTCACTTTCCTTTCCTAGTTTCCCCATTTCATTTTTGCATCATTCCACGCTTCACTTGTCCACTCGGTGTAGAGACCTAAAATATGCTTACACTTAGCATTTCCTCCCATCCAGTCAATTAATGACATTTCGTTAATCAACCCTTCTTCGTTCCATTCTCGGATGCCCATTTATGACACCTTCTTGGTCATATTCCTTCTATAAATCAGCTTATTTGGCTAATATCTCTCTTATTAGCTAAACATTCCTCCTTTCAACCATTCAGAACCTCCCTAATTCTCTCTAGACCACTTTTATTGGCTTTGTAGGCTATCTATCAGTCACAATTGGTTATCCAAACCCCTCCCAACTCTTAATGAGTCTCTAATCACTTGCTAATCAAAGTTTAACTAGCCTAAACCCTAGTTAACTAGCCTAAACCAAGCTTAACTAAGCCTAAAGCATGTTTATCCTAATCTAATCCTAAAGTGCTTTTTGAGATTTAGTCCCACATGCACCCAAATTCCAAATTCTTCCAAACCAAAAACTATAAATACAAGGCTAAGACTACCCATTCAAAGACACAACTTTACATAAGCTAAAGCCAAAACAAGCATAATAAAGCTTAAGAGCTCATTTGCATTAGCCAAGCTAATAAGGCATTTGATCTTGGGTCATCCACCATTAAAATAACTTCATCTTGCACCCATGATAGGTTAGTAATGAAATAGTAAAATTGGCCATGTATCCATTTAGCGAGATTCATTCACCCTCATGGAGTAAACAACAAAACTGATTGTTTAAGTCTTTAGTAGACATGTTTTATTAAGCTTTCAAGAATAGAGGTTAATGCTATTGTTAGATTTCTTGTTTATTTCAAGTTTTAATACATGTAAATAAGATTCCTTGCTCATTTCTTATCATATGGTCCATTGAGGGACTTTGCACAAAGCTTTGGGGTCTTACTCAATTTCAATAGCTTTTGCAAAACCTTTCATTGAACATACTCAGCACGTTCTTCGCTGCACACTCTACATGGTTATCATGTATGTATCTCTTATCTACTTTATGTTATAGAGTATTCACTTAAGAACATAAAGTGGGGGGTAAATGTAGACACAAAATCATGCACTTGGGTACATTTCTAGGTTCTAAACACATACTAGCATTCATATGCTTTCTAAGCAAGAAAACTAGTGATTGACAATTATCTTTGGTCTCTTTTCTTTGTTTTTGGTTTTCTATTTGGTATTACACACCCTACAGCCCAGTCAAGATTTCATTGATTTATCTTTTATGGCTTCAGACAATAAAGCCTATCCAAGACAACAATGCCCATACACTCATGTCCCCTCTGGGTGCTCTTGACCCTTTCTTACCTTATTCACTCTTTTTGGGTCTCCTTTATCTTTTGGTAATTTTTTTCACTTATGGGCCGGCCTTCCAGTTGTCAATTACAAAATTAAAACAAGGGAATCATAGAAATACATAGTTACGTGTTCAAAATGAAGGACCAAACACTAAGAATTATGATGGTCTTGGGCTATTTGTGAGTTACAAGTAGTTTGTAATCATCAATGCAAGTTCCATTTCCATTGAGTTCATTGTATGTTTCAATAAGTGGCCATGGGGACACCTTGAGGTAGGGGTATAAATTCTCCATATGGACCAAGTGGAACATAATGAGGTGCTTTGAATGTGGATCACTTGGCAGACATTAAGGACCCAAGCCCACCCCCATGTCCCACTTAAAGAAAGTGCTCCTCCACCACTCAAGTTCATAGATTTGGTATAATAAAAGATTTTAATATCCATAGTTTTTTAAGATCACTGTGGTAGTGATGGGAGTGGGAGTGGGAACAATGGATTTGAATTCAGGTGGGCAGATGGAACAATCTATGGACTCTGTGGATCCAGATGGGAAACTGGGATCTGAAGATTAACACATGACCACACTAGTCAAGGACGGGAAGGATGGGTCATTGGTGTGGAAAATGTGTTGTTTGTTAAATTCTTGGGAATTCATCCCAACATCAATTTGTTTCATAGTTGGGCCAAGAGAAGATGGGAAACAAACAGAGATATTGAGGTAACAACATATGTTAATTGATACTTTTTGGTTTCCTTTCTTAGAAAAGAGAATGTGATTAAAATCTTGTCTGAAGGACCATGTTTTATAGGATATTCTCATGTGGTTATCTAGAAATGGGAACCTTCCTTTAACCCTTTTGAAAAATTTGTTTATGAGTTCCCTATCTGGGTTCATCTTCTTGGGTTGCCCAATGTGCTTTGGGATATGAAATTCCTTGTTGGAATAGCAAAAATATTGGGCTCTCCAATCATGATTGATCATGTGACCAAATCTAGGACTAGACTAACCCATGTAAGATTCTATGTCAACATGCAACAAGGGGAAACACTAAAAGGAAATATCAAAATTTTCTCTAAATTTGAAGACTGGATTCAAATATTTGAATATGAACCATCCTTTTTTACATGAAACAAATGCAAATATGTGGTTCATGATTTCAAGGGTTGTCATCTCTCAAAGAAGAAATAAGAAATGGATCCCAAACCTCCTCCACCGGTCTATAGCAAATAATCTGAGGAGTGAAGGCAGGTTGGGAAAAATAGAAAATATTAGCCCTAAACATCTTACTGAGGAGGAGGCACCTAAACAGGATAAACCCCTTTTCCCAAAAACTTTAGAGATGAAAGAAGAAGCTTCACTCAATAAGAAAGAACAATAAAATGGGCTGCAAGATAAGGTGTATATGGAGGAAATATCTTCTCCAAATTCGGGAAAAGGCAAAAACAGAGTTCATATCTGAATCTCAGGGTGTGTATGCGCTGAAGGTGGATCTTTAGTCCCTCTCTTGAGGAGGTCTCATCCATCGGCCAAAGCTCCTTTGGACAAATTTAGGATGATATGGTAACAACTTTGAATGCCTTTGAGGTCTCGATGAGGGAGGTGGTTCTAGACACTCAAGAGGTAACATCATCACCAGTAACAGATGGTGAATAGAGTCAAACCAAACACAATTGAAGCAACATCAAGGAAGATGTAGGTAAGGATTCAACATCAAAAGGGAGAAAGACAAACAAGGAAAAAAGAGAAGATCAACAATAAAGGAAGTGGAGAAGGGCATACAAAAATCATTGAAACAAGTTTTGGCCAACACTAGTAAGAATAAATGATTGTTTTATCATGGAATATTAGAGGGTTGAATAACCCAAGTAAGCATAGACTTATGAAGGACTTAAGGAGTAAATAAAAGCCAAACATTTTGTTGATACACGAAACCAAGATGATTCTTGAAATATTTAAAGAGGTTAGTAGGGTGGTTTGGAAAGAAGTACCTTGGGAGGGTGTGAATTCCATTAGGGCTTCATGGGGTATTGTTAGCCTCTGGAATCCTGAGGTTTTTAAGGGAGATTTTTTGGTTTCTTACCCTAATCATGTTGTTATTTGCTTCATGGAGATTGAATTAAAAAAAAAATTGGATTGTTTCTAACATTTATTCCCCTAACACAGTTTTGTGGTAGAAGGATCTTATGGGAGGAGCTTTCAAGGTTTATACTTCTCTTTAAAGATGTTGAATAGATCATTGGAGGATACTTCAATACACCTCTATCTCAATGGTTGATAAAAATTAGGAAGTCACCATTCTTATTATGATAGTATGGAGGACTTGGCTGATTTTCTAATGAGGAATGATTTATTTAATCTAGACCTTGGTGGATCCAAATATACTTGGGCCAATAGAAGATTAGGGAAGGATCTTATTCAGATCAGATTGGATCAGTTTATGATTAATCATCAATACATGATAAACCAACTCTATTCACTTTCCTCACTTCCTAGGATTGGTCGGATCATAACCCAATCCTTCTGAAGTTGGGAATGGGATTATCCAAGAAAGCCAAACCATTTAGATTTGAAAATATGTGGTTGAGTCATCATGATATTTACAATAGAATACAGGAATGGTGGGGGGTTTAGTGTGCATGTATTTCCTATGTTTATACTGACATATAATCTGAAGCATGTTAAAAATAAGCTTAAGGAGTGGAACAAGGAGACATTTGGTAACATATTTAAGGAAAAAAATAGGATTGCGGAAGAAATGTGAATTGTGGAAGAGTTAATGGAGGAAGATGGTCTTAACCCTGGTCTTAAGGAACATTAACAAAATCTTCTCATTGAATATCATGATCTTTTAGCAAAGGAAGAAGTGTACTAGAGACAAAAATATAGGGTTAAATGGCTCAAAGAGGGTGACAGAAATACTAGGTTTTTCCACTTCACTACCACTACTAAGGCCAACGTCCTTAGAATACATGAAATCATACATTCTAATGGAAAACTTACCTCAGATGAAAATGAAATCAATGAAACAATGATAAATTATTTCAAGGACTTTTCCTTCCGGGTCCAGATCCGGATAATTCTACCTGGAATAAAGTCTTGCATTGTTCCAAAAATTTATCTTGGACCAAGAGAACATAGACTCTCTCCCTCATACCTAGTGAAGAAGAAATTAGATATTTTTTGTGTTTGATATGGAGTCAGAACAAATCACTGGGACTTGATGGTTTTTCTGGCCTTTTTCTTTCAACAATTTTGGGAAATTGTTAAAAGTGATGTGGTGGATATGGTTCAAGACTTCTTTCAAATATGGGCATCTCCTAAAGCAGATCAATAACACTATTTTTGTCCTCATCCCCAAGATGACAGGTGCTAAGGATATTAAGGATTTTAGATTAATTAGTTTATGCAACACCAACTACAAATTGATCACCAAAATTATTTCCTTTAGGATTAGGAACATTCTATCCAAGTTCATATCACCTAATCAGGGGCCTTTGTTCCTGGAAGGAAAATCCTTGACAACATCATTGTTATCCAAGAGGCCATCCACTCGGTTGAAAATTCATGGTAGATCTTCTATGCTGGTAAAATTAGATATGCAAAAATCATATGACAGAGTTTCCTGGTCCTTCCTCTAGGCTATCCTGGGAAAATTGGGGTTCTGTGACCATTTTGTCAATATGGTGATGACATGTATTTCCACTGTAAGTTTCTCGGTTGTTGTCAATGGAATTCTGAGGGTTTCTTCCAAGATTGTCGATGGATTGAGGCAAGGGGACCCCCTCTCTCCTTTCCTTTATATCATTATGGCTGAAACCTTGAGTAGATTATGTAATCAAGATCTTTCTCAAAATCTTATTCAAGGGATTAAAATTTCTAATGGTCTAACTCCTATTTGTATCAATCAATTTATGGATGAAACTTTTTTTGGGGAAATATTTTATCTAAGAGGCTACTAACTACAGGAAGGTGTTGAAGGATTATGAGATGGTTTCAAGGAAGCTTGTTAATTTTCATAAAAGTGTTGTTTTTTATTAATGTGGAGGAGTAGTCCCAGATTAGATTAGCTCACATTCTTGGATGTAAGATTAAATCCCTCCCAAATTCTTATCTTGGAATTCCCCTCATTCATAAGAAACCAAACCTATCTATATGGAATCCTCTTATTGAAAGAGTGAACAAGAAGTTAACCTCATGGAAAGGTTCTTTATTAACCCAGGTTGGTAAGATCCAACTCCTCCAAAGTTCCCTTCAAGGAATTCCAATTTATGTCATGTCTCTCTTTAAGTTGTCCTCTAAAATTATTGGCTCATTGGAAAGGATCCAGAAACATTTCTTGTGGGCTGGAGTTGAGGATAAGTTCAAATATCCCCTAATGGCTTGGAATAAAGTCAAAAAACCTAAAATATGGTGGTCTGGGTTTGAAGGACATCAAATTAATGAATGAGGCCTTACTTGCCAAAACTAGTTGGAGGATCAAAAGAAGAAGGTCTCTGGGTGGATATTATCAAAAATAAATATCTTAGGAACACTGCAGAGAGGATACCTTTTTTCTACAGGATGATATTCCTACTAGTTTGATTTTTTGGAAGTCCTTTGTGGCCTCCAAAGATATCCTGGGGAAGGGCATCAAATGGAACATTGGGAAAGGAAACATAATCCAATTTTGGCAGGATTGCTGGATTGAGGATAAACCACTTGCTATGATGGAACCCTGGAATGTTGGTTCTCAGTTTTTATGAGGAAATTGGTAAAATTATGATCCATGACTACTGGATTATGGAGCAATGAGGAGCCTAAATAAACCTTCATTACCTCCCCCTCACAAAATTTAATGGTCCCTTAAGCCTTTCATTGATCTAAACTCTAAACTTCAGAATTTCCACATTCCTCAGTTTCATTCTCAAGAAGATTTTTTCATTTGGAGGGAAGAGGAGTCTGGGCACTATTTTGTTAAATCTTCTTATCTTCTAAATTTTAAAGATTTTGAATAGAAGGATTACTAGAATTTGCTTTGGGTTAAGGATATTATACCTAAGGTAAATATTTTCTACTGGCTTGTTGCTCAGAATAAGATCCTTACGGTGGAAAACCTAAGGAAGAGTGGAATGATAATTCCTAGTAGATACATTTTATGTGGCACACAGGAGGAGAGTGTTAGTCATATTTTTATTTATTTCCCCTTCTCCCAGGTTGTTTTCTCTTTTGTTCTAGATATTTTCAATGTTTAATGGGTTTTACCTAACTCCATGGAAATTTTTGTTTGCAATGGGTTGTCCTTTCAAGTATCATGTCCTGGTGACTGCTTGGAGGATGGCACTTCCCCACTTCTTATGGAGTTTGTGGAAGGAAAGGAATGGTCGTATTTTTCAGGGTTCAACAAGAAAATGTCAAGATGGTCAGTTCTCAGTTTGTGTTGGTCCATTAAGGATAATATTAGACTCTTCAAAGGAAAGATTAAAGCTCCTTATCCTAAGGTAAAGACAGTAGTTCTTAAATAGTTCGCCTTAAGTCCCAACTCTATTAAAGTCCATCATACTGCTATCAAATGGTCTAAACCTGAGGTGACTACCTTAAATTGAACTTTGATGAAGCTTTGAAGGGAAACCCCAGTTATTGGGGGTATTCTCAGAAATCATGAGGGAGATTGGATCTTTGCGTATGTAGGGCCCTTGGGTATTCAGAAAATAATGTGGTAGAAGCGAGAGCATTCTTTGGGGTGTTTATCTAGATAGGGAGAGGGGTATTAGGCATATTAAAATTGAATATGATTCTATTCTCATAGTGAATGCCCTTAGAAAGAACCACATGCACAATTGGACACTTAGACAACATTCTACTGGATGTCAAGGAACTTCTTAAAGCCTTTGATAATTTTAGTGTCCTTCATACACCATTGTAATGGAAACAAATGCACCGACGGTTTGGCTAATTTAGGGGTAACTTGTAATGATCTTAAAATCTAGGGATTAAGGTGAAGAAGTCCCCATCTCTATAAAATAATCTTATTAATCATGAAAGACAATAATTTTGATGTCATTTTTCACATGAGGGATGTCATCATCATTGGTTTTAAAGGTAGGGGTTAAGTGGTGTGATATATCTATGGGGATCCTCATTCATTTCTAGTTTAAGGGGAGTTTTTTCTATCTTGGTCTAGTTTTTTGTTGAGAACAAACAAGCAATGGGTGGTGGTAGGGTGTGAGTTGAACCTAGCCATGGAGATATTGTTAACAACCACTCATTTGGCACATTCTCAAGATTGGTGGTTTTAGGGAGTACATCTCTAATCTTAAAGGGCATGACCCTTCTCTCACCCTAGAATTTGGCAAGGCATGGGATAAAGGGAGGGTTGTGGTGTGAGGCATGGAATTGGAAGTCTCTGAGAAGTTTATTTCACATAGGCCATACGAGCATGGACATGGAGGGGCTTAAATATTTTCAAAGATCAAAATAGAAGGAACCATGAAATTCATACTTTCTTTAGAGGTAAGGAAAAAGTATATCTCCTTCTTGATGGCATCGTGAGGTCTTGTATACCTAGTATTTGGAATGAAGTGTGTCTTCACATTATGTTTTATATCACTCTTGAGGGAAAGTTTAGAAAGATATATACACATCATCTCTCTCTGTTAAATATGTTTAGACACCATGTTATGATGAGTATACCCTTTTTTCTTGTATATGTCACTCTCTGCCTCTGACAATGATTTTCATAATGGGAAATTGGATTCTCCCTTGCATGAAGGGATTATTCTCCTCCTTTTTCAGAATGGTAAACCCCTCATTCCCAAGGGGTTGTTTTAACAGGGGATGAGTCTGATGAAGACATCACCTTGGTAGAATGTCTAGCTAAGATGCAAACATGGAAGGATCCCCAAAACCAGGTTGAGGGGGAGGATTTTCAGGTGACTAGGGTTTTAGAGGACAACAGGAAGGAAGGCCCCTCCAAGGGGAAGGACAAAATTCAGGTGGAAGGGGATAGAATAATGAGAAACTGTTACCTTAAAATACAGCTTCTAGAAATGATTATGGAATCCATGGAGGAAATGGGCTTGGACATGAGGGAGAGCTTGATTGACTGTATTGGGGCTTCTAAAAAAATCTATATCTTCTCAGAGAATGATGAGAGGGGAGATGACAGAGTTAGAAAATGTGTTCAAGGAGTTTGCAGAGGAGGTTGGCTATAGGGTAATTGAGCTTGAGGAAGAGAAAGTTTGAACTTCATCTGAGCAGCTATGAGGAGGATGGTGGGAGAAAGACTTGGAGGGACATGGAACAAGGCCATCTACAGGAAGATCATGTTGGTGCCCAAGTTTTCCCCTCCAAATGCCACAATAACAATTAATTTTTGTGTTGTTTTCTTAAGTTTTTCTACTGACTGTTAGTGAACTATGTTTTCCCTTGCTGCAGACTATTGGTTTTTTGTTTTTCCTTTCTTGGAGTTTTGTGGACCTGGTTTCTCTTGAGTTAAGCCTGTTTAACTCTCTTTTTGGTCATGTTTCACCTTTTTGTTTCATTTTGGGTGATATCACGATGTATATTTCTTTATAAGGCTTCTTGGAGCCGATCCTTGTTTATTACCATATCTAATTAAAAATAATATCATCACCTAAGCTTGCATCCAAAGGGCACCTAAAACATTCTAAAGCATCCATCTAGCATCCATTAAAGGGAAAAGGGCTACATCAATTCTATATACACTGTAGAGGAAGGGGAAGTTCATTTTTTCATCCACACATTCTACTACATTGCTATATTTAGCTACAACCCACTATCAAGTGGAACTTGCACAAGGGCATCCTAGGGCATAATTTCTACACATACTCACCAGTACTACATGGAGTCTGAGATGTAGTGTAGTGCTCAGTTGTAAGTTCACTCTCGAGGTGATCATCAGGGTAAGTACGAATCCCCATATTGCATCTTTATTTTTAGGTTTGATGCAGTTTATGGGCTTGTGCAGGTGAACTTCTATTTTTCAGGTTATAGGTACCTTCGACAATCATTGTACAAATATCATATCATTAACATGAAAGAAACGACAATGACCTTGCGACATAGTAAAAACCAAATTCTGATCATTTACACAGTCACATACACCTAATAGCAGTCGTCAATGCTCAGGCACCCCTGTCCTGCCATGTGCGCCCATGCCTGACATCATCCCTGCATTTCAAAATTTATTGTGAGTAGTAACAACACTTTTCCCAACATGTTCAATACTTTTCCCAGTTCATATTAGTCTCATAATGTGTGGAAACCAAATAAGTCCTCTCTCCTTCTTCTTTACTTAGGGTTTTATATTTTAAATCTTAGATTGCTTGTGTCATTTCTATATTTCAGCATTTATACATCATTTGGTTTAGTAATGACTCTACTACTAGATTTAACTTAAATTGAAGTAAATCAAGTGGTAGTTGCACAATGTAAGTGTTGTGTAATTTTTGAGTTGTGGTTAGTGATATCTATAAATAGTGTCATTGATGTGTTTGGTGATAATGTAGATGTATTGTTGGATGATGCTTATTGGAATACTATATTACGGATGAATTTGTGTGTAAATTGCTATGGAAAATTCTAAGTGATGTGGTTACTAGAGGTTTTCTCGAGCATGTGGATGAAGATTGCAGGTGATGCATGCATATATTTGTTTGATCTCCTTGGTATTTTTCCTATGACCACATGTACAATTTGTTACAATGTGAACGAAGTATGAGAAGATTAGTAGAGTGTTTTTTATAACCCAAGTCCTTAGTTAGGGTCCAAGTTAGCGTAGGACCTGTCAACAATATTGGTGGAGTTACAGGCCTAATATGCATAGGTCCTAGTGGAGAATGCAACACTATGTGAATGATTGACACATTATCGAGTGAGGTCAAGGTCCAACTACCATGTAGATATAGGATGATACTTAAGCTCTTGAAATCCTATATCTATTGAGAGTAGTGCTGAGGACTAGTGGATGCATGAAGGGTGATGTCCTCGGCATATTGTATTGAACTTTTTGTATGAGGGAGAGAGAGAGAGAGAGGGAGGGAGAGAGAGAGAGGGAGGGAGGGAGGGAGAGAGAGACTCTTTAGATTAGGGGATATACTTAAGTCCTCGGACATCAACTATCTTCTTAGGCATGAAAGAAGTACTAGCGCCTGAGTCAATCATGCAATTATGCACTAGGTGTTTTCCTATAATCAAGGACATATAAAAGGGTGGGGTTTTAACAATATTACTTACTTTTTTCTCCTTTATCTGACATATATTGATAGAAGCGTGTGGTTTGTGAATAGTTGGATCGGCGCATGAAAGTTGGGACAAGGTCTCATGTAATAGATCTCGTTGAGATGGAATGGTTAGAGCATCCCACATTATGACATTTATATTTGTCCTCTTTATCTGGTCCACAATGCTAAATGGAAGACCCACTAACTCACGCATTTGTGGAATAACAACATCCTTTCTTGACTGTTCAGGCATGGAAGTAGGGGCTTTAGCCGAAGATGAGGCTTGACCTACCAAAGGAAGGGCGTGGAATACTTCAAGAGGATCTTTACATGGAGCCTCTTGTGTAGGGACTTGAACACTTTTTCCACTGAATGCCCTAGCTACATATTTCTACTTCTGAGGGTTTGCTTATGTTGCTAGAATTGTAACCTACACACTAGATTCGAGCATTCTCTTCTTATATATTATGTTATTTGCAACTTGGGTGTGTGGCCTACTTGTGTCCTTTGCAGCTTGGTTGATTGCACAAAAGTATCTAGTGCCAAATAACATCAAATTATAATTAGGAAGAACCTATGGCCTTTCTTGGTTCTCTATTTCAGGTGCACTCATTGAAGGTTTATATCTGGAAGCGTTCTGAATCATATAGGCTTATGCACGCACAAAATTGGCATAGTGATATTGATTACGAGGCATGTTGCAAGGAAATCACCATTTTGAATCCTACGCCAAATTGTTTTGAACTGGAACAAGCACCTGACTTGCACTGGGTGCTGGAAGAGAGGGTGCGGGGGGAAAAAATTACAAGGGTAGATGTGCGTTAGCATGCCATCTGTCATTTTACTAGTTGGGTGCATATCTTTGGTTTTCATATTGATTCCCCCAAGGCTGACTACTTTAGCTATATGCCTGATTAGAACTACCTCTATAGGATTGCACCTATTGTTTCTCTAATGATATGACCTTGTTTGATACATTTCTAATCAAGGTCTTCAATTCTTCATCTTCTTTCTGTCGTGCCAAAGAGTAATATGTTGATGCAACAGGTTGTGTACTTTTCTCAGAAATAGGAAGAGGGTCCACAAAATGTTGGGGTGCTTGTGAAATTTTTAGGAACAAGGGCATAGATGGTCTAGGAGTGATCTTCCCTGCCTGAATAAGACTATTTTTCACCTTACTGCAATATTATAAGCGGCTGTTAAAGTCCTACCTCCCATGGATTGAATCATGACTGAGATATCATTATTCAACACCTTTAGATAATATAGAAAAACATGTTGGGCTGTAGGTCTTACCACAAGAGGGATTCTATCCCAAGTCTTCTAAAATATGATGTTGAAATCAGGCATTTACTTGTTGGGTGCCCCCTCCTTGTTGTTGTCAGTTCCTCCACCAAAGATAGGTGATCTGACTTATCTTCAAAGTAACCGCAAATATTTTTCCCAAGCTCATCCTAGGTGGCAATGGATCCAAGTCTCAAGCCTCGGTACCATCGAAATGATTATCCTTTGAAAGAGGTTGTAAGTAGCCTGACTGCTACATTGTTATGTGTGATCAAATAGAGTGAAAATACGTTTGATACATCCTGGATATGCTCCTGAGGGGTGACGTGATTCTCACCAATAGAGTATGGAATAATTTTGAGTGCACAATTTGGCATATCATGTTGCATGGCCAGAACCAAGGGAATTCCTCTGGTGAAGTTAGAAAAGTTCCTTAGTGGAGGAGGTGGCTGATGCACCATAGTAGGGTGTGCTGGTTGTCTGCTGTGAGGAGGAGTTGAAAGGGTGCGATGCACTGAAGATGGAGATGTGCATGTGGGATTTTTGGAATGAACTCTTCTTGGGGATAGCTGGAGGTACTCAAAAGAATCTTCAGTTGCTGTACTTCTCCTTGTATGCAGTCTTCTCATGAAAGGCACTCAGGGATGCTAAAATAGAGATATGTAGATGTTGGGAGTCACTAAATGTGTTTAAAAGAGCCTCCAAAGGCTTGAAATACTAAGTTCACACATTAGAACTTAGTAATATGAAATTTAATCTTTCATTGATGCTGCCATTGGGCATTCCAGAAACTATTGATCGTCAAACTTGCACCCATGTCTTGGATCTAGAAGAACAAAGTCATTTTTGACAACAATGGAGCCATCCCCAAGTTGTGGGACCTTAAGCACTTGGTACAGATCTCTGGAGAAGGACAGTTCCTCTATCTAATTCTATTACTACTACTACTCCTAGTGCTGAAAGGGAAAACTAAGCTAACAATGCCAACAGACTAGGGATAGAAGGATTACATGAAAGGAAACTACACTAAAAGGTGATATCACCATAAAAAGAGGGATGAACACTATTTGTTCTGAGTGAAAATGAAAGGAAATGTGTGAAAGAAGGCTAGACACGTGTGGCACAACTCAAGTGTATTTACTAGATCAGTTTCATGGGACACAACTAAGTAAGGAGCTACAAGGGATGTAAAATGGCACAACAAGCACACAATGCAAAAGAAAAGGCCAGAAGAAGGAATAATCATTAGGACAGAAAGTAGTCACAAAACTATGCTTCTATTACTTCTAGAAATGCACATAGCCGTTACAATGGTGAAAGAGGCCGATATCCACATGCATGAGCTAGATCCAGAGGTCTGTGACTTAGAATACAAAAAATATGAAGTCCTTAGCAACATGTGTAAGGATCCAAAATGTCCAACATTAACAATGAGCCTAACTCTTACATTTATAGATGAATCCATGGAAGGAGAAGAGAAGGAGGGAAAACCCAAATTTTGAAATATAACCACCAACAAGAAGCATTCAATGTCTATAAATCCTCCTGCAAATCTATCAAATATGTTTCCCTAAGTCTATTGGCATGTTGGAGAAGGAAGGAGGGGGATGATATCAAATTGGGTGGTTGAAGCAATCATATATGCTCATTAATGCCTAGAAAGATATTTTCCCATTTCTCACCTACCAGATCCACTAAGAATTTGAATTTGAATGTTTGGCACTATGGCCTAGTTAAGCAGCTATTGATTAAGACTAGGCACATGCCAATCAGAGATTCGTAGTAAAAGATATGGTTTTCAGAAGATGTCAAAGCCTTCTGGGCATGCAAGACATGCGACCTGCACGAATTGACTGAAGAAATCAACCAACTATTCATTTGATGTTATTTCTATCGTATGTTATTTATTGGTTGGTTATCAGGTTTGGCGTCCTATTGGCACACTTTGACTGGTTGTGTACGACACACTCAAGCGTGTCAAAGAATGACATGTCACAAAAGGGTGCAAAGATAATGTGTGCAGAAGAATGAGGCGCAGGAAGGAGGTAGAAGGAAGGTGCACACTATGTGCATGGGGAAATGAGGCAAATAGGTAGGCTAAGAATGTATAGTCAAGGAAAAATTATTAAAAGGTAACGGGTGTGAGGAAGGGGTGCACAGAGATACTAAGGACATCTAACTTTGGAGCAAGTGCTAGGCACGTGCACACAAGATAGATGCAATGTTGAGAGGAAAACATATGTGGAAGATGTGCACAAGGGGAAGATGAAACAAAGAGGAAAAGGAAAAGGGAAGAAGGGGAAGCGCGCTAGGGCATGTGAGGAAAAGAAGGGGGGCACAAGAAGAAATGCAACCAAGGGAATGTGCCAAGTGAACTTGAGCGCACGTAACCTTGCAATGGAGAATTCAGAGCTAGAAAGTGTATACATGTTACCCAAATAACTAGGAGAGTTATTTAGATAACAAGACTCTATGGAGAAAAATGTGGACAAAACTACAATTCAGTAGTGCATATCACCCCCATACTGATGGGAAAATAGAAGTAGTGAATAAAATCTTGGGAAATATCCTACATTGTATAGTTGGAGAAAAGCCAAAACAACGGGACTTGGCTTTACCACAATCTGAGTTTCTTTATAAAAGCTTGGTAAACATGTTAATAGGGAGGTCTCCTTTCCAGATTGTATATTGTAGGAACCCCAAGGGATTCCTAAATCTAATTGTGCTACCTAGTGAAGATAAAAGCATTGATGATGCAGAAGCATTTGCAGAACACATGCTACAATTGCAGGAAGGAGTAAGGGAAAAGTTGAAAATTAGTAATGGAGAATATAAAATAGCTTTAGATGCCAGTAGGATAGTAAATGTATTTGAAGAAAGAGATATGGTGATGGTTCATCTTAGAAAGAAGAGGTTTACAAAAGGGACATATAATAAGCTAAAGTATAAGAAGATTGGGCCATGTAGGATTCTGAAGAAAATGAGTGATAATACCTACAAGGTGGAGCTACTTGAAAACTTTGCTATTTCACCAATTTTTAATGTTTTTGAATTATATAATTTTCTAGGTCATGAGGAAAATGTTGTTGAGAAGGAAGAAATAAAATGGGAGCAACAGATGCCGAAGAAGATAAAGAAAAGGGTAATGCATGTCTTGGACCAAAATATAGTCATTACTAGACATGGGAGCTATAACAAATATTTGGTGTAGTGGGAAGGTTTACAACAAGAAGAAAATAGTTTGGATACTTGAGTGGGAGTTGAAGAAGATCGAGAATGGAAAATTGGATGAATTCCATCAACTGAATTCATAGGAGCATAATTCTTTTCAACCAGGGGAGAATGATGTGGGAGCATAACTTGTGAAGGCCATAACTTTTGATCTGATCGTTGGGTCATCTTGAAATTTTCCAGGGTGGTAGATCTTGATTAGTAATATGATGTGAAAAAATTTTAAATGAAGGTTATGTTAGTGAAAAATCACATCACCCCCAGATGGATCAGGTGTGAAGTGGAACATTTAGTGTGATTGCACAACATGGGACTATCTCTCAAGCTGTGGGACTTGCAAAACTTGAGATGGACCTCCAGAGAAAGCCAATTCTTACTTCCTAATCTACCTGACCGCAAGCTACTCCAGTGCAAGTAGAACCTAATCTATCCTAATCTAATCATTCCAAGGAGACAAAGAGAAAGAGAGAGGGGGAAAGAGCCTCCACTAAGTGGTGATACACCAAAAAAGGAAGTACAAGATACTCTATTGAGGGAGAATAAAATATGGAAAAGGGGAGTGAGGGAGGTTTGATGGAAGGGACACAAACACATATCCAAAACCACCATTGAAACTCCACGAAGCACAACATCCTACACCTGTAAACATGTGAAATACATGAACATAGAGAAAACACGAGATAGAGAGGCACAGAGAAACAAATAGAACAATGTCAAGGGTTAAAAGACGCCATGAAACAATATTTTATTTCTCTATAAGGTGTACACAAACTATTACATGCAGTGCTCAAGAGTGCACAAATACACTCTTTAGGTGTAGGAGAAGGCCTACAACTCAAATGGAGTCAGGAAATGACTTTGACAGAGTTTCTCTACACCCAGAATTTCTCCCCTTCTCAAAATGAAAAGTGTCACAATATATAGGAAGGATAAGAGAGAGAAGATGGAAAAATAGAATCCTACTCCAACCACCACAGGATATGCATTGAATCCTACCTTGAAAGCTTCAACCACCATTAATTCATTCCCCCCTTAAAATCCATCCTACAATTTGTCAATTATGGTTCCCTCTGTCTACTTGACGTGTTGAAGAAGGAAGAACGATAGATCGAATTGAATCAGATCTAGTAGTTGAAGAGATCGGATTCTACATTAATCGCCTAGAAAATATGTTTTTCCAATTTTTCACCCATCAAATCCTGCTAAGAATGATATATTATATGTTTCCATGGTGTAGAGGGTGTCGAGACATTTTCAAAAAATCTTCTCTCATCCAAATATAAGTTTCTCAGTCAAAAGATATGGCCATTTGAATTATTTGGATCATGGGTGCATGTAATATTTTAAATGAGTTTGTCTGTATTGGGTCCACGTGGCAGCCCTGCGCTCGTTTGAGTTTTTCACTCTTACCTTCGCTCTTGGAATAATTCCTACCCATGAAATCCGTGGTGGCATTCCATATGGCTCCTCGAGTTTACTTTCTATTTTTCCTAGAGTCCCTTATGTCTACGGGCGGAGACACTTGTATCCTAACTTGAGACACGTGGTGGCTTCATGCGAATGTATGACAAACTATCATCCAGAACTCTACCTTTGAGATAGCGCGCCGCACTACGACACGTTGACTCCCTCTACTAGCATACCTCTTCTTTGACTATTCAATGGTCCCCTGACTTTGTCCCCTTTTTGGGACTCTGGGACACGTGGAAGGACTGCGCTCATTTGAAAACCCACTAAAGGATTTTACTTTTCAATGGGAGCATCGTTAAGACATGTGGGGGCTTCCGCCTACATTTTATTACTTAGTATTTTTGGGCCCACTCTCCTTTTTGACCTCTGTTGACCATTGGCTACATGGAGGGCTAGTGCAAGTTTGAGTCTTTGCACCTTAAGGTCCCACTCTTTCAACTGTGCCGTTGTTTGGACACTTGGCACCTTCCTCTTAGTCAAATGACTTTTCAATGGTTCGGTGCAAATTTTGGGGCCCTAGACATGTGGAAGATTGACACTTGTTTGAGTTTTTCCTTTTGGATTTAAGCTTTGGAGGTGTGCCGTCTTTAAGACACTTGGTAACTTCCACTGTCTCCTCGATACTTAGTCCATTTTTTGGGCCCATTATGGACCATTTACGAAGCCCGAAGACTTTAAATCTTTTTCATTTCTTTTCCTTTAAGCCTCTAGTTTCTTTCTTGACACTACTCGGATTCCTACCCCAACCATACTATTCCATTTTAGAACCTGCTTATAACTTGTCTATTGGATTTGAAGCATGCGGCTCATTTTACATGGGCCATTTCTTTAATTTCTTCATACACGTAGGGTCCTTTTTTTATTCTTTTGGGTGTCTAGATTCCTTTTGTGTCATTAAAACTCATTTTGACCCCATGTTCATTGAGATCAAACTCACATGTCAACCTTGTTTGTCATTATAGAATGTGAGATCACGTGGGTTTAAATCATTTCCTTCAGATTTTATTTATGTGTGGGGCTTGTTTTGACCAAATTTTCTGAGGGTGAATTTGGGATAACAATTTGGTGACTCACAGGGACATCTTGCCTACTAGATGAAGAGACCAATGGCCTTGAAGCATCTATTAGGTATAGAGTTTACCTGATAAACATGAAATTGATCTGAAATTTAAAGATCTGATCCTTGAGTCACTGCAAGCCTGACTACATGCCTTTTATATGTTTTGTCTGACCCCGCAGCCTATCCTGCTGTCTGTCCCTAGATGGACTATCTTGAAACTGATTTTAGTTGCTTTGAATTTGTTTTATCTTGGAATTATACAACTTTCATAGATAACTATGGTCTTCTGCCATGAATATTGAAGGGCCTAGACCTCATGCACCTCTAGAGAAATGCGAACAAAACTTATATGCAAAGACAAAAGTCATACATGCCTCAAATGAGAACATGCAGAGTGTGTACAAGAACTTCTTCTACTGAAAACAGAGTCTAATCCTACTCCCACACTAACTAGGGATACATAAAGCTAAACAAAGCCTACCATAGGTAGGGAGAAATAACTTCCCTTTCTCAAGAGAGGCAGCCATGCAAATGATTTGACACTAAATATGGCTGCTTGTATGAGTGAAAAACTGACAATAAGCCGGTCCTCCATCCAAATCATCAAGGTATCTACATCAATGGAAAATACCTCCTCAAGATTATTTGCATTGGACTCCTGGAGGTGTTGATGGTGACCCTTGGTGCTTTGAAACTCATCTTCATGCCTTGAAGTGCACATGATTGGTTTTGGCTTCTCTATTGGCTCCAATGAAGCCAAGTATCTAATTAGGAAATGTATGATCCTTTGAATATGCCCATGGTTTTGAACTCTAACTCCAAAAATGGAGTATTTTTGTGGACCTACTTGGATGGATGGTGAGAGAGAGATGACAACATCTCCTTACCTTTTATCTTCCTTCTCCTATGAAGAACATGGAAGACCATGATCTTCCAACCTTGGTTCCAAAGGGATGTTGTGAGACATAGGTTGTTGTCCTTGAGTTCCCTCCTTTATGGTAGCAAGATCATGTGCTTGGAAGATGGATGGAGGAGGAGTAAATGATGTAATCTCCATGGGCTTCTCTCCATCAAAGTAATCCTCCAAGTCAAACAGATAATTAGTCTCCTTGTTGTCATGATGCATGTGGTCTACCTCCTCTATGGTGTCCTCCTAATTTGAAACTTGACACCATGGCTCCCTTCATCCTCAAACATGAAGTTTGAAAGCTCAAACTCTGCTTCAACATCAGAGCTCGAAGGGGATGAAATGGAAGGAAGAACTGAAGGTTCTTCTGTAGCCTGCTCCACACTTGGAGCCTCTAAAACTGTATGGTCCTCCTCCTCTGCTGCAAACTCAGCCTCAACCACCACTAGTTCTTTAACTCTGACCTCCTCTATTGGCTTGACCATCAAGGGGATCTTTGTAAACCCAAATTTGGTTTCCCAACTCTTCAGATTGTCTGTCATTTCTTCTATTTTGGGCTCCACTTCTTGATATTTTCCTTGACTGGATTCTTGAGCCTCTTCCCAACATGGACTTGGGAAAGTAAGAGGAGTGACAGGTTGGGGTTCAACCAATTTTTCAATTGTTTGTGGTGTGAAGGGAGGTGGAATTTCTTGTTTGTTTGGAGGGAATGACTGCTTGGAAAGGAAAAGGGGAGAAGAATTGAAATGGTATGGAAGACTAGGAGATGGAGAAATGAAACCAACACTTGGGGTAACAACTAAGGGGCTTGAATCTTGCATGCTGAAATGATAAAGATTGAGGAAGAGAAAATGAAGAGCTAAGAGGTGGTGGACTTACCCATTGATAAGGTTGTCTCGCACTTTGCTCATAAGCCTCAATGTCCTCAATCCACTATGTAAGTTGAGGCAACACTTCAACCATGAAGTCAAGCTTCTCCTGAGGGTTGTAGTGTCTTAGAAAAGGGCCTTCCCATGGATAAGGTGCCTTGTAACCAATCTTGAATGCCTTCATTTGTGCTATGGCCCTTGATTGAACCGTGTTAGCCTCTATTTTTTGGATCTTCTCTAGCAAACCAACATTCTCCACATAGCTATCACCATTATATGTGCCCCCTTGTTCTTGATAAGCTCCATAGCCAAACTAACTTTGACCCTACTTATATGGGTAAGCATAATGGTTTTGGATCTGATCATAATGCTGATTTGGAGGAGTTGGGAAATGCATTGGAGGTGAATTGCATTGCTGTAAGTGTGAGTTCCATGAAGGGATGAAGTCATGATTGCATAACTACATGGAATGAGAGAAAATGAAAGAGATGGAAGAAGAAAATGGATGAAGATGAGTGGAAATGGATGGAAAAGGTCTACAACTCAGAGGATGGGTTATTGACTAGATAGAGTCGCTAGATGTGTTTGCATATGCTTCAAAAGGTTGAACATTAACAGGAACACACCAACCTGCTAAGATGAAGTGGTAAGGTGCTTTAGACTTGTCCCACCGGGCGTGCCAAAAATGTTAGTGTAGAATCACAACACCCCCAAATGGCCTAGGTGTGAAGTGGGGCATTCAGTGTGATTGCACAACATGGGACCATATCTCAAGCTGTGGGACTTGCAAAACTTGAGATGGACCTCCAGAGAAATTTGGTTCTTACTTCCTAATCTACCTGCAACAAGCTACTCCAGTGTAGGCAGAACCTATTCTATCCTAATCTAACCATTCCAAGGGGACATAGAGAGAGTGAGGGTGAAAGAACCTACACTAAGCGGTGATACACCAGAAAAGGAAGTGTGAGATAATCTATTGAGGGAGAATGAAATAGGGAGAAGGGGATTGAGGGAGGTCAGATGGAAGTGACATAGACCTAGATCCAGATCCGCCATAGAAACTCCACGAAGCACAAGGTACTGCACTTGCAAACATGAAATACATGCATAGGGAGCAAACATGAGATAGAGAGGTACCGAGAAATAATAGAACAATTTCAAGGGTGGAAAGATGCCACGAAATAAGATTTTATTGCTCTGTAAGGTGCACAGACTATTACATGTGGTGCTCAGAGGTGTAAATATGCTCTCCAGGTGTAGGAGAATGCCTACAACTCAAATGGAGTCATTAAATGACTTTGACAAAGTTTCCCTACACCCATAATGTCTCTTCTTCTCAAAATGAGAAGTGTTATAATATATAGAAAGGATAAGAGAGAGAAGAGGGAAAAATCGAATCCTACTCCAACCACCACGGGATATGCATTGAATCCTACCTTGAAAGCTTCAACCACCATCAATAAAAGCCCCCCTCAAATACACCTACAATATGTCGATTCTGGTTCCCTCTATCTACTCAGCGTGTTGAAGAAGGAAGAATGACAGATTGAATCGAATCAGATCTAGTAGTTGAAGAAATTGGATTCTGTATTAATGTCCTGGAAGATTTTTTTCCCATTTTTCACCCACCAAAGCCTGCTAAGAATGATATTTTATGTTTCCATAACCTAGAGGGTGTTTGGACATTTCCAAAAAGTCTTCTCCCACCCAAATCTGAGTTCTCAGTCAAAAGATATGGCCATTTGAATTTTTTGGGTCGCGGGCGCGTAATATTTAAATGAGCCTATCTGTACCGGGTCCACGTGGCAGATCTGCACTCCTTTGAGATTTAACTCTTTCCTTTGCTCTTGGAATAGCACCTATGTGACATGTGGAGGCATCCAAAGGTTTCCCTATTTCCTTTGTATTCTTCTTGAGTATTTTTCGTGGGTGGAGGAACTATATCTGACCCAAGACACATGGAGGCTTTGCACATGTATACAAACTATCCTTAGAATATACCTTTGGGGTAGCGTGGATACAACACATGGAGACCTCCATGGGCCTTTGGAGTTTTCTATGGTTGCCCTCACCTTTTCAAGCTCTGGCATGCATGGAAGGCCCGCGCTCATTTGACAACTTGCTCAGGGTCCTACTTTTGAATGTGCGTTGTTTGGACACCTGATGCCTTCCACTTGCATTTATTACTTAGTTGTTTTGGGCCCATTATTTTTTTGACCTCTGTTGACCATTGGCTACGTGGAGGGCTGGCACAAGTTTGAGTCTCCACCTTGGGCTCCCATCTTGGAACTGCACCGAGCCAACACTTGGCTCCCTCTGCCTAGTTGAAGACTTTTCAACGTTCGGTGTAGCTTTTGGGACTCTCGACGCGTGGAGGCTTGGCGCTTATTTGGCCTACCCCTTTGGATTTAGCTTTGAAGGAGAATTATTAAGACACATGGCAGCATCCACTATATCCTCTATACTTAGCCAATTTCGGGCTCATTTTGAACCATTTGCGAAGCTTGAAGACTTTGAATCTTTGTAGTTTCTTTTCTTTGAGCCTCTGGCTTCTTCCTTGACACTATTGCTCCTTCTCTGACCTTGCTACTCCACTGTAGAGATTGCATGTAACTTGTCTATTGGATTTGAAGCACGGGCTTGTACACTTGTACGACGGAACCATTTCTTTAATTTCTTCATGTGTAGGGTCGAATTTGACTCCATTAGGCCTCTGATTTCATTCATGTCATTCAGCCTCATCTTGGCCCCGCATTCCTTGGATCAAGCTTACATGCAACCTTGTTTGTCATTCTGGAAAGTGAGCTCGCGGGTCTAAATCGTTTCCTCCATATTTTCCTTATGTGCGGGACTTGTTTTGACCAAATTTATGGGGGGTGAATTTGGGATAACAGGTTACTTCCATTTCGGCATATTTTTTGGACTAGGTTCCTTCGTATAGTGGACTAAATTTGGCTCTGAATGTTTTTCTTAGTTTTTTCTAGAACTTAGAGTTTTAATAAATTTTTGTATGCTTAATATAATAAGTTGAAATTTGGCACAAGCCTTCATTTATGAAGGCATATTTAGTACACAAAATTTGGGGCACATCCGAGGTGTTTTACTAGTAGGTATTTTTTTTTGGCATTTTAGGGTTTTAAAAGCTAATGTGAAATAAAATGAAGATTGTAATGATGTAAAAGATTAGTGTGGATTCCAGAATGAGAAGAAAACTATATAGAAGCTTCCGTTTTGTTTGTAAAATTTTTTTGTTTGTTTTGGAGGTATTACAACCTCTTACAGCTAGATCCACATCACTATCATTCAAGTAATACTTTTTTGAGTAGGAAATAGACCTTTTTCATTTCTATCCACTCTATAGGATAATTAATTTAAATCCCCCATCATCTTGTCTAGTTTTTCATCGACACTCAATGATGTACTTAGAGAAATTTTCTTTATTGGTGGCAGTAATTTCACATCACCTCTTTTAGATGGTTTTCCAGTAACTCTAATGTTATTCTCAATGTTGATTACGATAGTGTAAGCTTGCCTCAGACTAATTGGGCCTTCATCTCTAAGATAAAAGCTAGCTTTTACATTAGAGGCTTCACAATATTTGATAAGACAAGCTACCTCTGGAGGTCTAACATTTTAAGGCAGTTTCATCGTGACTTTAGAAAATCTAGTATTAAAATATTACAAACATTCATTAGGATGTTTCTTGACATTCTCAATTTTAATCATGAGGAATCTAGGATCTATTCCTTCATCAAATTATAGCTTAAAATTTCTCTTCATCTCACGCCAAGAATCTATGCTTCCATTAGGAATTTTTTTAAACCAGTCCCTATCAATTTCCTCAAAAGTGTGAATAAATAACTTGTAATAACATCTTCATAAACAATATAATATTCACCAATCAAATTATTAAAGATTATAAGATGTTGATCACATAAAATAACATTTTCACCTTGAAATTTAAGTACAATCCTTTTGATTTCAGTAGGGACTTCATTAGGACAACCTTGTATTTATGAGAAATCATTTTGTCTGAATTTTTTCACTCCCAAAAATAGGCAAGGAGATTTGGAATGACCAAATGCATTAGGATCTCTATCGCCTCAAGCCATATTAAGATTTGAATTAGTATTAATTTATCCCAAAAGGATGATTGGGAGAGGGAGTATCAGGAACAACAATATGAACAATAAGATCTTTATTTGATTCTTCCTTTAAATCTCTTGTTGATCAGACAAAACCTGGCACTTAGCAAAGAACATACATAAGGTTCACCCGGGAAGAGTAGAGCACATTCAAAAGCACAGGAGGATTGGCAAGGAAACACATGCTAGGAACAAAGACAAATTTAGGACTTATCTATTTTCACGATGAGGATCTATTTTTGGGGATAGCGTGCAAAACACATAAACTAGTCAAAGAATTACATGACATGCATTGGCTACGAAGTGCTTTGCATGGATACGAGCTGAGAATAGATCTACTACTGGTAGTTAACTAAAAGCAGTCTATTGTTAGCGCACTTCCATGTGTGGCTATTTTTGCAATGACGCGTGACTAATAATAGCATGCGACCTATTTTGGGATTAGATAAGTGGTGAAGGGCAAGCCTCCACCCTTATAAATAGGTAGTGAACTGTTTAGCATAAGAGAGATATGAGAGCTAAGTTATTATGAGGTTATGTTGCCAAATATGATGTGCGCATGAGCATATACTACTATTATTGTAAGAAAGTTTATGTGTATTACTGTATTTAATATAATGGGGGTTATTGGCTGAATCAAGGTGTTAAACATGGTTATAGTTCATTACTGCATTACTGTATAATATAATGGGGGTTGCAGAGCACATGGCATTGTGGAGAAAGATAGTTCAGGAAGGAGTTGAAGTTCACGCAGAAGACGTGGAACCTGAGCCTCAGGAACTCCCCCATTTGGGAAAGCATGACGAGGAACCCTCCTCAGACTCACATAGAAGCGTGCCAATAGAAGCATCCTTGGCCACGGGTGCGCATCTGGATCCACCTAGAAAACTTGTCCTTGCACTTGGTTATCTAGCATCTAGTACAACAAATAGTCAACAAGCTAATTCAAGCAGTGGGATAGCAGGAGCAAGTCTTATAAGAGGCATAGAGATGACAGCACAAAAAACTTTGTTATTATATGGGAATGCCTTTTTTGGGTGTATCATCTACACAAAATTTAGGCGTGCATATTTTTGGATTATCATCTAGGAGTAGTAATAACTTCATAGACTGTTGGGGTGTAGTTTAGTACTATGGTTGGGACATAGAGAAGTACATCCTTTGGTTTGACCCTAGCTGCAGGAGGTTCAGGATCAAAGGTTATAGGTGGCTCTAGCTCTAGTGGATCTGGTTGTTCTGGAGGCAGAGGAAACACGAGAGGTTATGGATCAGGTGGGCAAGGTCTGCACCAACCCTAGAATATTTACATGGAGATGTCTCTTCGTCTTCTAGAGTATAGGGGTATAGAGGATGCTGCTAAACATGTACACATGTGTGAAATAATGTGGCATGCAAAAGGAATCACGACTTCTGAGCATAGGGTAAGTCAATTTTCTACTATGTTGCAAGGGTGTGCACACAGTTGGTATAGAAAGTTTGACCCTGATCAGACTTGTGTAGATTACTCATAATTAAAAGATACGTTCCTTAAAGAGTTTCACATCCCTGAGTTTGAGCAGAAGAGTATAAGTGCACTCAAGGATATTAAGCAAAGCACTACTGAAAGTGTCAGAGAGTATGATGCTCACTTCAAAATGATTTTATCTAAGATTTATTATGATATTCATGCAAGCCAACATGTACAATGGTTTGTGGGAGGTCTGATTACACATTTTAGGAGGGCACTATCACATAAAACATACACTGATCTGTATGAAGCACTTGAAACAACTTTACACACTGAGGAAGTTGGAAGTATAAACACTGGGGTGAGCCCATTTTTAGAAGCACATATCACAGCTATGGAAAATCAATTGGAGAAACTATCGGTAAATTCAACACATGAGACGTGCACAGGGATTTGGTGCACATATTTTAAAGTGGAAGGTCACACAAAGGATAGTTGTCCCCACAGATCAGTGCGCTCATTGCTGTTGGATTGTGAGATCTATCATTTAAACCATGATGCTAACTGCTGCCCACTACTAAAATGCACGATAAGGAAGAACATTTCGTGCTACTACCAAAATGTGTAGGTCTACGACTCATGAAACATAAGACTGCTGGCTAATTGGTCAGATCTAGGATGCTATAGATATTGGTGTACGACAGACATGAGTTTTAGATAACTCTAAAGGTAAGAATGAGCATCATGATCGAGATCACAATCAGGCATGCTATGATTGGAATGAAGGGCATTTTGAAGGCAACCATGGCCAAGGATGAGGATACTGTGGTGGATTTGGAGGATAAGGCTATGGTGGTGGAAGAAGAGAGTTCCCTCACAGAACATGTTATACATGTGGCTCTCCTGACCACTACAGGCACGAATGTCCTCAGAATGTTACATATTCTTTCTGTGGAAAGAATTATAGTTATGAGGAATGCCTAGACTTGTATGAGCATCTTAACAAGTAACATAAACAAGAAAACAAAGGCGTAGGGATGGTTAGGATATAACGTGTTGTGGATAATCAGTGGATGCCTAAGTTGGAACTAGAATATGAGGCATTATAGGTAAAGATCACAACCTATGCTGAAGCAACGCGTGCCAGGGAAGCATTAAAACAGAAGCCTACCACCATTAAGGAGGAGGTTCTACATGCACAATACCCAAATCCTACCCATTAGAAGGAGGTTTACTAGGAAACCATGGAGATACTCAAAAATCTTCAAGGGGATATATGATATTTAAAAGAGCAATCATGGAAGATGGAGCAAAATAAAGCATCCGAGATGCTCCAAATTGATATAGATGACTTGAGAGAAGTGTGTAAATTTTTGCGTTAGGAGAATATCAATCCACTATTGGGAAATTGGTTAAAAGGAAATACTTCACACACAAGTACTGAGATTGGATGATAGATCCTAAATGTGAATATTCCCACTCATAACCTAGATTATGACAAGGAAATAACTCTGAATGGTGTTGTGGATGGCTGGCTATTGAGTAATATACTAATTGATAAAGGTGTGGAAGTCAATGTTCTTACCTTAGATGCATGGGAACAAGTGGGGAGACCCCCATTGCAGCCATCCTCTAATGTATTGTTCACGACTAATCGGACTAAGGCCACTCCCATCAGATTTTTAAAAGATGCATCCATTACCATACAAGGAGCCAAGTTCACTGGAGACTTTGAGGTTTTAGCGCTGGCTGAATCAGATAGCTTCCCATCTCTATTGGGGCATCCTTGGTGCTATGAAAATAATGTTGATCTTTGGTTCAACAAGGGTTATATCAGTTTTGAAAACAAGGAGGATAGAGTTATTATCCCTTTAACAAATGAAAAATCTACGCCCTATGTTGAGCCTTTGAGTGAAGAAGACCCGGATAGAATTTATGTACGTGCCATCCGAGATCCAGAGGTTCTTGAACCATGTAAGGAAGGAATCCTTCAGTGGGAGGATGCATAGTCTGTCAACGATACTACAAGTGTTTCTTGTGATAATTGGGCTCATAAAACTTATGAGTTAGTAGGGAACGAGGTAAAAAGAATATTTCCTAAGGGTAGAAAACCATGTTATGTCAGGAGAATAGGTAACAACTCGGTACCTTCTTACACCTGGAGAAGGAGATCCTATGGTGTTCCTGTGCGCTATGGAGGAATAATGGATAGACCCACTGGAAAGAAGGAGTATGCTAGCGTATACACTACGTGGGATAATAACGTGATGGTGGGTGGTCCACAAGGATAATCTTGTAGGATGGAATGAAATTAGGATTGCTCTTACCACTAGGTTCTTTAGGAGCAATGCTCCTACTCAAATATGCACTTATCATGGTAATCAACCCATTCACCATCATGTTCAGAAGTATGAGAGACTCTGGACAGAGGGACATGAAGCTTTACCACCTTTGCTTTGGGTGCACAAGTTTTATTCCACTTTACAAGGCTATGCGCGTGCTTGGTATGTATATGCAAAAATTCATAGAGAGATTGGGAATTGACAGGATTTAATTACAGGAATGACCCAGACATTTGACTTCTTCTCTACCAAGCCTCTGGTGGAAGAAGCATTAAATGTGATAAAGTGCTTAACTATGGGAGATAGTGCCAAGGATGAAGAACTCATTCATGAGTTGTTTGATGAAGGAGACCTAGGAGCACATTTGGTTGAAGACATAGAGGCTGATGCCACACTACTTCAGCATGCTTTCCTTGAAAATAAAAAGGTAAAATGGTCTACTTAGTGGATGACGAAGAAGTAGAATATCTGGATATAAACCACTCAATAGGTATGTGTGAGGTGTTAGACAGTGCAGATAAGACCACGCGTGCCTATCATGAACCTATGAAGAAAAAGAAAGTAAATATTGGATTAGATGTTGAGCCTAAGGAAGCCATAATTGGAGACTATTGGTCAGACTTTGAAGTGGAAAAAATCATAGAGTTACTATGAGATTATCAAGACTTATTCCCTTGAGGGTACCATGAATTTAAAGGTGTGTATGAATCATTAGTGGAGATGAGGATAAAGCTTAAAGAGGGTACGTGCCCAGTTAAAAAGAGACCATACGGGATGAACCCCAACTTGCGCAAAAAGGTCAAGGAAGAGATTGAAAAAATGTTGAAGTCTGGGATTATCAAGCCCCTCGACGAGTCAGAATGGGTTAGTCCAATGATGATCAATGTCAAGAAGGAAGGTCAGATTAGGTTATGTGTGGACTATAGGGAGCTGAATGCTATATATGCAACTGATCCCTTTCCTATGCCATTCACTGAGGAAATACTAGAAGGCGTTGTAGGGTGTGAAATCTATTCATTTACAGATGGGTTCTTTGGGTATCATTAGGTTAGGATTGGCCGGAAGGTTAAGGAAAAGACTGCTTTTACTACTGGATGGGGTAGCTTCACCTATACTATGATGCCTTTTGGTCTTAAAAATGCACTTGCAGTATTTTCAAGCATAGTTGTTCAAGCATTCAAGGAGTTTATTCACAGCTTCTTATAGGTTTATTTGGATGATTGGATGATGTATCGATTAGTTAAGGATCATTGTGACAATATGTGCTTAATGTTTGATAGATGTAAACAACTGAGTATCTCTTTAAACATCAAGAAGTGCATATTTTCTACACCATTTGGAATACTATTAGGATACATAATATGACAGGAAGGATTATTGGTTGATCCAGCTAAGGTTGCAGTCATTATAGGCCTAAAGGAGCCTACCAGTCAAAGTGAGGTGCATGGATTTTTGGGTCATACAAGATATTACAGGAAGTTTATTAAAGGATATGCCAACGTTTACCACACCATTGGAGGAGTTACTAAAAGGGAAAGGTACGTTCTACTGGGGAGAACCGCAACATCGTGCATTCGAGACATTAAAGGAGAAACTTACTACTGCCCCTATTCTACATTTTCCTTTGTGGGACCAACCATTTCATGTACATGTGGACACCTCTGGCATGACCATTGGTGTAGTATTGGCTCAACCTGGAGAAGGTATTATAGATCATCCTATCTGTTTTGCTAGTAGAAAGCTGACTCCTGCAGAATAGAATTACACCACTACAAAGTGCGAAGCTTTGTCAATGATCTATGCGCTACATAAATTCAGACAATACCTACTAGCTACACCATTTGTCTTCTATACAGATCATATGACATTGAAGTATTTGGTAAACAAGCCTGTTTTACAGGGGCACATATGTAGATGGGTACTCTTATTTCAAGAATTTGATTTCACAGTCATGGTAAAACTAGGGAAAAGTAATTATGGACTAGACCATTTATCCAGAATATACCGTTTGGAGAAGAAGCACATGCAATTGAAGATACCATGTCAGATGCATAGTTATATAGGTTACAACGAGCACCATCGGAATTAGAGGACATTTTTGTCTTTCTACGAACATGCATGACATTAGAAGGAATGAAATCCTTAGAAAAGAAACAACTTGCTATACACGTGGCACCCTATATGTTAATTAGTGGTGACTTGTACAAGTTAGGATAGGATGAAGTATTGTGCCATTATGTACTGAAACATGAACACACAAATATCATGGAGGAAGCTCATGGTGGTATTGCAGGTGGCCACTATGTAGGTGATGCCAATGCGTGTAAGATTCTACTTGCTGGATTATGGTGAGAGACCCTGTATAAATATTTTAAGGAATTTTGCAAGGCATGTGATCATTGTCAATGTCTTGGGAAACCAGGTCAATGAGATGAGATTCCATTAAGGCCTATTCCTAGTGCAGAGCCATTTTGAGAAATGGGCTATAGATTTTGTGGGTCCTATTTCACCACCACACATGTAGAATTGGATCATGCTATATCATCACTTGCACAGATTATCTGACAAGGTGGGAAGAAGAAACACCTACAAAGGATTGCACAATGGCTACAACAACCAAGTTTCTATGGGAAAATGTTATTACACGGTATGGATGTCCTTTAAGTTTGACTAGTGATAGGGGCACACACTTTCTGAATGAGACAATCAGAATTTTATTGGATGAATTCATGATTACACACCATAAGACTACACCATATCATCCTCAGGAAAATGGGACTGCTGAGGCTTTCAACAAAATTTTGAGCTAGACATTGAAAAAATCTGTGATGTTGGAAGAAAGGATTGGGATGATAAAGTATCTACCAGTACTTTGGGCATATCGAACAACATATAAAAGGTTGAATAAAGCCACACCATTTCAGTTAGTGTTTGGTGACACAGAAGCAGTTCTTCCTATGGAATTCATGTTACCTTCTTTGCATATTACACGTGCACTGGAGGTCTAGCTGATGAGAAAGCATTAGAAGAACGGATTGAAAAGTTAATCAAGTTGGATGAGTGATGAGAAATAACATGTTGGAGTAAAAAAAAGAGAAGGCCAAGCAGAAAGCATGGCATGACAGGCACATCAGGGATAAAAAGCTTGAGATAGGACAGATGGTGCTCCTTTATGATTCTAAATTTTTGCGCCATCCAGGTAAACTCAAAGTACATTGGTTGGGGCCGTATGTTATCACTCACATACTTGAAACAAAGGCTTGTCAATTAGAGGTGCTTGATGGAATATGGTTACCTGGATACTTCAACGGGAGTAGGTTGAAGCCCTACTATAAATAAGTCTTCTTGGTGTTTGTAATAAGGAAGTGTTGCCATTTAGATTAGGTTTTTAATTCTAAATTTCCTTAATGTGTTTCCTTCTTTGTCACTATGCTTTGTCAATTTAGTTGGTGTGTTTGTGTAATAAGCACGTTTACACGCCAGAAGATAATCCTATATTTAAGAATTTTTATGCACAGAGGACTGCACATACCCTTAGTGTGGGGTAGGTTATTGATATCTAGGTACAAGACTGATGAAAATAAGTACACAGGAAAGGAACTAACTGCTACGGGTGCTATTCAAGTTGGAGAATTGAAAAAAAAGTATTGCTTCTGGAAATAAGGACCATAGGTGGAGATAGAATGAAGAAACAATTATAACACAAGCTAAGTAGAGGCCATGAAGAACTACCAAGTGGAAGGAACTAGTGATGCAGGTACTCAGGTGCATGGAAGCACGCTGAAGAGAAGTCTGTAGCTAAAAGGTAGGAGGGCACGCTAGAAGGTTATAACTTGGGCACGAATATGTACCACACGGAAGCGAATGAAAATGGTCGTATTAATCAGAAAAAGAGGATTTTTCCTGCGCAGTAGGTGACATCTAGAAGTAATAAATGCACTAACTTTTTGAAAATCTATATAAGGATGGGATGCAAAGTTCATTTTTACCATTGACAAAATTGCGAGAATTTGAAAAAGCTAAGTGAACCATAGTTGTTGGGAATTCAACGGCCCTGCGGAATAGTGAAATGATCGAGACATAGGAACAAAATTGTGGAGAAATGATCTACAAAAATTCCCCAAAATTTGAGTGAAGCGAGGCAGTACAAAAGACTAGGGCAATAATCTCAACCTAACATTGAAACAAGCTAAGGTTTGGACACATCTTGCACATAGACACAAAGGTGAGTACTTTGAAGTTGAGACCCAATGCGTTATACCTGGCACCAAAGAAAGAGATATCAGGAGTAATGTAATACAACGAAGAGAAAGAATCATTGCTCCAAGAGTAATCATTCCTCTCAAATGACAGAAAATGCTCTAAATAGTTTCTCGCACTCATGAGGCACTACAACTGTGCATTTCTCAATGAAACACCACCGTACATTAGAAATGGCTCACATTAACCAAGAACAAAAAAATCAAGAAATCTCTGAATTGCTGCCAAGTAAAATATCAATGGATATTTTGCATAACAAGAGCCTGTTCACATAGTGGTTTACCATATGTGGGAGTGCAATTAAGAGGCTGTGCACCAATTGGATTCTTAAAGGTCTGTCAGCTCCATCACTGGGATAATATGGACACTTTTTCATGAAGACAACATAGTTCAATAATTTCATCTATTTATCTACCTGGATCAACAATACAATATGATCTTTGAATTTCATAGACAAGACTATGGAGTCACTGTTTACATGGATCTATAATACAAAGATCTCACCAACTATGTGGAATTTAAGTGTTACAGGTCTACCTTGAATGGTGGAATTGTTTCTAGGCTTGAATGCAAGCTATTACAGTACATTGTAAAGAAGGAGGTAGTTTTATCGTAGGCTCTATCAAAATTGCAATGGTGCAGGACCTATTGAGGCCAATAGAGACAAGTTTGTGGATGCACTCCCCTGCTGTGTTTGTTTGCACTCTTCTTTCCCTTTCAACCTTCAATACAAGTAGAATTGATGTTATTTTTATACTCTTGTAAGGACCATTATTAGATGTATGAAATATTAGTTGTGAATGCATTATCCAGGTTGTCCAGAAGACTATCACCCCTTCATGTAACCTGAATTCTTACTTTCTATTTCTACACATTAGAAGACTACTCTCAATCCCTAGGAGAATCAAGGATCAATTCAATCAGTGTAAGGTTTCCATTAGCCTCATCAACAATGCATACATTTGTATCCCTTGGATAGTTATAGGGAAACTTAGTTTTTCTTTAGAGTAATGTGGCAGGTAATCTTTAAAATCTTGATTTATTCTAATTTTCTGTTAAAAAATAAAAGTTGCGTCACATAAATAACCGTCAACAATGAATGATGCTCTACTGTCAGATCCAGTTATAACTCATGTACCATGAAATGGTTAGGCCACTGTACAGGGAACCAATAACTTGAGATCAAGCAAGTTCCGCCATTGTGTAAGTAATTAAGCTCCATGTGATTTGGGTCTCAACAATAAAATTGCTTCACAATAGATCCTTTAGAAATAGCTAAGTGTGAATGAACTAAGAAATCACTGTATGAGGTGTAGATAGAGGTGTGAATCACCATAAATGGAGAGAAGCAGTTTGTGAAGACTACCAGTGGAAGCACAGTTGTGTTCAGGCACATAGGTGAAGAGGTTTGAGTGAAGCAAGTAGGAAGGCATGCTTGAATTTTATAACTTAGGGCTAGTGGCACATGATTTCCACTGGAAGAAAAAAAATGGGATTAATGAGAGGATTTTGGAGGTAGGAGAAATTTCAAATTTTTTGAAAATCTATATAAAAGAGATGTGAGTTCATTTTTACTATGGCAATTAAGAGAAATGAACCAAGAGCAAGAGTAATGAGCTAAGAATCATGTTGAAGGTGTGAAGAGTGTAGACTAGAAGAAATTGCAGGAGAAACTGAGAGTAATTTCTCAGAGTTTTAAACAAAGCAGTATCAAACAATCTAGGGCACACAATGATCCACTGGGACATAGAATAGGGATTCCCACACTTGCTTGATTAAGAGGGAAGAAAAAAATTCAACAGATGGCAATGAAAAAGCACCATAGCATACAGGAGTAAATAAGGTCAAATTGGAAGATGAATTACTCCTGAGAGTAATTTATCGATGCGTTGATCATTGAGATTCCCACACAATGTAAAATTAGTGAAAAAGCACACATCAGAGCATAAAAATGATCATGTCAGCAACAAAAGATATGTATGATGACACTGGTGAGAAGTTACTAAATCAAATTGGAGTCTACCAGTTGTACGAGCTGCCATAATTTGGGAAGTATGAACCATTGTATCGATGGTTGATGAGCAAGAGTCCATGAGGAATTCTTCTACTTCGCTGGATGGAGGGTTAGAATCATAACTGCCTTGATTTCAATAGTGACAGGACTAAGGGCCTCAGGAGCAGATCTGGAGAGAGATTTAACTGATAAGGCTGCAATCCTGGAGATAAGGAAGGAATCTGGGGTATACCAAAGGTCTACCTGGCATGGACATTGAAAAATTGAAGAAGTACCCAATAGAGCAGGAATCTGCACATCTTGTAACAAATTTGAATGACCAAGAAATATGGTCGCAGGTAAACACAATGTGGCTACATGTTGCAAAGAAGATGTCTCAAGGAGTGTATACAATATCGTGGATCACATAGCAAATACAATCATTGAAGAAGTGTGACATAGGTGACAAAATAAGTTTTGGCACTATTTTATTGTCTTTGGTGTTTATGGAGATTGGAGTGCCTGATGGGCCAAAGGAGAAGATTTGGGAATACCCCACAGAACACAAGTCTTTGGCGGAAAGATTTGGCAAAAGTACTTGTGCAAAGGATTAATGAGCAGACCATTCAAGAAGAGGGCAGAGAAGTGATATGATATACTCCACACAACGTTCTAAGAAGAGTGGTGCATACCCAAGGAGTTGCCTTCGGTGGTGGGTAAGGCAGTACAGTTTGCAGTCTACCAACATTTTTACATTACGTGATTTGCGATGAAGGATGGGGCTTGGAGCCCATGGTGCAAACTGCCATATGCCTTCACAGCAAGATATTTCTAGGCATCAGTTCACCGGTTTTCAGATGCACACCGCCTAACCTTCAATGTAGATAAGGTAGATTGCGACTACCACACTTTGAGAAAGAAATATGTATATCCAGGGTGGAATGCCTACATTGAGAGGCTTATCTCAGATATTATAAACATGAATCATGTAAGCTTGGTAGTTGGGGACATCAGAGTAACGCTTGTGTACCTTTAACTCAAGCCCAAGATGGAGAACCCTAAGTATGTGGAGAATGAGTTCGCACTCCCAGGGCTGCCAAAAGGTAAGCATACAATGGATAAATGTTCCTGGCACCTAAGCCCATAGAGAGAATAGAAGTAGATGATGAAGAAGAGGAGCATGAAGATAGTGGTGGTTTAGAGCACAGATGTAGGAGGAAACCTCTAAATAGGGAAGAAGTTGAGCGCGTGACCTCCACCCCAGCCATATGGAAGATGAGGACTTGGATGAGTGCACAGAGGTAGGAGGAAACCTTCAAAATAGGGAAGAAGCTGAGCACATGACTACTCCACCTCAGCCACAAGAAGGAGATGATGAGGACCTGGATGCGGTATACAAGGAGAACGCAACTTCAAAAGAGTATTCAAGAGAACAAGGACCCAAGGTGCTACTCCACAATCAATACACAGATCACCTTGAATCTCTCCACAGAAGGAGACAACTGAGAAGAGAAGAAGGAAGTTGAAGCTGAATGAGGAGGTAGAAGAGTCTGAGGAAAGCACCCAATTCACCTACACCTCCAGAGAGCATGGAAGAACCAAAGGACAAAGAAATGAAGGATGGAGAAGAGGGAGAAAAGGAGATGAGATGAGACAGTGCCTGAGACTGCTCAGGGTACATCAAGAACAAGCTCAAAATCTTGAAGCCCAAGTTCCTAATGGCACCAAGATCAAATAATAACAAGTGGAGAATATGTTCCACCTGTCATGGGCTATGCTGAGGACACAGGTAAAATTTTCGTGCCCATTTTCAAAGCACTGTGACACAAAAGGAGTTGTATGGATGGGAGATAATGGATGAAGATATGATAAACATGCACAAAAGGAAGCAACTGTCATGGTCGATCCACACGCACATGGATGAACCTGAATTTTATGTATGTGAAGAGTCGTGTGTTTCAAGGAGGTTGAAGAAGACACCTCAGGCCAGACACATAATAGTAAAGCCTATTGTTATGTCAGATGAACAAGTGAGCAATGCTTTGGTGAAGGTCTCGGATAGAGGTGGCATGTTGAAATATGGATAAGGCTGCAACAATTAGGGAGCTACTGAGGGAAGAGATCAAAAATAAGGATGTAGAAATAGCATGCCTAAACCAAGAAAAAGACTTGGCACAGAAGAAGAACACTATTTTCATCAGCATGACAGAGGAATTTGGGGACAATATCATGAAAGAAAAGCCACACTTAGAGCCAAAGGTACCCAAAACGTTTCCTTCGGACAATGAATTATGTACAAAACTTGGTGGACTTGGTGCTTGAAGATGAATCTCCACGCATGCCAGAACCAAAGGATCCAACAAAGGAAGCAGAGAGGGAAAAGGATTCGGTGATGAGAAATATTGCATCATATGAGGGGTTACTTAGAGCTTGCAAGGAGGAACTGAAGAAATAATATCAAGCGCTGAATATTTGTACAGCCCCAGAAGCCGTTATAAGAACCAGTACCATTTTGGAAGACAATGAAGTCCTGAAGGCCATGAAAGATGAGACCTTGGGCCGCGAAGAATGATTAGTGCTTGTCAAGCAGAAGCATGAGGCCCTTATAGCAGCTCAAGAACCACACAAGGAAAGGCTAGATGAGCTTGGGAAACTCATCGTGCAAAAGATGGACCTATTATAAGGAAGAATGACTGCCATGTCCAACATTGTGTTGGTCTTGCAGAATGAGAAAGGAGAGATTGTAAAAGATGAGTTAGAGTCAATTGCAGTGGATATCCCAGAAAAGGCAGAGGCCACGCTTAATGATTGGCATACTTTAGAGGCAGAAATAAAAGAAGAATATCTAGAATTGATTCTTCAGGTTGAAGCAAAAGATACTGCAGGGTAAAGACATTCTTTTATTCATCAAAATTATTTCTATTCTTCTATTCATATTCTTTGATTCATTTTGGAGACAACCATTTTAGGGAGGCAATGCAATTAGTGTGGGGTAAAGTTGGTTGGTTCAAAGTATGGAAATTAGCAAAAAACATACAGAAGGTTCACACGGGAGAGTAGAGTGCATTCAAAAGTGCATGGAAAGATCAGGAAGGAATCACGTGCTGAGGACAAAGATAGATTTGGGGCTTAGCCATTTTCACAATGAGGAGTTATTTTTGGAGATAGCATGTGGAGCACACAAACTGGTTAAAGAGTTGTGCGACACACATTGGCTATTTTTGGAGGATCGGCTACAAAGCACTTTTGCATGGATACATGCTGAGAATAGATCCACTACTGGCATTTAACTAGAAGAAGTCTATTGTTAGCGCACTTGCATGTAAGACTATTATTGTAACAACGCATGGCTAATAATATTATGTGACATATTTTGGGATTAGATAAGCGGTGAAAGGAAAGTCCCCCACCCTTATAAATATGTAGTGAACTATGTAGCATAGGGTGACATGTGAGAATTGAGTTATTGTGAGGTTATGCTGCCAAATCTGATGCACACATAGACTATGATATTATTTATTGTAATAAGCTTCTGTGTATTTATCATGTATTTAATGTAATGGAATGTTGTTGGCTGAATCAGAGTGTCAAATCCTGAGTACAATTGGTTCGTGTATGCATTGATTTCATCTATGGTTATCTCTTACATTTGTTATTCTATATATATATATATCTGAATATGTATTGTAGAATGATATATTAGGCATAGATATGAATGCTTCAATTCTTCATCATGCTAACATCCTGCAACAACAACCCTAAAAAGGGGCATGGTACCTTTGCGCGCTTCAGGTGAGAACTTGGTCTAGACTGAGTGATGTGTCAGTGTGCTTGGGATTTTATTGGTGAATTCTAGGCTGCATCATCTCCTAGGGAATTATCGACTATCTTTGGAAAATTTTAAATGTAAACAAGCTACTTGAATGAATTCTGGATTGAGATAATTCGTTGCTTTTAATTAGAGGCAAGGAAAAAATATTATGGAAATTTCCAAAGGTAAGAGATTCACTAGTACTTGCACTATTGAAAAGAGAGTTGACTCTAGGACTAGTTTTTTCAATCAACGCTTCATAACATTCATAGTATGATTCAAAATTATCATTACATTCTCAATTAAAATTATTTCTCTACAATTTAAATGAGACAAATGAGAAGTATACTTAGGAGTTTGAGAGTGAGGAGTTACCTTTTCCTTACACCAAGGTTTTAGATCTATCTCTATTTGACTGCTGATTATACTAGTGGAAGTTCTTGGTATTTATTAATGAATATAAATTGAAAGAAGATTATAACCCCTTCAGTGTTGAAAATTTATAACCACAATATGAAATGCAAAGTCGAGGGATAAAAAATTAACAAATATTTAAAAACATATTTGGGCTAACTCATTTTAAAACACAATAGAGTTGCCAATACCATGAAGGTATACATAAAATCTACACACAAACCTCAAATATGCCAAATATGTGACAATATTAATAACAAAACATGATATCTTTACTCATATTTTAAAATACAGTGACTAGGAAAATAAAGATCACAAGTGATACTACAATTTTCACAAATAGGACTAAAATGGATAATAATTTACATCAATTTGGTGGTAAACTATGGGAACAAACTATTGTTAGGATAAAATATTAATTATGCATTATATGATCTATTATTTAATTAATTTTATTAATTAAATAATCATATGGTTATATTATAAACCATAATATAAATGTAAGTTGTTATATGGTTTTAAACCATACTTGTCTTTTTGTCTCACAGGGATAATTGTTACATTTATTTATGCTTCTCGGATGTATTATTGGAAGCAGTTGTAAGTATGGTTTTACCTGTGCAACATATTTGTTTGTCTGCACATTGCTGTCCAATATGTATAAATATTACAACACTCCATTGTTATGGTTAATCAATTTCACATTAATAAATTATACAGGCTTCCGTCCCTGTTTGTGAAATTACATTTGGTACTAGAGCGAATTAAAGCTCCTGGCAAGGTTGGAGAAGGTTGCAGAAGAAGGAGAATTCGTGGAGGAGAAATCTGCAACAAAAGGAGACCCAGTGTTGCCTCCTGCAGCTTCCTAGAACCCCCTGCAAACCCACAACCTCTTATTCAGTTCCAGGTGTTTGGAACGCAAATTTTTTTTACACTGGTGCACTCAGCACCAAGCAAAATTTGTTGTAGGTATAAAGAATTAAATTTTTTTTTTCCCCCATTAGGGGTTTTGTCTCTAATTTAGAGAGGCTATTTAGTCTCTGCTACATTTTAGCAGACCACTGGATTTGGAGGTTTGTGTGTATGTGGACCTGTATGTGTATGGATTTGTGAAGTTTGAATGAATCAGGCGACACAACAAAGAAGAAACCAAAAAAAAACGGTGGAGAATATTCAATCTGGGCGTGGAAACTCCAGCTGGACCTGCGCATGCACAAACACGACTGCAATATACAATTTTTCATGCCAAATACTCCACGCACCTGCACACAAGAAAACAAAACAAAAGCGGCTCGACCTGTACAAAAAACAGTGGAAGAGTATAAAAAAAAGCGGCTAAAGCAAGAAACACACGGTGAAAATAAAACCAGCGGTGGAGAAATCAGAACAAGGAGATTAAAAGGTGTTTTTTGATCCGTATTTTGAGCAAAGCAAACCCTAAATCACCCCCAATACGTGGACTCCAACTCAGCTATTCCAAATCACTCCTTATTAATAGGTCAGATCCTTTATTTTACTCAATAAATATTATTTGCTTCATTTGTCTACCAAGCGCCCATGTGAGCCAAGTTGGGTAGTGAATGCGCCTTGGAGTGAGAGGTGTGGGGGTCGAATCCTGCCCCAACACACAAAAAACTCATTTTTTGAAATTTAGTGGAATATTTGGCGGATTTACCCAAATTTAGTGGCAAAATTTGAATTTAGTTATAACGAACTAAATTTAGCGGAGGAATCCCTAAGTAGGGAAATTTTTTTTTTTCTCCCATTTGGTCTGTTTTTTCATTTCGGACATTTTTTGCAAAGGGAGACCCCATCTAAAAATGCATCTTCAGCTTCTTTTTTGCATTTTTTAGCATTTTGGGTCGTATTGGGCTCAGGAGGCCACAAGGACCCGCGAAACAGAAATTTTTTGCTGCCATTCAAATTTTCCCAGTTTTTTGAATGTAAATTATATACTGCTACATATTGTACTAATTTGTAGGTTGCCATAGTCAACTGCAAATTTTGTAACTGCTCAGAAACTGGTAGAATTGTAATAAAAAACAGTAAAAAAATTGGTTATGTAACACTCACGAGATCCTAGATCTCATTCGTAGCGTTCGGTATATACAGATGCCTCTGGGAAGTGCTTACGGGTAAAGCCGTCGCGACTACTACTGCACTTAACGCCTAATATAGCTGCAACAACGTCGTTTGGGGCATCGTCCCTATAAATCGACGGGGAGTAATAAGGTCACAGTGCACACACTATGAACCATCCCATCCGTCTGTGAACGATTGCAAGACATAAATCCAGACTGAGAAACTATCCGAGTATATAGCGAAGTTACGCGCACGTATGAGGATATTTCTTTGAGCCGGTGTCAATAATACACAGACCCCATCAGTACTGTCTTGGTACCACGTATTGAATTCTTTCACGTACGTTAACGCCTCTTTCACGTATCACTGGGTATATAGAAAGGGCGAGCTTCTTCCACGTACCGACGGGTATATCGGAAGGGCGTGTATATAGAAAGGTTCGGTATATCGGACTGATGGTATATAGATTGGGAGACCTTATACCTGGAGTGATAAGAGCCAAACCCTGTCAGTGATCTCTGTAAAATGGGCACCAATGCCCCCAAATTTTTTCTTCCGGATTCACAATTGCTCAGAGGAAGCAACTATGCTGCATGGAAGATAAAAATAAAGACACAACTTGAGTTTGAAGAAATCTGGCCTGTTGTGACTGGTACTCTAACCAGATCACCAACTGATACAACACAACAATGACAATTTGATAGAGCAGATCAGAAAGCAAAACTCATCATCTTGTTTGGAGTGTCCGACGATGTGCAAGCCCACATTCGAGATGCCACAACAGCAAAAGAAGCGTGGGATAAGCTGAGCACAATATATGAGGCCAAGAACAAGAATGTCATACTGAATTTGCAGAGTCAGTTACATACATTGAAGTTCAAGCAAAATGAGAAAATTGAAGCTTTCCTAAGAAGAGTTGCAGAGTTGAGGGCTTCACTTCTAGCCCTAGGAGAAGAGGTCAAAGATGAATCTCTCGTTCCCATTGTTCTGAGAGCTCTCCCTTCTTCTTACCACATTTTTTTCACAACTCTAAACTTGTTAGATACGACAATTAGTTTTGACAAGCTGGTAAACCTACTACAACAAGAGGAAGCAATGCACAATAAGGATGATGAAGAGGAGCAGGCACTTTCTTCACATCAAAAATGGAAAGGAAAAGGTAAAGGAAAACCTAAATCCTATCAGAAGTCCCAACATCAGAATCAGTATCATGGGGACAATCAACAGAAGAAGCAATGTCCAATTTGCAAAAGAGGACATGACTTAAAAGATTGTTGGTATAACACTTATAAGAAAGGTTCATCAAGCAACTCTGGACCTCAACAACAACAATCTTACAAGGGACATTCTAACAACTATCACGGGTAGAAAAAGGGGAACTGGAAAAGAAGACCCCACCAGCAAGGTAATATTGCTGAGCAACAAGAACAGTCAGACAATGAAGACTTCTTGTTCACTGCTCGATCAAGTGAACCATCCACGTCATCTAGTGATGTTTGGTATGTTGATTCAGGAGCCACTCGACACATGACCGGCCACAGAGACTAGTTTATTTCAATGAGGGAAACACCATCGAAAAATCATGTTTCGTTGGGAGATGATTCTTCATATACAGTTCAGGGGATTGGAAACATTTCTCTACCCCTTGGTTCACGCAAATGTAGACTATCAGATGTCCTATATGTCCCTGGGGTTGACAAAGAATCTTCTTTCAGTTAGTCAACTCCTAGATCACAACCTGAAAATTGACTTTGATAGTCAATCCGGCAAGAAAACGTGTTTGATTCGAGATAAATCCAGAGGCTCGAAAATAATTGCAAAAGCCTCAAATGTGGGACGCATGTTTCAACTTGATTTCATTCACAAAAATGATCAAGCACTTGTGGCTAAAAACTCCACCTCAGCCTAGTTGTGGCATCAGAGACTTGGTCATGTAAGTTTCAAATATCTCGAGACACTTCGCCGGTGTAATATGGTACATGGGCTACCATCTCTTCAGAAGGATACAGACAAGTGTCCTCACTGCTTAGCAGGAAAACAACACAGAGTTTCATTCCAGAGGAGTACATTTGAGCTCATGGTAAACTTGACCTGGTTCATAGCGATCTTTGTGGTCCAATGCAGCCAAGTCATTCTGGGTTCCAGTACTTCATGCTTTGTGTTGATGACTATTCACGAAAAATGTGGATTTTTGTCTTCGCAAGAAAAGTGAAGCATTTGAAACCTTCAAAAAGTTCAAAGTAGCAGTTGAGAAAGAAACTGGTCGTCACATCAGAACTCTCCACTCAGATCGAGGGGGGGAATTCACCAGTGATGAGTTCAGAGACTACCTACAAACTCATGGGATTCGTCGACAAATGCCTCCTCCACACACACCGCAGCAAAATGGTGTTGTCGAGAGAAGAAATCATACTATCATGGAAATGGTGCGATGCATGATCGATGATTCTGGACTTGCAAAGACATTTTGGGTAGAAGCAGTAAAAACAATAGTGTATTTGTTGAACAGAGTGCCCACAACCGCTCTTGATGGAATTACACCACAAGAAGCATGGTCAAAAAGGAAACCATCCATTGCACACCTCAGAGTATTCGGGTACAAAGCAAGCATGCACATACCCAAGCAGAACAGAAAAAAATTGGACATGAAGTCACAAAAACTCATCTTCATTGGGTATAGTGAAGAGACTCTTGGGTATAGATTGATGGATCCTAAGACCAGAAAAGTCTACACAAGCAGAGATGTTGAGTTTTTTTGAGAAGAAGGAAGTAGAGACTCCTCCTCGGACTCACATGATGTAGATTTTTCACCAGTTGTAAAAATTGAAGCTAATGTTCCCTCAGAAGATGAAAGTGATGATGGGGATGATGGTGTTGATCAGATAGAACCACAACCCATGGGAACAGTTCAGCGTATGCCTAAATGGTGTACAAGTACATTACGAGATGCAAGATTGGATGCTCCACCGGATACATCCACCCCTGGACCATGGACTCGCAGTAAAGCAAGAGAAGAAGTTAACTTTTCTTTGATGAGTAGAGTTATTGAATCAGATGAGCCCTCTACAGTCTCAGGAAGCCCTACAATCAAAAGCTTGGAAAGATGCCATGGATTCTGAATATCACTCAGTGATGAAGAATAACACTTGGCAGCTTGTTGATCTTCCACCAGGGAAGAAACCCATTGGATGCAGATGGATATTCAAAACTAAGTACAAAGCAGATGGGATAGTGGACAAGTACAAAGCAAGACTTGTAGCAAAGGGGTACGCACAAAAAGAAGGCATTGACTATGAGGAGACATTTTCTCCCACAGCTAAGATCAAAACGATCAGGATGATCTTTGCTCTAGCTGCTCAGTTTGGATGGAAAGTTCACCAAATGGACGTAAAAAGTGCCTTCCTAAATGAGATTTACAAGAAGAAGTCTACATGACTCAACCTGAGGGATATGTTGTACCTGGTCAAGAAACAAAGGTATGCAGACTCAGGAAATCTCTGTATGGCCTCAAACAGGCACCCCGGGCATGGTACATCAAGATTGATGAGCATCTCGTACAACATGGATTTGTTAGAAATCCATACGATCCCAATCTCTACCTCAAAAAGCAAGGGGGGGAGATGGTGATTGTTGTTGTCTATGTCGATGATCTCTTCATCACTGGCAGTTCAGTGAGGATGATCGATGCAACAAAGAAAGATCTTAATCGATCGTTCGACATGACAGATCTCGGGCTGATGCACTATTGTCTTGGATTGGAAGTATGGCAGAAAGAGAATCATATTTTTGTTTCTCAGATGAAATATACCAAGACAACACTCGAGAAATTTAGGATGATGGATTGCACACCAATTGCTACACCTATGGAGAACAGATTACAATTATCTCGTTCAGATCCATCTCCTGAGGTAAGTGCCACTCTCTATCGGCAGCTGATTGGGAGTCTCATTTACCTGACCTATACTAGACCAGATATCAGCTTTGCAGTAAGCTATCTATCCAGGTTCATGTAGGAACCCAAAGTTTTTCATTGGAAAGCAGCAAAGCGCATTTTGAGATATCTCAAAGGATCAGTGGATCTTGGTCTAGAATACAAGAAGAATGAAAACTTCTTCTTGACTGGATATTCGGATTCAGATCATGCAGGTAACATTGATGATAGAAAATCCACTTCTGGATTTGTATTCTTTATGGGATCTGGACCAATATCATGGGGAAGTAAGAAACAACACTTTGTTTCTCACTCTTCCACAGAAGCCGAGTATCATTCTGCAGGAGAAGCTGTCTGTGAAGTGATTTGGCTACGTCGCATACTAGAAGGACTTGGAATACCACAGGACAAACCGACCACCATGTATGTTGACAATGAAGGTGTTCTCAAACTTGTTCGCAATCCAGTTTTTCATGAAAGAACAAAGCACATTGAGGTTCAGGTTCATTTCATACGCGAACATGTGTTGAAGCACAACATCCAGCTTCAATTTTTTCCAACAGCTGAACAACGAGCAGATATTTTCACAAAGTCACTTGCATGTGACAAGTTCGAGTTGTTCAGAGAGTTCCTCTCCTCATCTCTTGAGACAATGCACAATTAAGGGGGGAATGTTAGGATAAAATATTAATTATGCATTATTATGCATTATTATTTAATTATTTCATTAATTAAATAATCATATTTAATTATAATTAATATAAATGTAAGTTGTTATATGGTTTTAAACCATATTTGTCTTTTTGTCTCATTAGGGATATATTGTTTTACATATTATTTTGTGCTTCCCGGATGTATTATTGGAAGCTAATGTGAATTGTAAGTTTTTTTTTGCACCTGTGCAACTATTTTTTGTCTGTACATTGCTGTCCAATATGTATAAATATTGCAGCACTCTATTGTGTACGGTTTGATTGATCACATTAATAAATCTACATAGGCTTCCATCCCTGTTCTGTGAAATTACAACTATATTGTAGTACAAAGGCTACAAAATAGACTAGAGAAATGAAAATGATGGAGAATTGAATCCAAATTGGTATGCAATACCTGGTAATGGCCCAAATGAAAGTTAGCAATGTTGGTGGGGATGACCTAACGAGTTAAAGATTTAACATTGAATAATTTTTTACATCTAAACCCTGATTGTAGACTTCTATTTTTTTTGATTGTAACTAATGATATATCTGTCAAGTGCTCAAGTACAATGGCTATGATGTAAGAAAGTAAGCAAGCTCTAAGTATGAAACCCTAAGTAAGAGGTATAGAAATAGATGAATTAGCTGATTTATGTTCTTAATCTGGAATGTCCACTGGACTGGGAAAACTGCTTGACAAGAAGTGAAAAATGTCACCCAATGCTCAGACTAAAATCTAGGACTATAGTGAATAAGTCTAGACACATGCACCTGAATCTAGGACAGTGGTGCCTAGGCACTGAAGATTTTACCTTGTGGGTTCATGTGACTATGAAAATGGTTAGAACGTAGATCTTTATTATGTCACATAAGTGTTAGAAATATTCCCTGTTGATTTGTGTGTGCTCAGATTTGATTGCTGAAGATGTACCTGTAACCTGCAAAAGAGACTGTTCACCTGTAAAACCCCATAAAACCTCATCAAATCTAAAAAAGAAAGATGTAATATGGGGTTGGAACTGACTTCAACGGTCATACCAACAAAGTGAACTTACGATCAGATTTTGCACTACATCTCAGAATCCATGTAGTTCTGAAGATTGAGCAAAGTGTGTATAAGAATTGTTGGCCCTAAGATGCCCTTGTGCAAGAGCACTTGATAGCGAGATGTAGCTATATCATGTAGAAAATGTAATAGAATGTGTGGATGGAATAGAATGAACTTCCCCTTCCTATGATGTGTATGTAGAGTTGATGTATGTCCGTTAATCCCTTGAATGGATGCCAAATGGATGCTTTGAAGTGACTTTAGGTGCTTCTGAATGCAAATCTTAGGTGATAGATAGTAATGAATTAGTGATTGGTCCCTTATTTAGCATACACATAACTATGTATTTATATGATTCTCTTGTTTGAATTTTGTAATTAACAACTAAAGGCCAACCCATAAGTGAAAAAGATGGCCAAAATATAATAGAGCCCAAAAAGGATCCAGTAAGATAAGAAAGGGTTGGGGGTGTATAGAGGGGATAGTGGGTGCCTTCATAATGGTATCCTAGATAGGTGATTTGGTGTCTAAATTTCATAAAAAATAATTCAAAATAAAATACCAATATGGTATGTAGATCTTGTGTAATGCCAAATAGAAATACAAGATACATAGAAAAGAGGCCAAAGACAATCATGAATTACTAGTTTTCTTACTTAGGAATCATCTGACAAATGTTAGTATGTGGTTAAGACCTATAAATGTACCCCAAAGTGTGGTTTTTTGTCTACATTTTCCCCCACTTTATGTTGTTGAGTGAAATACCAAATAACATAAAGTAGATAAAATATGCATACAACTGATAAACATGTAGAGTGCAAATGATGAACGTGTTGAAAGGACAAGTGAAAGTGATGGAATGATAAAAGATGAAGCATGTAAACTAAGAAAGAAAAAGTGACCCTCTAAAAGGGACTAAAAACGTATGTATTCTACTTGTTGTTGTGTTTTTTGTAGGTTTATTCTTGTTGTGATATGTTTTAGGCATGCATTCTTATTGACATATTAAGGATGAACCCCTAAAATAAGAGCAAAAGAGCAGTATTCAAATTCATGTATGTATGTAAATGTGTAGAGAAAAGTGTGCATAAGTATGTAAAAGTGTGTAAAAGGAAAATGCGCACCTGATGTAAAAAGTGTAAAAGGATAGAAAATGTCTTGAATCGGGCATTGTGAAAAGTGAGTTTTTTGGGCGATCTTCATGTACAAATGCGATTTTTTTGGGTGATCTCACACCAATGCTAAGAAAGTGTTGTAGGGAGAGAGGTATAGTGTTACTATCCTTCCATGAATCTTCCCAATAAAACACCACTGCTCATAGTGTGTCCCTATTTTAATCTTTCTATCTTTGATTTTTTCTAAATGAATTGATTATTTCATTTGAAATGAATATTACGATGCATTCTATTGTTGGAAGATTGTGCTTGGTACTGTGAACCTACTTTGAAGGCTTATGTAGACTATGCAATGATATGATAAGCTAAATATGTCCATCCTGCCCCTAGGTCATTAGGCACCCAAGGGAGGACACAGGTACCAGGGAGTTCCTATGCTGAGCCTAGGACCCTTGGTGTCTATGATGTGGTGTTGACCAGGTATTGATTATCAGAAAGGGCAATGTAACTGTAAGTTGTGTTAATTTTGTGTCATGTACTATGTAGGTATTTTGTAGTTATGAGTCCTTGCTATATGGGGTGAATTTTTCACCCAATGTATGTTCCCTCTATTGGGTGCATGTGATGTCGATAGGAGTGTTTGGAACAAATGAGAGGACCTAATGCTGATCTAAATTGTAAACCCATGTACCAAGGGGATGTGCATAGTAAAAACCAAGGCACATGTAAACAAAGTAGCTAGATACATGTGTTAGTAGAAAAAGAAGCAAACATGTCATAGGAAAACAATGTAGGCAATCAAATGTACATACAATATAGAACCACAAAAAGTGGGTTTCAAACATGGGACATCACTCACAATGTCACATGACAATTAGGGCCGAAGCATATCCAAAAACATACAAGCAATGATCAAACAAGACAGAGGGCTTATGCCGCAAATAATGGCATCCAATAACAAACAATGTCAAACAAAATTTAACAAATAACCATAGTGGCAGATTCTTCCTACAAATAAAATGCAACACATGAAGCACTCATTATCATGTTAGAAAGATAAAAAAGTATGTCAAAGCATTTGTTCCTATACCAATGGAATAAGTAGTGTGCTAGTAAGAATAGGAAGTGGTTAATGATGAAATTATAACATTTGTAATGTGTGAGAAAGTAGATACCCTAAGAGCCTTGGTGGGACTAGTAAGAGGTAAATTTCCAAACATCATTATAGTGTGTAAGGACCTGTAAGAGATCCATTTTACATTCACTCTAAAAGACCAAGAAAACATGCCTGTGTATATATAAAATATATTGACATACTAAGTGTGCCCCATCTAACATGGGAAAAAAGTGCACTTGTAAGTATAAACAAGCAATTATTAAGTGCAACCAAGACATGCACTCTATGTAGTGACTATGAATGTGATGATATGCAATCTTGAGTCCACTGAAGATGGAAGTTCATGGCAGCGTGCACCCAAGCCTATGTGTATGAGATTTGTATAAGATGAGGTTCCTTTATAAAATACGTTAGTGTTCAAAAATCAAGTTCCCTTTGAACCATAGAACAAGAGTTCATCATCAGGAAATGGTTTGAAAATGTGTGCTAGAAAGATAGATCATGAAGCATAGAGTCCTGAATAGTGAATGTGGTTAGGTTAATTTCATATTTAGACTCATGGTTCTCAGCAGTCAGAGTGCTCTAACCATGGTGACTAGAGTGCATCATAGGTTAGTGATGATATAAGTTGTGTAAGAGAGATTATATGATATTAGGAGGGTGGGAGTAAGCTTCACGCCCTCAAAGTGTGTCCTTGATGAAAAGTCCAGCTATCCAATGAGAGTGAAGGGAAAAGATCCTCCACTCTGATATCTAAGGAGATCATAGATGTGTGGCGATTCTCTAAGATCAGTGGTGTATGAGAAGGACAATGTACATGTGAAGGAACAACTATGTGGTGAAAGAGTAGCAGTGCACACCTATGTGAAGTAGACCTATAAGGTCAAGGAGTTGGTCTGGACACTTATGTGAAGGGGCTGCCCAATTAGGGGACTTATGTTGATCTAGATGGACTTAGTTGATCTATGAGGATGAGAGCATCACGAAGTAGAACATGTGTGGATAGAGAACATTATCTTGTAGTACATACCAACCTGCTCTAAATCCTTTTGCTTCAGGTCTAGGAGATCTAACCCTTGTTCCACATGTCCATCAAGAGGAGGTAGAGGCAATGGTGTGCATGGTGAGAACACATTTAATAGTGAGAAATAGCTGATTGTAAATGAATTTAAGACACTTCTTTGGTGCATAGAGGGAATATCTTGAGTGACATGGAGCCAAGGGATGACCTAAGAACATGTCACAAGAAGATACCACAATGAATGACATAAACATATTAAGAGGCCCAACTGGATAATGGGAAGCCAAATGTAGCCAAAAAAATTAGGATCATAGATAGGTGGCATCATAATGAGTAAATTAGAAATTTTATAGCCATAAGAAGTGCAAATAGAGCACACACTGATGGGATCCATTGGATAGATCATATTGTTATTGACAACAGATGAACCAATAGAAGCATTGATGTGTAATGAATCAAAATAAAATGTTGCATGATAATTGTGATAAAAAAATGTGATAGCTGGTGGTGATGCATCAAGCTATAAGTGAAAAGAAAATCAAGGGGCCCCGATGAAGGTAGGAGACAAAATGTGATATGTATGATTAGTAAAAGAGTCAGAAGTTTAGCTTGTCATGCTTAGGAAAAAGGGTGAGGCCATTAAATATTTCTAGATTTGAAATTTATCATTGACCGATTTACAAGAAGACCTAGATGTTGCAGTTGGTAGACTATACGCTGGAAAAGTGACAAGCGAGCGTGGGAATCTACAAGTAACTCTTCCGCGTACCCGACCTCCCGAGGTCGTGCCGAGACAGCCGGTGGGGATGGAATATGTGTGGGATGCAGACAAACTAGTTAGGCAGTCTAATGTCTTCGACACGCACTAATGGAATTTGCGAATCTAAGGCAAAGAAAGCCCTTCTAACTTGGACTGGTGTGATAGATCGATCAGCAAGGATGACTGCTCGAAGGCTCCAATCAATATCGAGCTCTGGCGTGATTCGATCTATGGGTTGTGGAATACGTGGAAAATGACCTGGGATAGTTTCGTGTACATCTCCAGATAAGGTCATATGGTGGATGGTGGAAACAATTGACTCTACGGACGATTCTCTGGCCTAGTCCAGAATTCTCTAGCTTCGTTAGCCGCTATATCTAGTAAGGAAAATTGTTCAATGATGATGGGTGGAAGTGGAGTGGATTGGAATACTAGTGTGCGTAGGCCAGTGTTTATATCTGATTGACTTATGGATTCATTAGGCTGTGGGACTTGTGGGTCACAACCGTAGACTCTTGGTTGTTGCGGTTCTGTTATGGTCATATACGAAATCAAGTCCTAATTCCTAGTATCCAGTAATCATATGCTTTCTCAGCTTCTATGTTTAGGACCAACAACTGCGTGATTTTCTCATAATATCTCACAGGCGTTCGTGCAACCTGGATCCTTAGACTAGTATCTATGTCTGTGAGAGTGTCTCCTGCACCTGGCTGTGGGACCAAAGGATCACAACCAAAGGTTTGTTCTCTTTCAAACCCTTCTACAGTCATGTGAATGTTTATCTAGGGTAATCTGTAATTCGGTTGATTTGACCAAAACGTGTGTGCTTGGTCGTCTTCTATGTTTAACCCTCTCAACTGAGAACTGATCAGTTGTAAATCTGTTGTTGTTTGGAAGACTTGTATTCTGAGATTTTGGTCTATGTCAACTATTGCTGTGACGAGGTTTGGTTGAGGCACGATTGGCTCAAATATGTATTCCCTGGGCTCCTGAGGTCCCGTGATTGTCATACAAAGTGAAATTTAAAATCTAACTGTAATAAAGCAAATTCTAACTACGTGGAATAAAACTAAAACATATATAACTTCTATTTTTACATTTAAATTTTTAAGAGTTTAAGGAAAGCAGCTATTTTAAACGTATCTAGAAATAACAACTAAATAACAACTTAAAACAAACAAAATAACCGAGTGTAGTTATTTGTCTGTGCAATTTGTAGATTTATTCTAAATAATGCAATAACTTTCCTAATCTATTTGCAAGATTCTCGATCCTACCTCAGAAGTGAGGAGTGAATCATAGTTTCTCAGAAACTATCAATCCTCACAGCTTCCCTGGCAATATCGAGAATAGAAATTACTGAAATGAAACAATTAACTACCTTATTTGATATGATTCTAACTAGAACTTTGAAAGTTAAAACCTGGATTCCGCAGAACAGTGGCGAATCCGATGGTGTGTGTGATCTTGTCCCCTCAGTATGATCTCCTCGTTCTTTCGTGTTCACGTGGATCCAGAAAAGCGTGTAATGCTAGCATCGACAGAAATAGATATTGGGACAAGGACAGCTCAGAATGCAGACTGAAAAATGTGAGTAGGAGAGGGATAGCGCAAGAGTACAGAGCTTGGCTTATGCAATTCCTAGCGGGATTTTACTGCGAGTCATGCAACATAAAGCGACCAGAACCTGAAACTACCCTGTTTGAAGAGAAAAACCTGCAACTTTAATGGCTTCCTAAGCTATTCTACTTCAATGGAATGGATAAAACAACAACACTGTTTGCACAAGCTGGATATGTGGCTTACCAACAGCTGCTAAATAAGATAAATGAAACTAAACTCTAAGCAATAAGATTTGAATGCAAATGAGAAATTGAAACTTATGGCCTCTACAGAAAGCACTTGTACAAATGAGCTAAACTAAAGATGACAAATGAACTGAAAGCTATAGGAAAGCTGAACTACTGGAAAATGAGAGGATGAGAGCAAAAGATCAGACCTTTTGTTTGTGCACAAACCATTTATTTATAGCTTTCATTCACCCAAAGATCAAAACCAAACTGAACTCTAAAAACCATAAACAATGGCCAAACACTATTCCAGGGGACCAAAAACATAAATGCATGCCCAAGTCGGCAAGGAAAGCTGGTGAAACGTTGATCTTTTACGTGAGTCGCGTCAAAATGCTTTCTGGAAAACGCGTGCAGGACCGCCGCTCTGAGCAGGGCGGCGGTTACAGGACCGCCACCCTGCAGGGCAGTGGTCACGAGACTACCGCCCTGCAGGGCGGTGGTTTCGTCACTGAAGATCAAAAGGCCAAGAAAAGAGGGAAAGAGGGGAAAACAAAGGGCGCGGGGGCTAAGCGGGGCATGTGGGATGTTAACGCATACTCCGAGGGATTTTTCGGATCCCGAACACCTTGCGAGGAGACCTGTATCATCATTGGGGAACTTGTCACGTTGTTCTGGTAGTACAGTACCTTACAATTTTGGGTACGTACATATTGCCCCCTCGGAGAAGTGTTTTAGCCATGAAGAGGTGTAAAACGGTGGGTCCGAGTATGGCAGTCCCGAAATGGGAAGTTTAGAAGTTATACCTTACACGTCCGTGTGTTGAAATGACGCCATCCAAAATTCCCGCTACCTGCAAAATGAAAAGAGAACTCAAGTGTAGATAGATACAATAATTTGGAAAATAAACGCTAAAATAATAGGGAATGAGAACGTACCATTCGTGCGGGGATAGGAACTTACCTCCATCAGTGCTCCAAACCTGCGAAAAAGTCTTTTAAAACGAATCAGGGTGCTATATATATGAAAGTGGGCCCATTTTCCTATTCATTTGCGCGAGTTGATTTGATTGTTTTTGAGCTCTGGGACCCACGGTGACGGTTTCTTGCATGAGTAGAGTCAAAACGTCCGCAGCGAGATCGTGATCATGCCTCCACGTGCGGAACACCGCCCCGCTAGATCACAGGTTGGTTTTCTTTAATTTTGTGTTTTTCCCCCCTTAAATTTGAAATGCTAAATTTGTTGTAATGGGGGGGTCATTTTTGAAAATGCTAGTGTTAAAAGGTCCATCTAGGGGGGGCGCCTACTGGGTAGGCTCCATTTTTAGGTTAAATGGTCATTTTTTTGCTTGTTTTAGGCCTTTTTAGATTAAAAACCCGCGTGGGTTTTCGGACCACGACCGCCGCCCTGGCCAGGGTGGCGGTTACATGACCGCCGCCCTGTTCAGGGAGGCGGTTACACGACCGCCACCTTTAAGGCGGTGGTTACAAAACCGCCTCCCTGCTCAGGGCGGTGGTTTTGCACAGATTGCAAAAGGAACTAATATTTGAGGTTGCACTTATATTTTTAGCCTTTCTATGTGTTTTTATGACTCTCTCGGTATTGTTCGGATATTAACTTGCTCTGTTTTGTGTGTTTTTGGGTGTATGCAGGCGAGAGAGGAGTACATTAGATGGAGCAGAGAGAGAGAGTGTGATTGGCTCTCAGGGGTACTGGATGCCCTCTCACAGGACGAGGAGGACACACTACAGAGGGCCGGCATATTGTGCATATCGCGCGTGCCCCACGTTGCACCATCTAGTCACATCCTTTGTGACCTATTTTCTTACTGGGATGCAGATCGGAACACCTTCCGACTGCCAGGGGTCCGTGGTGAGTGGACCATCACATTAGAGGATGTCTACCGCATTCTGGGGGTCCCGATCATCGGGAGGCGACTTACACTAGAGACAGCAGGCTCACGGGCACAGATTACACAGTGGGCAGCTTATATGGGAGATGCAGCCATCTCCACGGGGTCGAAGAAGGGGGTGAGAGTTCGATCCATTCCTTCTTTGCCTATCCCCGTATTTCGACAGGCCATCATGGGGATCCTTGCCTCGAGATTGATCGGGGACAAGGGAGGGGACACATTGTTATATTGCTGGGCTCCCATCATTGCACAGATAGAGGGGCATGGCTGGATATACGCCTGGGGTGCAGATATTCTGGGGACCACCTACCATGATCTATATAGGGTGGTCCGTTTACAGGGACAGTCATTGAGCCACCCAACTCTAGTCATGAGTTGGGTGTATGAGTATTTTATCCCTTATGGCAGGGGTGTGGAGGTGGCAGATCCTGGGGCTGTGAGGGTAGCCAGATGGATGGACATGTCGGTGCTCAGAGCACCTCATCAGCCAGTTGCCTCCCTTACTACTGCAGACATGGAGGCGACACCGTACCGGCTTATGGCCGGCATATGGGGCGAGGAGACTCTTACCCTGATCTCCTGCTCCACCACAGGGTAGCTTATCGATCGAGTGGGACGAGTGGAGGTACATCCTTTCGGCTGGGTTCCTCAGCAGTTTGGCCTTCCATATATGGGCATGCTTCCCCCAGTGGCACCAGTTTACAGATCAGTTCGCGAGGCCAGAGGGGGGCCTAGAGGCCGAGGTTGGACAGTGATTACTCCTGGCATTCCCATTGCAGCCAGGAGGATAGTTCGCGCTAGAGGGAGAGCCGGTGCGCCTCGGGCACCTTTGCTTTAGATTGCTGCGGGTCCTGCTCATAGTAGCGATGACCCCATAGATATTGACTCCGACTCTGAGGAGCTCATAGAGGGAGGGTCAGAGGAGGAGACTGATGATAGTGATCCTGAGTGGCATGACACTCAGGACATTATGCAGGCAGAGAGGGATGAGCAGAGCACAGAGAGGGTGACTCTAGTTTCAGAGGAGCCACTCTCCCAGGGCCATGGTGGAGAGGATGAGTCCGTTGCAGGGTGACACGTTGCTCCTGCCACAGGAGCAGCCCCTCAGTCGGCAGCGGCATCCGCGGCGGGTGCTGGTCCCAGCGACCCATCTTGGAGGCCTGGTGATCCGAGTAAGTTACCCTTTCTCCCTTTTAATGTTTATATGTAGGCTCTCCTTAGTTGCTATTGTTGTATCTTTTAGCCTCTTGCTTGGTTTCTAATTCTTTTTTCTCCTTTGTTTGCAGAGACTATTGATGAGTGGCGGGATTTGATCCACAGGGTATGTACTAATTCCCTGATGATCCCCATGGATAGGACCCGCGCGGAGCTATCCGTAGATGCCGGGGAGCCCTCAGCAGCCGGTAGACATACCGATGTCTTCGCTCCCATTTGGCATGTGGCCAAGATGGTGTCGACCCTCCGCACAGAGTTAGCGGGCTACAGGATGGCTGAGCGCCTCATGAGGAGCCATTCTCGTGGTGAGACCGCGGCTGCCCCTCGGGACCCTGAGCCCTCCGTACATTCAGAGCGCCGGCGTAGCCGGAGTCCTAGGCATGGGCGTGCACCTTCGGAGGGGTCTCGCAGGGATTGAGAAGCCATTTGGCTCTCGTGTATTTTGTATTATATATTCTTTGTATATCACGGGCTCTTTGAGCGTTTTGACCATGCTTAGAGCATGATGGCATTGTACATAAACATTGTTTATTTATATATATGCATTCGTTTTGGATTAAAAGCTTGGCACTCATGTTTTCCTTTCTATTTCCAGTTTCCTTGTGTATACTACGATGTATGTTTATATGCTTTTTAGAATGTATGCAATGGAGAACAGATGATGCAAATGTTTGCTTTCTTTTTGTGTTTCATGATGCTGATACACGATAATGTAGATATATTGTGATTTTGAATCTTAGCTTCTGTGAGCAATTTGGATACCTCATGTTTGTTTTGCAGAGTGATGAATATAACCAGTATGATGAACAGATTAATTTGCCCCATTCCTAACTCCACGCAACTAGTAAGATGCGAGGGCTCATCACCGAGAGTCAAGAAGGGCGCAAGTTGTGAAATGTGGTGAAACGATAGTGATGAAAGATAGACAAAGCTTTGGCGGAACCAAATTGGAAGCTACAAGCTTACTCTACCCGAATGACTTCATAGTTTAGAGTGCACTTGCTTTGCGGTTTATCCAGACTTAGACCCGTAGATGGCCACATAGTAGACAAGATCTGGGTTTTTAGGATTTTAATTCTTTTGGGATTTTGCACAGCTGATTCATTTGTTTTTGACTCAAAGTTTCAGAGTTTGAATTGTTTGCGTATGATTGTTTGTACTTATTTGTCAAGAAGACCCCCTACACTTTGCCCCACGCTACTAGTAAGAAGCGTGGGTTTATCACCGTGGGCAAGGCATAGGTGAGTAAGGGCATTTCCATCCTTTCCCAACCCTACGTCACTAGTAAGAGACGCAAGCTCATCACCGAAGGTTGGTGGGGCAAGGAAATGTGTAAAATTAAAATTTTCTGTTTAATCTCTTGTTGACTTGTTTTCTTGAGTAAAATGTCAGTATGTGCTTATTTCCAAAGAGATGCATATATGGGATAGATGTGACACCATGAAGCTTCTAGAACAGACCATAGGCAAGACACCTATCCTAAGAAGAAATCAAAGTGAGAATAAACTTGCAGATCTTGGTATGGTTACCGTTAAGACTTTGTCATGTTTGACCTTATTTGATAAAAGATTCCGAGATGATTCGATGATATATGAAGATGGAGAGGTATGATTAAAGAGCTTTATGCCAACAACATCATGAGTTTGTAGTGAATTGCTTTGAGAATAGATTCCTTGATCACAATTTATGTAAGAAACAAGTGGACAAAATGATCTTAATCTGTATGAAGATGCAATGTAGATAATTATACAAGTAGTGCTAGTTGCTTATGCGTAGAACCGCTTGAGGTGCAGGGAATTGACTGTTTCACCAAATTCCTCACCTTCTAGCGTACATAAGAGGTAAGCACCATTTCCGTAGTCCTTCATGACTCGGTATGGGCCCAACCATTTGGGCCGGAATTTCCTTCCTTCGCCGGTCTTCTTGTCGATCCGGTTGTCTAGCCTTAGAACTAGATCACCTTCGTATATGTCGCGTTCATAGACCTTCTTGTTATACTGCCGGCACATTCGGTCAGCATAAGCTCTATGCCGCTGTTCAGCATCTAACCTAGTTTCATCTAGGCTTTCTAGTTGGGAAAGACGTGCTTCTCTGTAAGCGTCTTCATCCAGAATCCCTTGTAGTGAAATGCGGAGACTGGGTATTTCGACCTCAAGCGGGAGAACTGCTTCTGCCCCAAATACCAGCGAGAAAGGAGTTGCTCCCGTTGGTGTTCTTATTGAGGTTCGGTGGGCCCACAAGGCCGGATATAACTTCAAATGCCAATCTCGTTTGTTTTCTTTCACCGTTTTAAGGAGAATGGCTTTCAGTGTCTTGTTTGTCGCTTCAGCCTGTCCGTTGGCCTGGGGGTAATACAAGGAAGCCGTATGATGGCTTATCTTAAATTTATTGCATAGTTCGCGAACCTCTTCATTCTTAAAAGAAGTTCCATTATCAGAGATAATGATTTGTGGGATACCGTACCTGCAAATGATTTGGTTCAAAATGAACTTGGCGATCACAGAACCAGGTACAGTAGTAAGAGGCATGGCCTCCACCCATTTGGTAAAATATTCAGTGGCCGTGATTATAAAATTATGGCCGTCTGTGGATGAGGGAGAGAATTTCCCTATTAAGTCTAGACCCCATGTAGAAAAGGGCCATGGAGTAGCGATTGGTTGTAGAGCTTGTGCTGGCATGTGGATCTCATGGGAGAATTCTTGGCACTTATGACACCTGCGTACAAACTCTATCGCGTCATGTTCTAGAGTGGGCCAGAAATAGCCCATTCGGTGTATTTTTCGAGCAGTGGCGTGGCCACCGAAGTGGCCTCCACATATTCCGCTGTGAGATTCATGGAGAATCTTCTTGGATTCCTCTGTGTCGACACATCTTAGGAGCATTCCATCGAATGCTTTTCGATAGAGCACCTGCTCTATAATGACGTATTTAGCTACGATTATGCGTAACCGCCTTCTTTGTTGTGGTGTAACTCCTTCTGGGTACGTATGGTCCATGATATAATTAATGATATCAGTGTACCAAAGACACTCAGAGATAGAGGGTCGGGCTTCGATGTAGTATACGCACTCATCTGGAAAGTCTAAATCTACTAAATCACCTCCGTCTAATGGGTTGTCAGCTAACCAATCCGCGATGATTTGTCCCTTAACTGACTTCTGATTTACAAATGTTAATTCGAATTCTCCCATTAAGGTTATAAAACGTCCAGCCTTTTTAGATAATGACCCTTGTGTGAGGAAAGTCCGTAAATGGTCCGTTTTTACCATGACCCTTGTTTCTTGATTCAGCATATAATGTCTTAGGCGTTTAGTAGCAAAGACTATGGCAAGGCATTCTCGTTCTGCCTGTGTATAGCGTGTTTCATAGTCGAGCAGCATTCGGCTGATGAAATAAATCACGCGTTCTCTCTTGTTATCGTCTTCTTGGGCCAACATACAGGCCAGCGAGACATTGGTAGCTCGTGAATATAGAATCAACGGGTGATCTAGCTTAGGTGGCATTAGCGTAGGTGGTGATAATAGGAAATGCTTAACTGCTTCAAAGGCTTCATTACAGTCTTTGGTCCAATCAATGCTATAGTCTTTCTTGAGTAAATTGTTGATTGGATGAACGGCGAAGCTTAAGTCCGGGATGAATCTTCGGATTGCACCCAGCTTTCCGAGGAATGACCTGACTCCAGATTCATTTGAAGGTGGAACCATTTCGAGGACAGCCCAGATTTTGGTCGGGTCGACATCTATCCCTCGTGACGATATGATATAACCTAGGAGCTTCCCTCCCGTTACACCAAAGACGCATTTCTCTGGGTTTAGTGTGACTCCGTATTCTATTAGACGTGAAAGAATGACGCGGAGTACTTCGGGATGGTCACAACGCTTCTTGGCTTTAGCCAATAAGTCATCTACGTAAGATTCCACGATTTTATGAATTAGATCGTGAAATATGTATGTCATAGCCCGCTGGTACGTAGCACCGGCGTTCTTGAGACCGAATGGCATAACAACGTAGCAATAGGTTCCCCAAGGAGTTATAAACGTGGTTTTAGCTTGATCTTGCTCAGATATTCTGATTTGATTGTATCCCGAGAATCCATCCATGAGAGACAAAAGCTCAAACCCAGCTGTTGCATCAACAATGACATCAATAGATGGCAACGGGAAGTCGTCCTTAGGACATGCTTTGTTGATGTCTCGAAAATCTATGCAGATACGTATCTTTCCATTCTTCTTGAGAACGGGAACGATGTTAGATACCCATTGGGAATAGTCGACTGGCTTGATGAATCCTACCTGAAGGAGTTTTATTACCTCCTCCTTTACCATGAGAGCTACTTTGGGTTTCATAGGTCTTGATTTTTGCTTAACTGGCTTTGCATCTGATTTAGTGACGAGGTTGTGCACCGCAATGTGGGGTGCAACTCCTGTCATTTCCTTATAATTAAATGCAAATGCCTTCTGATGTTCTTTGAGGATCCGCGTATGTATTTCCACTTCTTCTGGGGTTAAGGATGATCCTAATTTCAAGATTTTTGGTTCGTCATCTGTCCCGATGTTGACATCGATTGTCTCTTCGATCAAAGAGGCGTTACCCTCTTCGAACTCAGGTGGTGCTGGAGGTAAATCCAAATCATCCCCATTTTCTACTGCGTATATGCTAGGTTCCATTTGTGAGGGGAGATCCATCATGGGATTTCCGAAATAGGAAGACGAATGTGGAATTAAGGACAAATCTAGCATATGATAGGAGAGATGTAATGCCGCATAGGCGTTTAAGTAATCCAAGGTAGCCACATCACTATCAATACGGTCTAGGATGGTAGATTTACTTTCGCTTGAAAGGGGATTTGTCATTATTTTTATCAATGGTTCATCACGAATGGACACCGTGAACTGGGTATCTTCTAACTCATTGCTTGGAGTAAAACGTGATGCTGAAGTTGCTATTGAATCGGCGAGAAGATTTTTCTCTCGCGGGATTGTTTCAATGGATATGAAGTTAAATGCCTTGCTTAAATTTAATACAGCATTTTTGTAAAGCTGCAAGTGTTCGGCTTTGGTTTCGTATACCTCAGAAACTTGGTTTGCCACTAATTGCGAGTCTCCTAAGACTTTGATGTTATCAACACCAATTCTCTTGGCTAAAGTGAGGCCAAGGAGGAGGGCTTCGTACTCAGCGCCGTTGTTTGTGCATTCAAAGTTTAACTTAAAGGCGAATGGGAGGACTTTCTCCTCGGGCGAAGTAAGAATTATACCTGCCCCCGCTCCATAACGGCATTTAGCTCCGTCGAAATGGAGAGTCCAATACTTAGTCGGGAGTATAGATGTTGGGGCATCTGCTGCGTTTGCACACTCTACTTCTACCATACAGAGGTCCTCTGCTGGAAGGGAACCAACACCTAGGGAATATCCTATGCCTACCGAATCAAATGGTAAGAACATTGGTGAATCTTGTTCTATTAACTCAACGATTTTTGCAGTAGTCCCTAATGATACCGTTTCTTTAGCTTTATCGTTAGGGGTTGGGGTTGTTTTGGCTATGCTGATAGTTTCAAGATCCGTTGTAGGTACCAACTTCTCCTCTGGTTTTGGGTCAGTAGGTTTATTAAGTTGGTTTGTTGGAAGTTCAAATTCTGAGTGTACACCTGGTCTTTTCTTTAAATCAGCTAGGTGCAAATCGAAAGGTTTTGGATCGCCTTTGGCTACAAATACCTTTCCTAGATGCAAAAATCTTACTTCTTGAAATAACGTAGAAGGGATTGCCTTCATTCGGTGTATCCATGGTCGGCCGAGTATCATATTATAATTAGTTTCCCGATCTATAATATAAAACTCAGTCAGGATTGTTTTGGGTCCTAAGGTGACTGGCAAGTATTATAGTTCCTATCGAAGTGGCTTTAAGGCTATCATAGCCTCTCAATGTATTTCGAGTGGTGGAACAGTTTGTTTCCCCATATCCTAGTTTTTGGAGGAAAGAGAAGGGACTATGTTAACTGCGGCCCCATCGTCAACCATTGCCCATTTTACATAGTTATTATAAATCCATACTTGTAAGTGTAAGGCTGGATCACCTCGGCGTGCGATCTCAGCATCTGTGGGCATTTTACTTATTTCGAATATGAATTCGACATCCTTGTCCGGCTGCCCCGGAGGGTGGATATCAAAATCTACGTGATTTACTTGTGTTTCAGGAGGTGGAGTGATGTTAATTAGATGACCTAGACCTAATGCTTCTAAAAGAGCAGCTCTGTGAGGAGGAGAGTTCTTTAGTAAATCTAAAAATGAAATGTGCGAGAAGGTCTTTGTTAGGTCACTAATTAAATCATAGGCACCGATGGGTTTTTCTACTATCTGCTGACTCTTATCTGTTTCTGGCAGATGACTTGGGCTTGGTTGAGAGAAATACTCTCGTGTTCTTGTTATAGCTTCGATAGGTAGCTCAGCGTCTAGCTCTACCAAACTGACTATCTTGGGTCTCGGTTGACTTCCCAACTGTGGCGCAACTGATGGATTTAGTGAAGTCGAGGCTTCGTGATCATTGTTTCCCGGTATTGCACCCTTGTTCGTCCCAGTTGGATTTAGTCTGTTATTATCATGATTTGGGAGTGGATCGTTAAAGATCTTGAGGGGAGCATTCTGAGGGGAAACTGCTCCTGCTAGCGTGTTTGGTGGTGATGACATGGGATCTGCCAAAAACAAATATGTGAAGAACTGTCTTTGTTCTTCTGGTAAACGTTGCATGAATTTATTGTAGTCACGGCACGTTCTAGTATCATGACCCCGAATTTTGTGGAAACCACAATAAGAATTGGGATTGTAATTCCTGTTTTGTTGGTTTGGTGTATATTGTGGCCTAAAATTCTGATCAAACTGTTGCCTATTAGGATTAAAATTTTGCATTTGTTGTTTCTGGCTTTGGTTTTGATAACCAAATGAGTTTTGTCCTGGCCCTTGTATAGGATTTCACCATTGTTGTTGTTGTTGTGGATGGTTAAAATCCACTGTATTGATTGTCGGGGTAAAGTTGTTGTTTCGTTGGTTGTTTGTTTGTGATGGAGTATTGACAACATTTACCTTCTTGGGCTGGTCGGTTACTCCATCCGTTGTTACACCTGATTTTTGTTAAGGATTTTGGGTCCTTGATTAACGTTTGTGGTAGTGGGATAATTTGTAGTGTTTTGATTGGGGGTGATTAACCTCCCGTTTGCACCATATGTTTTACGGCCACTATCTATCGCTGCTTGGTCTATTCGAAGAGCGCTCTCAAGTACTTCATCGTAAGTTCTTAGTGGGAACTTCTGGACTTCTTCCTTCACCTCTTTGCTGAGAGAATGAAGGAATAAATCACATAGTTCCATCTGATCCATGTTTGGAGCACTTGCTGAAGAATAAAGAACTGTACGCCACCTCTGGATGAAATGGGCGACAGATTCGTTGTGTTCTTGTTTGATGTGCAAGAATTCCCTGATTCCTGTTCTTAACAGTTTGTTCATGTCGAAGGCCTTGATGAACTCTGATACGAGTTGTTTAAATGAATGGATGGAAGCCTCAGGTATTCTATAATACCAATCAAGAGCGATGCCTTCCAAGGTTTTGGGGAATATTTTAGCAACAACCCCATCCCAAGGGAGTAGTTCGCGTATGGCTGTAGCGTAAGCTTTGATATGCGCATTTGGATCTCCCTCGCCTTTGTACTTGGGTAAATCGGGAAGAGGTCTTGGAAGCATGACGCTTCGTATGGTGAAGTCTAAGGGCTCTTTCAGATATTCTGAATAAGTCCCTATCGCATAGGTTTCGACCATTGATGGTGGTTGCTGAGGGAGTGGTGGTGGGATGGGTTGTTGGTATGGCACAGCGTATGCATTGGCAGGGGCATAGGGAAGTCCCTGCGTTTGGGTAAAAGGGGCGGGAGAGGAGAACATATCTCCCTGTGGTGATTTGGAGTACATGTTTAAGTATGACGGGATATTGTCTAGTAATGGGTTGTTTGATACTAGACCGGGAGAAATAATGTTAGAGATGATAGGCCTTGTTGGCGTTTGTTGTGGATACTGAGGAGGCATGCCTAACGTGCCTACTCCTGTGAGGAGATCTACTTGGCCAGAGTGATATGGAGGATTGGAACTTCCTGCTTGCATGAACTGAGGATTTTGACTTGCTTGAGCAAGTTCTAACCCTCTCACTTTTTCTACTAATGTTGAAATGACTTCATTTGGTGAAGTCACGGTGCTTTGCCTGAGCGGCGTTTGTTGTATACCATGGTGTTGTATAGGCATGTGATATCCTGCTATAAACTGATCGCTATCTTGCCAAGTTTCTCCGAGAGTATTTCCTATATGCAGTGGCATAGAGGTATTTTCTTGAAAAGAGATCTCGGGTTGTATTTGTAAACCTCCTATAGGTGGGTACATACCCCGGGAGCGTTGTTCACCCCTAGGATAACGTATTGACTGTTCATCATCTAAGACCAGGTATGGGTCAGATTGTCTACTAATTTGTGGTCTAAGTAGCATCTGAGGAGATGAACCAGATTCTCCGGTAAACGTCATATTGTTCGAGCCTGAAGGCTCTGTTTGTTGCATTCGAGGGGGTTGATCTAACTCCCCCGTTTGAAAAGATGAGTTATATCTGTTTCTTGGGGTTTGTGTTGACAACTGATTAGTTGAATAGTTGTCGCCCCATACTGAGAGTGAGGGTGATGATTGTCTGTTCTGTTGGGCATAGTATGCCTCGAGACCCAAGAGGGGTCTGCCATATGCATCGAATCCCGACATATTCGGGGGGTATATGAATACCGCAGAATAATGGGAAGGAGCGAAGGTGATTTGTGAAAGAACACGTGATACTATGACTCCGAACGAGAAAGTAGGAAGTTTACATCAGCTTCACTAATTTTGTTTGTTTCACGTCGGGTTCACCAATTTTGTACGCCGGAAAAGCGACAAGCGAGCGTGGGAATCTACAAGTAACTCTTCCGCGTACCCGACCTCCCGAGGTCGTGCCGAGACAGCCGGTGGGGATGGAATATGCGTGGGATGCAGACAAACTAGTTAGGCAGTCTAATGTCTTCGACACACACTAATGGAATTTGTGAATCTAAGGCGAAGAAAGCCCTTCTAACTTGGACTGGTGTGATAGATCGATCAGCAAGGATGACTGCTCGAAGGCTCCAATCAATATCGAGCTCTGGCGTGATTCGATCTATGGGTTGTGGAATACGTGGAAAATGACCTGGGATAGTTTCGTGTATGTCCCCAGACAAGGTCATATGGTGGATGGTGGAAACAATTGACTCTACGGATGATTCTCTGGCCTAGTCCAGAATTCTCTAGCTTCGTTAGCCGCTATATCTAGTAAGGACAATTGTTCGATGATGATGGGTGGAAGTGGAGTGGATTGGAATACTAGTGTGCGTAGGCCAATGTTTATATCTGATTGACTTATGGATTCGTTAGGCTGTGGGACTTGTGGGTCACAACCGTAGACTCTTGGTTGTTGCGGTTCTGTTATGGTCATATACGAAATCAAGTCCTGATTCCTAGTATCCAGTAATCATATGCTTTCTCAGCTTCTATGTTTAGGACCAACAACTGCGTGATTTTCTCAGAATATCTCACAGGCGTTCGTGCAACCTGGATCCTTAGACTAGTATCTATGTCTGTGAGAGTGTCTCCTGCACCTGGCTGTGGGACCAAAGGATCACAACCAAAGGTTTGTTCTCTTTCGAACCCTTCTACAGTCATGTGAATGTTTATCTAGGGTAATCTGTAATTTGGTTGATTTGACCAAAACGTGTATGCTTGGTCGTCTTCTATATTTAACCCTCTCAACTGAGAACTGATCAGTTGTAAATCTGTTGTTGTTTGGAATACTTGTATTCTGAGGTTTTGGTCTATGTCAACTATTGCTGTGATGAGGTTTGGTTGAGGCACGATTGGCTCAAATATGTATTCCCTGGGCTCCTGAGGTCCCGTGATTGTCATACAAAGTGAAATTTAAAATCTAACTGTAATAAAGCAAATTCTAACTACGTGGAATAAAACTAAAACATATATAACTTCTATTTTTGCATTTAACTTTTTAAGAGTTTAAGGAAAGCAGCTATTTTTAAACGTATCTAGAAATAACAACTAAATAACAACTTAAAACAAACAAGAATAACCGAGTGTAGTTATTTGTCTGTGCAATTTGTAGATTTATTCTAAATAATGCAATAACTTTCCTAATCTATTTGCAAGATTCTCGATCCTACCTCAGAAGTGAGGAGTGAATCATAGTTTCTCAGAAACTATCAATCCTCACAGCTTCCCTGGCAATATCGAGAATAGAAATTACTGAAATGAAACAATTAACTACCTTATTTGATATGATTCTAACTAGAACTTTGAAAGTTAAAACCTGGATTACGCAGAACAGTGGTGAATCCGATGGTGTATGTGATCTTGTCCCCTCAGTGTGATCTCCTCGTTCTTTCGTGTTCACGTGGATCCAGAAAAGCGTGTAATGCCAGCATCGACAGAAATAGATATTGGGACAAGGACAAGCTCAGAATGCAGACTGAAAAATGCGAGTAGGAGAGGGATAGCGCAAGAGTACAGAGCTTGGCTTATGCAATTCCTAGCGGGATTTTACTGCGAGTCATGCAACATAAAGCGACCAGAACCTGAAACTACCCTGTTTGAAGAGCAAAACCTGCAACTTTAATGGCTTCCTAAGCTATTCTACTTCAATGGAATGGGTAAAACAACAACACTGTTTGCACAAGCTGGATATGTGGCTTACCAACAGCTGGACAATACTAACTAAGCATGCAAATGAACTGAAACTATGGCCTCTAAGCAAAATGGCAGATAAACTGAACTATGGAAAATGAGAGGATGAGAGCAAAAGGGCAGACCCTTTTGTTTGTGCACAAACCATTTATTTATAGCTTTCATTCACCCAAAGATCAAAACCAAACTGAACTCTAAAAACCATAAACAATGGCCAAACACTATTCCAGGGGACCAAAAACATAAATGCATGCCCAAGTCGGCAAGGAAAGCTGGTGAAACGTTGATCTTTTACGTGAGTCATGTCAAAATGCTTTCTGGAAAATGCGTGCAGGACCGCCGCTCTGAGCAGGGTGGCGGTTACAGGACCGCCGCCCTGATTCAGGGTGGCGGTCACGAGACCGTCGCCCTGCAGGGCGGCAGTTTCGTCACTGAAGATCAAAAGGCCAAGAAAAGAGGGAAAGAGGGGAAAACAAAGGACGCGGGGGCTAAGCGGGGCATGCGGGATGTTAACGCATACTCCGAGGGCTTTTCTGGATCCCGAACACCTTGCGAGGAGACCTGTATCATCATTGGGGAACTTGTCACGTTGTTCTGGTAGTACAGTAGAAAAGTTTGACTTTGCATATTTTAAGTGTATGCCATAATTGATCAAATGAAGGAGAGGTTTCAAAGATAACACTCTCTTGAAGTGGTGGTAATAGGATTTGAACAAATAGATATTGTAGTTCCTAGTCAGTAAACACATTGGTCATCTTAGCTATATTTATCTTATAAAACACATAGTCAACTATATGTTCATAAGATCATTATTTGATTTAAGCCAGTTGTGCATAAGAGAGCTTGGTGTCGATATCGATTGAAAAGTGAACAAGGAAAGCATCGACTAAATGTGTTAAAGAAGTTACCAAGTGAACAAGCAGATCATACAGCTAACGCATGACATAATCTTGAAGACTCCTAAGAAATAGTTTAGCTAGTAAGGTATGATCATCCGCATAATCTAGACATGCCACATGAAAATCTCGGAGATGCTCTTGAGGGTCACTGTGGCCATTAAAATTGGGAAACTTAGGGGTGATGAAATTGAGATGAAGTGGATATGTAGAAATGGTGGGTGTAAAATGAGTATGCAGAAGTAAGGAGGAATCAAGAGATGGAGAGGCATGTGAAGTAACCTGTTATAACTGAAGGATTTGAACTTGTAGGTCATGATATAACGAGGATAGGTCTTGAGTTCTAAAAGAAGAGACTTGCCAAGTGTGATAAATAAGAGGTGAGGTGAAATGGTTGGTAGGAGTAGGAACAAACATGGGAACAATAGACATAGATGGAAGGGTAGAAGAAGGATGTTGCATTGTAATATGAATAGAAGAAGTATTAAAGGTGGGAGGGTGAAGCTCAGCTAGATTAATGGAATCCTCACGAGAAACTAATAAAATAAGATCTAGGTCTTGCAGATGTAGCAAGATGAAGATTAAGATTACAAAGGTCTTCATCAGTAAAGGGTTGATAAATTTCAGCCATGTCAAGAAGATAATAATATTCCTAAGAGCTAGGTTGGGTTCACCAAATGATTTAACAAAAAATATTTTTTATTAAACTCTATTACATAGTAACCAATTGTAAATAATTATATACAAGTGCTAAGTACAATATGACACAAGAAGATAAGAAAGTGTAAAGCCCTAAGCAAGAGGCATAGAAAGAAGCTGATTTATACTTGATCTAGAAGTGCTCTGGACTAGGAAAAATGATGGATAAAAAGTGAACATTATCGTAAATGCTCAGAATAAAATATAGATTGTAGGAATAAGTCCAAACATGGGCACCCATGATAGGATAGGGGCATTTGGGCACTGAAGACCTCTTTTGGTTGCTTGTGACTATGAAGATGGTTAGAACCTAATCTTTATTGTGTCACACAAATGTTGCAAATATTCCCTGTTGAACACCTGTGTGTCGCTCTTTGATCGATGAATCTACCTTGCAAAAGGGATGTTCACCTATAAAACCCATAAGAATGCATCAAATCAAAATAAATATGTAATATGGGGAGTCATATTGACCTCAGTGGTCACCTGAAAGAGTGAACTTACAATCGAGTGTTGTACTACATCTCAGACTCCACGTAGTTCTGGTGAGTGTGAGTAAGAATTGTGCCATAAGATTCCCTTGTGCAAATGCACTTGATATCGAGTTATAGCTAGATGTAAGAATGTAATAAAATGTGTGGATGGAAAAATGAACTTCCCCTTCTTATGTTTTGTATGCAGAGTTGATGTAGTCCCTTGTCCCTTGAATGGATTCTTTGAAGTGATTTAGGTACCTTTTGAATGAAATCTTAGGTGATAGTAGTAATGCTCAGTTCTTGGTCCTTGATTTTGAACACATAACTATACATTTATACGATTCCCTTTTTTGAATTTTGTAATTGAAAACTGGAAGACTGAAACATAAGTGAAAAAGATACCCACAAGATAAAAGAGACCAAAAATAAGCGAGTAAGATAAGAAAGGCTCAGGGGCACCCATAAAGGATAGGGGTGCCTGGGCACTTATGTATGGGGTCATAAAAGTTAAATAAGTAAAATAACAACATGGCTGTAGGGTGTGTAAGACCAAATAGAAAACAAGAAATACAAAAAAGAGGCCAAATACAATCATCAATTACTAGTTTTCTTGCTTATGAATCATATGAATGCTAATATGTGTTTAGGACCTAGAAATATACCCAAGTGTGTGATTTTGTGTCTACAATTAACAAGATTCTAATGCACATAAAATTAATGATAGGAAAAATATTGCAAACCAAAACGAGATCCTCTCAAAATGAAAATGAAGCACCGAGAACCCTGGAAACCATCTTCCAAATGTGAGGAGTATAATGAATGAACAAGTGAACAACACTCCCCAACAATGATACCAATTTGTTGGCTCCCAAATCTATACCAAGATTGAAAGTGGTGAAGGTAACATAAAATGTTTTTGTAGTGAGATGCTTCTTCACCTAAAATGGTATAATTAAGGCCAAAAAATGGGAGGGTGGTTAACCTCCTACTCTTTAGGATCTGTGAGATCTAGGGGAGAGACCATAGAGCAACCTAAATGATGTCAAATAACAAAGATTAGACAAGTATAGTCCAACAAACCCAACTAGATAGCCAAGCCACTATGAATTCTCATCCAATTTGTTTGTCACTAGTAATATATTCATAAATCCACCTTAGGATGGGGAAATTTTGCACTCAAACAAATGAAAATGCTAAATATTTCCATAATCCATAAGATAATTTCTCTCTAGACCAACATAATGTTCAAAAGAAAGATCATATACATGAATCCAAAGTTATAATAGCTAAAACATTAGGAAGTTACAAATACAAAATGATATTTCAGTAAAGTGTGGAGGTGAATGGTAATATTAACAAAATAAAGTGATCAAATGAACTATGATAAGGGATTGAATCCATTGGGAAATGAGTCACCAAAATTTAAATCAAGTGAGCCAATGATAACAAAAAGAAAACAATCTACAAAATTTTCACATTCCACCATACATTCAAATAAATAATATAATGATCCTACACGTACCAACCATTACTCATCAAAATAAGATATTTCAAAATGACATCACACTAATATTGGGGTAATTACAGAAGTTCCAAATAACTAAATACATGAAAGGATTTTATAACTCGACACTCATACATGTCTACACAACACAAAGAAATGCTTCATTACCGAACAATGATATACATAATCAAAGTAATATGATAAAATCACAACAATTTCTCAACATCATACAATATTCACTCTTTGAACCAATAAATATTATCACTATTCAATTACTCAGAAAACTGGAGAACATAAATTCTCAAACATGACAACTAAGTTTGTTTAATAGCCAAAATATCAATATGGAGAGTTTCTTTTCCACTTTATACAATTTCCTTTACAAATGTGGACAACAAAGGTACTCATAATATTATCTCAAGGGTAATCAAAGGTAAAAAGGATCTACATATTAACACTAGTTGAAAACACATCACTAACCAATGAGAGAAGAGATAAAAGTGTGCTCGGATCACTCTTTCCATATTAATATGGAAATGAACACAAACTTTTCCCATAATCAAGCTAAGTTTGACCTAAACGTGACTTATGTGGAAGTACAAATGAGGATCCATGAAGAGAACACATCTGTACCCATGAAAATTAGGAGAATGGACGAACAAGAAATTTCCACTTGGTTGGAAGATCAATTCTCACCATTGGATCAATGTAATAACTCAATTATTTGATCTATAACTTAATTAAATTATCAATACAATTTCATGGGGTCATAAAGGGAAAAATATCTTGAAATCATCTTTTAGAAGGGGTTAGGACCACACAAAATTTTCAGAGAGAGGGCACCATTGGAATGAAAAATATGAGAAGGATATCCTCAAAAAAATTATCAATAAAGTATCTAAAATTTCTTCATTATCTTCCCCAAAAATCATGCCAATGCAAAGCTCACTCCATGAAATTTCTAATGATAGAGATAAAAGTGTGATTGGATCACTCTTGCCAAATTAATATGGAAATAAACACAAATTTTTCCCATAATCAAGCTAAATTTGGCCTAAACTTTACTTATGTGAAATCACAAATGAGGATACATGAAGAGAACACACGTGTATCCATGAAAATTAGGATAATGGATGACCAAAAAATTTCCACTTGGCTGGAAGATCAATTCTTCACCATTGGATCACAGTGACAACTCAATTATTTGATCTACAAATTAATTAAATTCTCAATGTACTTTCATGGGGTCATGAAGGGACAAATATATTGAAATCATCTTTTAGAAGGGGCTAGTACCACCCAAAAGCTTCAGAGAGGGGTTTAGGCACCACTAGAATGAAAAATATGAGAAGAATATCCTAAAAAAATCTAAAATCTCTTCATTATCTTCCCCAAAACTCTTGCCAATGAAAATATCTCTTAATGGCCTTTCCAATGACATTGGTCATAGGTATTTTGGAGTTCCCAGTGAAAATTTATGATAAAGAAAACAAATATTAGTTGTACTTTTCTCATGACGTCTATGAGCTAGTTTTAGAACTAGGGTAGACTGTTAATTTTAAGCTTGTGGTTAGTGTACTATAGCTAATCACTAGGCTTCACCATATGTCCACCAAGTGCCACATATTGATTTCTCATATCTACTCAAACTATCAGGGTCTCCTTATTCCTTCGAGATCTTGGGACCTCAGGATTCCATGCCTCTACCTTGATGTCTAACTTCCCAGGGATCTGGTGACCCATGATTGGTCCATTTAGACCAATCAACTAATTTAGGGTTTTACAAAACTTTTAGGATCCTCAGGGTATTGGGTTCACAAGGTTACTGTTGCCTTAACATTTATGTTCCCATGAATTTTAATGATACATGATTGGTCCACATAGACCAATCACATATTTTATGTCCTTCAGGTCTCCTCAAGACCTCAGGTTTTCTCGGAATCTCAAGTCTACCTTAGACTCTGAGGATTTTGGTATCCTAGACCTCTTTACTTCTTCACCACTTGAGATCTTGAGCCTCTGGGACCATGAAATACTATGATTGGTCTATATGGACCAATCATGGCCTTCCACAATCCTTAGCCTTCACCACTTCTCTAGTCTAGACTGTTCCACCCCGACGACCTATTACGGGCCTTTTAGACCTTTCAAAGTTCTAGATTCTCAGGCCTCTTGGGGATCTTATTCCTTAGTTGTTTCGAGCCAAATTTCTTTTGGAACTCGAGTTCAAGGAACTGTTCCATGTGGTGATAAATCAATTACTTTCATCTCGCTTGCTCAATGCCTTAGCTAATTTAGACTTGGGAAAAAATTTGAATCATGGAGATTTTTCTAAAATTAATGATATAAGTTTCCATATATTTAAACCCAATAATGTTCCTCTTCCTTACTATAGGAAAATCCTCCAAGTGTGAAAACAAAATCGAGCATAAAACTCAAAATTGGAAAATTCCATTGTAGACACCAAAATTGGGTCACACTCCCCTTGGTCCTTGGACAAATAACCAATGTGAACACACTCACCTAACCATGGCCCCTTTCATCCCACTCTAATATTAATTTAATTAAATTAATTCATGATCTCATAATATCTATTATTTAAATATCCTAATTGGATAATGCCCACACCACCACCTCACCTATACACCTCTTCTAGCCACCTCACCCTAAGACCTATTCTTAGTATGTTGCCATAACTAACTAAGACCTATCTAAACCCTAAAAATCAAAGCCTACATTCCTTATAACCACATTCCTACCCATTAGAAAGGAAGCTTCCATTCTAACCCATGGAAGAAAATGAACGAGATCCAAGAAATCAAGGGGATCTACCCATTTTAGTAAACCTAGGAAATCTCACCCTAACCGCCACCGGTCAGACCGGAACCATCGTCAGTTACCATTTATAACGCAAAACAACCTTATTTCGAGGTTGGCACATTTTTTGAGAGCAAGTGACAAATCCAGAGTTGTATGCAAGTAAAATCAATGTTTGTACATGTATCAGAGCATTCACAACCAACATCAGAAGAAATCACAGAGTCATTTGCGTTCATAGAAGCATCTGGGTAAGCACCATCACCACATCAAATTCCTTACATTTGATCACCTGCCATTGCCATCCAGCCATCAAGCTTGTATAATAGTAAGTATCTTGTTAACCAACATTCATCTACTATCCTTTTAGTAGACCGTTTAACTTCTGTTATTAGTTTCTACTTGCATTCCCATTCACCTATCATTTGCCTTCATACAAACTTGATCATTCCTTCACCCACACCATTAAGTTATCCATCCCCTAATGATAACTACCCTTGAGCACACCTGAGACCTATACAAACCTTTCCATTGCCCTCTCCATTTCCATTTAGCCTTAGCTTTGTCACCACACCAAGATTTCATTAATTTTCCTTTACCCCAAACATACCAATGCCGGTTACCCCCAACTGGCACTGGTTCACTCAAACTGACATTGGTCTCTATGTTTTACTCTCAGACCAAGAACAGAGCCTAAAATCTCCACCAAATACCCAAAACAGCCTAGAACCATACCTTGGCTAGTACCAGTACCTTGATAGAGACCTTGACCTTCAGATTTAGTCATAGCCAAGCTTGTTGCAAACAAATCTACTTACTGTAGTCGAATGAGATACCTAAATCATTTTAATTGTAGTATGGTTTTATTCATTATTAACATTAAATTGTTTTAAATAGTGGATTGACAACCTTATAGGGAGTACCATACTTCCTGGATCTAGCATATGATAGGTAGTCTATTGCATATACTATTTAACTTCTATTTGGTGGTTTTGTTTTCTATTTCAGGTAGTTCCTCCTAGCCAAAAGGAAGCTCTCACGATTAGCTGTGGATCAAGAAGTCATATGCGCGCAACAACCTTCAACTGACTTTAATAGGTATTCCTCCTAGCCCATTTACCCTTATTGGTTTCGTCAATATTTAAAGAAATGATCTAAGAACCAGGTAAAACATTTTGGTATGCCCGGTGGGACCCATTCGGGGTTCCTTGTAGTTTATCATTCCTAGGTGAAAAGTTGCATGTTTGTTTCCTTTTTAAAAGGTTCTCACACTAAAATTTCTCCCCTGGAATCTTCTCTTCTTTCTATTTGTCTCAAAGTAATCATGTTTTGGTGCTATAAAAATAACATTTCTTTCCTTTCATTAGTATCACATTAGTGAAAGAGCATCCCTTCTCTAGTTCACCTCTTTGTGTCATCGAATTCAACATTTCAATTTGGGCTTAAAATTAATTGCATTTCATTCTGCTTTACTGCATTAGCTCACATCAAATGAGGGAAACCTATATGCTAGAAGTCATGCCCAACGGATGGTTGACAAATGAATCATAGAAAAGCACTTTCTTTCTCTTTCTCTCTCTCTAAGTCTTACCAAACATCACAGAATTGAAAAATACACACATTCTTAAACAACATCTCACCTGAAAGAAGTTGTAGGTGATCACACGATCACGACACAGTGGGCACCTAGCTCATTACTTCTGTCGAGTCATTATCTTAGAAGACATCCCACCCTCACCATAACATACCTGAAACCTCTCCTTGTAGATCTCCTTCTTCATAGGAAGCCTTCCTCACCTAAAACTCTATTCTACAGTTCATGAGTCAGTCCTTAATAGCATAAGATGAACAAACATAATAGAAAAAGTACTCTTAGGATCATATTTTTCTTAGTGTTTCTTCTTGGCTTGCATTTTGAGGTGAGAGGACACGTTCTTCACTTGTTTTCATTTCTCCTTGCATGCTCCTCATCATAGTTGGTGTATTCCAGCTTCATCTGAGTGTACCTAGACCCCATTTTCATCATTCTCAGAATTCTGGGTTTGATTCCACATTTGATTTTAACTCACAACCACTTGTTCTTCATCTCTGTTTCAATTTCACAGTAACCGGTGTCAGTCCAATGACCATCGTTGGTTACCCCAGACCATCATTGGTTTTACCCGACCAACGTCAGTTTAATGTTCTTTTGGTTAACCTGCCCAAAAGGACACCTAATTCATTTTCTTTGCTTTTCAGAGTCTCTGAAGCTCTCATCATCTTCTCTGTCCTGATAAATCCATCAGCATCTTATCTACTTGGTATATTATTAGCCTTCTGCCTTGTTTTGACTAACTGTCCATTTTTCACAGTGACTAACCGCGGTTACCTATGACCAGTGTCAGTTTACCCTAACCGACATCGGTTAGCCTGTTCAAATTTCTTGGCTGACATTTCATACCTAATCCACCTACCACCACATTTTTTTCCTATATTTGCTATATTTTTGTGTCATTTACAGAAAGCAATCCTACCACGTCAGTACTTGTTCACATGGTGCTGATGTGTAGCCAAGAAAACACCCTCATATTCCATGCTAGTTGTCAACCACTCCCACCTAGTCCTTTGCCACCTTCTATTTTGTCACCCATGGATCCTACCCAACCTATCACTATCGCCATAAGGGACGAGGAGTTTACATAACTCCTTGACCAGAACCCTGCCACCTTACTATTCTATCTTTCCCACTCATCTACTCGAGATGCCTCAAGTCAGTTGATATAGGGTATGTCTGTATCTATCCCCCTGACACTCACTCCTACTTCTATGCCTAGCCTTTGCTAGCTCTGCACTACCCGCATCTACCTTGCCTCTAGTCATTTCTCAGATAGGCCCTATACTTGGTATGACCGCCGCATCTGCTACATCCATTGCACCTGCAACATCCACTATACCTTTGTCCACCACCCAGAACATAACCTCATCTGTGCCTATTGTCTCACATATACCCATAGCTACACAACCACCCCTAGTGTTGATGACCACTACCCCTTTTCAAAACATTGTCCTTTATATTCCACAGTCCTTAGCCCCCATTGCTACTAGAGTCACCTCGACCCTTCCACCTCCATATACATACTATCAGTAGCCTCCCATTTCATCTATCAGTCATGTTGGGTACGTACCCCCTATCTCACTCCCTCCTTCTCAATCTACCTATACGACATCACCATATACTGGAATGCCACCTCCATCATATGTCCAACACCAACCTCCTTACGCTACAGGAGGTACCCATCCATCCCAACCTACCGATGACCTAATCAAGTTAATGATGGAAAAGATGTAGACACTAGAGGCATCAGTTTCTAGCACACACAACTCCCTCACCTACGATGAGATTTGTAATGATCCCATCCACCCATCCATTCCTATTCATCCATATCCTATACATTGGGAAATTCCTAAATTTAACCACTTCAATAGCAAAGAGGACCCGCAACAACACTTGCGGTCTTTCAAACATGGTTGTTATCTGATCGCCCATGATGACACTTTGCTTTTGAGGACCTTTCCCATGTCTCTGACTAGACCTGCATTAGATTGGTACAGTGGGTTACCTAGACATTCTATCTTCTCATTTAATCAGGTAGCCCAAGTCTTCTTGGATCACTTCTCCATCAACATTGTTAAAAAGGTTACCATGACTGACCTCTACTCTACGCGTCAATATGATGATGAGTCTATCACAGATTTTTTCACTCGTTGGCATAGCCTAATCAATCAACTCATGTTCCAATTACCACAAACCAAACTCATAGAACTCTTCACTCGGGCTTGTGCTAGACATATCTCACTGACCCTGTAAGTGCAGACTTTCTAAACCTTTGATGAGGCATTCACCATGGCATGAAAACTAGAGATTCAGGCCATCGAAGAAAAGAAAATCCAACTACATAATAAGAATGCATCATTTAAGTCAAATGATAACTCTTCTTCTTTGAAACCACATAATAATTGATTCAAAATCCAAGGGAACCGCTAACGCAGTGGTACTCAAGGTAGGCCCAACTCATCCATCAAATCAGCCTAAGCCCTCATCCAATATTTTCCCGGTCCAAACCTTTCAATTCAAACAAGAACAATGGAAATACACCCCAATTGGGGAGCCTTATTCTTCTATCTTGGAAAATCTCATTAAATTCGGTGCCATCACCCTTCCTCCCTTAAAACCACACACCGGTTTTGATCCTGCTCGCCCCACACCCGCATGGTACAAAGAGCACGACTTCTGTAACTATCATCGGGTAAAAGGTCATAGTGATGAAAATTGCATCACTTTCAAGAACATTGTCCAGGAAATGCTTGAAAACAGTGAGTTAGTCTTAGATAACCCTAACGCACCTGCCAACAAAAACCTGCACATCTTCAAGAAACCATTTCCTAATCATGCCCCTTCTTCTGATCAAACTGGAGAGACCTCAAATAATGATAGCCATACCCATGAGGTCCATGCTATTTTTAGTGATGCACCAGTTGCTTCCCAATTACCTCATATTCCTTCCATAGAGGAAATCCTAGCCCGAAGTCCTCCACCTACACGTGAACCCACTTCACCTATTCCTCCACCCACAGAGGAACACCCTTTGTCTCCCCCCTCACCTGTGAAGGAGCCTTCTGTTAACATCGAGACCGCTTCACCTTTGGCTTCTCCACCTAGAGAGCTGTCACAACAATACCTCTCTGACCAATGGGAGACGTTTGTTTACCTCCTTCACCCACAGAGGAGCACCCATCATCTCCTCTGCTTATCAAAGATCCAGTAGAAATTCATTGCCTCTAGGTGACCATTCTCCATCAGCTACCCAAGATCCTGTGGACTTACTTTCAGCTCTCTTACCCACAAAGGCTGAGGCTAGTGAATTCCCCATTTCTAAGACACATTTTATGGGAATCACCATTGGATCCACATCAATCCCACCCACTGCAGTGTCATTCTCACGCTTAGCATACCACCTGGATTATGTGGATAGAGCCTTACTTTGGGGGCATCTTCTACTTCCTATCTCAACACAAATGCAGATGTCACTCGCTGACACTTCCACTATCTATCCAAAAATATTTTGGCCAATCAAACCAAACACAACCACAACTATCACAAGTTCCCCCACGATACCACTCATGGCTCAACTCACACCTTTACCCATAACTCGACATGCTTCTACATCCAAACCTATGCCTACATCATCTTCCTTGCCTAAACCTATTACTACCTTAGGGGTCATCCCAACGGCCAACCTTACTCATCCACCCATCAAATTAGATTTAGCTACATCCTCCAAAACTAACACCAAACTTAATCTGGCCCCCAAACAGAAGAACCCATCCCCTAGATCTCGTACCCCAACCTTGCCGATCACACCTTCATCACCTTCATCCCTTCCATCCATCTTAGGACCTAGCCCTTCTAACCTAGTTAAGAAACCTCCACCCATTGGTAAACTAAAAACGCAACAGCCCATTCCTCCCTCGCAAACCTCTAACATACCCAAACACCCGACACAACTTCCACCTACACCTACAATATTTTTACCACCCATACCTCCTATACCATCAATGACTTCTTCACTACCCATGACACTTCAGTCTCTTTCCCTCACACCTCCTGCATGACCCGTGCCATCTACCTTCACAGCACCTCAGTTATCCCTGTGGGTAACTCACCCTCTTCCACCATCCACTTTTCCCTCTAGATCTCGTGCACCCGTATCACCTTTACCCAAGAAGGTGCAACCTAAAGGAAAAAATATGCTACCCTCCAATAAGGTAGTCAAACCAACCACACATTCTATTGCCAGTTCATCTGCCATGCCCTACCAAAGCAGACATGACCAACACCCAAGACCACACCAACACCTAAAACCGTAGCTCGACCCACTCCCCCTCTTGCAAAGACCCTTCCTATACAGCCGGCCGCACCTACACCCAAACCCACATTCACTTCCCATTGTGATCCACTGGTGGGATCCTATGCCAAAATTTTAACCAACCTCCTTGAAACTTCTGTCATCACATTACCCCCTCTTAGACCTTATGACCCACTCAAGCCCAAACCAAAAGGGTTTGATGAAACCAAAATTTGTGCTTACCATCATGTGCTAGGACACGATGTAGAGAACTGTAAGGCTTTAAAAACCATTCTTATCCAGTTATGCCCTCTTGAAGAAAAATTTGATGATGATGACCTTCTTGATGAGGACCCCATTTCATCCAGCACCAATTTCCACAGTTCTTCCTTCATTACCCACTTAGCGACCAAGACCTCCACCCCCACAACTCTTAGAGCCACCTCCAAGATTTGAAATTAACATGGTGCACATAAGAGAACTTGCCAAATCTCCACCCAAATGTCAGTGTGCCCAACTCACTTCACAAGGTTCCTTCTCCAGCTCTCGGTAGCTTCTACCCTTCATGTCATTATACCACTCATCCTCACCTTCTCCATTTACCCCCTCCCCTCAGATTAACATGATCAACATTGCTACCCATGCTCAGAAGGACAAAGGCAAGGAAAAAGCAACCGACCCACCTACCAACCTGATACCCAACATACCATCTACACCCATACCTAAAATCACTATTCGCAGCCCCACATATCCTATTTCTAATGGGGTTACACATCGCATCATGCTCAAACAATTACACCAATCCTCTCTCAAGATGTCCCTCTATGACCTCATCCAAACCTCTGAATCCCATCGCCAAGCTCTCATGGAGGTCCTTCAATCTATTGAGGTTTTACCCAATGATCCTACACCCTGTAGCCTCCATCATCACACCTCATCATGTAGCCTCTCTTACCAAATTACCATCTTCTCCTACACCTCCACCTACTCACTAAGTAGCCACCCTTAGCTTTTCAGATGAAGAGATCACACCGCACCAAAATGATGACCCAGATCTAGCTCTCTTCATCTCTGTCCACATCGATGATATCATGTACAACGTGTTATGATCGATGGGGGCACTAGCATTAATATCATCTCCTCCCATGTGTTCGACCAAATGCGCATACCCGATAATTACATGCATAAACATCCCATCATGTTGCATTCATTTAATGACGCTATCACCTCTACACTTGGCACCATCATCCTCCATGTTCACATGGGCCCCCACACTATTCCAGAGTTATTTTACATTTGGAGGGGGAATTTCAATATAACCTGTTACTTGGTAGACCCTGGATTCATGTCATGGGTTGTGTTCCTTCCACTTTGCACCGTTGTGTAAAGTTTGAGCATGAAGGACACACTTATACCATTCCAGTTGACCCATCACCTTTCAAAACCTACAACATGCTTTATCAACCCAATGATGTGCTCATACCCATTAAAGCATCTTCATCTAGGACTACTTCCTCTTCACCTACACCTTCACCCACCAGTGCCACCACTACCTCAACCACACCTATATCCTCCATTCCTACTGCTGCTACGACCTCCACAACCAACCCGTCCACCTCCTAATCAGCTGGCTCCACCTCTGATCCAACCTCCAACACATCATCTATCCTAGCTACCCACATATCGACCACCGATCCCTTGGAAGGTGTTTTTCAATGCCTCACTCTAGGGGAGTACCGCCTATATAGTGTCAACACATTCCTTATGCCACAAGAGTATGGAAGTCTTCACCAACACCCTCGCTATGATCACCACATAGGAGAGCATCTCCTTTATGGTCCTCCTCACCTTCACACCAACCTCACCTATGGGGGACTTGATACTACCACTTATACACCTGAACCACCATCACAAACCCACCCATTTTCTGTTGACCTCCAGTCACTCACCAATCACCATTTCACCCACACCTTCCTGCACAGATGTGTGTGGAAGGGATTTGGTTTTGGATTTTATGAGAAAGGTTATCACACTGTTATTCCATGTACTACTCGCAAACATAACGACCATAGTGGTATCGGCTTTACTGAACCACCTACCAAGAAGGCCTGTATTGAACTCATTGAGGACATCAACCCTTCTCCACCTTCTTCACCCACTCCACCTTCTTCACCACCTTCACCAACAGAGTCGATGGATCTAAAATCCATTCCTCCTAACTTTTTTTTTTCATAAACACCATTTCCTTGGGGCCTCTGACTTATCAACATGAGGGTGAGGCTCCCTCTTCTCTTCCCTTCCTGTATCCTGAAATGATCGATGATGATACACCTTCCATTAATGTTGTTCAATGTCAGGATGATGAATCTATACTCACCTACCTTGGTGCAGAAGACTCATATATTCACCAGTCATTACCATTTGAGATGCAAACCATGTTGAATGAATCAACTATCAAAATTAACATCCATACTCAGGATGACCCACACATTCTAAAGATTGGCCAATCTTTAGATACTACTAAACAGGAAGCCATCACTTCTTTTCTCAAAGATCATAACCATGCTTTTGCTTGGTCTTACGTAGACATGCCTGGTATTGACCCCACCATAGTGGTCCACAATATCGTAACCATTCTAGATGCTAAACCCATAAAACAAAAGCTGAGGAAAATGCACCCTCGCATTGCTCTTCTGGTCAAAGAAGAACTTCAACATGCCGCTTTCCTATTTCCTTCATCTTACCCATTGATTATCCTTGATGGATTTCTAACATTATCCCTGTCACTAAGGTGATAGGGGGACTCCGCATTTACACAGATTTCCATGACCTCAACCTAGCTTTCCCAAAAGATGACTTTCCTCTACCCGGTATTGACAACTAGTTGACCTTACCACTGGTCATGAGATGCTATCACTCATGGATGGTTTCTCAGGTTATAACCAAATCTTGCTTGCTCCTAGAGGATCAACAAAAAAACCACATTCATCACCCCTTGGGGGACCTTCTACTATCGAGTCATGCCTTTTGGCCTTAAAAACATGCTGGTGCCACATACCAGTGGGCTATGACTTACATCTTCCATGACATCATGCACCGCATTTTGGAGGATTACGTAGATGATCTCCTGGCCAAATCTAAATGCCACTCTAAGCACCTCGCCATCCTAAAAACCATCTTTGACCACCTCATTAAGTATTGTGTTCACCTTCAACCCAAGAAATGCGTCTTTGCAGGTTCTCTCGGGAAAGCTCCTGGGATTTATCATCTCCTTACGCGGCATAGAGGTTGACCCTACTAAATTCAAGGCCATTCTCGAAATGCCTCCACCCACTAACCTGCGGCAGCTCCATAGCCTACAAGGTAAGTTGTAGTCTATTCACCATTTCATTTTGCAACTGTCTGATCGGTGTCAACCATTTCATCACCTTCTCAAAAAGGATGTTTCCTTTAAATGGGATGAGGACTGTCATAAATATTTTGAAGCCTTAAAACAATACCTTCTCCAACCACCTGTACTCATTCCACCTAAAGATGATCAACCCTTCTACCTATACATATCAGCTACCGATCACTCCCAAGGGGCCATGCTCGCTCATCATGATGAACAACATAGGGAGCAGGTGGTTTATTACATAAGTCATACTCTTTTGGACTACGAAACTTGATACACACATGCAAAAAAACTATGCTTAGCCTTAGTTTTCATTGCCACCAAACTCTGCCATTACCTACTTAATCACAAAACCTATGTGGTGACCAACACCGACCCCTTACACTTCATGTATGCCAAACCTTACCAAAATCAGTGAGCTGCACACTGGCTTATGCTTCTGGCTGACCTCGACCTTGAATTCACCCATCAAAAGTCCATCAAGGGCCAGGCTATCACTAACCAATTGGCTGACGCACCTATTTCTGGGGATCAACCCTCTAACTTTGAATTTCTAGATGAGTCTATTACTACCCTTTCCTTGGATGAACCTACGTACCAAATGACACTCTTCTTCGATGGTTCCAAGTGTCAACGTGGGGGTGGGGCTGGTGTTATTCTCATTCCACTTGATGGTGAAACCCATGCATTTTTCTTTCAAACCCAATTTTGATTGTACAAATAATATTGTTGAATACGAAGCACTCGTATTGGGTCTCTAGGCTGCATATGCCTTAGATGTTAAGTCAATCAACATCTTTAGTGATTCTCAATTGGTCATAAACCAAATCAATGGTATATACTAGTGTCGTAATGAGATCCTTCAAAATTATAAGCATCATGTTGACATACTTTTGACCACCTTCGACCATTACGCCCTTCAAACCATCCCACATTCTACCAACAAATTTGTAGATACCATGGCCTACTTGGCTTCTCAAATACCCGCTTCACCCGTTGATTCTAAAATATTTGTCACCATACAAAGACTCCAATCACCCTCTTATTTACCTCATGAAGTTTACTCTATCAGAACCACCACTCCCGACCCGAGTGACCTTTGGTATAAACAATACTCAAACTATCTTTCCCTCTCCATCTTGCCTCCCGACCTTACTTGTAATGGACAACGTGCCTTTCTTAAAAGGGTCTCTTGTTACATCATCATGGGTGGCCTCCTCTATAAGCACGACTTTGATGGTATTCTCTTACAGTGCCTTACAAGTTCTGAAATTCCTTATACCATTAAGGAAGTTCATGATGGCATATGTGGAGGTCACTTCAGTGGCCTTGCTATGTTGCTAAGCGTATTCTTTGCCTAGGCTATTACTGGTTGAACCCTTAACCATGATTGTTGTGATTACATTAAGCATTGTGTAAAATTTCAACAACATGCCAACCTTCATCATACACCCAATCATGCCTTATAGGTCACATGTGACCTTTGGCCCTTCTCTCAATGGGGTTTGGATCTTGTCGGAGAGATCAATCCCCATTCTTCCCAGTGACATCAATGGATAATCACCGCTACCAAATATTACACTAAATGGGTTGAAACCATACCTCTCATCTCCACAAAAGCTGAGAAAATATGTGAGTTCATCAATCATCACATCATTTGTCACTTTGGTGTTCCACATCACCTCATCACTGATAATGGAAAACAATTCAAAAATAAAACCTTGCAGAAACTTTGTGATGCCTTTGGTATTCAACTAAGTTTCTCGTCACCTTATTACCCAAAAACCAACGGCCAGGCCGAATCCACTAATAAAACCCTAAACAAAATTCTCATGAAAGTGGTTAATGATACTGGGAAGGACTGGCATACACACATTCCTTTCACCCTGTGGGCGTATCACACTAGTATTCACACTTCCACTGCTGCCACACCTTTTTCTCTGGTCTACGGTACAGAGGCTGTTCTACCTCTCGAAGTCCAGATTCCCTCACTTCACATTTCTCTCCATGACATGCTCAATGATGATGACTTTCTCTAGGACCATTTAGCACAACTTGAGTTATTAGACGAACACCGTCTTAATGCTCTTGACCATCTTCAAGTTTACCAAAAATGTATCAAACGTGCCTATGAAAAACATGTCCATGAACAAACCTTCCAAGTTAGTGACCTTGTCCTAAAAGAAAATCAACATGTAACCAAAGCAGAAAAAAGTAAATGGGGAAAATTTTCTCCTAATTGGCTTGGACCATACATCGTGACTCATACTTATGGATCAGGTGCTTATCATTTATCTTCACTAGATGGTAAACCTGAACCTGAGCCCCTTAATGCCTTGCATCTTCGACCATTCTACTGTTGACCTTTCAGTCCTACCTCACCTCCTATCTCTTTTCATGCTCATCCCTTGAGCACCTTTCATTTTCCTCCTTTCACTATGCCACCCCAATGATTAAACAAGAATCATGTGTGTACTTGTCACTCTTTTATCTTCTCTTAAATATGTGTACCACGACACTGCACATAACATGATTCTCATGGATACTTTTCATCTACTTTTAGATGAGATCCCATGGTTTTCACCTTGCTTTCTGAACAAGAATCCAATTCTTCACCTTAGTCTTTTCCATGACTTAAAATCCCTCACATGGGATCCAACTCTTTGAGTCAAACTTCCACTAAAAAGATGAATCCCTAAAAAAGGACATCTTTCTTTCTACATCTCTACTATAAATAGACTTCTCCCTTGAAGGACAACTATGTAAAGCCTTGCTAAAAAAAAAAAGAGAAGAAGAGAATCTGAAGCTTCCCGCATCGATCAGCTTCACGAAGACCTCAAGGAGTTAATTTCCTCATCCCATATAGACTTCTGGCATCGATCAGTCTATCTCAAATACACGTCAAAAATTTTTTTTTTTTTTTGGTCATGGACTTTCTCATTGTGATCTTGGATCTCTTACCAAAAAGGCATGCTACCTCATACCATATAAACTAACCACTTTTCACCCTCTCACCATTTGCACCTTCATTTCCTACCACCTCAAGGGACCTACTGGAACCATGACATTTGGTGATCATGTGACTATTCTTCACCTTTAGAATAATCAATCATGCAATGTCTTTAGGGTCTTATGTTCATCAACCTATCTAAGGTATGACCCACCCATTATGATCCTTACCAATCAGGTGGCTTTCTTGCTTCCTCTTATCTTTTCACCTTCTTCATTACGTCTTGATCATCTTATCCAGGACTAGATCCTCGATGCTTATCTTTGGGTAATTTTCTTCTTTCACCACAATCAACTCAACATCACCCATACCAATGTAATTCACCCATACCTAAAATACCTAGACTCAATCATGCCTATAACCTACCAACTCATTCTCATCCCTCCTCACATTTTTCCCTAGCTTATGGGAGAACTACATCGGCCTGAGGTCCCTTTTCACCGGGACTATGTAGGTTGCACTCCGAGGGCATGGGGCCCTTAGGGGTTAGCTCAGCCACTCTCTACCCTAACCAATCCCCCTTTCCCTTTTCCTAAGTCACATTCTACCCTCGTTAGTTTCCTTTTTACATCAATAATTGGAAATTAAACCAAACAAACAACAAATTGCTTCACATCTTTATCATCATCATTCATACATTCATTATGTCTACCATTTCTTTACCATTATCATGTATGTTACTATAAAACATATCAACATGACTCGTATCATCATTAATTACACAAATTAAGGAATTACAAACTCAACCACAAACTTGACTCCACCATGCCTAAAACCTAACTCCATCCATGCCTAAACCTGACTCAATCCATGCCTATAACCTGACTCCATCCATGCCTAAACCTAACTCAATCCATGCCTATAACCTGACTCCATCCATGCATAAACCTGACTCAATCCATGCCTATAACCTGACTCCATCCAGGCCTATAACATGACTCCATCCATGCCTAAACCAAAAAATTGACTCGATCCATGCCTATGACCTGACTCTACCATGCCTGCGCTACTTAGTTTCCGTCACATATATAAATCAAAATAGCAAGATAACCTCAACCATGTATACATCATACCAAATCATCCATCTCATCATATAAACCTATATATCCATACAATATACACTAATACCAAATAATATGCATCTCTCAAAAACTCTCATATACAACCTCAATCTCTTCAGCACGTAGGCCGGTATATGATAAAAAATGCACAAACTCTTGTATACATCCTCACTCATCTTCGACACACAAGCTGGTATATATCAAAAATGAATAAATACATCAAAATGGAGGGACATACATCAGGCATCATCCTACCAAACATCCTCCATATCTAGTCTCGCCCGTCTCCTCCTCCCCCTCGGCTCCTTTCCGGTAGTTTGATAACATCTCACCACTTGCCATGGGTCATGGCTGGGTCCCTGATGGTACATTTCCTGGGGCTGGTCTCCATGAATTGGTGGCCTCACCCTGATCCTATCTCAGGGCTCGATGGCCCTTGTTCTCTCCATGGTATGGGTACGAGATCTGGTCCTCTCACTCAAGGTCTGTTATGCCCTGTACTCTTTGTAGGATAGAAAATCTATCCCTGCCACCATTAGCTAGTCTTGATAATACCTAGCCTCACCTAGGCCATCCCATAATCTAGATATGGGTACTATCTGTGGTGGCCCCATTAGCCTTTGCCCTGTACCTATTCCTGTGGGACCCTGTCCCGCCCTTGCCTGTGAACTAGGACCTTGTCCCAGTGCATGTGGTGGTGCCATCGGCCTCACACCATGTGCCTGTAAGGCCTCATGTAGTGGCTAACTGCCCTGTAAACCTGTGTACCAGTGGCCACCTGATCATCATCACCATCCATCTCCACCCTAAATCTGGGCCTGTAGACTAGCCACTTGTGTATGCAAAGTGGCCACTTCCACCTCTGACCCTGCCAACTACCCTTGCACCATCCCAACTATGTAATTAGGGTTGCCACCTGTCCCTGTAGGGCATCTCTCTACACATGGTGATGGTGGCTAAGTCTGGTTGCCTCAGCCTAGGTGGTACTGCTTGTAAATGAGCCACCCACCACTGTCTATATCTATCCATCACCCTAGCATCATCAATCCTCCGGTCTATCACCTGCTCCTCCTTCCCTGTAGGTACTGTCAGCTATGGTAGTGGCAGTGGTCTCTCTACATCATCTCTCTGGTACTGTGGGAAGGGTGGAGGTATGTCCTGTGGATAGCCCAAACTTCCATCTGACCCTGTCTACAGGAATCATCTTGTGCTCTCCAGCACGATGCCCCTCTATCCACTTGAGTAGCTGTCAAGCCGTCTAGCTCATCAGCCATCTATCTGTATGAGGGATAACCCATATACGGTCTCTAAATAATGTCCATGCTAGATAATCCCTCCAGTAGGCTACCTGTAATAGGCTACATCATGAGTAATCATGTCTGAGCGACACTCTCCAATCACAGAAACCCATCGCTTGTAACCTACCCACACCAAACCCGACTCAAATGCATCCACCTGGGGAATACCAAGCAGAATGAACACACACAATGTGCTCATAGGCCCAACAGTGAAGAATAAATGTGCAACATAAGCTGAACCTGCGGAGCCACCCATATGCCCATAGCTCTCTATACAACTACACCAGGAATGATTGGCACCCAGGAAAAATAGGTTGTGTCCATCATCATATCATGTAGCACCCCCATCAGTGATCATGGGAATCTCCCACCCTCTACATCCGGTAGTGCAAAAACAATAGACCGCCTCCATTAATAACACTACTAGCCTCATCTCCTTTGGATGGGCTAGGTACATCTCTCCATAACTCAAGTTGGCACTGTGAAATGTCATCTCCACCAGTCCCTCACTGAATACTGTCAACATCAATTCCTTCAGATACCTCTGAGGAGATCGAGTATACATACATCCCTAATATAGGTAACCGCAGGATCCTGTACACGTCCTCCAGGGTGACTGTCATCTCCCCCGTTAGTAAGTGGAATGTGTTGGTCACTGAATCCCATCTATCAATGAGGGTGACCATCAAACTCGGCTGTCTGGACTACATGTTGGTAGTGCCTGACCCCACTCAGGCCCACATCTATCACATGTGCCACTCCTTGACTGTTGCAGCCCTACAAACTGTCACGAGCAGGGGTGGTACCCTGTATCACATCCTCAGCTGATCTCTCACCTTGCATCCAGTAAAACATCACATTACTACACCTTAATCATACCCACAATCACTCTCGACACCTCACCTATACTTACCACCCTACATATCTTTCCCTAAGCCTCCTTACCTTCGTATCCCATCTTCTATCTACCCACCTCAACCCTAACCCACTATCATTCACCCTTACCTCTTTCTACCCCTTACCTATGTTATGATTTTTTCCTCTCAACATCTCCTACTTACCACTACCTATCTCACCCACCCAACCTAGGGAAAATTTCTGCCCGTTTTTCCCCAAATCATGACCAGTACCAGTTATCTCTAACTGACTCCAGTCCCCCATAAATCGGCATCGGTCACCCTTTTTTGTGACCGATACCAGTTTGCTACCACTGACGTTGGCTAATCCTCAATCGACGCCAGTCACTGTCACCACAAAAACCTGCGATGCCCAAACCCCCCTCTTCCTAAAAACTTCCTTTCTCTCCCTTCTACCCACCCAATTCCTACCTAACATCCCACCTCCACCTCTCCCCACCCCTCATTCACCCAACCACCTCCCTCCCCATTCCTATTTTTACCCTATTTTCCCTCCCACAAATGACAAAATTCATTTCCCCACCAAACCTATTTTTCCCCACCCGACCTCTAAACCAATCTAACTCACAAAACAAAGAAAGGGATTGACTCTTACCCCATCACGATGCGGTTGCCATGGTGGCACATCGGGCCACTACATTGGTGGTCCATCCGATCCCTCTCCTACCTCTACCATCACCCAATCAACCTACTCACCTCCAACCAACTGAATTGATCAATCTGATCTCATGGACCCACCTATCGATTGCCAATCACCTGCTACACCACTTGTCAACTCAGCTCTCCATTCCACACGGATGCTTTCCACCTTTCTCTCTCTCACCTATCATTTTTCTCCTATTTGGTAAGTGAAAAATGATTCTATAAAAAGTGGAAATTTCCTTTTTTATAACCTACCTAACTTGACCGACGACGGTTTTACCTTGACTGACATCGGTCTCATGCCCTAGCTTACCATGGTCAGTCCATCTTGACTCGGCATCAGTTCCTTCAAATCATCATCGGTTATACTGCTTAGTCCTTTTCCTCCCCCTACCCCTAATTTGGTGACCTACATCCTTTTTACCTCACCCACACCTGACTTGGACCCTCCACTTTATCCTCCTGACCTCATCCTTTATTACCTCACCTCATCCTCATTTAGGGACTCGTTATTTTACCCATACCTCAACCCTACCCGTGCCGCGACCTAGTTACTTGGACCTGGAACATTGCTAGTGACCTGTGACCTCATGTGCTCACTATACCTTGTGGCACTGTTACCCATGTTGATTGGCATACTAACCTTACCTTGCCTCCTTTGTCATGACCGTTTATCCTGACCCAACCTTTGGTGTACCGGAACATACCTAAACGTTCCTGCACCTGACCTGTGATGTGTTTCCTGACCATATCCTATACCTTGGATACCAGAATCACCTCAACCTTGTTTGGATAAACCTATTGACCTTAGACAATGTAGAGTTTTCCTACTCTTCAACCTGGTACTGTGCTACAGTTTATATGTGTGCATGCATTTGACTGTTCCTACCTTTGACCCTGACCCATTACCTGGATTACCTGATTAGACCTTTACCCCTTTTTACCCCTGTTTCCCACCTTCCTCTTCATCACATTCACCTTTTATCAAACCACTCACTGATTCTATCTTCTACCTCATCAGTTCCTAGTTTGAGGGGGATCACCTTCACCCACACATGGGGTAACCACATCTTATTTTTGTCAGCGTCGCTTACCAATACAAGCTACACAACAAAAAGGGGAAAAATGTAGACACCAAAATTGGGTCACACTCCCCTTGGTCCCTCGAAAAATAACCAATGCGAACACACTCACCTAACCTATGGCCCCTTTCATCCCACTCTAATATTAATTTAATTAATTAAATTGAATTAATTCATGATCTCATAATATCTATTATTTAAATATCCTAATTGGGATAATGCCCACACCACCACCTCACCTATACACCTCATCTAGCCACCTCACCATAAGACCTATTCTTAGTATGTTGCCATAACTAACTAAGACCTACCTAAACCCTAAAAATCAAAGCCTACATTCCCTCTAACCACATTCCCACCCGTTAGAAGGGAAGCTTCTATTCTAATCCACGGAGAAAGATGAACAAGATCCAAGAAAATCAAGGGGATCTACCCATTTTAGTAAACCTAGGAAATTCCACCCTAACAGACGCCGGTTACCCTAAACCACCACCAGTTAGACCAGAACCATCATCGGTTACAATTTATACCCCAAAAAAACCTTATTTCGAGGTTGGCACATTTTCTGAGGGAAAGCGATGAATCTAGAGCTTCATGCAAGCAGAACCAACATTCGTACACGTATCAAATCATTCACATCCAGCATCAGAAGAAATCACAGAGTCATTTGCATTCAATGGAAGCATCCAGGGAAGCACCATCACCACATCAAATTCCTTACATTTGATCACCTGTCATTTCCATCCAGCCATCAAGCTCGTACAATAGTAAGTATTTTATTAACCAACATTCATCCATTTTCATTTTAATAGACTCTTTTACTTCTGTTATCAGTTCTACTTGTATTCCCATGCACCCATCATTTTCCCTTCATACAAACTTGATCATTCCTTCACCCACACCATTAAATTTCCCATATCCTACTGATAACTACCCCTGAGCACACCTAAGACCTACACAGACCTCGCCATTACCCTCTCCATTTCCATTTAGCCTCAGATCTTTCATCACACCAAGTTTTATTAAGTTTCCTTTACCTCGACCATACCGACACCGGTTACCCACAATCAGTGCACTGGTTCACTTTAATCTGACATCGGTCATACCTAGACTGATGTCAGTCTCTGTGTTTTTTACCCTCAGACCAAGAACAGAGCCTAAAATATCCACCAAATACCTAAAACAACCCAAAATCAGACCTTGACCAGTACCATTACCTTGAGAGAGACCTTGACCTTCAGATTTAATCATAGCCTAACCTGTTGTGAACAAATCTGCTTACTATAGTCGAATGAGATACCTAAATCATTTTAATTGCAGTATGGTTTTATTCATTGTTAACATTGAATTATTTTAAATAATGGATTGATAGCCTTCTAGGGAGTATCATACTTCCCGAATCTAGCATACACGCAAGGAAGTCCACTGCATATACTATTTAACTTCTATTTGGTGGTCTTGTTTTCTATTTCAGGTAGTTCCTCCTAGCCAAAAGGAAGCTCTCACGATTCAGCTATGGATCAAGAAGTCATACACGTGTAAAAACCTTCAACCATCTTTAACAGTTATTCCTCCTAGCCCATTTACCCTTATCTGTTTCATCAATATTCAAAGAAATGCTCTAAAAATCTAGTGAAACATCCATAATGATTAAATATATCCATGTGTCCCCTATTTAAATTGATTAAACTTGATGGTTTGGTTAATAAAGGACTTCAATAATTTAAATGTCAAATGGATGTTTAAGAGCCAAAAGCACATCGAAAATCTTCCAAGTTTTTAAGAGTAACATGTATACATGTAGAGCAAGGGAGGGAAACCATTTTACGACTGTTAGTCTTCTGGATACCCAAGAACACTGTGAAAACACCTCTAAGTTATGAAATATTCATCATAAGGCTCTAAAATAAGGTGAAATCAATTTTGGTGCCAACAATGACTATATAGATGGTCTCGGTAGAGTTTTACAGTCCTACCCTAAGATAATTTTATTGGGTTTATAATATTAAGTGGGTGATTAGGATGATTTTTTAGTGTTCAGATCTTCCCTAAATCTCCCTAAACCATTACATGCTTGTAGAGCATCTCTAGATATTTCTATTGATAGGTGGAACTCAGAAAACAAAGCTCATACGTGAAAGATATCGCAAGTAAAAGTTCAGGTTTGAAAAGTGGTCAAACTGGTCAACTTTCAAATCCGGACATGACACGTGGCAAAATGGTAAAAGGTTAAAAAATTTGTTTTCACCTCAAGTCTTCAAAAAATTGTTGAAAATTAGTGGGCCCCACTTTTTTCTGGCTGGGGGCCCTACGCTAGGTTCGACACACTCTTTTGTAGGAGGGGTGCCTTTTTCACCTTTTTTCATATTATTGATATCGCAATTTCAATTATATATGCCACTTATTTTCCTAACTCTGTCAATGTGGGACTATATGGTTTGCAAAGTCATATTTTTTCATTACAAGATTTAATCAGCTTGACAAGCTATATTTCTAGCTCGGTGGGGTGATCAAATCCCCACCGAGTTGATCACATTGTTATCACATTGTTTATGATTATCATTGCAATGACCGAGTTGACCGTATGTTTTGGGAATACCTCATCCCCTATTACCTTGGCGAACATATGATTCAGGATTATTATATTATTCCATGTTCTTATCTATTCACCCACCGAGTTGTACAAAACTCAGTGGAATGTGACTTGGCGTGCACAACGGCCATTGCTCAGTCGACCCATAACATTGGGTGAAGTAAATTTGTTAGTGCTAACTACGTGGAAGATCAAATAACTCGACACCCTTGTAATACATGATGTAGTGAACAACTTGCCATAATGTGGCATCCTGAATGGTTAGCCCAACACATTGGGCGAAGCATCCAAAAAACCTCACAACTTGGTAGTCACCAAATGACTCGGCCCAATAGTGGGGCACCCAAAAAAATGGTGAAACGTGGCCTAAGCCATGAATAACATGGAAATATTTGCCATATATAAACCGCCAAGCCACATATATCCTGGTACATATGGGATTTTTCACACAGACATAATATAAATGGATGCGATTCAAAAGGATGGTGGTGACTCAAACCCCCGATCTCCTCATTCCAAAGTACATCCACCCAACCTACTCACCTGGATGGCTTGATGGAGTATAAAATGAGCTCGGTTGTATTTAAAGAGCTCTGTCTACAAGACTGTGTAGTAAGAAAAGAGGGAATTTCACATTCAACTAGAGTTTTAAGGATCTTAGAGGAAGAATAAGAACTTGGAGTAAAACTCAAAGTTGCTCAAAATTTTGATACGAAGATAGTGGTGGTATTCATTTTCCACGAAGTGTTGTAGATTTTCTAGTGTAGGCATTTTTTCAATCACATTTTCATAGGAAAAGACTGTGGAGCACCTGTGAAGCCATGGGTAAAGTTGTGAACAATTTCTAATAGGAAATCAAAGTTCCCAAACCTATTTATAAGCTTCATTTTAGGTATAAAGGTATATTAGTCATTATTGAAGGGTTAATTGTACTTATTTGGGAAATACTAGATCGATTCAAGATTACGTGAATCCAGAGACGTAGCCTTTGGGTGAACTCTGTTAACAATTTCTTGTTGTGGATTTATTTTAAGTTTGTGAAGCTTTTGATGAGATAAAAATCATTATTTGGATTAATTGATTAAATTGATGAAGCAAACACTTAACTCATTTAATTGGATTTAAGTGAAATTGACGATCCAATCTCCACTACCTATAAAACAAATGCAAAAGTTAGTTTTGGGATTAAAAAATCAAATTGGGTGTGTGAAATAATTCAGCTTGCTTTTAGATTTAAGGATTTGTAATATTTCCATTTGTTTACGAAAGTTGGATTTTAAAACAATTAATTGATAATAAGGAAGAGTTTTGAAAATTGGGGTTTCAAAACACCCAAATTGGTTCAATTAAGCACTCTTGATCAATTATTAATATGGAAAATTCAAGTATCTGAAAATTTTGAAAAGTACAAAAAAGGTACCATTTTCACATCATATTGGTATCAGAGCTGGTTTAGCTCTTGATTTTCTTACGTTGATTTGATTCAGTTTGGTTTTACATTTTTGGGCTTGATCTTTCATTGTAGTGTTTAAAATTTGGGAGAACAAGTGTGCAGGAAACCATGGGAAAATTGTCAAACAAGGCAAAGCTTGAGGAATTTGAAGCATACAATCAATAGATACATGAAGAAAATGCCTTCATAAGGTTTTAGTTATTGGCTCTTGAGGTGAAAATTGGCAGTCTAAAAAAAGAGCTAGAATCTAAAGATGAGATCTTAATGATGTTGTAAATATATGGACCCAAGAAAGAGGTACCAATTACTATTGATGCATCCACTATTACAAGTGAATGCATTGTAAGTATTCCAACACCTAATTCCTATCCCCAAGAAAAGTTAGATTCAAATAATGTGCTTGGTGAGTTTGAAAAGAATACCAGAGGTATAAGATCTAAACTTTTGAATAAAATGGGTTTTAATGGAATTAGCCTTGGTAAGTGTTTCACCAATAAGTTTTACGCTTTCTAGGATGAAATAGATAGAAGGTAAATGATTAAGGAGGAATACCTATGAGGTGAAGGTGGAAGGTAGAATGCACGCATTGTTGATGTTATCCAAGTTGATCGTAGAGAACTCATTTTTTTCTAGGAAGGACTACCTGTTTATGCAAAGTAAGACCACAAAAGAGTATTAAATAACATATGATAGTGGACTGCCTAGTTTATGCTAGATCTAAGAAGCGTGGTGCTTTCTAGAGATATTGTCAATCCACTATTTAATAACAATTTAATGCGAATAAGAAACTGAAATAAATAGGTCCTATTGTAATGTAATGATTTAGGTTTCTCATACACACAATACACTAGATTTTATGCTAGATATCCAAATAACACTAAATCTAATCAGAACCAGGGTTTGTTCAGGTTAGACAGGTATGTCAAAGTTTTGGTAAAGGTCTATGGCTAATTGGTTGAGGTCTGGATTGGTTTTGGGTGAGTGGCAAGCTTGCTGGTCTAAGAATATAAAATGATATAGAGACTGATATTGATTCAGGGATGAAACCAATGACAGTAGGGTAAAATGACGTTGGTAGTGGAAATTGGCAATAAATTAATAAAAATGGTTTTTGGGCTTCTCTGTGATTGTACAAAGAGTGAGGAGGGCATGGTTAGGTTTGTAATATAACTAAGAATACTTAGGAATACAAAGGGAGAGGTCAAAAAGGGTGAAAGAGATTGAATTGGTTGGGTTGGTGAGAAGATGAATATATCCGGATAACATTAGAAACTTAAAATAATGAAGGAGGAAAGAGATATGCAATAAAGGAAACACAATTGATTAAGATCACGTTACTTAATTTATGCTATGAAGATCTTGTGGCTGGATGGAGGTTGCTGATTGATTGGTGAGGTGGTAGCTGGTTCAATGCCATAGCAGTATGACACGTGTGTTCCCGTGAATGCTCCAGTGATGTGGAAGGGAATCCTTTACCTGTGCTACTCTTTGGTGGTGCATGGACATCGTTTGGATGAAGCAATGTCTTTGAGATTTTTGCTTGATTATAATAACAATCTCAAAACTCAAAATGACCAACATGGGAAAAGGTTGTAAAGTTTTATATAAAGGAACTAATGGTGGTTTACATAATCAATGTCAGCAGAGGAAAAACCGATGTCAATTAGGGTGAAATAGTTCTATTTACCAAAAATAGGTAGATCTTCCCAGATTTGTCATGCTTTCCTCATTGAGTCCGCTCAGGAAAGTGGAGTTCATGTGAGAGAAGACAAGAAGAACTTAGGAGAGGTCCAGTTAGGTTTAGGAAAAAGTCTTAGTTAGTTAGGTCAAGTTAGTGACTTAGAACTGAGAGTAATGAATTAGTGTTGAAGGTGACGACTCAGTCACTATGAATTAAATGCACATGGAATGGGTTCAAGGTGAGGTGTCATGATGAGGTGGAGGTGTGAGGGTGAAATTAATTTAATTAAAATGATTAAACTAATTAATAATGTGAGGGTGAATATTAATATGGGGTAAAGGGGTCATGATTAGTTAAATGCATTATGTTAATTAATTGAAAGGGGACCAAAGAGAGTGTGACCCGAATTTGGTGTTTATGTTTTCCCCTTTTTGTAGCATATCTTGTATTGGTAAGCGATGTTGACAAAAATAGGAAGTTGGTGCCCCAGGTATGAGTGAAGGTTAGGTTGGCCCAAGTATGGATGGAGGTGATCCCCCTTAAACTAGGAACTGAGGAGGGGGGAAACGAAGTCGATGAGTGGTTTGATAAATAGGTAAATGATGAAAGCAAGAGTCGGTGGGGTGTAGGTAAGGGTAATGACAGGTTGGGTAATAGGTAATGGTAGTCTAACACACACATACATATAGATTATGATAAGTTACAAATTTGAAGAGCTTGCAAACTCTAAGTCGTCAAAGGTCGATAGGTTTATCCAAACAAGGTTAAAGTGGCTCAGGTATCTAAGGTATAGGATATGGTCCTGAAACACCACTAGGCAGGTGAAGGAATGATTAATAGGTTTTTTTCCAAGGCACCAAAGGTATGGTCGGGATAAATAACGTGACATTAGGCAAGGTAAGGTCATTAGGTTGAACAACACGAGTATCACATCATAAGGTATAACAAGTACACAAATTTGAGTTTCACAAAAGGTGAGTGTCGGCTGGGTGATTCAGGCAAAGCCATAGGTAAGGCCATGTGAGGGGCACAAACATGTCCAGATTGATGGTGAGGTTAGGTGATAGGTAATACAGTCATGAGGGTGAGGTGTAAAGTCAGGGTCAACTTTGGGTTAGGTGGAAAAGGTTTTAGGCAAGCAATTTGTTATCCTGTAAAATTGACAAGGGCAATTTTGCAGGTAACCATACCAAAATTTCCATTTTGGTCCCCCGTTGAGGTCTCTTAACATTTAGAATGACATAAAATCCCTTTCTGAAAAATCTAGTTTTTAGAACTTGGTCATTTTTCAACCTTTTTGGGGCTGGGCCCAGTTTTCATTCACGTTACATCAACCAAAACTGCACCCCTCTATTTCCTTTGGCACATTCCAGGGAGTGTCAACACTCCAAATGTTGTGCCTCTCAAGGGTGCGCTGATGTGCAAGTGCCATCTTGTTACCACTTTCTAAAGTGCACAGTGGGTGCTAAAATGTAGTGTTGACACTTCCCCAAAACCTGTGCCAAGGCGCAATTTCCTTCGTGTCGACATCCACTCAAGTGCGCCATAGAAATAAGTTGGTGGCGCATTTATTGTATCTTTTTCTATAATGTAGGTGCAATTTGAACCTGTCATTTTCAGATTACAAAAAATGTTGAAAAAGTCTTTTTTTCTGTGCATTGTCAGCGTTCCTATTAGCCCAACGTGTTGCCATTTGTTGCGTTCATGGTCCCCACATCATCTCCTTCATCGTTATATAATTCTTGGTAAGTGAGCCGTTGCCCTTCTTGTGGATTTGTTGTCATTTTTTATGGTGATTAGGGTTGTTGATTGATAACAATGAACCTAAGAAGATAAACATAATCCCAAACCCATTTTGCAAAAACCCACCTACAAAGCCATTTTTCACTCTCCTTCCAGATCTACAAATCTAGAAAGGCTCTGCCTCAGCATGGACCCCTGCCCCTTTTCTCCTCTATCCCCTGCTTTTCCGTGGTTAACCCCTTGCTATCAAAAATCTGAGCTGAGAGAGTAAAAAAACCCACAAAATGAAGAGATTCAGCCTGCTATCTTTCCATGGCGCAATTTCCATACGTGTTGCGCTAAATGCAATTCGTGCCCCTTTGGTTCACCATTTAGTCATCCTGCATTAAAAATAAGTCACGTCAAGGCACACTGTGAACTCGCGTAACAAAATCCCTTTCCCAACTCCCTGTAAAAAACTACAAAAATTCCTAAGGCATCGGTGTGAGCGCACCTACAATAACAACACTCCATGCTATGTAAACCCCTTCCCACACCGTTGCAAACTTAACCCCGTTGGCACACCTCACCTTAATGTTGCATCTTTTTGCATCCACCCCTTAGCGCACCATAATACTTTTGTAACACCAATCATATCTGCACCCAACTAAAAGGCTTCCAACAGTGCAAGCGCATATCCCTTGACACCAACATCTGAATGTTGTGTGTAGTGTTTCCACGCCCTGTCCCCTTCTGGCACTACTTTTTCCCATGCAACTCTTTCTTAAAGTGTACCTTATTTTTCTAAGTCCTTGCAGCCTACAGTAAAGCTATGCCTTGCACCCCAGAGGCTCATAAATTGCTAAAGTTTCATTCTGTAAGCTTTATATGGATGACTTAATGGCTGACATGGCCCTTCATGCGATGGAATTCCCTGATTCTTCTTGCAGATCAATAACTAAACTTAGATCCACACATGTCTTCATCGAGTAAGAAGCCAACCAAGTCCAAGGGTAAAGCCAAGCTAACAGAGCAAGAAATGAAATATAAATACCAAAGGGTCAGGATGCCTGACTCGCTTTGCAAAGTGCGATCTTGATATCAGAGATTCAGAACTCAAGCACATTGACATGGAGGACTTCTGGGCCAGAACCAAGAAGGTCATAGATAGCCCAAGGATGGATAAATTGGTTGGCAGTGGTCTGCACTTTGCTATAGGGAATCCTAGTGAGCACAATCAACAATGATTTTATGATGTTGGTGGGGCCGTTGTTACAATAAGGACACAAGATGTGTTGAAAATGAGAAGGGGCGAGGTGATAATCAACCTCACGGTCTGACATTTTGTAGATCATGTTGGGTATCCCTCACCACATGACTATTTTTTAGCAGTGAGCCAGGAGGTATGCGTGAAGACAATGGACTGAAAATGAAGACAAATGTATGCAGTTAATGAATGAGATGTACCTCAGGAATAAGAAGGTGACCAGTAAGTGGTCACAAGTCATTCATCGTAGTGATTTTTCAGAAGAGCTGAGTGACATGATCACCTTCCTAAGTAGAGTACATGGACTCCCCGATGCCCATTACTTTCACAAGTGGTATGCTCAGGTATTTGGAAATAATGAATAAAAAATGTTCCTGATTAGCATTTTGACTGGGGAGAGATTATCAATAGCACCATCTTGGAGCAACTTTCAACAACTTTCAACAACTGGGAGGTTCTATATGAACTCCTATGTAGTATATGTTGTTGCCTTAGAGAGGGGACTACCCAGCATTGAATCGGTGTGGGATATGGGCCCCAGGTTAGGATTATACAAGTAATATCTAGAGTTAAGACTGGAGAACAACATAGCCCAATTCAATAAAATTAATGATGTCTTCTTCTATGGAGTCATCTTCCTCCTTGCGGGCCCCAACATGACTTGCGGTCAGATGACCAAAAAGCATGATCACCACCATAGAGAAGTGGGGAGCGTTATTCATGTAATTCCCCCACTTTCACCTATCTTTGAGCCACTAACTTCTTGGAAGAGCCCACCAGATTGCCAAGGTATGTGGGACCCAAACTGATCCTGTTGGAGCTATCTAGAAAGCTCATCACATACCATGAGAAGTTTTTAAAAAGGAAGAAGGGTGGAACTCCATTCCCCCCCCAACGGTGGGTAGATACACTTGTACTTCATAGGGAAAATCCTAGGAGATGTATGTGGAGCTTGAGTTGCTCAATCTGAAGCATAATTTCCTGGTAAGGGCCAACCTTTGATCCTAATGGTTGCCTTCCAAGAGAAAGGATCGATCCAATTCATGTCCTCAAATCGAGGATATCTACATTGACCTAAATCATGAAGTTGAGCTCAGATGAAAGGATCACTCCCGATTGGCCTTGACATAGATCATTCAATATCGTGTGGCTATCGTACCAAAGGATTTTCCAAGCAACTGATCAAGAAGTTGATCAAGTTTATCTAGACACGGATGGGGATAATGGCCATTTGCTGAAATTGATAGGAACAAGGACCCCTTCAGACTATAAAGGAAAGGGTCATGGGCACTCTGCAACACATCGAGCATTGGTGTAAGAAAAAATGGTATCATCTACCTTGGGGTAGAATTTACCACATCTCCCTTGGGTAATGCACCATCTAGGCCAGAAAATTATCCTGAGGGAAAAGGAAAGGATAAAGTAGGAGAGGAAAGAACTTCTCAGGAGAAAGCTCCTGAAATCCCTCCTACTACCACAAAAGAGCAAGTTGTGGACTTAGTGTCCCCAGGAGAAGAAGACGCGATAAGTGCTCCAATGGACACATCCACTCAGGATGTTGTCATTACTATAACTGGTGAGGTCCCAACCATTCCCTCTCCTGCTCTTCATTCCCATCCTCATGTCACTCAAACAACCGCTCCTTTGGTTGTGTCTTCTCCTCTGTCTTCTACCATTCCCCCTCCCTCTTCCTCCATCTTCTCTTCCCTTACGAATATGTCCCCCAATATTTCTTCCCTCATCTCGCAGATCCCTTCTACCCCCATGGCCTCCTCTGTTGTAGAGACTCGTATTCCCATAAGTGTTGGTGTGTCAGCCCCTTTCTCCATTCTGTCACCAAGTGTTTTGAAACACTTCCCCGTGTCCACTGCAGTCTTTCTTCCTTCCACCCATGTTTCCTCTTTGTTCTCTGGTCCCACTCCCCTAAGTCCAGAATGAATCTCCGAACACCTGATCCAACATAAGAGGAAAGTCCCTATTGCACCTATGGACTTATTTGTTATTCCGGCTAAAGAACCTAAGAAGCAAAAGGCTATAACGTGCTTCTCTCAAAGCACTTCAGGCCAAAGGGTTATGGAGATCGCATACCCTGATCCCACAAAGAAGAAATAAGATCTGTCTCCTATAGATTTTACAGTGACTTAGGTCACAATGAGAACATCATTAGAGAGCCTGCAAGGAGAGGCCTTATCCGTAGTGGATGCCCTTTGTAAGAAGCTTCAAGAAGCAATGGAAGAGAAGAGAATATTAAAAGAGAAAAACAAACATCTTCTCCAAGCCCTGCAAAAGATGGGCAATGCCCCTCCTATGACTGCCGCCGATCCTCCCAAAGTTCTTAGTCAGGAGAAGATAAATGAGTACACCAAGATCGATGAGCAAGGTGCAACAGTGTCCACCTAGAGAGAACATATCCTCAAAGATAGTGAGGAAGTGATTACAAATTATACAGAGCTCTATCAAAATATAGATCAAGAGAACAAGGAACTCTAGGAAATAGCAGGACCTATCTCCAAAGAGTTAGACCATGCCAAGTTGCAACACGAGACATTCCAGAAGATGCTCGACTACCCAGTCAATGAATTGTTGAAATTCGACGTCTTTGATCCCCCGCAAGCACCCAACAAAGTCCTTGCTGCTTTAGACTATCAGGTTGACCAAATGGAGTTTGTCTTAGAAAAGATAGACAAAATCAAGGAGGAAGCCTTGGATGACATGCATCAAATGGAGTAGATTGTCTTAAGAATGTCTCCAAGATTTCTCAGTGTAGCGTATGCCTTGAGGAAGGAAGATGATACTATTTATCTTTTCAAGGGAATTGCGTCGCAAGGTTTCATGTCAGAGGCCACTTTTGATGTAGAATCTATCAACAACCTTCTGGCCTGTCGCGACTTCGTTGGGTACTTGATGGAGATAGGAAATGAATACTTTAAACTCCTTGAAAGACTCAGAGATGAATGAGAGACTTGCGAAGTCATCGGGGATCACACCAAGGGTCCCGCACAGGATCAACTTCAGGTGATGGTCAGCAAGTTCATGGAGTATCGAGCTTAGTTTCACATCACCTCTCCTAAGTAGAGGCAAGACACTCCTTTCAAGCCAAGGGATGACGATGAATAGGCTCCTTCCTCCTAGGATAAATCCCATTTTTGTGAAAGTATTTAAAAGTATGTTGGCACAAATGATGACATCATCCATGTTGCACCATGGGATGTTGTCATCCACCAAATTGCCCTAAAGTAAACATTTGACTTTTAGATATTTTCTAGATATTTTGTAAATAGTGGTTGGCTCCTTTTTGTCTTATTTCTCCTCCTCCTTCTATAAATACTTGAACACTTGTTGTATTCAAGTGTGAGAAAATTTGTATGAAAAATAGAAGTGAGAAGAGAAAGAATTTGAGCTTTCTTGTAACAGAACAAAATATTAATACAAAAAATTGAGACTTTGTGCTGAATTCCTATGTTATGTGTTAGATCTTTCTTAAGTTAGTGATCCGAAAATAACCAGATTATTACTATATGATCTCGGACCCTTATAGGCTTTAATTATTTACCGATAATTTACTCCTTTTAAGTAATCAATTTAAAATAATGCAAGACAATAACGACAATTGCACACAGATTGATTACGGAGTTTGGCAATTGCCTATGTCTCCGAGTTCGTGATCGAACCGTTCCACTAGTCAAAACTTGTAAGTTATAATAGTACTTTCACAAGAAAACCTAATGGAATTTTACTTGCCTATTAGTACACCAGTTCTTCAGACGACAAGGGTGAAAAATAGCACCTGACTTCCACCTTCCTGGCGTACAATATCCTTCGGCTGTGATCGGCCTTCTCGACGCAAACAATGCGAAGCTAGCACTCCAGTCGACAATCCAGGATTTGCAAGTAATTGGTGTGGCTCAATGGGCCTATTGGGTAGTTTCCATTTCACTCCCAATCACAAATATTCCATCTAATATTGCCTAAAATAATAGGCCAATAGATAATACCTGTTGACACATCCCACAAATAAGCTTAACAAATAATAAGCTTGGGATCTGTGTCTCCACCGTTCCGCGTTCTAGCAATGAGCTTCTTTGTTGCGCCGGTGTGTCCATTACAATGAACTAGGTACCCTATTTATACAAAATTAGGGCCCTACAAATATGCATTGCATATTATCCTTAGGCTATTTTAGCCTCACCCGTACATAGAAATTGGGATAAAATATTTCCCATTTGGGCGGATTACACGTTTTAATGGGATTAAATCCCAAGTTTGGCGCAGCTGCATTTTTAAATGGGTTAAAATCCTCATTGAGTGGCTAAGGTAGGTGGGTAATATCCCACATTAGGTGGCTGATAATAGTTTAGGCTTTATTAAGCCTTTCCATGCGCATGAAGTGGTCAAAAGACCACGTTGGGCTTATAACCGCCCCCAACAACCGCTTCCCACCTTCTTCCTTCCACATGGAAGTTTCCACGCATGGGTCTAATGCCCCCTAACAACTGCTTCACCACCTTACACGTGGTCAAAACATATGCATTTGATTTGGCGGTTCATACTAATGTTTTAAACATTAATATATATATGTGGCATTTGAAAAGTGGCCTTACCAAGTAATTATAATTTCGACCCATACAATGTGGCCTAGAAATAAATTAACTCGGTAATCCTGTAGTCCACTTGTCATCTCCCGATAGGAAAATCAAGCAAATTAGACGAGTGTTGGCAAGCCACATGTCACAGTGCGATTGGTCCAATATTGACTAGTTGACCATAGTTTGACTTTCCCGATGTCTGAACTTTGACCGAACATATCTAGAGCTCCCAATGTCTATTTACCGCGTTCTCACAGTCGTTGGAAAGCTCTCAAGATGATATTCTACACTAACACCATTTAGGGATGTTTAGGGAACTTTCAAAAATGATCCCCTGATCACACCTCCCCACTGAGAAAAGCTTTTTGTCCCAAAAAGCTTCCATACTGTCCTGAATCTGGAAAACTCTATTGCCCCCTCGGAAGTGCTATTGTAGTAGACCCTTGGGTCTTCTCCTCCATCCTTCTCACTTCGACAACTCTGCTCCGATCCTAGGACTTGTGGGTTATGGGCCCATGACGCTTCCGCTACGCCACTTTGATATCCGAAGAAAACCTCCACGCCTTCGCTTTATGGTGCTAAGTTTCTGAATGAAACCTCAATGCTCCTTCTGTGTGATGCTAAGCTTCTTGATATCTGACAACAAGGATCTTCTTTGACTCTATAACACAGCTCCTGGCTCCGAGTTGATTCCATAGAATCTGAACTGGTTTGAAGGAACTCCATGTTACGTAGAGCTTTGATTGATCTGATGTCAATGATGGACAATGCCTTGTCCCTTTACAGACCTCAACGCCTCCGATGCATGATGCTAAGCCTCTTTCAAGACCTCGAGCCTCCGATGCACAATGCTAAGTCTATGTAGACCTCAACGCCTCCGATGCATGATGTTAAGCCTCTTTCAAGACCTCGATGCTCTGATGCATGATGCTAAGTCTCTGTAGACCTCAACGCCTCCGATGCATGATGCTAAGCCTCTTTCAAGACCTCGAGCTTCTAATGCATGATGCTAATTCTGTTGATCAGCTACCATTCGTATGTGTGGTCGCAATGCCTTGACACCGAATGACGTTCCGAGCCGATCCTTTTTGATATCCTCTTGTTGACATACTAATATCAGATACCATTATGCTGCACGGTCGCAATGCCTCTACACAGAATGAAGTTTCGACCCGACGTCAATGCCAACGGTGATTCAGCTACCATTCTGCTGCACGGTCACAATGCCTCTACACAGAATGAAGTTCCGAGCTGATCTCTGTGAACTCTACTGTCTGCACAAATGGCAGATCAATCTCCAAGCTTTATATGAGTCAAATCCTGTATCCAAGCTGTAACAGGTACTCACACGCTGATTAGGAGATATATTTGGAGCATTAATCAAATTTTCTAAGTAAGAAAATCCACTGAGTATTGTAAACCTTTCTCTCAGCATTTTCTCACAAAATCTGATCTCCAAACTTAATACTGCATACAATTCATCAATCTGAATTATGCAATATATAATTGAAAAATTGTTGACTTGCCCATTTCAAAGGACTTTCACTTTCAGGTATTACCTGGTCCTGGGTTAACTTGTCAATTGGTGGTTGAGTAGAAACTTCTTCTGCCTTTGCAATAGGCCTCCATTCCATCTTTGGTTGCCATTACTCTGATGGCGAGATGGATGCAGTTTCTAGCAATTTTCCACCTGATGCCCATTCCTCTGGCAATGAGCACAAAAATTCCTCTTAATCTCCTTCTTATGGGATGAGGAACTCTTTCTGCCATTTCTCAACTCTGCATGACGAGATTGGTCTTTCTGATTTGCCGTGTTCCTGACGAACGACATCAACTTCTTCATCAGTTTCCTTCTCTTCCAGCATCTGGCCATTGAATGATTATGCAATCCACAAAAAGTACATGGAAAGGAATTCCACATCTTCTGAAAATCATAACCATACTTCTTAAGCTGAAAAAGTGGATCAGAAGTTTTTATTGTGCTTATGATTATGGTAAGAAACTGGAGGTGGAATCTCATTACCTCTTCGCTGATTTCTCTTACCACATCTTGCCTGTGATGAGGAAGCACAACTTTCCTGCTCAGAATCTTCTTGCAGGACTAGTGGGGTATTCACTTTGCTTTCGGAAGCTTGTCTCCCGTCAGCATTCTTGGAGCATTCTCCAATTTCCATTCCCACACTAGGATAACCCAAACCTGCAAAACGAGGATGATTCTTGACCTGTATTGGGTTAGCAATGCCTTGGCCATTTTTACCAAGGCCTCTTCCATCAAATCCCATTTTATCTAGTAACTTGGATCCAATGCCTCTAGTATGCCTTTCAAACAAACCAAAGACTTCATTACCTGAATCCGAAACCGAATGGGAGGAAGAAGAAGATTCCCGTGGTGAACAACTTATAGTGCAAGCATCTGCCGTGGCCTCTGCATCTGAAGTAGAGAGTTTTTCCTTCCTCTGATCACCACATTGCAACCTTTCCAAGAGATCATCCTTGGTTTGCAGTTCCAATTTCAAACGAGCATACTCCTCTTCCAAGGAGGAATACATTGATCGCAGGAGAGAATTCTCTTCCTGGATCTGGTGATTATACGCTTCAATCTCATTGAGCTTTCCCTGTTTAGACATCTTGCCCATAGTGAACTTGTACCCTGTTCACACAAACTTAACCAACTACACTAATCTTGAAGTAATCACTTTGTTAATCAGATTTACTGAAAAACAAATATGGAGCTAAACCAGCTCTGATACCAAACATGATCCGAAAATAACCAGATTATTACTACCTGATCTTGGACCCTTATAGGCTTTAATTATTTGCCGATAATTTACTCCTTTTAAGTAATCAATTTAAAATAATGCAAGACAATAACGACAATTGCACACAGATTGATTACGGAGTTCGGAAATTGCCTATGTCTCTGAGTTTGTGATCGAACCGTTCCACTAGTCAAAACTTGTAAGTTACAATAGTACTTTCACAAGAAAACCTAATGGAATTTTACTTGCCTATCAGTACACTAGTTCTTCAGATGACAAGGGTGAAAAATAGCACCTGACTTCCACCTTCCTGGCGTACAATATCCTTTGGCTGTGATCGGCCTTCCCGACGCAAACAATGCGAAGCTAGCACTCCGGTCGAAAATCCAGGATTTGCAAGTAATTGGTGTGGCTCAATGGGCCTATTGGGTAGTTTAAATTTCACTCCCAATCACAAATATTCCATCTAATATTGCCTAAAATAATAGGCCAATAGACAATACCTGTTGACACATCCCACAAATAAGCTTAACAAACAATAAGCTTGGGATCTGTGTCTCCACCGTTCCGCGCTCTAGCAATGAGCTTCTCCGTTGCGCCGGTGTGTCCATTACAATGAACTAGGTACCCTATTTATACAAACTTAGGGCCCTACAAATATGCATTGCATATTATCCTTAGGCTATTTTAGCCTCACCCGTACATAGAAATTGGGATAAAATATTTCCCATTTGGGCGGATTACACATTTTAATGGGATTAAATCCCAAGTTTGGCACGGCTGCATTTTTAAATGGGTTAAAATCCCCATTGAGCAACTAAGGTAGGTGGGTAGTATCCCACATTAGGTGGCTGATAATAGTTTAGGCTTTATTAAGCCTTTCCATGGCATGAAGTGGTCAAAAGACCACGTTGGGCTTATAACCGCCCCCAACAACCGCTTCCCACCTTCTTCCTTCCACATGGAAGTTTCCACACATGGGTCTAATGCCTCCTAACAACTGCTTCATCACCTTACATGTGGTCAAAACATATGCATTTGATTTGGTGGTTCATACTAATGTTTATAAGGAAGGTAAAAACATTAAATATATGAAAAATACTAAACATTAATATATATATATATATGTGGCATTTGAAAAGTGGCCTTACCAAGTAATTATAATTTCGACCCATACAATGTGGCCTAGAAATAAATTAACTCGGTAATCTTGTAGTCCACTTGTCATCTCCTGATAGGAAAATCGAGCAAATTCGACGAGTGTTGGCAAGCCACATGTCACAGTGCGATTGGTCCAATATTGACCAGTTGACCATAGTTTGACTTTACCGATGTCTGAACTTTGACCGAACATATCTAGAGCTCCCGATGTTCGTTTGCCGCGTTCTCACAGTCGTTGGAAAGCTCTCGAGATGATCTTCTGCACTGAAACCATTTAGGGATGTTTAGGGAACTTTCAAAAATGATCCCCTGATCAGTTAGATCTGCATGCTTGTTCTGTTGGATTCACCTATAATTTTGTCTTTTGTTTATCAGTATTGCTTTGTTTGTTTATGTGAGTAAGTTTGGCTTTGTTTACTACCGGCCCAAAACATAAACCCTCTGACCTTTCTACTTTGGAATTCATTTCTTTTCTCCCTTCAGATCCATCTTTCTTCTATTCCTTCCTTCATTCCTTTTTATTCTTTGTTGGAACTAACTCTACTAGGATGAGATCCCAAACCCCCCTGAAGGCAGAAAACTGTAAGACTTGCACAGATTCCTACTGGTAGAATAGTAATAAACTAGTTTCACTTTGCTGTCTCAAAGAGGGGCTATGCCCTACACACTATTGGCCTATCTATCCATAGATCTGCCCACTCGACAAATTTTTGGACCTACACATTTGTGGTACAATATGGGGCAATGAGATAAAAAATGCTAACCAACATTAGTTATGGCCAACTGATGTTAGTCAAGGGAAACTAAGCGTGGTGCAGTAGGGCACAAAACTGATGTTGGTCATGGATAACCAATGTTGGTCAGGTCGGGGGTTTGTTAAAAAAGAAAAAATTAGCATTTTATGAATTCATTATAATCTTTTCGTTTATAGAAAATGACAGTGGAGACAAATTTCATCTCTTTTCGAGGGAGAAAAGGAAAAGGTTATTTTCCAGGATGAGTTGGAGTTAGCTGAGTTATTGGAGGAGCAAGGTAGATGGGTCCACGAGATTGCTACAAGTGATTTTATTGGGCATAGGACTGAGAGTGCAATTTAGGCATGGCTGAGGCACGAGAGGGTGCTAGAGGACCACCCGTGTAGAGACCAAAGGTTCAACTAAGGAGGAAGCACTGGGTTGAGTTAGGAATCAGTCTCCATTCATTATTTTTGAGTGAAATTTGATAAAAACAAAAAATGGGGTGGGAAATTTAAAAATTTGAAATTTGGATAAAAATGAATGAAATTGGGTATAGGGAGGGTGAAATGTAGATTAAATAGGTGGGTAAAAGAATTGGGGTGGTTTATAGGTGGGATCGGGGTAGAATTTAGGGTGTTTTATTAGTTTTTTTGAAATGTGGGGCGTATGGGTTCGACCCTAGAGCCAAACCATAGACCGATGCCAGTGGCTAGAAAGGGGATCGGTACTGGTTAATGGTGACTGATGTTGGTTGAATGTAACTGATGTTGGTCACTATTAAAAGTGAACTACTTTAAAAAAGGGGAAAAGTAGGGGGAAAATGGGTGCAGAAAACTATGAGGAAATTAAATGCAAGCATATAAGATGTAGGTATAAGTGGATTTAGGTGAGATATACCTAGGAAAAGGTGGGTATGTGTATGGGTAAAGATAAAATGGATGATAGATGAGGTAAAATAGTTAGGGACTAGATATTCAGGAAGATCAATGTACGTATGGGGTGTTGGTGGGGTGGGGTAATTAAGTTTTAAGAAAAAAGAAAAGTAGTTTAGTACTTGACATTGTTAAGTTTTATGGATGCAAGCACGGTATTAGTTGATGATGCGGGACATGGTCCCACCGTTATTAGGGTAGATGCATCCCATCATTACTGAGGATGAATGGAAACACATGTGAGATGTCATATTGGTGGGTATTAGGTGCTATAGGAAGATCCAACCGGATCACAGTCTCATGGTTGCTCTCATCGATAGATGGGATATAGCGACCAACACCTTCCATCTACCCATCGGTGAGATGACTATCACGTTGGAGGATATTTATAGGATTCTGCGGATACCTATTATTGGGGAGCTAGTGTATTCAATATGAACAGATGGAGCCTTTGAGGTGATGATTGAAGTATTAGGAGAGATGGCGAGTGACGTGACTGAGAAAAACACCAATCTTGTTTATGGGGCTTTGTATACCGCACACCCACAGGAGACAAAATTAGTTGTATTGATGATGGTAGTGGTGGGGTGTTATGCACTTCAAAATTCAAAGGGTGGCTAGTTTTCAAGAGGATTGATGGGAGTGTTGCGAGATATGATCGAGGATCAGGTCTGTTTTGCATGGGCACCTGCATATTTAGTGTAGCTATACAGGGAGTTGCGGGCTTACCAGAGGATGCGACACTACAACATCTGTTGTACTTTCCTACTACACTGCTAGGTGTATGAGCATATTGTGATAGTGTGGCCATGAGGACTACCGGTACCAAATTGCCACCATGGGGGACAAAGGGTAGGTTACAAGAGATGGGTGGTTGTAGGTGGTCATCCTCGAGTAGAGGAGGCAACTCATGATGTAATATACTAAAGGCAAGAGTTGGAGGGATTATATGTGATGGACATATTTTGGTGGCCCTGTGTCAATTTTCTAGCTTTTAGAGGGATGGATCAGGAGCTACATGAGTTATAGTTATTGTGATGGATATAAGGAAGATGTGTTGATGAGCATGAGATGATCCTAGTCGACAGAGTTTGATGCCTGTTTGGATTACAACAGGATGTGCCGCCACTCTTCCCATAGTACTACATGGATGATGTGGAGAGATCTGTGTCTCCAACCTGGTCCATAGACCCCACAAGACAAGAGGAGGTACCAGTGGATATGAGATTGGACGATGTAGGGACCACTGTGGCATACAGGAAATGGTGGGTAGTGTAGTTACATGCACCACCACCATGGTTAGGTCACCCAGACTTAACCACAGTGATGGTTCAGAGGAATTACCTACATGGACATGTGACCACGCTGGGAGTTCAGTTAATAGTGGCATAAGAACATGTAGTCACTTTGATAAGGTGAGTACATTACAGGGTCAACAAACTACTGCCCAAGCATAGGCAGAGGTAAACACATAGGCTACGGTAGGGGATGGTGCATAGGTAGTCATACTACAGACACAAGTCACTGGTTTACAAGGATAATTGGTAGCCACGTAGGCATAGGTTGTGGATTTATAGGCCTAAGAAGCTGCACAGGTACCAACATAGGCACCGGGATAGGGTCCCGTAGTACAGGCACCGACAACAGGATAGGGTCCTCTATTGGTAGGGAAAAGTTCACAGGTGGCACCCAGGCCAATGGAATTGCCCCAGACTATATTTATGGTGAGGTTTAGGGACTCCTTGATCAAGGCCCATTATTACTATGACCATCTAGCCAATGCAGGTATTGATGTTCCCTCTTATGTTGAGCACAAGGATGAACAGGAAACTAGTGAGTGGACTAGATCCAGGACTCATAGCCTAGGTAGCACAGGGGGTCATCAGCCCCAGAGATAGGGTCAGGGTGAGGTTACTAGCTCTCAAAGACTGAGCCTGATAAAGGGAAAGGGGGAGGAGATGGAGGCCAGGTAAGGACCAATAGAGGGTGAAGAAATGCTAACAGGGCGATTGACATGGAGAGAGGAGGAGACATGTGAGAGTTGAGAGGAGGGCCTCAGGAAAGGCTAGTTGGTCATGATATGTTATACTGTATAATCATTTTTATTTTAATATATATACCAGCCTGAGTGACAAATATTTTATGAGATTGTATATGATAGTTTTTGAGACACTTGTATCCCTGTGTACATATGTATCAATACACATATATTCCCCCCTTATATAGTTGATGATTATTATTGGATGGATGATGTAATATTTTTAATTTCCATTGTTATTGTGTATCATGGGAACTGAGTGAGTTAAACATGATTGAGTAAAGGTCATTTAGGCATGGTTGAGTAAGGCATATGTATGGTTTGGCCAGGTATAAGCATGGTGGAGTCTAGGTAATTTCCATGTTACTGCTCTTATGGAAATAATGTGTTGTATGCATGTTGTGTTTAAATTTCCAAGTAATTAATATCATGGAAATATGAAATGATTTAAGTAGAATATGGTTGTGGTGATAAAATGGTAGGGATGTATGTTTTTATGATATATTAATTTCCAGGTTTTTGTGTAAATGGAAACTAACTAGGGTAGAATGTGAATGTAAAAGGGGAAAATTGGTTAGGGGTAAAAGTGACCGAGCTAACTTGTTGGGCCTCAGAATATTGACTAAGTCCCTAAGGGCGCTGGCGCACATGGGACCAATAAGAAGGGTGCATGGGGAAAAGCTCATAGGACAAGGGTTTTAGAAGGGTTTTGTAGAAACAACGGTGCGTGTGTAAGACAAAACAAAGGGTCTTAGGACTTAGCCATATTTGGCATTCTAAGAAGCACACAAGGAAAGCGTGACTTCACCAAGCATGTAGAGTGGATAAGGTGCCAGCCTGGTAACTTGGTGACCAAGAAAGGAATATTCCACATGATGGAAGGATCCAAAAGGACATCATTACAGAGAGTGGAGATCCCAGATGAGAATAATCATTCTCCATTAGAGGACCACCTTGACACTTGGTGATTAATCTACTACTTCAGGAAGGCATGGCGGTGGGTGATAAACCTATATATAGAGATGCTCAGGTAGAGGAAAAGAGAGACTGGGCATTGAAACTAGAGAGACTACTCTTGAAAAAGGGCATCATCATAGAAAGGATGAAAGGTGAAGCTCTATAGAAATAATAGGAGGTTCCAGAGGGATAGGGTTACCATTAGAGTATCATAGTAATATGGCATATCTCAAGGGATAGGTCTGTGACAATTCTTGTAATATGGGAAGCATAGTGAGGACTTCTGATGCATAAGTCTTATCTGCATTGATGCATTAGTCTGTTATGACCATGATGAATGTAATGTGGTTACTGAACTATGATCAATACAAATATATGGTTATGTCCTAAATACATATTGTCTATGGGTGTAAACCCTAGTGCATTTTCTTTATATTATGAATTAGATCTGCTATCTGTATGATGTTTCTCTTATTATTTGAATGGGTGTATTGATATAATAACTCATCCTAGGATCTCAGAATGAATGCATGGCCCTTTACCTTTTTGCATCCAAGTTTCTTTCCATAAGAAATGTATTCTCACATAACTCACATAAAGGAGGGGCTCGGTGCCTACGCGTGCCTCAGGTGAGTGCCCAGTGCTCATTGGGTGATAGGCTAATGTGCATGGGATTAGAAGGTTATTCTAAGGACATAAAAATGACTACATCTTGGTTCCATTTTCCGGGACCTCTTTTTGAAGTTTTGAGAAATGGCTACATCTTGGTCCCTTTGACATGTGATGACAGAGTGCTTGACCCTAGAAAGTGTTGAAGCATGGTTTAAGAGCACGGAGGATGAGTTTTCTCAAATATTTAGTACTGGACCTAAGTTTGATGCATGCAGATGGGTATAAGAGCACCTGTATCATGAATTGTATGAGACCTTCTTTTGTTATTTTCCAGTAGAATTGTATGAATGGATTTCAGCATATGCATCCAGATCAAGTTGGTACTATAGATCATGCGTGTGGACCCTAGATGATTACCAGAGGCTTCAGGACACAGATCTGGATTGGATGTGTGTTGTTGATCACTGGTGGAGAGGAGTGTTGACCAATTATACCCTAGAATATGCCATTTCTACGTATTCTTGTCTGGAGATCATTGAGTTTGAGTTCCTAAGAGAACCTAGAGGATCATTTTTAGAGTTATCATTTTCTATGAAGATCTTGATTATTACATTAAGTTTTGAGGCATTTCCTATGGAGAATAAACTTCTCTAAGCACTGGGTGAGGAAGCTAGGGTGGAGGAAGATGGCAGGACATTGTGGCTGAAAAGGAGAGGGAAGAGAGATGACTCAAGTATGGTGAAGCTCATGAAAGGGAAATGGCTAGACAATGTGAGGTTGTAGGAGTGATGGATTTATGGAGGCAGACATTATGGGAAGGAGTTGAGGTTCATGCAGAGGACGTGGAACCTGAGTAGTCTGGTGCTACCCCATCTTGGAAAGTGGGAGAGAGACCCCTTCAGCTTCTGATGAGAGTTCATCACATGAAGAAAGGAGAGCCATCAGTGCACATCTAAACCCACCTATGGTGACCAACCCTGGTGCTTAGTTTTCTAGATCAAGAGATAAGCATTGCTAACCCAGTTAGTATCAGAGGAAGTAACTGATCTATGCCTAGGAGATATAACTTCTCATTTGGGACATTTATGGCTACACAAACCATTCTTGTGTTTGGAGGAATTTTTGGGCAAGGTGCAAGTACACAAAGTTTGGGTATCACAAGTGGTGTGGGACACACGTCTGGTAGCGGGGAAATATCACAAACCATCGGCACATAGTTTAGTGGGACATTCTGGAACTCTAGGCATGCAACCACTTCAGGCCCTTTTTCTAGCTACAAGAAGTGGATCTGGTGGTGTAGGAGCTGGAGGACCTGGTGGGCCTAGTGGATCTAGAGGATCTGGTGGGTTAGGAGGGATAAGACCTGGTGGGTCTAGTGGGTCTGGTGGTGGAGGAAACACCAGAGGAAACCAAGGTTTTGGGTCAGGTGGGAAAGGGCCTCAGCCACCTTTGCAAGTATTTTTGAGATGTCGTTGCACCTACCAGACTACAAAGGTATTGAGGATGCTACAGAGCATGTGCACAAGTGTGAATTTCTATGGCACATGAAGGGGATCACTACCCTAGAGTGGAAGGTGAGTCAATTTGCAACAACATTGTAGGGGCATGTGCATAATTGGTACCACAAGTATGACCCCCATCAGATGGTGGTGGATTACACTACACTAAAAAATGCCTTCCTAATAGAGTTCCATATCCCTGAGTTTGAGCAAAAGATCATCAATGCTTTGAAATAAATATAGCAAGGAATGGAAGAGAGTGTGCATGAGTATGACACCGGTTCAAGACTCTCTTGTCAAAACTATCCTATGACATTCACCCCTCTCAGCATGCTCAATGGTTTTTTGGAGGATTGATAACACTCATTTAGAAGGGCACTGTCACACAAGACTTTCACAGACCCGCGCAAGGCCTTGGAGGATGCTCTACGTGTTGAGGCTATTGGAAGTGTAGATACCAGTGTTAGCCCTTTCCTTGAGGCTTAAATTACTGCAATGGTGAAGTAATTGGAGAAACTATCTACAAACTTGATGCATGAGACTCGCATAATGGTCTATGGTGCATAGAGTGTGAGGTAGAGGGGCATGTAAAGGATATTTGTCCTCGAAGGTTAGTATGTGCCATGATGGTGGACTATGAAATTTCCATGGGGATCATGATGCAAGTAGATGTCCCACTACTGCAAATGCTTGATCCATAAGAATGTGTCTTGCTATTACAAGATCTATACCTCTATGACCCATGACACTAAGGATTATAGGATGATTGACCAGATTCATGATGCCATTGATCTCGGTGTGTGCCAGACTAGCCTTGTAAGTAGTTCCAAGGATGATGATCGCCACTATGAAGGGCGTGCAAATGGAGGAGCATGTGGAAGAGGTTTCTGTGGAGGATTTCATGGTCACAGTAACCACAGTGGAGGGAGAAGTGAGTTCCTCGCATGGAACCTATTATAACTGTGGGTTGACAGAACATTATAAGTGTGAGTGTCCTGATCTATTGTAATGCTCATGGTGTGGAAAGAAACATAAGTATGAGGAGTGCCTTGAGCTATTTGAGCACATGAGCCAAGCAACACCAGAAAGACAAGGGCACTGGGATGGTAAGCATAAAGAAGGATGACCCACAGTGGATGCCAAGAGTGGGCACATGAGTCAGGATTAGAACCTGTACTGGTGATGATGCAAGCAGAGGTCATACACGCCAGGGAGATACCAAGGTAAAGAACACTAGTTATGAGAGAAGAAGTGGTACATGGAAAGTATCCAGACCCTACTCATCAGAAAGAGGTATATCAAGAGACTATGGATGTGATTCAGAGTTTACAAGGAGAGATCCAATGTCTGAAGGAGTAGTCAAGGTAGTTGGAACAAAGGAAGAATTCTGAGGCTCCGTAGAAGGATCTGGATGAGGTCATGGAAGTATGCAAGATGTTAAGGCAAGAGAATATCATTCCCTTGCTAGGAGAATGGTTATGGGAGAAGGTACCACGCACTAGAGGAGAGCACAAGAGGAAAGTGCTACATGCTAATCTTCCTCCCCATAGCCTTGACTATGACAAAGAGATAACCTTGAATGTTGTTGTAGATGGATGGCTTCTGAGAAATATTTTATCGACATGGGTGCAGAGGTCAATGTTCTCACCTTGGATGCATGGCATCAAATGGGAAGGCCCACACTACAACCATCCTCGAATGTGTTGTATATGGAAAACAAGACAAAGGAAATTCCCATTGGTGTCTTGAAGGATGTAGTTATCACTATTCAAGGGGCCAAGTTCACTGGGGACTTCAAGGTCTTGGCGCTAGCTGAGGTGGATAACTTTCCAGCATTTCTTGGGCACCCCTGGTGTTACAAAAAAAATGCCAACCTACGGTTTAACAAGGGGTATATTAGTTTTGAGAACAAGGAAGAACGGGTCATCATCCCTTTAATGGACAGGAAGTCAGTGCCCTATACTGAGCCCTTAGGAGAGGAATTCCTCGACAGAATCTATGTGCACTCTATTAGGGACCTTGAAGTAATTCATCCTACGGAAGGAGCTATTTAGTTTGAAGATGCTCAGTCAATGAGTGATACAACCAGCATAACATGTGACAATTGGGCACATGGGACCTATGAGTTAATTGGGTGACAGTTAAGAGGATCTATAACAAGGGTGACAAAGGCATGCTCAGTCAAGCACCTAGGAAGGAAGAAGCTTACCAAGTTACTCTAGAGGAGAAAGCCCTGATGATTTCTTGCGAGAGATGGAGGCTCAGTGGAGAAATGAGGAAAAAGGAGAAGTATGCTCAGTTATAACTTGCTCGGGACTACAACGCGTTGGTGGGAAACACATCGTGAGGAGTCTTCTAGAGTGGCATGAGGTAAGAGTCACATTCTCTATTAGGTTCTCTAGAAGCAACATGCCCACTATTATCCAAGACTACCATGGAAAAGAACCTGCCTCTTCCCATATCCAAGCATGTGAGAAGGCCTTGGATGGAAGGCACAGAAGCTTTACCACCTTTTCTATGGGTGCATAAGTTATATTCCACCTTACAAGGTTGTGAGCGTGCATGGTACATTCACTCAGAGATGCGCCGTCAGATAGGGAATTGGCAGGAGTTGGTGACTGATCTCATTCAAGCATTTGAGTATCAAAGTACAAAGCCATCAGTGGATAAGGTGTTGCAGGTGGTCAAGCACCTTACAATGGGAGATAGTGCTATGACAGAAGATAGGGTATTGGAGTTATTGGGTGAACCTAGTTTGGAGACATGTTTTGATGAAGATGAATCTGAAGAGATACAGCTTGAGCACACATGCATTGAAAAAGAAAAAGGAAAAATGGTCTATGTGATAGATGGGGAAGAAATGGAGAGTCTAGATGTTAACCATTCTGTAGGTACATGTGAAGTCATGGATAATGCTGATGAGCGAAGTGCGTTCCTACCATGATCCTTGAAGACAAAGAAGGTTAACATTGGTTCTAAGGAAGAACCTAAGGAAGCTATCATTGGGGATTATTGGTTAGAGAAAGAGGTTTCTAAGATCATTGACCTTTTACATGAGTTTTAGGATTTATTCCCACAGGTACCATGAGCTCAAAGGCATTCACCACTCCTTGGGGAAATGAGGATCAAGTTGAAGGAAGGTGTGCACCTGATTTGAAAGAGACCGTATCGGATGAATCCAAACTTACATGTACGGGTCAAGGAGGAGATAGACAAGATGATAGCATCAGGAATCATTGAGGCTGTGGAGGAATTAGAATGGGTGAGTCCAATGGTCATAAGCATTAAGAAGGATGGAAGGATAAGGATTTGTGTTGATTACAAGGACTTGAATGTAGTGTGTGTCATTGACCCTTTTCCAACCCCCTTCACTGAAGAAATTTTGGAAGGAGTAGCCGGAGCGCGAGGTCTATTCTTTTACGGATGGGTTCTCAGGGTACCACCAAGTTAGAATTGCAAAGGAAGACCAGGAGAAGACAAATTTTCCACTGAATGGGGAAGTTTTTCCTACATGGTCATGCCTTTTGGGCTGAAGAATGCACCTGTTGTGTTCTCGCACATCATGGTACAAGCCTTCCAGGACTTCATCCATAAATTTCTTTAGGTCTACCTGGATGACTGGACTATGTATGGGCTAGTAAAAGACCATTGTGACAATTTGAGGCTGATGTTTGAGAGATGTTGGCAGTTGAGGATATCCCTCAACATTAAGAAATGTGTCTTTTCTACTCCATTTGGAACCCTGTTGGGGCATATTATATGTAAGGAAGGCTTGTTAGTGGATCCTGCCAAGGTTGTAGTTATTGTGAGATTGGGGGAGCCTACCAATCAGAGCATTGTGCATGGATTCCTTGGGCATATGGGGTACTACAAGAATTTTATTAAGGGGTATGCCAAGATTCGCCTGTGCCCTTGGAAAAATTACTTAAACACAAGAGTGCCTTTCACTGGGGAGAGGCACAACAGAAGGCGTTTGACACATTAAAGGATAGGCTTGTCACTACACCCATATTACACTTTCCCTCTTGGGATAAGCCCTTCCATGTGCATGTTGATGCCTTAGGGACAACCATTGGAGCAGTACTAGCACAACCTGGTGAGGGGATTATTGATCACCCTTTGTGTTTTCCAGTAGGAAGTTGACACCAGCAGAACAAAATTACACAACTACTGAGCGTGAGGCATTGTCAATGATATACTGCTGCATAAGTTTAGGTAGTATCTACTGGAAAAACCATTTATATTCTACAAGATCACATGGCATTGAAATATTTGGTAAATAATCCCATTTTGCAAGGGCACATATGTTGTTGGGTCCTGTTGTTTCAAGAATTTGAGTTTTCAGTTGTGGTAAAACCAGGAAAAAGTAACTCAGGACCTGATCACTTATCAAGAATTGACTCAGGGGAGGACACACAGAGCATTGAGGATACCATGCTAGATGTGTAACTGTTTAGGTTGGTGCACACCCTCTGACTTGGAGGATATTGCAGTGTTTCTTAAAATGGGTGTGGCACTGGAAGGAATGAAGGCTTTGGAGAGGAATTAGTTGGCTATACATGTCACGCCTACATGTTGATTAGTGGAGATTTGTACAAGTTAGGTCATGATGAGGTTTTGCACTGATGTGCATGTTAGAACATGAGTGCATTGTAATTATGGAGGAAGTGCATGGTGGGATTGCAGGAGGACACTATGTAGGAAATGCCACCACATGGAAGATTCTAATGGTAGGGATTTGGTGGGAAAGTATCTACCAGGATTGTATTGAGTTTTGCAAGGCCTGTGACCATTTCCAGCACCTTGGCAAACCTAGGGAAGGAGGGATGAAATGCCCTTGCGACTGATAGCCAACATGCTGAACCATTTGAAAAATGGGCAATTGACTTTGTAGGACCAATTTCACCTACCGTGAAGGACTGGCTCATGTTACATCATCACTTGCACTGATTACTTGACAAGATGGGTAGAGGTAGCACCTACAAAGGATTTCACAACAATGACAACAGTGAGATTCTTATGGGAAAACATAATCAACAGATATGGATGTCCTGTTGAGTTTAACTAGTGATAGGGGAACACATTTTCTGAATGAAATGGTTAGGATCTTTATTGGCAGAGTTTATGGTGGCCCATCACAAGACTACCCCTTATCACCCTCAATCGAATGGAACAACTGAGGCATTTAACAAGATACTAAGTCACACATTGACCAAAATTTGTGATGTTGGAAGACAAGATTGGGATGACAAGGTATCAACCGTTCTATGGGCATACAAGACAACCTATAAGAGATTGAACAAAGCCACACCATTTCAGTTAGTGTTTGGCATAGAGGCTATTTTTCTAGTTGAATTCATATTACCATCGCTATGTATAGTGTGTGTAGGAGGATTGGCTGATGAGAAAGTGCTCAAGGAAAGGATTGACAAGTTAATGTAGTTAGATGAAAGGTGATCACTTGCTAGATGGAGTCAGAAGACTAAAAAGGCCAGACAAAAGGCATGACATGATCATCATATCAAGAATAAGTAGTTTGAGGTTGGGAAGATGGTTTTTTTGTATGATTCCAAGTTTCTACGCCATCTGGGGAAGTTGAAATTCCATTGGTTGGGCCCATACATCATCTCGTACATCCTTGAGTCAGGCGCATGCCAGTTACAAGTGTTGGATGGGATGAAATTACCTGGCCATTTCAATGGGAGTAGGCTAAAGCCCTACTATAAATAAACCTTCCTTGTGTTTGTAAATAAGGTAGTATTGCCAGTTAGCTTAGGATTTCTCTTTATGCTTTCCCTTTCCTTGTGTTTCCCTTTCTCATTGTTTGTTCCCTTCTGTTTGTGTTGTTTTGTGCCTTGTGTGCTAGTAACCACTTATTACTTTCAAAAGGTTGTGTATGCGTAGAGGACCACACATCTATTTTAGTGTGGGGTGGAGTAGTGTGAAGTGAAATACAAGCTGGTAGTAAAAGTTGTATGGCCCAGATTGAAGGATTAAAGGTGCGAAAGATAGAAGAATGTGCGTGGAAATGGTGGAAAAGAATTTTTGGTGTCAAGATAGCTTAACAAAGACCACGTACAAAGGATAAGAAGCACAAGAACAACATGAGGTAGGTGAGGGAAAAAATCAGGTCAAGGACAGAAGAAGTGCCTTTGGTGCTACAGACACGCGCGTAAGAGTCTTTGGTCGGTAAGGATTTTTGTGCGCTAGAAGGTTGTAGAAGGTTTCACACAGGATTGGGTGTGGGTAAGGGTGCTTAAGGTGGATTTAGTGGAAAAATATGCATTTAATGTTGAGTAGATCGGTGGGTGGCATAGCATTTATTGCCGGAGAAGAACAAAAAGCTATAAGTATGAAGTTGGGCACATTATTATTTTACCTTGCTATTATGAGATTGAAGAAGCTCTTGCAAACTAGGGCATCCATGAAAGAGATATTTGTGTGAAGGGAAAATCATAGAGATCTGAGTGCATGACTAGGCTGATCTGCAAACCAGAGTGGAAGGAGTACACGGGCATAGGGAAGAAAGTTTCAGAGGAGTACACTATCTTGTGGAAGAATTTTTCTAGGTTAGGGTTCTGCAGCTAGGGCATGGAAGTAGAAGGATTGCTTCATGAAGTTGAGCCACAAGGTTGAGAAGAGTAAGGAAGAGGAGCAAGAAGAGTTTATATTTTAACCCGACAAGTAAAATGGCACCAAAGAAGGCAACCACTTCACGAATAAGGGCAAGGGAAAAGGAAAACAAACTACCACCACAAGTTTTAACGAGGAGTGGTACGTAGAGATGCAGTACCCAGATGGAGTGTTGTTGGGGAAAGAATGGGTATCCCATGTGAGGAAGATGGTTGTGAGTGACTACAATCATCACACAAGTATCACAGAGAAAGAGATGGCATTGGAACTGGTCCATTGATGGACAAGAAGACACCAGAGGGAATGTCGATCTACAATGATGAGGTGAAGGTGAAGTTGGGAAAGGTTGGGTTGCTGCAACTTTATGAGTTTCCCTATTTTGGAAAGCCCGAGTGGTTATACCAATGGCTGATGTCACATGTGCATGAGGACCACTTCTATTTTGTGGGCCAAAAAATGTGCATAACTCCCCAACTCATATCTAAGTTTATGGGCTTGGTTTGTGAGGGGGAATCCATAGAACGATGACTTGGAAGATAAGGAGGCCATCAAGGAGATAGTGGAAGCCTATGATTACAAAAAGGGTTTGTGCTACTTTGACATCACAGATATCCCAACCCTGTAATGAGGATGGTGCATGCTTGGTTACCAAGATAAATGGTCAAGAGAGGTGGATGCAGGTAAACAAGGCATGGTTGAATGTATGCCAGAAAATTTTAGAAGGAACCATCTACAACTTGTCTGCCTATATTGCAGAAGAGATCATAAGCAGCACGCATAGGAAGGGGATAAGATAATGTTTGGAAATGTCCTTCTCACCATTGTCTTCTCAGAGATTGGAGTGCCTGATGGGCTAAAAAAGTTCATATGGGAGTACCCAGATGAAGATCCCTCACCCACAAAAATATTTGAAAAGTATACTTGTGATACCATGATGACCGCCCACAAGGCGTGCCTGGAGAAATGGTACAAGAGAATGTGATGCATTTGGGGAAGAATGGAGAATACACAAATAGTTTCCCATGCTAGTAGATGGAGAGGTTGAGTTTTTTGTATACCAGCACTTCTGCATTGGTAGATTCACTCTGATAGATGGGACCAAAATTCCATGGTGCAAACTACCTTTCTCTTTCACCACACAGTATTTCCAAGCAGGGGTCAACCACTTCAAGGAAGCTAAAAGGCTAAGGTTTGACCTTAGCAAAGTGGACCAGGACCACCATGAGCTACATAGGAAGCTCATATACCCAAAGAAGTGTGCATATGTGGAGAAGTATGTCTCCCATGAAGTACAGATGATGAAACCCTTGATGTTGCCAATTTCTGGGAGGACCGCAATGAGGGTGTATTTATGCATCAGGCCTAAGTTTGAGAAGGGTGCCTACTTGGAGAATGATGTCTCCATCCCTGAGGATCCCACTGGTAGGAAGAAGGCCATGCCAAAGAAGAGAGAAAGGGAAGAGACCCTAGAAAAAGAAGCATAAGAAAATAAAGCACCAAGTGTACAGACAACACAATCTGTGGGCGCGTGCCAGAGTCAGGCACCAAGCCAAGCACATACATGCATAGGAAGAAGTCTCCCATCAAGGAGAAGGAGAAGACACCTGAGGAAGAGGTGTCAGAACAAGAAGAGTCACCCAGAAGGGAATCACCTGCTGAGGAAGAGGAAGAATCCCCTAGCTAGGAAGAAACAGAAGGTAGCGGGGAAGGAAGACTCAGAGGAGATGGAGAGCTTGGAAGCCTACAAGGGTGAGAAGGATGACGATGAGGATGAAGAAGTTCATAATCATCTCGTGTATGATGTACATGATTTAAAGAAGAAGGAAATGAAGAGAAGAATGGAGATGAGGAGGATGCCCAAGGAAAAGGGGTTAGCAAGGAGGTGAACACTAAGGATCAGAGGACCCCCAGCCTCACCAAGGAGTAGATAGAAGAGGCCACAGAGAGAGAAGTAGTGGGCATAATCAAAATGTTAGTGGAGCAAGAGGTGGAGTGGAGTGTAGATGAGATACTCAAGGAGATAGAAGACAAGAGCATAGGGAAGGAGTATGGGAGCATGGGTGGAGATCCCAACTTAGTGGTGAGCTTTCTGAAGGCTACGTGTACAAGGAGGGAAGAACGTGGTAGTAGCACAAGGGTAGGGAATGGGTTATATCAATGATCCAAACAAAGTGCTACGCATGCTTCCAAAGCACCATGCCAACAAAACAACTCCTGGCGATGTCTTCATTTGATGAGGAAGGCACGTACCCATGTGAACTAGGAAGATGTTATCTTGGGCATTTGAGTCCCACGTTGATGAACCTGAGTTTGAAGTAAGCCAAGGGGAATTGATGAAGATGCTAGAGGAAAAAGGGATAAACCCACTGGTAAATTCTCAACAATTATCTGATGAACAAGTCTGTAATGCACTCAACAAGGTTTCAGTGGAAGTTGAGGCAAGAATTTTTGAAAGGAATGACTGGGTGAGATTCCTAGAAGGGGAATTGGAGAAGAAAAAGGAGGAGCTCGTTGAAAAGAGAAAATATCTGAAGCAAGAGGAACTAATCAACACATAGTTAAGGTGTGAACTAAAGGAGGAAAAGGCTAGGGTGCGTGAGGTATACAAAAAGGTAGAAATGATTACAGATGTTATTATCTTAAGGCATCCAGACCTAGCACCACCCGAGCAGAAGTATGAGTCAACCTTGCAATGCTTGGAAGACCTAACTCACATCCTCACCATGGAGAGGTAGCCTCTCACTTTGGAATCAACAGAAGAATTGTTAGCATGCACCAGGAGAAAGAGGAGAAGCTGAAGGTGGTGGAGATAGTCACTCGGTACACTAAGCTCCTTGCCGATGTGAAGGCCGCCGTACAGATAGCCGAAGCTGCTTATGAAAATTGTGTGGATAGAGATAGAGTGGAAAGCATTTTAGTTGCCACCCATGAACAAGATCTCAAGGAGTTTTAGGAGAAGAATAAGGGAAACAGGGAAGAGTGGGATAAGATCCTAGCTGAGGTGGAGAAGAATTCAGAAGCTATTGAGACCTTGCGGGGCTTGATCAAAAACTAGCTGAAGGATTTATATCCCTAGATCACCCACATGATGGATGTGTTGGATGACCTTGGAAAACAACTGGAAGGGATTGTTGATATGATGAGCACTAAGGGGGATGAGCTAAACTTTGAAGAGGTGAGCGCCCTAGTAGGTGACCTCTATCAATAGGTGCAAGGTGAAGTAGATGCCTGGGAGAAGATTGAGGTAGATATAAGAAAGGATTTCCCACTCCTCCTTCAACAATAAACATATTCTTCTTCTTTCCTCCATTCTTTAATTCTTCCATTCTTCATTCCTTCATTATTTGTTCCAACTATTCAGAGTCCCACCATTCTTTATTCTTTGAAGGAAGGATGTTTCTGAGGATGGAGAACAAGCTTAGTGTGGGGTGATGTTGGGCCTCAGAATATTGACTAAGTCCCCAAGGGCGCATGCGTGCATGTGGACCAATATGAAGAAGGGCGCAGGGGAAAAGCACATAGGACAAGGGTTTTAGAAGGGTTTTGTAGAAACCACAACGTGCGCAGCAAGACAAAACAAAGGGTCTCAGGACTTAGCCATATTTGGCATTCCAAGAAGCACACATGAGGAAAGCATGACCCGACCAAGCATGCAGAGTGGATAAGGTGCCAGCCTGATGACTTGGTGACCAAGAAAGGAATATTCCATGTGATGGAAGGATCTAGAAGGACATCATTGCAGAGAGTGGAGAGCCTAGATGAGAATAAGCATGCTCCATTAGAGGACCACCTTGACACTTGATGATTGATCTACTACTTTAGGAAGGCATGGCGGTGGGTGATAAACCTATATATAGAGATGCTCGGGTAGAGGAAAGGAGAGACTGGGCATTGAAACTGGAGAGACTACTCTTGAAAAAGGGCATCATCATAGAAAGGATGAAAGGTGAAGCTCTGCAGAAATAATAGGAGGTTCTAGAGGGTTGGGGTTACCATTAGAGTATCATAGTAATATGGCATATCTCAAGGGATAGGTCTGTGACAATTCTTGTAATATGGGAAGCATAGTGAGGACTTCTGATGCATAAGTCTTATCTGCATTGATGCATTAGTCTGTTATGACCCTGATGAATGTAATGTGGTTACTGAACTATGATCAATATGAATATATGGTTATGTCCTAAATACATATTGTCTATGGGTGTAAACCCTAGTGCATTTTCTTTATATTATGAATCATATCTGCTATCTGTATGATGTTTCTCTTGTTATCTGAATGGGTGTATTGATATAATAACTCATCCTAGGCTCTCAGAATGAATGCATGGCCCTTTACCTTTTTACATCTAAGTTTCTATCCATAAGCAATGTATTCTCACATAACTCACATAAAGGAGGGGCTCGACACCCGTGCATGCCTTGGCTGAGCACCCAACACCTGCTGGGTGATAGGCCAATGCACATGGGATTAGAAGGTTATTCTAAGGTCTCCCATAAGCTAGAGAAGAATATGATAAGGTAGATGAATGGGTTGGTAGGTTTTAGGCATGATTGAGTCGAGTTCAATTATGCATGGTTGAGTTTAGGGAATTTAGGCATGGTTTAATGTAGGTTGAATAAGCATGGTTGAGTGTAGGTTGAATAAGCATGGTTGAGTTTAGGTTGAATAGGCATGGTTCTCATCTAGGTTGAATATGCACGAGTGATTTTTGTGGGAGAGGAATTGCCTAAATGTAGGTATCGAAGGTCTAGTACTGTGTAGAAGAATCAATATATAAGAAAAGAGGTGAACAATAAGAGGAGACGAAAATCTCCCTAATTGGTAAGAACCATTATGAGTCTATCATACCAAAGATTGGCTTATGAACGTAAGACCCTAAAGGCGTTGCATAATTGACTATTCTAAGGGTCAAGAAAGTCACATGATCATGAAATGTCACATTTATGGCACATCCCTTAAGTAGGTAAAAGATTAGAAAGGAAAGACGATGAGGTGAAATGGGTTGTTTTAGTGTAACATTGGTGTGAGACAACATGTCTATTTTGCAAGATACCCAAGACCAAAATAGGCAAGTCCATGACCAAAAATTTATCATTTTCTTTTTGCTTTTGTTTTATAGACTGATCAATGCAGAAAGTCTATGTGGGATGAATAGAATATATCCTTGAGGTCTTCGTGAAGTTGATCGATGTGGGAAGCTTTAGAACATTTTTACTTTATTTTTACAGAAATAGTCTTCTTTTTGTGATATACTATGTACTATGTACAAGAGGGATAGCTTTTTATAGCTTTCCTTCAAGGGAGTAGTCTATTTATAGTAGCAAGATGTAAAGATAGATGTACTTTTGGAGGGAGTCATCTATTTACAAGAAGTTTGACTCAATGAGTTTGAATTTGAAAATCCCATATATTACTTTTGAATTTTTTGGAATTTTAGGCTATGGAGAAGACTATAAAGGAGTATAGGCTTCTTTTATGAAGACAAAACCATAAAACATAGAGGTTAGATATGAAAGAGAGATTTTAAGTCATGAAAGACCATGGGATTCCATCCCGAAAAGGACAAAAAATATCCATGAGAATCATGCCATGAATAGAGTCATGGTACTCATATTTAAGATAAGGCTGAAAGGTAATGGATAATCACACAATTCTGGTGTAGTCGTTGGTCCGCAAAATAGGTAGATGAAAGGAATGGGTACTTAGTGGACAAGCTTGTAATTGAAAAAAGGTGATATAGTACTTGATTCAACAATAAAATGGCTAAAGATGCAAGGCATTGAGGGGATCAGGTTCAGGTTTACCTTCAAGTGAAGATAAACGATAAGCACTTGATCCATAGGCATGAGTAACGATATAGGGTCCAAGCCAATTAGGAGTGAGTTTTCCCCGTTTGCTTTTCTCCACTTTTGTTACATGTTGATTTTCCTTCAAGATGAGGTCGCTGACCTTAAAGGTTCATTCTTGGACACATTTATCGTCGCATGTTTGATATGTTTTTGGTAGATTTGAAGGTGATCGAGAGCATTTAGATGACGTTCGTCTAATAAATCAAGCTGTGCATAATGGTCTTGGTGAAAATCATCATCGTTGAGCATATCTTTGAGTGAGATACAGAGAGATGGAATTTTTACTTCGAGAGTCAAGATAACCTCTGTACCATAGACTAAAGAAAAAGGCACGGTGATAGTTGAGGTACGAATACTAATGCGGTAAGCCCATAAGGTGAAAGGAATGCGCATGTGCCAATCCTTACCAATGTCGCCAACCAATTTCATAAGAATTTTGTTTAGGGTTTTGTTAGTCGATTCAGATTGACCATTTGTTTGAGGATAATAAAATGAAGAAAAACTAAGTTGAATGCCGAAGGTGTCACAGAGTTTCTGTAGGGTTTTATTTTTGAATTGTTTTATGTTATTAGTATGAGGTGGTGAGAAACACCAAAGTGACAAATGTTGTGATGGTTGATGAATTCACATATTTTATTAGATTTTCTATAAAGAAGAGGTACAAATTCCACCCATTTAATGTAATATTCAGTAGTGGTAATAATCCATTGATGACGTTGGGAAGAATGAGGGTTAATCTCTTCGACAAGATCCAAACCCCATTGAGAGAAAGGCCAAAGGTATCATGCAACCTATAAGGCGTGACTAGGGGTGTGGTGAAGATTATCATGTTGCTAACACTTCACACAATGCTTGTCATAGTTGTTAGGAAAATTATGTTCATAGTGTGAACATAATGTATCAGAGTATTAATATTATTTAATATTTAAATAATACACAAGTGCGCAAATAGTTGTAATGCATAACTCACGTAGCTATTTGAGAGTGCGAGATATCTTGGGGATTACTAGAGCAATATGAGGGATGAGAGAGATAATAGGAGATAGGATTGAAGATGAAGTTTGACTCCACTTTTGTAGGAGCTCAAACATTATAAAATGTATTCTGCATCAATGTAATTGTAATCCTGAAGGAATAAAATTGGAAGTATATTATTTGTGTTTATATTTGGTGTTTAATTCTATTATTTTCATAATTAAATCTATACCAAATATATCATCTGGTATCAGAGCGAATAAGAGCCAAGCCTATGAGAGTGTAGTGAAGTAGGAAAAAATGAGAGTCCATTTTTCTATTTTGTGAAGGCGCAAACTGTCCGATCTGATAATATATTTCCAATTGTATGGACACAAATGCATGATAGTCAGAGAAAAAGTGTTCAATTTCATGTGCTCGTGTACTCTGTCTTGGCCACACAACATATTTGTATTGGTATTCTCACGCTTTGGGACTGCAATTTTACTGTTGTAAGCTCCATTCCATCTACAACGTGCAAAGACACTAATCTACCATAGCGATAAAGTAAAATCAGATACCAACAATATTTATTGAGTTTATAAATATTAATAGAGTTGTTTTACTTAAAGTGAATTATGGTCCATAGGATTCATTTGTTTTATGTAGTGTAAAAAGTCTGCATATTTTTTATTATAATTTTGTTTTATATTGTTTTGTTTTGAAGTTTTTTTTTTAAGTTTAAAAATTTAAAAAGTGAGTTCATGTCATATTAATTTTCAATGTGTTTGATTTTAATATTTATTAGAAGTTTAATAACTTTTGTCATATTAATTTAAAAATTGGTATGGTTACATATTAGGTTTAAAAATTTCATTTAGTTCTAGTTTTAGTTTTTTTTTTTTTTAATTTTTTTTATAAACTATATTAAATCATATAGTTTTATTTTAAAGTTTTTTTATGATTTGTTTATGTGATTAGTAAATATTTTTTATTTTAATTTTTTTGTTATTTTTTAAGATTATATTTTCGTTTTATGTGTACTTTCGATTTTATCGTCTTGTCAATGTTTTAATTAATTGTGTATCAAAGTTTTGAAAATATTGTTATTTTATATATTCTTTTTGTATAAGAGTCAAAGGTTATGTCTACCCATTTTGTGAGTCATAAATAATTCAAAAACAAAAAAAATTGTTCTTACGGATGCATTTTTCGTGGTAACCGACATCTATCAATGTAAATTGAGCATCATGATCAAATCCAACTAAGTTAGTAACAAAAAAATGGAGGTTGGAAGTAACGGAGGAAGGAGGCATTCTAGCTACCTCTCGTTAGGCACCATCGACAAGGCCACAATACTATTTTGGTGGCCATGTTTTTCAGTTGTGTTCAGTGTGTTTGTTCTCAGCATGTGTGGTAGTAAATAAGAACAGATGGATAATTCCTATTCATAGGTAGGAACATATTTTCCTATATTTTATTCTCTTTTATAAAATGTGGATGGGGAAACGTGTACGCTACTATGAAAGTGGTTGGTTGTCCACTAGAAAACTAATTTGAGAGTTTGTGAATATCTTAGAAAATCACATATAGAGTGGTTAATGGTTCCACTAGAAACCCTGTTGGAGTTGATGATACTTTTTGAAAACCATCGTATTGTAGAACATGAGCAAGTATTAGACAGAACTCACCCGTGTTCACACTAAAGGGGTGAATGTTAGGAAAATTATGTTCATAGTGGGAACATAGTGTATTAGAATATTAATATTATTTAATATTTAAATAATACACAAGTGTGCAAATAGTTGTAATGCACAACTCACGTAGCTATTTGGGAGTGTGAGATATCTTGGGGATTACTAGAGCAATATGAGGGATGAGAGAGTACTAGAAGATAGGATTGAAGATGAAGTTTGACTCCACTTTTTTAGGAGCTCAAACATTATAAAATGTATTCTGCATCAATGTAATTGTAATCCTAAAGGAATAAAATTAGAAGTATATTATTTGTGTTTATGTTTGGTGTTTAATTCTATTGTTTTCATAATTAAATCTGTACCAAATATATCAATAATCACAACAATCGTGGTTTAGGGTTAGCAAGTAATAGCTAAGGTGAAGGATGTGCTTAGCAACAACTAAGCCACTAAAGTTACCCCCCACAAATCCTATTGTAAACCTCCTTGATAGTGTATTGGATTTCAGAACTCGTAAGGCATCGTAAGAGGATACCATCAAATACACATTTATAGAGAAGGCCATCCATGATGACATAGTGAGAGACACTTTTGAGGAAGGCTCACTGTCCATTGCGAGTAAGATCTGGAGGTAGAATTGAAAGGGAAAGGTAGTCAACAAACTACTTATACCAAAGGTCATGTGGGCTAGTTTCAATGTTTCCTACAAAGTTAACATCTCACAAGAGATAAGAAGGTGATTGAAACCATTGTGCTGTGAAAAATATTTTTGAGTCAGAGGGTGACGTGGGTATTTGAGAAGCGAGACAGGCCAAAGTGTCTATAAATTTATTGGTGGAACACGAGGTGGTTTGAAGTTCATAATGATCAAAGGTAGTCAAAATCATGTCAACATGATGTTTATACTTTTGAAGTATCTCATTAAGACATTGATATATACCATTAACTTGGTTCACAATAAGTTGAGAGTTTCCAAAGATATTAATTGATTTAACATATAAGGATATGGCAGTTTGAAGACCTAACATGAGTGCTTCATATTCAACGATATTATTAGTGTAATCAAAATATAGTTTGAACGATAATGGCATAGGCTCACCATCAAGAGGAATGAGGATAACTCCTGCACCACCCCCACATTGAAATTTCAAATCATCAAAGAATAAGGCCATTTGGAAAATTATATCATCCAGGGAGAGGGTAACAATGGATTCGTCAGGGAATTCGAAGTTAGAAGGTTTATTTCTGGAAAGAGGTGCATATGTGAGTTGGTCAAAAATGGTTTGTTCTTTGATAGACTTTTGATGGATGAATTTGAGATCTAGGTTTGCAAAAAGCACGAGCCAATGTGCAACATGTTGATATTGGTAAGGCTTAGCATATATGTAATGTAAGGGGTCATTATTGGCAACAAAAAAGGTTTTGTGGTTGAGTAGATAATGGCGAAGTTTAGTGGTGAAAAATACTAAGGCTAGGTAGAGTTTTTTAGTGTGAGTATATCTAGTCTCATAGTATAAAAGTGTATGACTTATATGATAAACTACTTGCTCCTTATGTTTTTCATCACGATGAGCGAGCATGACACCCATGGAATGATCAGTGGTAGAAATGTAAAGGTAAAATTGTTGGTCATCCTCAGGTGGAATGAGAATAGGTGGTTGGAAGAGGTATTGTTTTAAAGTGTCGAAGGATTTGTGGCATTCATCATCCCATTTTAAGGAGATATCCTTTTTTAGAAGATGATGAAATGGATGGCAATAGTCAGAAAGATGAGAAATAAAGTGACGAATAGATTGCAACTTTACTTGTAAAATACAAAGTTGACGAAGGTTAGTAAGTGGAGGCATATTGAGAATAGCCTTGATTTTAGCGAGATCAACTTCAATGCCATGCAAAGAAATGATAAAACCAAGGAGCTTTCCTGAGAGAACAATGAAGACAAACTTCATAGGTTGAAGGAGAATGCAATATTTGATGAGACGGTCAAAGAAAAGCTTAAGGAATGCAAGGTGTTTGGATCAATGTTTATATTTGGTAAGAAGATCATCAACGTAATCTTCAAATATGCTATGCATGATTTCGTGAAAGATATAAGTCATAGCCAGTTGATATGTAGCACCAATGTTTTTAAGACCAAAGGGCATGACACAATAGTAGAAGGTCCCCCAAGGAGTGATGAAGGAAATTTTGTGTTAATCTTCTGGGGTGAGTAATATTTGGTTATAACCAAAGAAACCATCCATGAGTGATATCATCTCATGGCTGATGGTGAGATTAATTAGTTGGTCAATATTAGGTAAAGGAAAGTCATCTTTTAGACAACCCAAGTTAAGGTCACTGAAATATGTGTAAATGTGGAGTCCCCCTATCACTTTTGTGATAGGAACAATTTTTGAGATCCATTGAGGATAATCAATGGGTAGAATGAAGGAAACTAAAAGAAGGTGATGGAGTTATTCTTTGATAAGAAGGACAATGCGAGGATGCATTTTCTGTAGCTTCTATTTCATGGGTTTGGCATCAGGAATGGTTATGATATTGTGGACCATAATTTTTGGGCCAATACCAGGCATATCAGCATAGGACCAAGAAAAAGCATTGTTATGATCCCAAAGGAAAGAAGTGAATACTTCTTGTTCAACAACATCTAACTATTGGTCTATTATTAGAATATGCGGGTCGTCATGAGTGTGAACGTTGATTTTGATGGTCGATTCATTCAACATGGTTTACATCTCAAAAGGTAACGACTGGTTTATATAAGAATCTTCCACACAAATGTAGGTGAGAAAAGACTCATCATCATGACATTGAATGACATTAATAGAAGGCGTATCATCATTAATCACATCAGGATACAAGAAGGGAAGAGAAGAGGGAGCCTTGCCATAAGACCTTGCCAATGGATCACAATGTGAAGTAAGTGTAGGTCTTGATGGAAGTGTGGGTGAATTTGGTGGGAGAGGCATCACTAGAGGTAGAATTGGAGGTTGAATAAGTTTTACTACTTGTTTGGTAAATAGTATGGTTTGGATTGCACATTCTTAGGTAAAGGTGTAGCAGGTGAACTATTTATTGAAGGTGGTGTAGGTTTAACTATCTCTTTGAAAGGTAGTGTGGGTTTTTAGGCTTTAGCTACACCTTTTTGGGTAAATGTGAATAAGAAGTGCATGATGTAGAAGGGAAGGTAGATGGTAGAAGGGGACGGGTTAGCTAAGGCAATAATGGAGGTGCGGTGAAGGCTGTGGTAAGAGGAAATGTGGAAAGGACTAGTTGAGGATAAGGGAATGGCATAGGTAATGATGAGGATACAAGAAGTGGTGTAGGTATAGGAGGTAGAAAGGATATAGGTGATGGTGAAGGCATAAGATGTGTAGGTAATTTTGGGTGTAATAGAGGATTGTGACGAGGTGGGCTACTATGTTTTTTTTTTACTTTGGGTATGAGGCTTCTTGACCAAGGTTGATGGGTGGGGACTTAGGATAGATGGAAGTGGTGAAGGTGACAGAGGGGTAACGGGTGAAGCTGATGTATGTGTCCTAAGAGGTTGGGTCTTCCTCTTAGGTGGAGGAATAGTCTTTGTGACATCTTTTGAGGACGTGGTTTCTAGTTTGATAGGAGAATGGACTAGACTTGATGTCGGCATGACTCCTAATGTGGTAATGGGTCTAGATGCAGAGGAAGATATAGGTGTAGGTAAGGTTTTAGGCATAGGAAAAAGTTTGTTTGTTGGTAAAGGTTTAGGTGTGGGTGAGGGTGATGAAGAAGGGGCAGCTAAAACTAACATGGGCATGGTGGGTTTGGTTATCTGTAACACCTTTGGATAGATCATGGACGTGTCAATAGAAAAGATCTACATTTGAGTTGAGATAGGTAGTTGAAGGCATCCCCAAATCATGGATTTGTCAACATAATCCAACTGGTTGGTCAAATATGAGAATGTCACCGATGTAGGGTGGATGATTTTGATTTGGTAGTAATCCCTGTAAAGAATGTTTGTGAGAGAGGGAAATGGTTGGCTTTAGACTCTGTGGGTAGAAGTGACAAGAACAGATCAATAGTATCCTTGAAAACCAGTGGAGAATTATCACCAATATGAATGGACACTTCTAGTGGATCCCTATGGGTAGGGGAGATGGCAAGTTGGACAAGGTAAGTTCATATTTTTGAAAAAAAGAAGGTAAGCATGACTCTCTCATGGGCAGAAGATTAAGTATTGTGGGTTGTTCTTTAGGTTGAGAGGTAATTGGGGAAATTTCATCAAGAAATATGGTGGACTCCTCCATGGGTGAAGGAAAAGTTATGAGAGACTCCTCTGTGGGTAAAGGAGCAAATGAAATAGTCCCTCTGTGGATGAAGGAGCTCATGCAAGAATCTCCTCGATAGATGGAGTGGGAGGAAATTGAGTAAAAAGAGTTGGTATGATGTGGAAAATGGCATAAAGTTCATGAATGTTACTATCATTGGTCGATGTTTCACCAGTTTGGTTAGATGATGGGGTGTGATTTGGGAACAAATTCTTGAAGATGTGAAAGTTTTTATTATCCAATGCATTAGGGTTATACAAGATGAGATCTCCATTATCTAACATTTCTTGGATGATGTTTTTGAAAGTTATAAAATTACTATCACTATGACCTCTAACACGACGATAGTTGCAATAATCATTTTCTTTGTACCATGTAGGCACAAGACGAGAGGGGTTAAAACAAGTATGTGGTTTAATGAGTGGAAGAGTGATTGCTCCAAATTTTAGATTTTTTTCTAAAATTGAAGAGTAGGGTTCTCCTATGGGAGTATATTTTTGTTGCTCCCGCTTGAACTGAAAATCTTGAACTTGAGAAATATTGGAAGAAGTATTTGATTGGTTGGATGGATGAGATGGGTTGGATTTCAAAACTACTATGTTAACAAATCCTTTTCATTTAGAATATTTTTTTTTGGTTTGGAAGAAGAAGAGGTATCATTTTATTTAAACGCATCATTTTTGTTACATAATTGTATCTTATTCTCTTAAATGACATGATTTTCAAGTTTATGAGCCAAGGTGAATGCATTTTCAAACGCGTGGAAGGTTTAAACTTGGAGAGTTGGCGAGATGTGTCTAACACAAGCTCTGGTGAACAACTCTATTAAATTGGTTTAAGGCAGTTGAAAAATGTGAGTTGGTTGATTAGGCTCCACCAATGAGTGATAAAATATGTGATAGATTCATCTTCATATAGGTGTGTCGCGTACAGTTCAGTCATGGTGACCTTCTTGGCAATGTTGATAGCAACGTGGTCTAGAAAAGCCTGAGCTACCTGATTAAATGAAAGGATGGAATTCCTGGGTATAACACTATACCAATCTAAATCCGGTCCTATCAAGGACATTAGGAATGTCTGTAAGAGCAAAGTGTCCCATTGTTAGTGATCATATAACACACATGTTTAAAATACCGCAAGTGATGTTGTGGGTCTTCTTTCCTGTTGAATAGGTTGAATTTAGGTATTTCCTAATGGGGAGGGTATGGATGAATTAGAATGGACAAGTGAATTGGCTCATTTCAAATCTCTTCATATGTTAGAGAGTTAGGTGAGCTGGAGACAAATGCTTCTGATGTATGCATCTTGTCCATCATCATTTTGATAATATCATTAGTAGGTTATGATGAAGGGGCACCCCTTGCTAAATAAGGGGGTAGATAAGGTGGGTATGACATGGATGGCATCCTAGTATGTGGTGGTGCCACGCATGAAAATTTTGATTAAGGTCCATGGTTCAAAATAGATGTAGAGGGAAAGTACCTTAAATAAGTGGTCGATGAAATAGGGGGCATTGGTGATATGTGTAGGTAGGTGGGATGGATGTAAAGAACCTCGTAGAAATCAAAGGAAGAGACTGCAGGATGGAGAGGACAATGTTTTGGAAGGGAGTGTGGGCTATAGACACCAATGGAAGTTGAGATGTAATAGGTATATGAGAGGTGGTGGGTGTAGATAGACCTACACTCAAAGCGGTTGATAAAGACATGGTTGACATCGTAGGAGTGATAGACGTCAAAGGTGCAACATATGCCGTAGGTGATGAGGGTCGTCAATCCTCACTATTAATAATGTTAATCCGGGTTGGTGTCCAAAGTCTGTATGTATTAAGAGAAGAAGATACTGGAAAACAACTTCTTTAAACACAAACCAAACTTGCATAAAATAAATCACACATGCAAAAATTTAAAGGCACACTTACAGAAATGTAAACACACTTGCATAAAGGAAATCACACTTGCAGGAATATAAAGGCACACTTGCATAAAGGAAATCACACTTGCATGAATAAAGGTTGCATAAAATAAATGAAACTTTCATAAATGAAATTTCTGAATTAAAAATAACTGAAAGATAAAAGACACCTGCAAGTTCACAACAAAAATTATACTGAAGAAGGATCACATAACATGAAATCAGAAGTTTACAACAAAAGAAAAACCATAGAAATAAAGAAAAAAACATTAAAACTTTGATCCATCTCCCTTGGAATGAGTGGACAACTCATTCATTGGAAGAGGACTTAATTCATACTTTTAATTCAGAACTTACAGAATAACTTTACTTTAAAAGATTAGAAAGAAAGAACAGATCTTTATATCTTGGAAGAAAGGAATTACATATATCAGTGTAGAAGGTTGCATTTATAATTTATGCATCCAACAAACTCCTTATTTTAGGAAATACAATACGATCTTATCTTTATTCCAATTCTAACAACTAAGATCTCCATCTCCACAAAATATGGAGAGAGATATATTATCAGAGTCAAAGTCTTATCTCACTTATTTCAGGAAGATTTGCTCCCAAATCTTCTCCTTGCTTTTCGGTAACAAGAATCTTAATGATTTTATTCCTCTACATTATTGGAAGGAGGATTTTCCTCAAAATATGATTTTTACCAAATAGCTTTCTTAGTTTTCCATTTGACTTTACTATTTTTGACTGTGGAACTTTTGACACTTGTCTGATACGTTTTTTCCTTGGACTGCAGTTCAATAAAAGTTAGATTTATATTCATTGGTAAAACCTGTTGAAAATTTGAATGAGGTTTTTGTTAAACATATTACTATGAACAAAAAAATCTCTCAGATTTTCCATTTGACTTTTCTGTTTCTATTTATGGAACTTTTAGTTCTCATCTCATACACTTTTCCTCGGACTGAAGCTCACTAAAAGTTAGAACTCTCTTCATTGGTAAAAATTGTAGCAAATCGGAATGAGGTTTTTGTTAAACACATTTCCATGAACAAAAACCTCTCTCATATTTTATGTTTTACTTTTATATTTCTATTTATCAAACTTTTAGCGCTCATCTGATACACTTTTCCTCAGAGTGTAGCTCACTAAAAGTTATATTTCTCGTTATTGGTAATACCTGTAGAAAATATGAATGAGGTTTTTGTTAATCAAATTTCTATGAATAAAAACCTCTCTCATATTTTCTGTTTCCATTTATAGAACTTTTAGCGCTTGTATGATACACTTTTCCTTAGACTACAACTCACTAAAAGTTAGAATGATCTTTATTGGTAATACCTATAGCAAATATGAATGATTTTTTTGGTTAATAAAATTGCTATGAATAAAAAAATCTCTCAAATTTTCCATTGGATTCTTTGATCTTTCACAATTCCTCAAAAACTGTCAAAATCTGCGAGTTCCGGAACGAAGCCTGCGAGTTCTGGAACTAAGCATGCGAGTTCCAGAACTAACTCTATGAGTTATGAAACTAATCCTATGAGTTCTAGAACTAACTCTGCGAGTTTCAGAACTAATCCTACGAGTTTCAGAACTAAGCCTACGAGTTCCAGATCTAACTTAAAATAGTTATAACATTTGCATATGATCTCATATTGATATGATTATTTTTTTGAACTTGCATAATTTTTTGAGACAAATATGAATATGAAATAATATTTGAGTTTAGATATACCATCCATGATCAATTACACTTTTCCCAATACTAGCATTATCTTTCCTTAATGGCCTGCATACACAAGACTTTGCATCTTTTCCCAAATAATCAATAGGATTAGTCAACAAAATAGATAACGAAAGATTTCTAAAGAATGAACAAGATATATATCCTATATTATATCTTAAGAAAACTATAAGTTCCTAGATTACATTTAAATCCACTTTTAAAGGTAACTTGGAAGGACAAAATAATGGTAATTTATGGCCAATTTATGGCCTCATCAGTAGGTGTAGCAGATATCGATGATGTAGGGTAAATCTGGGAAACCAAAGGTGGTAAGGTGGAAGAGGGTAAGGCCAAACTACTATTAGCTAATGCAGAAGTGGGTGCGAGGGTAGGAGGAATGGACAAAGGCATGCACTATACAAGTTGCCTTAATGAATCAAGGGTAGATGAATGAGAGAGATAGTACTACAGAGCAATGAGGTTGTGATCAAGGATTCTCACGAACTCCTCACACCCATTGGGTATGGAAAGAGACCGATTGGGGGTCCATAGATGATAAGATGGAAGGGGACGATGGGCAAGGTAGGAGCAATTGGTGGCTAGCGTGAAACACAAGAGCGTTGGCTTGTCTACGAGTCAAAACCATGTGCCTAACAATAGAACAATTATTCTAAGCTTTGCTAATAATGAAAAAACACAGAAGGAATGGAGAAAAATGGGTCTAAAATGTGTGATTTGATCACTATTTTGATTGAAAAACTAGAACAAAAAGACCAATGTCATTTTGGGTAATCGATGCCGGTATGAGGGGGTAACCACCACCAGTCAGATAGACCGACATCAATGAATGTGGGAAAATGTCAGATTGTTAAATCTAGCAATAAATGGTGAAAAAAAGATAGAACTGGACTTTGAAGGTAATATCCAAGACTCAGAGACTAGTAAGATGACCAAGGAAGTCACAGAAAGAAATTAAATGAAGATTTGATGCTACTTTGGCAAAAATGACCAAAACAGCCTAAGACTGACAATGGTTAGTGAACCGATGACGATAAGATGATGAAACTGATGGTGGTCATTGGACTGACACCAGTTACTATGAAATCTGTGAAAGATGGAAAAAGTGAATTTTTGGTGATTATGACATTAATCAACCCTAACACACTTAGAAATAGTCGAAATACACCAACTATGATGGTGGAGTGTGTAGGGAGAGAAAAATGAAGAGAACGAACTCACACCTCAAAACATAAATCAAGTAAAATCAAGCAAAGCAAGAAATCCTATGATGTAGATTTCATGTTGTGGATTATGCCATTTAGGACTGACTTGTGAATAAAGTAGAGTTTTTGGTTATTGAAGGTGCACTATAAAAACTGACAACTACGGCTGGTTTCAAGTAAGTTTTGGCATGGGAGATCCTTTTATGATATGATAACTATCCAAAAAACTAGCTGGAGCCCACTGTCAATCCTCTGACCATTGAAAACTTCTTCTGAGAAAGAAATTGTTTAAGAAATATGTAGCTTGTTTTTAGTGATTTGGTATAAAGAGTGTGTAAAATGTGAACTACAGTTCATTTTGTCAACTATCAGCTGGGCATGACTTCTAGCATATAGGTTTTCCATAATTTAGATGATCTAGAATGCAACATACAAAAATGAGATGCAAATATTTTAAACCCAAATCCATAATGAAATTTGATGAAAGTAATAATGAAAAGGCAAGAGTATGTCTTTCACTAATGTAATACAAAATAAAAAGAAGTGTTCTTTTTAATCCAAAATACAAGTTTCACTGAAATCACTAGGAGAAGAAGAATGTTTTCAAGGGAGAAGATTTTAATGTGAACTTTATTTAAAAAAGAAATAAACACACACTGATTCCCTAAGAATGAATAACACAAAGAACCCCAAATGGGTCCCACCGGGTGTGCCAAAATGTTTCACAATAATTTTTATGCTTTCTAGGACAAAATAGATAGAAGGTAAATGGTTAAGGAGGAATACCTATGAGGCAAAGGTGGAAGGTAGAATGTGCGTGTTGTTGACGTTATTCAAGATGATCATAGATAAATCCTTTTTGTCTGGGAAGGACTACCTGTAGATGTAAAACAAGACCACAAAAGGGTATTAAATAGCATATGCCAGTGGACTACCTAGTGTATGCTAGATCCAAGAAGCGTGGTGCTTCCTAGAGAGGCTGTCAATCCACTGTTTCATAATAATTCAATGTGAATAAGAAACTAAAATGAATAGGTCCTATTGCAATATAATGATTTAGGTTTCTCATACACATAATATAATACATTTTATGTTATATATCCAAATAACACTAAATCTAATTAGAACCGGGGTTTTTTCAGGTTAGATAGGTTTGTCAAAGGTCTGGTAAGGGTCTAGGGATAATTGGTTGAGGTCTGGGTTGGTTTTGGGTGAGTGGGAAGCTTTCTAGTCTAAGAATATAAAATGACATAGAGACTGATGTTGATTCAGGGATGCAACTGACGACGGTAGTGGAAATTGGCAATAACTTAATAAAACTGGTTTTTGGGCTTCTCTGTGATTGCATAGAGAGTGAGGAGGGTGTGGTTAGGTTCGTAATATAAATAAGAAGACTTAGGAATACATAGAGATGTCAAAAATAGTGAAAGGGATTGAACTGGTTGGGTTGGTGGATTGGTGAGAAGATGGAGATATTCGAATAACATTAGAAACTGAAAATAATGAAGGAGGAAAGAGATTTGCAATAAAGGATGCACAAATGATTAAGATCACATTAATTACTTACTGCTATGAAGATATCATGGTTGGATGGAGGCTGGTGATTGATTGGTGAGGTGGTATCTGGTCCTCTGTGTTTTCATGAATGCTCCAATGATCTGGAAGGTAATCCTTAGCTTGTGCTACTCTCTGGTGGTGTGTAGATGTCGTTTGGATGTAGAAATGGCCTCTAAGATATTCACTTGATTGCAATAACACTCTCAAAACTCAAAATGACCAACTTGGGTAAAAGGTTGTAAAGTTGTATATAAAGGAACCAATGGCAATTTAGGTAACTGATGTCAGCCGAGGAAAAACTAGCGTCGGTTAGGGAGAAATAGTCCTATTTACCAAAAATAGACAGATCTTCTCAGATTTGGCATGCTTTCCTCATTGATTCCGCTTAGGAAAGTGGATTTCATGTGAGAGAAGGTAGGAAAAACTTAGGAGAGGTCCAGTTAGGTTTAGGAAAAAGTATTAGTTAGAGAGGTCAAGTTAGTGACTTAGCACTGGGAGTAATGACTTAGTGTTGAAGGTGATGACTTAGTCACTATGAGTTAAATGCCTTTAGAATGGGTCTAGGGTGAGGTGTCATGATGAGCTGGAGTTGTGAGGGTGAAATTAATTTAATTAAAATAATTAAACTAATTAATAATGTGATGGTGAATATTAATATGGGGTAAAGGGGTCATGGTTAGTAAATGCATTACGTTAATTAATTGAATGGGGATCAAAGAGAGTGTCACCCAAATTTGGTGTCTACAGTAAGGATAACCAAGGCATAACTAACCCCATCTAGGTTGAATAACAACCTCGATATGTAGGATTGGGGTATGCTATTGTAGGGAAAAATGAAATTGGAGAGGATTCCAAGACTACCGGAATAAGACAAACTTCTAACAATAAAGAGGCTCCCCCCTTAGCATCAGGTGATTCATCCTCTAGAGAATGGTCTGGTAAGAATTCACCATGGAGAGGTATTTAAATTTCTCCACCTTTGGTTTACCATAATTGTAAAGGAAAAGGAAAACAAAATGATCCACTTTCTACATTCGAAAAATTTGGCTATGATATGTAAACAATGTTGTATAGTTACCCATACACATTTTATGGGTTGTCTAATCATTGTGTGGCCAAATGTAGGAGACATAAATCCATGTTGGAAAATATTGAGAAAGCTCATTCTCCTGAACTTGGCTCGGTGAAAAGTAGTCTAGGTAAGTTTTCTATAAATGTGGATCCTAAAAAAATGGATTAAAGATATTGTGATCACTGTAAAAATAAAGACCATGTAATTGAGAAATGTTGACATCGTTATCCAAAACAAAAAATATTTTTTTTTTAAAGAAGGATAGTAGTATTAACGCAACCATTATTGATATCATAATTTCAATTATGTATGCCACTTATCTTCCAAACTCTGTCAATGTGGGACTATATGGTTTACAGAGTTGTATATTTTCATTATAGGATTTAATCAGCTCGATGAGCTATATTTATAGCTCGGTGGGAGTGAACAAATCCCAACTGAGTTGATCACATTATTACCACATTGCTAAGGATTATCATTGTAATGACCGAGTTGACCGTATGTTTCAAGATTACCTCATCCTCTATTACCTTGGCAAGCATATGGTTTAGGATTACTATATTATGCCATCTTCTTATCTATTCACCCACTGAGCTACACATAACTCGGTGGGATGTGACTTGGCATGCACAACGGCCATTGCTCAGTTGGTCCATAACATTAGGTGAAGTAAAATTTCTAGCACCACACTACGTGGTAGATCAAACAACTCAGCACCCTTGTAATAGATGGCGCATCAAACAACTCACCACAACGTGGCATCCAACAAACCTAAAAACTTGGAAGTTACCAAACGACTCATCCCAACAGTGGGGCGCCCCAAAAAAATGGCAAAACGTGGCCTAAGACATGAATAACATGGAAATATTTTCCATATATAAACCACCAAAGCATCTATATCCCATTACATGTGGAATTTTGGCCCACACATAGTATAAACCGGCGTGGCTCAAAAGGAGGGTGATGACTCAAACCCTCGACCTCCTCATTCCAAAGTACATCCACCCGAGTGGCTCAATGGAATATAAAATGAGCTCGGTTATATTTAAAGATCTATGTTTGTAGGACTGTGTAGTAAGGAAAGATGACAGTTTGCATTCAACTGGAGTTTTGAGGCACTTAGAGGTAGAATCATAACTTGGAGTAAAAAGAAAAGTTTCTCAAAATTTCGATACAAAGACATTGGTGGTCTTATTTTTCCACGAAGTATTTTATATTTTCTGGTATAAGCATTTTTTGGTCGCATTTGCATAGGAAAAACAGTATGGAACGCCTGTGAGGCCAAGAGTAAAGTTGTGAACACTTTCTGATAGGAAATCAGAGTTCCCAAACTTATTTCTAAGCTTCATTTTATGTATAAAGGTCTATTAATCATTATTGAAGGGTTACTTGTACTTCTTTGGGAACTAATAGATCGATTCGCGATTACATGAATCCGGAGACGTAGCCTTCGGGTGAACTCCGTTAACAATTTCTTGTTGTGGATTTATTTCTTAGTTTTTGAAGGTTTTGATCAGATAAAAATCATTATTTGGATTAATTGATTAAATCAATGAAGAAAACACTTAACTAGTTTAATTAGATTTAAATGAAATTGACGATCCAATCTCCACTACCTACAAAATAAAGGCACAAGCCAGTTTTGGGATTAAAAAATTATATTCGGTGCATGAAACAATTCAGCTTGTTTTTAGATTTAAGGATGTGTACTATTTCGATTTGTTTATGGAAGTTGGATTTTAAAATGATTAATTTATTGTAAAGAATATTTTTGAAAATTAGGGTTTTAAACACCCAAATTGGTTCAATTAAGAACTCTTGATCAATTGTTAATCTGGAAAAATTGAGTATCCATTTTTTTTGAAAAGTGCTGAAAAAAACAAGCACCATTTTCAGATCAGTGGGAAATTGCTTATTTAAAAACCTGCCAAATACTATATGTTTTTGGCTTATAACTTATATTTAAAATATAAGCATGATAAACCTAAAGTGGGTAAACTTTAAGAGTGTATCATGACCACCCACCTTGTATATAAAAAGGTGATATCATTAAAGATTAGTTACACATATTGATGGTAACATTTATGCAAGATATATGAGCGAGCTGATGGAGAAATAATGGGAGTGCTGGGTGAAATATTTTTCTCAATAAAGATAAGTGATTTTTAATGATTTTTTTTACCTTGCAAGGTTTTCCCACTTATATCTTGTGTAACTATGTTCATTTACTTTCTGCTCATGGTGTTTACATTCTGTAATCTGCATTATAAATATCTTAATCTATTTTTCTAAACATTGCACTTCATAAACTATAATCTTCAGCAATTTATACTATGGATTTATAATTTATAACATTATTTATCCCTTAAATTTTCTAACAAATTTATAGTCATATTTATAGTAATGAAGCATCTTTAGTCTTAGACCTCTTAGTTCCAATAATTTTCACACTCAGAACTTCCCAGATCCATCTATAAACAACTAAGTGCACTCATCCCTGTGTGTTTTTCAATTTTGTATCTGGCTTAATACATCAATTACAAATATTAATTCATTATTTTGATATTGGATAATTAATGTTGCAATTTAATTAATTAGAATAACCTCCTGTATCCCCCTTTACATTCTTTAGTGTACTTAATTCAATAATCTATATTTCATATAATTTAATAAGGGTGTAAACATTTTGTTGAACCTACTGTATTCCTTGTATCAAACACCTTATTTCAAACCTTAGTTTCCCAAGGGTTTTATTTTTAGATTATATACTTAGATCCAAACCCGATTTTCACCTATCACCTGCCCTAGATCAGGTTTGCACAATTTTTCCTAGGGTTTCATGGTCAATCCCACTTTTTGGGTCTCTTTCTAGGGCTCCTAACTTCTGAATCACCTTTCATTGCATATCTCAAGAATAATGTATCTATTTTCAAATTCCTTTGAGGTAATTATTTTTTTTTAATATATTTAACGAAAAATATTTTTTCCCTATTATTTATCACACTTATAAAAAATTCAAGATTACTATTTTTAGTAATTAGGGCATAGTCAGAAAAATATTACATTTTGGAAAAATTACTTGGATGTTTTAATTCCAAATAATCATATTAAAAATTACCTCTCCTAGGTTTGTCAAATTTAATTTCTATTTTCACATATGACCATTTTATTAATTTGTAAATAGATTCTTTTTACTCAACATCACTTTTGGGTCTTATCTCTTATGATCTTTCAACTCTTGAACCTCCATGAGATGATTCTTATTATTTAATACATAATTGGAGTTTATTACATCATTTTTTCTTCATCATGGCCCATGCTACAAATTCCTAAGTATTATTATATGATTTAATTCAACATCATTGCACATATAGAGAAGCTCTTACAAAACTAGTGCAAGAAACAATCCTCCATGAAAATATGACACCTACCTATGTGGATTCAATTTTGATTCGTATTTCAGCTCCTTCAATTAGTAATGATGATACATTTCATAAGGCTATCTTAGAGTATATTCAAGATTTACACCATGTTTTTCAAGTTCAATTTCAAGCTATGAATATTAAGATTACATATCTCAAGTGTGAGATAACACATTTAAAGGATCTTTGTAATGCCCATGTCCATCATGTCTCTATACATCATGATCAATATAGTTATACTCCGATAGAATCAATGTGATACACACATTATGGATAATACACACGTCCATACAAGTGAAGTGACAGTCCTACATAGGAGCACCAATGTATATGTTCCACTAGATCAATATCGAATACTAAGGCAACCACAACACAAGGCGTCTCTTTCATTTGAAAATAAGGCTAAACAACATGATATATTATATGAGTTAATCAATAAGTGGTTAATCAATTTGTTACCTACTCACCACTATCCGGGTAAGTGCAGGAAGTTGATGGACAAATATAGGGTCATCCGTGGACATCATATTGCAAATAACAACATAATATCAACTTGTAGGGATTATTAGCAATACATACACTCAAAATTAGACAAAATTATATTAATATGAATCGTAGCATCCAGAATCTAGTTTCTAAAACACTAATTTTTGTAAAAAATGGACAAGATTAGCTATATTAAACACTCAAAATTCAATGACTTGGTTTTTTTTTTTAAAAACACCAATAAGATTATAGTCCGTTTGCCCACAATTTGGATGACCAAAAATTGATATATATTTTTTTCCTTTGATGAGAAGTTATATGCCACTATCTATCTTGGGATGGATTTTATTTTGTATTTTTTTGAGTAATATTTTATTTTTAATGATTTTTTCCGTGATAGTGGTATGAAAACATAAAGAAAACAGAGCACTTTCCGTTTGCCCGGCATAACTTCATCAAAAAATATTGAAATCAAATAATTTTTTTTTGAACATGTATATAATTTCACCATGGTTGGGATGGTATAAGTTTTATCACATTCTGATAAGTGAAACAAATTTTGTAGTCTTAAACGTAGACATAAACATTCACATGAAAAAGTGTCTTAAAGGCCTACTATTAGTAAAAAATTATAAAATGATATTTATCCTCTTCTATTCACTTTAAAATCAATATTTCTACAAAGCTAATAGTCTCCCCTACACAATGGTACAATTTTTATGACATAGTTTTTACTTTTCGGCATGGTTCAAGTCTGCGGAAGACTAAATTTGATGTTTTGCTATTTTTAATGTAAAATTCAGGATTTGATGTCCACTTAATTGTCCCCCAACTTGGTGCACTTACCCATCCCTATTATTGACTTGAAAAAATTAAAGGCCAACCATTTTTCAATTATTATGGAATTAAAAGATATAATGAAAATGATTGTTGTGATTTATGATGCCAAATAAAAAACTTGAGCACAAGGGCTTTATTTCCTTCGATACATGTTATTATACTATGCCATCATATAAAATTCAAAAGTATCGATGGGTCAGAAAAGTATAACACCTATATATAATGAGCATACTATGATACTAAATGATATACTCTTGGACATACCACAAGAGTAATCTATTCACAAAGAGGATAAGAATGTGATACCAACTATTGTGCAACCAACAATGAAAACAATATTGATTGAGTATGAAAAATTACACACCAACTCAACACACTTAGTGTATAAAAAAGCCCAATCAGGGGAAACATGAAAATGGATTATATATATATTTATAATCTTTTGTAGTCATTTTTATGTACTCTTCATACAAATTTCTAATCCCATGCACACCGGCCTATCACCCAACGGGCATTGGGTACTCACCCGAGGCATGTGCGGGTGCCGAGCCCCTCCTTTATGTGAGGATTATGAGAAGATCTTGCCATTGTTAGAGGATTAGTTGCAGAGGAGTGAATATTCATGTAAAATCACGACATGAGCTATATTATACCCAAGCTTTTAATAATAAGAGAACAAAGAACAAATTTGCCATAAAATATAAGGAAATAACACTAGGGTTTACACCCATGAATAAGATATTCAGAATAGAGCCACATGTTCATATTGATCACAATATCAGTAACCACATTACATTCAAAAAGGGTCATAACAGACCATACATAACAAAAGGATTTAAACTTATCTACTGCAGATCCTCCTTGGTGTGATATTCTAACTAAACCCTCCCATTTCATCCCTCGTTACATATTCTAATGCCATACATAGGCCTATTATATCCATTATACCCCTTAACACTAATGCTCTAAATCCTAGCCTTACTGCAACATCATACTCTTGATGCATTCCCGTATGATCTCGCACCTGTTATCTTTCGGCTTCTTCTCCATTCAGGTGTGTCTTCCATACTCTAGCGAATCTCTATAAATAGGTTTAACACCCATCACCACGCCTTCCTTCAGGAGAAGATCACTTGCTAAGTGTCCATGTGGTCCTCCAATGGAGCATGCTTATTCTGTTCCAAGCTCTCCACTTTCTATAATGATGTCTTTTAGAAACCTTCCATGTGTGGAATATTCTTTCATTGACCACTAAGCCTCCAGGTTGTCACTTTATCCACTCATCATGCCTAGTTGGGTCACATTTTTCCTCAAGTACATTTAGAACGGTGAATATGGATAAGTCCTTAGATCCTATGCATTTCCTTGCACGTGTGCCTTGGTTTATCCTAAACCCTTCTTAAACCCCTGTCCTGTGAATTTTTCCCCATGAGCCCTTCCTCTTTATGGCCTCATGCGTGCATTCACCATTTAGCACTTAGACAATATTTTGAGGCCCAACATCACCCCACACTAAGCTTTTTATCCTTCCTTGGAAACATACTGATCCTCGAAAGAATAAAGAATGGTGGGACTTAGACAATTTGAATAAAGAATGAGAAATGGAAGAATGAAGAATGAAGAATGTTGTTATTTGTGTAAAAGGAGTGGGAATTCCTTCCTCATTGTTGCCTCAATTTTCTCCTAGGTATTTACTTCACCTTGTGCCTATTGGAGTAGGTCGCCCACTAGAGCGCTCACCTCTTCAAAGCTCAATTCATCTCCCTTAGCATTCAACGTATCAAAATCCCCCTCCAACTACTTGCTAAGGTCATCAAGCGCATCCATTCTTTGTGTGACCTGGGGGTATAACTCCTTGAGCCAATGTCTTGACCAAACCTCACAAGGTTTTGATTGCTTCCATCTTCTTTTAAACCTCAACCAGGATCCTTTCTCGCTCTGCCTTGTTTCCTTTGTTCTTTTCTTGGAATTATTTCAGATCCACCTCATGTATAGTAACTAATATACTTGGTACTCTATCCCTATAAATGTATTTATCATACATGGCCTCAACCATGTGTGCAAAAATTTATACAACGGCAAGGAGTTCAGAATATCGAACGATTGTCTCCCTGATCTTCTACTTTTCTTCTTCCTTATGGTGTACCAAAGTCTCTTCTATTGATTCTAATGTGAGCAACTACCTTTCCATGGTAAGGATGTGTGTTAAGTATTCCAAGAATTACAAGGTTGAATCACATTTATGCTCAGGCAGTGTTAGGTCTAGGTATTTCAGGATAATGACATCCATGATCATTTCAATCTTCTTGTATACCTCTTGCACCTTTACCTTTTCCTCACTTAGTTTGCGCCTTAACTGTGTGCTGATCATCTCTTCTTGCTTTAGGTCCTTTCACTTCTCAATGAGTTCCTCCTCCTTCTCTAGTTTTTCTTCTACGAATCTTACCCTGTCATTCCTTATGAAGAGTCTTGCCTCAACCTCAACTCATACCTTGTTGAGGGAATTGCAAACTTGCTGCATCTGATAACTGTCAAGCATTTACCAATGGATTTATTGTTTATTTTCTGGTACCTTGATCAGTGCTCCCCGATTGACCTCAAACTCAAGATCATAAACATGGGACTCAAAATCCCAAGATAAAATATTCCTCATTCGTGGGTACATGCCTTCTTCTTTGAATGAAGACCATGCAAGGAGTTGGTTGTGGGAATGGTAATCTAGAAGCGTGTGTGCAATAATTTACTTGGATCATTTATGTAACTCATTCCCTACTCCCGCGCTGCTACCACACTCTTTCCCCTTGTGTGCGATGCTTTAGGAAAGCTTATTGCTAAGTTAGGATCTCCACCCATGCTACCATATTCTTTCCCTACACTTTCCTCTTCTATCTCCTTGAGTATCTCATCAGTGCTATGCTCCACTTCCTACTCCACTAAATCCTTTGGGATGGAGACGCCATTCTCCAAGTAGGAACCCTTCTCATACTTGGGCCTGATCCATAGGTATACCCTTTCTGCAATCCTTCTAGCAATTAGAAGTGTCACAAGTTTCATCATGCACACCTTATGGGAGACATAATTCTCCACATAACCGTAATTATTAGGGTATACCAACTTCCTTTGTAGGTCACGGTGGTCCTTGTAATGCTACTATTTTAGACACACAAGCCAATATAACAAAGTACAAGATAATTTTTTTTGACTTGTTCGAAGTACAGAATGACACAACATGTGGTCATAATGGCTACAACAAACTCTTCAAACAACTTGACACAATGATGACCAATTAGACAACAAGGAAACATTCAGCACCCATCAAGGATAGTTCACTTTTCTCTTCAACGAGGCACAACATAAAAGACCAACCATAATACATAGTTACAGTTCAGGACATCCCACTGTGAAAATATTCTTAAGGTTATTTATTTTACTGAAACACACCCTTCAAATTTTAACTTAGGTTCTAGGAGATTCAGTTTATGAATCCGCATAATCCTTCTTAAAAGGTTAGACTCGTTTCTTTTATACTAGAGACATAACGCTTAGATAAAAATTTCTGAAAGAGCATCATCTTTACTTTGACAAATATTTGATTAATTAGTTATTGGTTTAACGTAGCAAGAGGTGGGGTGAAACAAATCCCACAAGGTTATCTAAACAACCAAAAGCTACAAAATCCTCATTTTAACCTCTGTTGCAAAAAGGAGATGAGTGTAAGCTCCAATTGATGGAGCTACCATGTTAGGTTCGGAACGAAAAACCCCTTTTAGAAAGGATCAATTTTTTTATCATTGCTTAAGAAAAGGGTTACAAAGCACTAAGCCAACGGTTAGAGAGAGAATGTCAGATTTATTTCATTATGATCTATTTAGTTATTAACTGAGTCTTTTTACGAGACTTAGGAGTTAAACTGGATTTGGGTAAAATCTTCATTTAGCAATCTCTTGATTAAGTTCGACAAATGACTACACATGGGGTCCCCAAGGAAGAGCACAAGCCTCAAGTGTTCTTAATCAAACTCCCTTATTAACTAGGATCTGACTATATCCCAAGGGCCAACAAGCCAACATATTTTTTTTCTTTGAAAAAATTAACGTTTCATGACAAAGAGGATAAAGTTTAATTTGCATATTGAAGGTTAATGAGAGTAGATTCTTTTACATTGGTAGAAAACTCATTTGTTTCCAATTTAAGATCCTTAAATTTATCAACAAGGAACCCAATTCATTGTTATTTTATTTATTGATTCATCTATAAATTCATTTTATTTTGTTTTTGTTTAACTTTAGAAGAAGGATTTTCACTCACTAAAATATACAAAGAATTACACTAGAGTCAAGACCATGGGGGGGTTATTAAACATGAAAGTTTAGGAAACGAGAGAAGAAACTACCATTACTAAATGAGAGGGTTAAACATGGTTATAACATTTCTATTCAACATGGCACACAAACCAAAGGTGTCACAAGATTCAATAGAACTTTAGCTGAGAACAAGAAGGTAACAATTTGGTTAGCCATGCTACAACATTACTATGACTGAAATAAAATCAAAAGAAAGTACGAGAACAAGGAGATGATTGAGTTACATATATATATATATATATATATATATATATATATTCCTCACAAAGATAATTACAAGTTTTGACTACAAAAGGTCGAGACAACTTTATTTCACAAATACCGATAATCCAAGGCAAGAGGCCTTCCAAACTCCTTTACAAGTGCCATTACAGATATTACAACACATTTGACATTTGTACAAGAAACTTCATAAATCAACCCAATGAAACCTTTACAACTCTTTCCTTTTATCTACTTGCATAATCCATCTGCACAAGTATTAACTTGAGTCAGTTCGTGAGAACTGAGCCTGCTAGGACTACCCATTGCAACGGTAAGCTAACATTTAACAATATCATGAAAGGAATGCTCTATTTCAAGAATGGATCAAAGCACAAACCACTTATCAAAATTCTTCACGTGAGATAAAAATAAATTCCCCTCCAAACAACAAGAAGATAGCCAAATATTCTATTAAGAATGATATAACAAATAAACAAGGTAAGACCTTATAGGTTAAGGACAAAAAGGTCAGGAGTATTGAGATTTCAATCGTGTAATCCTATGGATTACGTGATTGAAATCTAATACTAAAACCATCCATCACTAAAAGAAAACAAACTGCAGACCATATCTTTAGGCATGCATTCAACAGATAAGGAGAAACGGTCATAGAATATATCCTCAATGCTTTAAGCCCAAAAGGTAAACTGATTCCAAAAAAATTCATCCTACAACATTTCTCTGAGTTTCCAACAGCTTGCAAACTACACGAATTTCAAAATCAAGCACCCATTCGAGATCCTTACGTCCATTCCATAACTCATTAACACTAACAAATATAACATCCTCACATTAATAAAAAAAGGAAAAACATACATTGTTTTGGTACCCAACTTGAAGCAACTCGAAACTTGACTTGGAATGAAATAATCAAAATAACATAAGACCGTAAGAAGTTTTTGAGATAGATATAGATCCAAATACTTCGAGTTAACCTCAGAAGGTCGAACAAACAAAACTTAGTTTAACCATAACAAAAGGGAATAAAAGGCCAGGGAATGTCATCCCTCTTTCATAAGACCCAAAACGCATACCCCTAAATGGTGTAACAAAGGCAGTATAATACCCAGCATTCTAACAAAACTTATTTCAATCCAGAAGTTTCCCCATGATATAGAATCCCAAAGCTACTAGGTTTTACATATAATACGAGTCATGGAATTACTCTCACAAAATCACAAAAAATATTTTTTTACCAGTATTCCACACAGCCACAGAAATAATCAATTACACAAGGCACCCATATATCATTTAAACTCCTTACCAAATATCACATAAATAACAAAGCAATTTAAATCAAATTACTACACATCAATTTATAATGGAACAACAAGGAAGAGAAAGGTTTATTCCAATCTCCAAAATATATTTTAACAAATATTTACCAATAGTGTTAAAACAAACCGATAACAAAATTTACCCTTCTCAACTTATTAGTAGCAATGTACTCAATTCACATCATTAGCGAGATTAAAGAGCTTCATTATATTTCTAAAAATAGAAAATATGATTAAACGTAAAATTACTTAGACAAACTATAACCATTGCTAATATATTTTTATAGAGAACCTGCAACGCATGAAGCATATGTAATCTCATCTATACCCAGAATATTGGGTCTAATGAAATGGATAAGCCTACATAAACACTCAACTGACATCCCGATATAACCCATTTTATAGGTAGATAGATATAAGTTTATATATAAACCCCAAGCTAGAGTTTGATCGACTCATATTACCACGGTAAATGGCTGGTTTTTTTTTGAAATGAATCAAGAATAAGATCACAATTGTTTATACTTGATATAGCATGAGTAGATGGGTATACGTCCCTAATACGGCTTTAAAAAAGCCAAAAGACATTATATATATATATATATATATATATATATATATATATATATATATATATATATATATATCCAATCTCGTACGGCAGTAATAACTTATAAAAACTCAGGCATTTAATATTAATAGTAAATTTCAAATATCAGACCGAAATCACGAGATTTCTCTCCAATAGTATTTCTTCCCCATTGGGCCTTAATGTGATTAGTTCGAAACACTCAGTAATGGGTAACTAGTAAGATAAAATTAACAGTAATAAGGGTAATGGAATCCAGTCCCCACAGAATCATTCCGTAATACTAAGTACACCTAGGAGAACGATTTTCAAAAAGGGGCAACATAAATAAAAATATACCCAGAGGAATGATTTTTAGTAATGGGTGTCACTAATCCCCACATTATCATTCAATAATTTGAATCCCTCGTAGGAGAATTTTTTTTAGAAAATGATATTAATAAATCATATCAGAATCATTAATAGTTTGAATCATACACATGAGAACAATTTCAGAAATGGGTAATAACAAATCATCATAGAATCATTCAATAGATGTAAAACTATGTAAAAATGAAAGCACGAGAGTTAGGGAAGTAAACCATGCCAAAACCAACGATTTAGAAGAAGATACAGAGGGCAACCAATATACTTAGAGAAATTAATAACTAACCACAAACCAAACCACTCCAAGATTCCATTCAGGAAGAGAAACATACATTTCAAGGGATTATAGAAATGGTAGCAGAAAATTGTAGAGTTTAGGCTTAACATGCCTATAAAAAAAAATCTTCCACAATGCAGTCACGAGCCTGCTAGGCGTCCCCACTTCATTCCAGGCTCCTGTGAGAGGCACAGGAAGGAAGGAAAAGGCTGAAAGAAGGAAGGAAAGAGGATAGTTACAGCCATGGTGTTTGGAAACTCCTCCCAACCTACACTTCTAACCAGCTACCAGCATAAAAAAAACCCAGGCGCAAAAGACCCCAAAATTGCCAATCATAGCAAAATTGAAGGAAGAAACCAAAATGGAATGGCAGGATTTCACCTACTTTCAATCTCCCTCATGCCAAGAAGAAACATTAATGGCCATGATGATATGCAGGTCGGTGGTTGAGAGGAAACCAATCTCCATTAAATTGCAATAAAAGCATGCATAGATGCCTGCTCCAAAAGGATTAATAAATTTAATAAAAGAAAAATCTATTATTTAGATCCATGCGTCTAAAAAAAATAAGATTGGTACCCATCCAATTTTTAATTATGTTGATTATGTTTCAACATGTCCCGACACTAAAGGGGGGGTTCAAAAAATCCTTTAGAACCCAAAGTGATAGCATCAAACAAAAATCACTAATTGAGAGCTCGAGCACAAGGATCGGTGGTCGATAGAAAATAAATAGCTTGAAGGTAAATAGATAACTATATAGATAGAAGACATCAACACTAATCAGGATTAGTCGTCAATCGGAAAATTAAATTATAATGTTATTTTTATCATTAATTTTTTTTTAATATAATTATAAATCTTATTAATAAGGACCAACAGGGAAGCTCAACAAACCGGGGACAACGATTTTCCTTTAATAGGGAAATCGTAACAGTCATTACTGGGGTCCACATTAGAAAGTCACTGACAAAGACACCGGTAAGCATGATGAAGAGGGAGAATTTTGATCATTCTTCTGTGACAAGGGCGAAGCCAACTTATGATCAATGAAGAGCACAACAACGTTCAAAGCTTGGCAACTAGGTCTACTGAAGAAATAACACGTGAGTAACGACAAATGAGGCATTACATTCTCCTCCCCTTACGAAAGCATCGTCCTCAATGCGGCATGACATTGAAGGAAGAAAAGCAGTAAACAACTAAGGAACAAATAAAGGTGAAAGTACACCCTATAGTTTAATATTTTAATCGTTAGAGCACGGCCATAGGGTAGCCTTAGAAACATTTTGGCAGAATTTTAACTTTCAAAGTTTTGTGAAGATTTGTTGTTTTCTCTTACTGCATTATTTAATTAATCTCTTCCTATTTACATTATTCTCTAATTCAAGTCCTTTAAAATTTCATTGTTACAAAAAAAAATGTTTGTTCATACTTGTGGGTGCCCAACATGAATTACTACCACAACACCCTACCAGGGTCATACAAAACACTACAGATTCACAAGCACATAAGTACATACTTTCATGATTATACCACAACACAAGAGACTTAGCCCATTTATGGAAGAGAATAGATGCACGGTCCACATAACATAGTACTTTTCACACATCTAAGACTGACGTATAGAATACTTAAACAAAGTGTACTACAACAACCTGAAATTTCCACAATTCCGCAGATGAAGATTTTACGCAACTCAGAAAAATAGCTACATGTACATAGGGTCAACAAGGGCATCAACACCGTATCCACAACATCACAAAACAAACTCCAACTAACATGAGTAACACATACATCACAGGACCACAACTCAAAACATCACAATAACTAAACATATATCCTGAAACATCAATCATACACACAAATCTCTTATGCCTCCCTCAAGTCTCTTATACCTCCCTCAATAGTCTCTTATGCCTCCCTTAATCTCAATGAGGTCTTATGGTTTCCCTATGGCCCTAGGCACATAGATTCCAAACACCCCTAACCCAAGTGACATAATAACTCGTGGCCCAACAACCCACTAGTTATTTGTAACTCCTTGGGGTGTACCCCCATACAACGAAGCGGGCCCATAGGTCTAACCATTCCATGGTGCATCTCATGACCCTATTCCACACGTCACAACAATAGGACCAGCATAACAATTTGATTCAAATGCCAAGTGACAAAGTACAAGCCTTGGGCAATGCGATAAAATTTTAAAATTTAAAAGAAGATCAAAAACCAAGAAAAACGAATGGCCAAATAGCCATAGTTAGTGTCAAAAATCCACATGTTAGTACCAAAAACCAAGGAAATGCCCAAAATTTAAAGCATGTCAATCAAGAAAACTACTGGTCCTTGCAAAAATAAAATAAAAGTTCAATTTACGAATAAAATACACATATAATAATATCACATTATGATAAATGTGTGGCCTTATCTAGCCACCAAGGGGGGGGGGGGGTACTCAATGAGTTGTTGGCACTCGCAACATCAAGCCTCAGCTCGTAAAAATAACATATCAATAGTACAACTGTCATCATCTCTATCTGATTCATCCTGCCACCACTTCGACAAGGCTAAACACAGTCATAGCTACACTTAGGTTGTATCCATACAACAACCACATAGAGGAGAGAGGATAAAAGTATAGGTAGTAATCTATATAACTGAAGGTCACTCGAGTTACTGGCCAATGGTATACAATTCCTCACTCCAAAAATATACTTTTACCAATTTCCCTTAGGGTCGGTTAGCGTAAGGTTCACAACATAACATGCAACTACATCACTACACAATGGTGGTTCACACACATTAATCTTAGCACCTTTGCAAGGTACATATACAAGGTATATCACATATATTACATACCACATCACTACATGTTGCACCCAAAGTGCAATCACCATACAATAGGGATCATATACTCACCATATGTCCCAAATTTATGACATTATTCATTACATATCACATGAATTACTTATGATGAGAAAAATTACAACACACAACCAACTACCATATAACATGGGAATGCACACATTTCTACACAAATGATAATGACATCATTCAGAAATCCAGTTCACTACAACCAACCTGGTCACACAACATATGAGCACACCCACACATCATGAATGCCCAAAGGATCCAACACTCTGAAATCAAAAATCACATTTCTTCCACACACAACAAAAAAATAGTGTTTCACACTCAAATTCACATAGAATTCTTGACAAGGAGAGAGAATACTCTCATCTTTAACACATCAGCATGCCATCAGTTACACACTAAGTGACATACACAACATGTGCACTAGCAATATCACAATTACGACATAGTTCACATCATGCTTAGATCACATTTCCAATATCAACCACCATCATGCAACACCATCACCATTATGCATCATCATCATGTAATATCATCATAACTCCAAACTGGCCCAGAGGTTCGAGAGCATGAACCTCCGCTCTGATACCAAGTGTAATGCCTACTTTTTTAGAAACACAAGACAACATAGAAAAATACATGATAATTTTTTTTGACTTCTTCAAAGTATAGAATGACACAACAGGTGGTCACAATGGCTACAACTAAATCTTCAAACATCTTGACATAATGATGACCAATTAGGCAACACGGAAACATTCAACACCCATCAAGGACAGTTCACTTTTCTCTTCAACGAGGCACAACATAAAAGACCAACCACAATACATAGTTACAGTTCAAGATATCCCACTGTGAAAATCTTCTTAAGGTTATTTATTTTACTGAAACATGCCCATTCAAATTTTAACTTATGTTCTAGGAGATTTAGGATATGATCCGTCATAATCCTTCTTAAAAGGTTAGACTCGTTTCTTTTATACTAGAGACATGACGCTTAGATAAAAAAATTACCGAAAGAGGATCATCTTTACTTTGACAAATATTTGATTAATTAGTTATTGGGTTAATGCTGTAAGGGGTGGGGTGAACCAGATCCTAAAAGGTTATCTAAACAACCACAAGCTACATAATCCTAGTTTCAACCTCCGTTGCAAAAGAAGACAAGTGTAAGCTCCAATTGATGGAGGTACCGTGTTAGGTTTGGAACGACAAATCCCCTTTGAGAAAGGATCAAAATTTTATCATTTCTTAAGAAAAAGGTTACAAAGCACTAAGGCAATGGTTAGAGAGAGAAGTTCGATTTATTTCTTTATGATCTATTTAGTTATCAACTAGCTATTTTTATGAGACTTAAGAGTTCAACTAGATTTGGGGTAAAAGCTTCATTTAGCAATCTCTTGATTAAGTATCGACAAATGAATACACATGGGGTCCCCAAGGAAGAGCACAAGCCTCAGAGTGTTCTCAATCAAACTCCCTTATTAACTAGGATTTGACTATATCCCCAAAAGCCAACAAGGAACATATTTTTTTTTTTGAAAAAATTAATGTTTCACGACAAAGAGGATAAAGTTTAATCTACAAATTAAAGGTTAATGAGATTAGATTCTCTTTACACTGGTAGAAAACTCATTTGTTTCCTGATTTAAGATCCTTAAATTTATCAACAAGGAACCCAATTTTCATTGTTATGTTATTTATTGATTCATCTATGAATTCATTTTATTTTATTTTTGTTTAACTTCAGAACAAGAATTTGCTACTCACTAAAATATACAAAGAATTACACTAGAGTGCCAAGACCATGGGGGAAATTATTAAATATGAAAGTTTTAGGAAACGAGAGAAGAAACTACCATTGCTAAATGAGAGGGCTAAACATGGTTGTAACATTTCTATTCAACATGGCACACAAACCAAAGGTGTCACAATATTCAATAGAACTTTAGCTGAGAAACAAGAAGGTAACAATTTGGTCAACCATGCTACAACATTGTTATGACTGAAATAAAATCAAAAGCAAGTACGACGAACAAGGAGATGGTGTTATATATATATATATATATATATATATATATATATATATATATATTCCTCATGAAGATAATTACAAGTTTCGCTACAAAAGGTCAAGACAACTTTATTTCACAAATACCGATAATCCAAGGCAATAGGCCTTCCAAACTCCTTTACAAGCACCATTACAAGATTTACAACACATTTGACATTTATACAAGAAACTTCATAAATCAACCCGATGAAACCTTTACAACTCTTTCCTTTTATCTACTCAGCATAATCCATCTGCACAAGTTTTAACTTAAGTCAGTTCTTGCAAGAACTGAGCATGTTAAAACTACCCATTGCAAAAGTAAGCTAACATTTAACAATATCATGGAAAGGAATGCTCTATTTAAAGAATGGGTCAAAGCACAAACCACTTATCAAAATTCTTCACATGAGATAAAAATAAAATCCCCATGAGATAAAAATAAATTCCCCACCAGACAAAAAGAAGACAATTCAAATATTCTATTAAGAACGATATAACATAATTAAACAAGGTAAGACCTTATAATTTAAGGATAAAAAGGTCAGGAGTATTGAGATTTCAATCATGTAATCCTATGGATTACATGATTGAAATCTAATACTAAAAACCATCCATCATAAAAGAAAACAAACTATAGACCGTATCTTTGGGCATACATTCAACAGATAAGGAGAAACAGTCATATAATATATCCAAAATGCTTTAAGCTGAAAAGGTAAAATGATTCCAAAATTAATCTTACAGGATTGCTCTGAGTTTCCAATAGCTTGGGGAGTGCACAAATTTCAAAAGAAAGCACCCATTCAAGATCCTTACGTCCATTCCATAAGTCATTAACAGTAACAAATATGTCATCCTTACGTTAATAGAAGAAAAGGCACGCATACATGGTTTTGGTTCTCCAACTCGAAGAAACTTGAAACTTGACTTGGAATGAATAATCAAGACTAACATAAGAACCGTAAGAAGTTTTTGAGATATATATAGATCCAGATACTTTGATGTTGACCTCAGAAGGTTGAGTAAAAACAAAACTTAGTTTAAACATAACAAAGGGAAGAAAAGGTCAGGGAATGTCATCCCTCTTTCACAAGACCCAAAATGCATACCCCTAAATGGTGTAACAAAGGCAGTATAATACCCAACATTCTAACGACACTTATTTTCAATCCAGAAGTTTCCCCATAATATAGAATCCCAAAGCTACTGGGTTTTACATATAATACGAGTCTTGGAATTACCCTCACAAAATCACAAAATACAGTGTTTACCAGTATCTCACACAACCACATAAATAATCAAATATGTAAGGTTTTTAGCAAAAAAGGGATTTCGGTTTCATTGTCAAAACTTTACATAAGATAATCTACTTTTACCCTAAGTAGAATAGGTATGAAATCAAAAAGAAAGTTGCTCCCATCATTTTAGAATGGTTATTTTCAACCACTCTATTACTACCCATAAAATTTAGAAATCAATTTCATTCAGGTAGGTAATTTTTTTTGGATCCCAATACTCTATTTTGGGTCAGTGAAAAGCCATATATATATGATTCATAAAAGTATTTGGGACAATTCCATACCCAAATGCAACTAGTATAGCACCCCCCAGGAATGGTTTCATTTATGGCCCTATTAAAATTATATTAGGTTAACAACCAGAACACAACAACCAATAATTTACACAACCAAACATCCCAAGTTATCTATTTCTATATCATAAAAAAAATAAACTAGGTTCTCATACTGGTTAATGGGAAAAAACATTTTTCCCCTTTTCAAACAGTTTAAGACATTATTCATTAAAAAAAATGATTCTACATATTTAGTAAAAGAGTTAAAATAACTTCATGTTGTCCCTGGGAAGGTTTTGACCGGATATGCCTCTCTTTCCTCATAGAAAACTCAACACTTCCTTTCCAAGGGAAATAAATCATACTCTGAACCAAATTTCATTTGATATAAAAATCTATCAATGCCCAACTACTGCCCCAGCTTGCTGTAGTTTTTTTTAACAAAGAAACAATGAGTACCATTTTATTTTAACATTCCTAGAATTATAACAGAATAGAAACTAGTTAAAAATTTAATATTTCAACTTAATACAAGAATAAAGAGTTGGGTATCCATGCTGAAAACAATAATTTAGAAGGAGGTACAAAGGGAAAACAAAGATACTCAGGAGCAATAAAAAAATAACAACAAACCAAACCACTCCAAGGTGCCATTCAGGAAGAGAAAACATACATTTTCATGGGATTATCGAAATGGTAGTAGAAAATTGTAGAGTTTAGGCTTAACATGCCTAAAAAGTATTCTTTTCCCCCAAGTTTCACCCACACGGTAGAGCCATGAGCTTGTTATGATAGGAAAATCATCTCCTTTCCTCTGCTAGGCAAAAATGTCCATACTCCCAAACATAGTCATGCTTGGTAGGCCTGATATATCAGGAAACGTGATTTTCTCATCTGGACAGGATTTTGACCCATAGGGTTTATGGGATGGTTTTTGCCCATGGTTTTGATACCCACAGTTTTATAAAAATACTTAAGTTGTCTACTTATATGGTTTTATGCATATGGTAGGATAAGGTAACATTACAAATGTGTTTTGAATTCGGGTGTGAATTCTGTAGAGTTTATTCAACATAGCACCAAATAGATCTAGGTATTGTATTGAGAGAGTGATGGCTTGTAATAAAAATATGAGGCAAGTGATTCTTAGCAGATGTAGTCCAAATTGGGTGAACCACGTTAAATACTATCTCTTTGTGTTGTGTTATTTTACTATTACACTTTTATTTAATATCTGTAATATTTTTCTACATATTAGTTTCTACTGTTGCAATTTTGTGAGGGATTATTCTACATATTTTATCCCTTATTTCCTAACACTCCTAGACACCAATATTATTTCTCTTCATAGCTACAGTACTTCACAAGTCATCTACCTTTCCTGTTATAAGTCCCAAAACCCTGAACATATGTTCTTACTATCACCTACGATTGTTTCCCAATTCATCGGGACCCTCCTATCAGCTGGTTTTAAAAAAATTTGCTCCTTATCCTTCCCTTGACCATATGGAAACATCCAAAAAATATCTCAATCCAATCTCATAGTCAGCTTTGAACCCAATACTATATCATCAAAAAATACGGTTAGTCAACAAGGGACCCCTTTCCCCTCTACAACTCATACTACTACCTCATCACTTGTAGTTAGTCACAACACTTCTACTTATACTCCTCCCATGAAAAAATATTTTGGTATGCCCTCATTCCATAAGTCCTCTAGTCACATCTCAACCCATTATCTCATAGTAATCCACATCCTTGATCTAAAAATTAGTTGTATATATTCCTACATCCTCACTTCCTATCAACATGAGTGTTATCACTAGCTCTCGTCCCCTTTCATAACCAATATCTATGACTGGTGCCCCATAGTATGGTTATATCTTCTCTCAATAGAACACATAAAATTTGCAGCCCCTTATCAAAACTTCTATCTATTACCCCCCCCCCCCCCCCCCCCAAACTTACTAGTATATCCACTATTCCTCACAACCATTAATTTCTCATCAAACTTTATAACATAAAAGGAAGCCTCCCCCCTTTTCAAAATCCTATTTTACCATATCACCAATATCAAAAATCAAACACTCTTATATATGGACAGGACTGATGCAGGAGCATCATCTTGTGCATAGCCAAATTTTTGGATTTTATCAAAATTTGGTTTGTTATTGGTCTTAGTAGGCATGTTTGGTGTTTTTTAGGTTGTTTCCTAACCCTATTGTATCCTTCATGGGTGTTTTAGTGTCCTTTATGTGTTTTCTCTCCAAAATGAAGTAATTAAAAATTTAAATTTCTTTGAAGTCTATGAGAAGGGGGTCTAATGTAAAATTTAAGGAATATTAATGTTATAATTGGTCATTTAAGGACCTTATGGGGAGAAAATAAGGTGTTTTAAACCTTTTTTTCTAGGGTTTCATAACCTAGAGTCATCTCAAACTATGATTGGTCACCTTGGGTTAAACTTGTAAGTACCCTTCTCCCATGTTAAGAAAAAATTAATTTGAATTGTAAACAATTAGTTAGGCCTTGGAGGAGTTTGTAAAGGTGAAGGAAACATGTGGAGGGATCCATGAAGAGGCTCAGAGGTCTGGTAGAATGTAAAGAAAATAGAATAATACAAATTTTTCTTTTAAAGACATCTAAATTTTGCTTGCACTTGGATTGTTCTATGAAGAATAATTTGTTCTTAACTCTTTGTGTGTTTAATAATGTTAGGATTATGTGACAAGAAGTATTATTTGAATGATTAAATAATGTGTTCAGGGAATGATACATGAGGGGTGAAAAATGTTTAGGTTTGTATACTTACACAAGAATTTAACACACATATTTAAGGTAAGAAATTATATCTTTTGTTTTTGAATGAATGTTAGGAAGGTTTCTAGGTATTAGGAATATGATAATATAACCTAATATTTTCAATTATTCTAAGGAAATTCTTTAGGTGTATATTCAAGAAAGTCATTTAGGAAAGGATTTATCTTGGGGAATACTAGTACACAGATTCTTGAGGACTCGTATGATATAGATTTGAATATATAAGAATTTTATTGGTTATTATCATGCAAGGAGAGAGGTTTAAAGAGTTGAATAAGGTCCTATGTAGGTGTATCAATCCATATGAAGACTTAAAATCAAGAAAAAATAAATATAAAACCTGAAACCCTTATTTACTTGCACTGTAGCATAACAATCTAGGATTTCAACTAGAGAACTAAGTATAAATTAATTTTTACCCCCTTGAAACAATATATAATTTTATGGAAAGAAATGGATAGGTGGGGAAGATTTATAAATGAAGTTCCATGATGATTTGAAGAGGTAAGATAGGTCAAGATATAACAAGTACAGTTAGGCCGAGTGGAGATACCTTGTTTGAGGGGTTTAAATGCAAGTTCAATCAAAAACACAATAATAATATATTGTTATCTTCATGATACCTATGAAATAGGTTATGTATGGTTTATGTAAGGTGTGATAAAGGTTATGAATTTTTATGAAGTGGTCTAGACTCCAAGAAGGTACTTAGTCCTCAGTTAAGAACCTAGTGTGCATAATCAAAAGGAAGAAGTAAAGAAAACCTTCAATGAATTAATGGGGCATGACTGGAATTATTAAGTAATTTCAGAAATAATATAGGAAAGGGATAGATATGATAACAAGAGAGTCTAAAATTTTTAAGGAACAAAACCATGGGATGAAATTAATAACCTTGTTTAGGGTCTTAGAGTAAAGAAGGTAAAAACAAAAGGAAGGAAGGATTTTTAACATTGAAGGTCTTGAAGCCATTAAAAGAATAACACATGAATTTGTAAGGTATAAGAGAGGTGGAAATATGAGATAAATATGAAATTGGGGTCTTAAACAAGTGGAATTTCCAAGATAACCATTAAACTTAGTTCTTGACCATTGAGCGAGGCCTAATTTAATTTGGGAAAAATTGACTTGAGGAGGTTTTGCTTAGGAAAAGAATATGGAAATTAGTGGAGAGATAAAATAAAGTAAAGGGTACTATGAATGATGATTCATTTCTAAATATATGGTATGAATTGAACCCAATAATAATTTTTGTGTACATACATACCTAGTTGTCAAAAAGACCTAATTAACACCAAGTCTTGTAATTTGAAGGTGAAGTCACAATTCTCTAAAAAAGAAACCTTGTAATAAGTTGTTTGGGCCAAAAGTGTATCTCAAAAGGTGCCTAGTTTTTTTTGAAACCTAATATAACTCATATAGCTATAAGGAATGCATTTTAGAAAGGATGAAAGGGCAATTAAGAAGGATTAAAAGGTCAATAGAGGTGAAATGACATTGTGCTACTATTTGAATGATTTGATCATGTTTTTGATGATATTGAGAAGGTAGAAGGTGAATTTAGGCCTTGGAATAGGTTTTATAAGAAAATTGGGTATTTTGATGGTTTTTTAAAGTTATTGAGGTTCTAAAGAAAATAGGCTTGTTTGATGTAGTTACTTGTTGGAAATTCTAGGCACTGAGAGGGGGGTGAATCAATGATTATACAAATTATAACACATAATTCAATTTCCTCAACTTGGATAAATTGAAATCACACAATAATTCACAAGCTATAAACAAGAGAGAACACATGAGAGACACAAAATTTATCATGGGAAACCCATCAAGGGAGAAAAACCTGCGGAAACTAAAGAACTAGCTTGGAATCAAAGGTATTTTAATTGTTATAATGATTTCATGTTGAGCATCAACTCAACTTGGAGATGCAACTCCAAAATTTAATCAAGCATCAATTTTGATCTTTAGCAAGATTTTACTTGCATGGAAGCTCCAACTCCCCAAATTCAACCAAGCACCAACTAAACTTCTGTAAGCTACAACTTACACGGAAGCTTTAAATACCTATTTTATAAGAAACTACTTAGTCTTCTGTAATATTTTGATCACTTTGAATTGGGTTGTCTCACACAATAGATTATGACCATTAGATCAATTCACTCTTATTCTCTTTTCACTCTCCTTTATTTGCTGTAGGTAATCACCTCAATAATGCCTTTTTCAACAACAGATTTCCTTTTCAAACATATTCTCCTTCATCACTACAACTCCTGAAAAATTTTAGTCTTCAAAACATTTCATCATCCTCTAATTTTCACCACCTTTTCACATCTACAATAGCATATGCATCAACCAAAAAAAATAATGCATAAGGGAGAATATTTAGCATAAAGGAAAATTAACTCAAATATATTTTGCACTTTCCATTCTATGAATATATAACTACCAAGTCTTTTCACTTCAGATTTTGTCTTGGTAACTCATGCACATAAATTAAGAAGGGTTCACCTAAAACAAAAATTGTGACATCCACATTTTTGTCCATTCTATAGACTGACTTTTTCTTACTTGTCATGAGAAATTTCATAAAAAAGGAATCTAAAACATCACATTTATTTTTTAATTTATTGGTAAAAGGTTTTGGAGGGACCTAACCCAATAGTACAACCAAAGACTCAACAACCAAGATAGACAATACGGAGAAAAGTGGAAAACAAAAATAAGGGGGCCACACCTTAGCCAAAAACAGAAACTAACAAAGTACTAGGGTAGGGGCCATCTTCCAAGAGGAAGCCCTACTATGAGAAACAATTCAAAACTACAACACTAAAACAACAACATAACAACATTACAACAACTACACCAAACACTAGAGAAATAAAAACACTAATTGATGGATTTCTTGTAGGCCTTGATAGCAATTATGAGTGCCTTGTGCAGGTTCAAAGCAGCAGTGATGTTTGGGTCCCAATTTGAGGATTTAAAATTTTTGGTACGAGTCTCATTCTTCCACGCAAAGGCTGATATTCTAGTGACATCACAGATCTATCGGATGTGCACTTGTAGGAGGTTGAGAATTACCATGTGGTTGGTGAGAAGGTTGTTATGTTTATCTTCCCAGAGTTTTGAAATTAGTAGCAAGAGTGTTAAAATCCTCTTTGATGCTTGAGATGGCATAAATAGTTGAGTTTTTAATGTTGGATTTGAGAAGAAAATCAACATTATCTTCCAAAATTTTTAGAGTCTCAGCTTAAAATTTCATTTTTTCTAAGAAAGTGTCCTAATCACTAATAACAATAACATCATGGGAGCTACTAACCACCATGACATATTTTCCTTTCCTCCTCCTAAGCATAATTTTGGGAGGTACCCTTAATAAAATAGTTTCGATACATGGGGTTCTTGGAATGAATACATGGTTGCTATGGGGGTGGTGGGGGAAAGTGGGGGATGAGGATCATTGGCCATTATATCAATAATGTACTGGTAGATGAGATATATGACCCCCTGATGTAAAGGAAACAATCTTTTTATGACCCTGAACCTCCTTGACCAAATTTTCTAGAGATTGCAGGATATAGTAAGACAAACTCACCTTGGCCCTCCTGCCTGAAAATGATTTATTAGCACCATGTGATGAAGCAGGATTGTAGAAAACCATCCCTTGAGAGTGATATAATGACCATGTTATCCCAAATTTAACCCCTGGGTTACTTTGGATAAATCATCATAGATGGATTTAGCCATTCATAATTCTTGGACGTGCGGATAACCATCAAAGTTCAACCCCATTAGAAGAGAAAGGGATCCCGGTGTTTTGGCTTGACCAATTTTTTCTTTACTCGTGGTGAGCCGTGGTGAATCTCATGGTTGGTCAGGTCAACCTAGTTGGTCAGTATGGAGAGGTTAGACAACTGCAGGTTGGACGACTACAGGTTGGTCGGCTAGGTTAGATTGATCATAAGGGTTGTATGGTATATCTAGGTGTGTTGGGTCTAGATTGGTTAGGTATAGGTTAGATGGCTAGGGGTTGGTTGGCTGTAGGTTGGACGGCTGGGGGGTTGGATGTCTGTAGGTTGGATGGATGCATGCTGGTCGGTTATAGGTTGGACAGATATGGATTGATTAGCTACAGGTTAGAAGGATGGGGGTTGGACAGATGCTAGTCAGTCAGTTTCAGGTTAGATGACTAAGGGTTTATTGGCTGTAGGTTAGATGACTAGGGGTTTTACAAATGTAGGTTGGATGACTGCTTATTAGTCGGCTGTAGGTTTGATGACTAGGAATTGGATGACTGTAGGTTGGATGGTATGACCAGGTAGAATGGGTCATAAAGGTTAGATGGTTGTAGATTGGATGGTTGGGGGTTAGACAACTGGACGTTGGATGGCTCATGGTTTGATGCCTAGAGGTTGGAAGGATATAGGTTGAATGGGTCACATGGTTAGGCATCTCATGAGTCCCAAGCTAGACGAGGTTAGGTGAATGAATGACAACTCAAGAAATGGATTTAATGTGGTATGGCGTCCATGTCTTCATTTGATAGAAGTAACCTCGGGAAGTGAATTTGTATGGGTGCCCATACCTCTTAATGAGGGTACGTAAAAATTGTCTATAAAATAACTTGAACCCCTCATTTTTAGAGGATACATTTTAGGAGCTGGGGGAAACTCTTGCAAAATTTTCCCTCAAGTCCATTTGAGCTGTAAGCCTTCTCTTACACTTGACAAGCATATTTATGCCTCTGAGCATCAATGTGATGGTATGTGCATACATTGAAGCAATAAAATTGTGTTTTGTGGTGTTTCTTTAAACCCTAGCTCATTTTTTAATTGTATTTGTTTTCTGTGTATGTTCTTTCACTTATAGGTTCATGATATTGTGTTCATGGAGTTTTGATGGCAGATTAGGATCTGGGTATGTTTCACATATGTATAACCTCCCTCAGCCCCCTTTTTCCCCTATTCCATCCTCCATCAACAGAGTATCTCACCCATTTTCTTGGTGCTATCACCTCGTTAGTGTAGGATTTCCCATTTCATGCACTTTATCTCTCCTTGTCTCCATGGAATTGTTAGGATAATTATAAATAGGCATCTTTTCTGCATTAGGATTAGTTTAGCATTAGGATTAGGTAGAGGAAGCTGACCTTCTCTGGAGGACCATCTCAAGTTCACAAGTCCAACAACTTAAGATATTGGTCCCATGTTATGTAGATTACACCGGATGCCCCATTCAAAATCAGGCCATTCGGGGGGTGCCGTAATTTTGTATTAACATTTTTGGCATGCCTGGTGGGACAGGTTTGAAGCACCTTGCCACTTCATTTCATCAAGTTAATGTGTTCTTGGTGAGATTCAACCTTTGGAGGAAGATGCAAAGTACATCGGGTGACTCCATCTGGTCAACAACCCATTCTCTGAGTTGAAGACTTTCCTTCCATCCATTTCCACCCTTTATTATTTCCACATATTTCATTTTCTAACATTCATGAAGATGTGCAGTCATGGCTTCATTCCCCTATTGGAATTCACACTTGAAGCAACAACAATGCAGTCCACCTCTAATGTATTTCTCATCTCCTATAGATCAACATTATGAAAAAAATCAGAACCATTATGCCTACCCATATGACCAATGCCAAAATCAGTTTGGCTATGGAGCTTATAAAGAGCAAGGGTATACATATAATGACAACAGTCAAATAGAGAACACTGATCAACTAGAAAAGATTCAAAGGATGGAGGCTATCATGGTTCAGTCAAGGGCTCCAACACAAATGAGGGCATTCAAAATTAGTTGTAGGGAATCTTGTCTATGTGCATGTGTTGTTTTTAAACTAATGCTAAATGTGAGTAAAAGACTAACACCTAAATAGCCTTAATTAGCAAGAGTTAAACAAACTACTTAGCACCATCAAGATAAGAATTAAACAAGGGTTAGATACTAACATTCATCATATTCAAAACTTTTAAACTAACAATGTTAAGTATCTAAATCCTCTATTCTCTAACAAACAAATAAATGAATGGACCTAAGTAGGCTCCATGGCAATAAAAAATGGTTGTCTTTGGTATTCCAAGAACCTAGGAATGAGGGCTAGTCAAAGTTGGGCTACAAGACCCTTTTGACACCTCCCATATGACCTAAGCACTTATGAAAGAGGCTTAACTCTTCAAGATGATGAACTCTCAAGAAAACAAAAGGCAAGCTGTTAGTCTATTTTGCTATATGCTTTGCATTTGCTTTCTCAAGAAGTTTAGGTGTAGGTATAAAGGTAGAAGGAGGTCTCCTTATATAGCCCAATGGATAAAGGAAACACTTCATCCCTTTGCATGTGGGATAAAGGTAAAACATAATTAGGAATGGATAAGGTTGCTTTATAAAAGGTAACCTTACTTTAGAAGGGTTTAATTTATAATTAGCAAGTCATGGGAGTTGGGGGTGTTTTAATTAATCAAAGGTGATTAACTAATAGGTAGATGTAAGCTTATAGAAGCTAATTAGAGGAATATTAGTACGGTTTAGGCCATTAGAAGGGATTAAATCAATTAAATATTGATTTATTGGTTAAATGAAGGGGAAGGACTAATTAATTAATAATAATTAATTAGTCTAGATAGAAGGGGTGAATAATTAACGGAAGGTCGTTAATCATGATGTTAGTTAGATAGGTGACTTAATCAATTAGCGTATTGTAATTAAGATAATTAGGATGAATGTGAGCACTTTTGGATATGTCGTCAATTTATGAGAAAGGAGATAATTAGCACAATTTAAGTATTTAAATTGCTTGGGTGTAATTATGGGTGTCTACATTTGCCCCTCTTTGGGGTGGCGTAAGTGATGCCACTTCAAATATAGTAGATGGAAGAAATTTTTAGGGGATAGAAGAAAAATTAGTAGGAGGGAGAGATGCCCCCTCGAGTGTCAATGGGGTGATGAAGGAAGAGATCGATCAATAGAAGAATGGGAAGGGGCAAGATGCCCCAGTAAGATGATAGATAGATAGAAGAATGGGAAGGGGTAGGATGCCCCAGTAAGATGGAAGATTAAGGGTGAGAGGAAAGGGATGTAGAAGAAATATGGAGGAGGGAAGAGAAGAGCTTAGCCTCTAGCCACTGTTTATTGGAACAATTTCTTGTCGTCATATTGCCATAAGAGCTACATCATCGGTCCTTACGAAAAATATAAGCATATGAAAAAGGTAGAATGACATGAAAAGCCATACTACGAACAATTGTCCATTGCTGAAAAACACCAACTCCATGCAACATACAACAATGCAATGTAATATGAGAAGGAAACAAGCTCATTTAACAGGGAAAACAAGTACGAACACACATATCTAACCCAACAACGGTTAAGACAGTTGTACAAATGTTTTGTTATCAAGTCTGAAGAGATCCACATGTTCATGATTGATGACAAGGGTTAAAAATGATGCCCCGAGCAAGAATATATTCAAGGGGAAATGACAATGGACATTTGGTCCTAGTAAAAAGTGTTGTGTGTAACGAAACAACACTAGGCAACAGATGTGCCCCAGAGTACAGATGAAGCAATCAACTAGCTTTGTGAATGGTTGTGAATTTGGTGATCCGCATCGAGGAAGATGTGAAACAAACTAGTAGGATGTGGAGAAAATACCATGTACGCAAGACACAAGTTTCAGCTGTAATAAGCAAGTTACCATTTTTGTAGGTTTTTTACTTTTTAGGATTTTGTGAAAAAATTTGCCCTGTTTTTGAATTTTTATATATATATATTGTTTTTGTTTTCTGTTTTTCCCAAAATGTGGTGGACAGTAGAAGAAAATAGAAGAAATAGAAAGAAGGGCCTAGGTGCAATAGAAAGTGCCCTAGGTGAAGAAAGAAGAAACAAATGACAAATAATGTCCTTGTTTAGTGGAAAAAAAAATTAATAAAAATAATTATTTTTGAAAAAATAATTATTTACGAGAGTGAATAAGAAGAAAAATCACCTAGGAGCAATAAAATTTCCCTAGGGAGAAGAAAGGGGTATTGGACAGCAAAAAATGCCCCAATACGGTAAAAAAATAAGAGAAAAATAATCATTTAATAAAAATAATTATTCCATGGTGAATAGAGGAGAAAACGGTGGTCAAAACAGGTCTCCAGGCCTTCACGGCGGTGAAAAACAAGTTAATATACCCCACCTAGGGGGGGTAAAATCATCGCGACCAATTCATTTCTTACTGAGCACTATTGAATTTTTACCACGAGGCTCTGACAGCAACGAGGACAATGGTGATTGCACGGGACCAAGTGAGGCAAGAAGATGCAGTCTGAGGGTACCAGTGACACATGCAGACGATGGCCCCTTCATGAGTATCAAAACTTTGCTCATTAATTTTGTCATTAATGTCTTAATTTTAGTAATTAGGGCTAGGAAGTCACGTCGACGCACATGCGCATAGGTGCACATGTGTCGAATTCCAGGGGCACATGTATCTCTTTGGGGGCGCATGTGCCACAAAACACACACGTGCATGTGTAGGTACAAGCTGCACACACCCACATGCACATGCACACACTACACATATGCATGCACATGCGCACATATCAAAAAAGGGGTGAACAATAAAAAGTAGGGTGCACACACAAAAGGAAGGGCACACACAGGGGGGACATGCGCTCAAGCATAGGCATAGAAATGATGGCGCAAGCGCCAAATATGTGGCACACATGCCCAAAAGGGTGCATAGGTGCTAGAAGACAAAATGCGCATGTGCACACATAACAAAAAGGAGGCGTACATGCCCAAAATGGTGGGCATAGGTGTCTGAGGCTGGTGGAGGATAGACAAAAAAATGCCAAAAAGATGACACTTAGAAGAAATTTTAGGATTTTTGGGTTAACCCTGAAAATGATAGATAGATTTTTAGAAGAAATGTTAGTAACTGACGAGTGATGTGGTATTTTACAGAGACATTTGTAGAGACGTCTTCCAGTATTGTAGACAGCGGGAGCGTCACACATAGATAGCAGAGGTAGAGGGGAGCATGCATCAGCAAGACTGATGAGCTATGTCTATACTCCTCGAGGTAGTGGGGCTAGGCCCCGTGTCTCGGATGCCATCCATCACCCTAGACCATTGTTTGCTTACTACGCTAGCCAAGTGATGGCATAATAAGAGCCAGTGCTTCCAATTACTGATGGGGGAGATGACTATGACCCTGGAGGACGTTTGGTGGATCCTCCGAGTGCCGATCATAGGCACTTTGATTGAGTACAACTCTGATGTAGGGATGATTAGAGCAGCATGCAGTGATCTGTTTGATATAGATGACATACCACATGACGGTATGACCATAGCCTTGCATGAGTGCATTTCTGACCCTACACTGCATTGGGGGCCTTTGTACATTGTCTCTTATCAATGGGTTTTCACTCACTAATAAGATAGGGACGTCATTCCTGAGAGGGTTATTACCACTTGGTACATGGTGTTTTCAGTGGCGAGTGATATTGTTGGGGACAGTGTATACTGGCCCACTTATACTGGGATCTGCATTTGATTACTTACCATGGTCAGAAGACCGTGGGGCCAAGCTTCTTTGCTACATATTTGGTCATGGGACCACATTGCGATCAGACACCCTGTAGGAACTTTACATGTTTGAGACCCAGAGGAGCCATCTTACATGGCATGGGTATCAGTAGGCGGCGATGCACGAGGCCAGCTAGGAAGCCTATTCAGATATAGGTGAGAGTTTGATGAGCTGCTTGAGATAGATATTATATGGTGGCCTTATAGACATATCCAGTGGCCAGAGGATGCCAAAGAGCTCAGTGTGTGCTCAGTAGAGCACTTTATCATTGGATAGTCACAGCTACATTATAGAGTTGTATTAAGCTGACAAGTGCCAACGGCAACTTGGCATAGTATAGGGGGTCCCACAGCACAGATATTTGGTATGCCTTGTAGAGATTCAGAGAGGCATACTATGGGGCCTCGCATACCGGTGGCCTGAGCTAGGGCGAGCTTTTCATAGGTGGTCCCATAGGCATGGGATCTAGCACGATAGGTGTGATCCAGCACGATAGGTGTGGGACCTAGGGATGATAGTAGATTATGCGGCATGGTACACCACTGTGTTACCAAAGCGACATCACACTATCCCAGAGGAGGCATGGGTAGTAGGCATTCATCCACCCATAGAGATCTGACATGGTTCGAAGATCATAGAGAGAGAGCAGTAGGTCTTGATATAAAGGATCCATTTGATGGCCTTCCGCATGATGAGAAGGGTGCCCCACATGCACAGGGACCAAGGCCACATGGCCCAATACAGGTACCAACACAGATTCTGAGAGTCATGGTCCTTGAGCAGGGCCAGTCATCGAGAGCGCCTCAGGGACCAGTCTCAGTGGCATAGCCTAGTGGCACAGATAGCCACATTGCAATATCAGCTACAACAGGCTTTAGCTGAGAGAGACACGGTGAGAGCAAGAGAGAGATGAGGCCCTGAGGCTGGTGTGTGACCGCGATAGCTGAGCGTGATCAGGATTAGACCCAGATTGTCACATTACTATCAGAGTGAGATCGGGCTCGGGCCCAGGATGGCCCAGGAGGTGAAAGTGTTGTGCTTTTCTAGTAGATTCGATAGATGGCCACTCAAATGGCCTAGGTTATAGGTTTACATCATCAGACACAGGCTCAGCTGTAGCCTGTGATATTAGAGTGAGACAGGCTCAGGAAAGAGTGAGTAGTGGGCCAGGCCAAGCTAGCCCAAGCCACAACAAAGATAACATCCTATCTGACGCATGGATGGTACCACAGTGACCACCCAGACACACAGATATTTGACTATAGTAGAGGGTAGGGCCTCATACTATAGATCTTTATACTTTGAGGAAGTGCCTACTGAGCGATGGGTGCCATCTTATAGTCAGCAGTCCAGCAGAGGGACTAGATCAGAGAGGCCTCAGGCCTTAGTGGAGCAGCCACAACAAGAGAGAGCTGGAGATGCTCATGCCATGCAACCTCCACGAGACAAGCCATGCCACACCTTCAGAGGGTTTGAGTCAGCCATGAGATTTTGTATATCTACGTACACCTCTTTATAAAGGCTATGAGAAGATTGTGCTCCATGTATATTCATTTTGTAGTGGTATAGCATTTTTGACACATGCCTCTGATGAAGGATTTTATTCTGTTATAGATGTATCACCTTTGTATGCCTCAGATGAAGGCATTTTTGATATAAAGTAGTTTTGATACATGCCTCTGATGAAGGATTTTATTGCCTTGCTACATGTACCATTCTTTTGTATGCCTCAGATGAAGGCTTTTACGATGTACTACCATGTTATATACCATTTTTTGATACAGATATACCACACATGTATGATTTGGACATTTGTGATACGACATATGTGTATATGAGATGGACATTTGTTTATTATTTCCCATGGATAGACATATGTGTTTATGATGCTTTCTAGTTTGATTTGACATGTATATGTATCGATGATCTTGTTGATGTATCACATGCGTTTATATTTCCAGATGATGTGATCTTGTAGAATATATCAAATGTGTTTTGTTTATGAGATGTGCCATACTTAGTGGATGGGATGATATGATGATAAGGGTGCGGGGGGGATAGATTTTGATATTTGCAATCCCTCTTGCCCCCATTTGATGATACAATATGTGATGATTAGCTTAGTGCATTCATGTATGATGTATACTTAGTTTTTTCTTGATATATGATGTATAGATGATGTTAGATGTGATGATATGATGGTAAAGTGATGTTATGATAACAAAAAAATGCACATACAATAAACACAATCAAATGCTAACAAAGAACATAATGAATTAACATAATAATGCACTAGGATTCACTAGCATGCAAAAACACCTCAATATGCACAAGCAAGAATAAATCTAATCTAAGCAAGAAAAGATGAATCTTAACAAAGTATGCCCAAGCAACAACACAAAAGTACAAATACGGACCAACTATACAAGCAACAAGCAAAGCAAGAAACAAGACAATGCAAGTAAGTGTAAGTAAAATGTTTTTGTAAGTTTGTTTTCATGCAACAATTTTCTATTGTTTATGTTCTTTGAAACAATTTTCTATTGTTTTTTGGTATATGTGAAATAATTTTCTATTGTTTTTGTTTTATTTGAAACAATTTTCTATTGTTTGGGTTTTTGAAACAATTTTCTATTTTTGTTTTGTAGTTTTTGAGATTGTTTTTTGTATTTTGGATATTTTGAATGTTTTTGCAGTTTTTGAGAAACAATTTTCTATTGTTTTTGTGGTTTTCTAATAGTTTTCCAAAGTTATGTATAGGTAACCAAGAAAGCATGGATACCCCCAATGTTAGATGGGGAATATACAAGGGCAGAGGCCACGCACTTATGAACAAGAAGGTAAAGTCAGTTGGATTGCCCCCAGCGTAAGATGGGGAATAACGAAAGACCATGCCCCTCACAGATGAATAAAAGAAGACAAATCCAGATCAAGGTTTGACAGGATTGGGCTCACAGGGAATCTCAAAGGTAGAACTAGGGCTAGGCCAACTAAAAGTACCCTCCAAATGCAAGATGCTTGTGAACAACGAATCCTCCCAAGGTGCCAGAATTCGGTTTTCACCCAAGGACCTATCCAAAGTGCCATAATTACATGGTTTTCTCTTGTGGAATGACCTGTTTTCTCTTTTTCTTTCTCTTTTTGATTTTTTTTGTATTTTTAAAATCATTTTACCATGTTTTTTGAGTTTTTTGCTTTTTTGATGCCATATTTAAGCATAGAACTGCTTAAGATGCATGGCGTTCATGGGCTCATGGATCTCATCACCATTGGGTTGAGAAAGTTTGTATGCCCTTGTGCCGTATTTGGCCACAATAATGTAGGGTCCTAACTAATGTGGTTTAAACTTCCCTTTCTTTTCTCATTCCGCTCTTGTGTTGAAGCTAATTCTCCTTCATGACTAAATCACCAACCTCAAACTGACAAGGGATGATTCACTTGTAGTTTCTGGAGACTTTGTTCTGATACACTTTAAGGTGATTAAGAGCATGAATGTGCTTCTCATCTAAGAGCTCTAATTCAGCTAGTCTTACTACTTGGTAATCCTCATCTTTATCCAAATAGTCCCTAAGAGAGATTCTCAGGGAAGGAAGTTTGATTTCTAATGGGATGATAGATTCTGTCCCAAATACTAGAGAATATGGTGTCACACCCGTAGGAGGAGTGCGAATGGAGGTTCTGTAAGCCCAAAGAGCTGGGTGGATTTGCAAGTGCCAATTATGACCTATTTTACTAACCATCTTCTCTATTATTCTCACCAAAGTCTTATTTGTGGCTTTGTCCTATCCATTACCTTGGGGGTAATATGGTGTAGACCATTTTAAATGGATTTGGAACCATTGACAAAGACCTTTTACAGTTTTGGTTCTTGAATGACTTCCCATTATCCATAACGATGGCTGCAGGAATGCCATGATTCATGATAAATTTAGAAATTTGAGCTCCTGTTACATAGGTTAAAGGGACAGCCTCCACCCACTTTGTAAAGTATTCCGTAGCCGTGATGATGTGGGTATGACCATCAGATGAGGTAGGAGTAAGTTTCCCTATCAAGTCAAGTCCCCACTTAGAGAATGGCCATGGGGTAGTGATTGGTTACAATGGTTGCGATGGAGCATGGATGAAGTTTCCATACTTCTGGCACAATACACATTTTCTGACATAATTGCAACAATCGGTTTCCATGGTAGGCCAATAGTAACCTACTCTTAACAATTTCTTGGCCAAAACCATTCCATTTGTATGTGATCCACACACCCCTTCATGTACTTCTTTGATCACTTGGATTGACTCCGTCATGTCAAGACAACGTAACAGATTCCCATCGTAGCCACGACGATAAAGTGTACCTCCTAAAAGGGTGTAACAGGCTATTTGGTGAATCAGGCTTTGTTTTTCAAAACGTGATATATCAGGAGGGAATGTGTTGTCCTTGAGATAGGTAAAAATAGGCTTTGTACCATGGGGAATTAGGACCAACAACATCACAAGCCAGACAAGATTTTGACATGTCATATGCAAGCTGGCAAAAAATTTTCTACAAAGAACAACATGTCATTATTCCCTAGCAGAATACGAAACATAGAACCACACTGTCGCCATAGCATTTACCGATCTGTTCTGTGCTCGTAGAATTTGTCTAAAGGTAATGTTGCACAAAGTACTCCTTTAGAGATTTTACTAGCTTTTTGTAAGGTATGAGCTTGTCATCCTTAACATTGTATTCATCATTAACCTGTTTGATAATTAACTGAGAATCACCCAAAAACCTTGACATGATGAATGTTCTATTGGTTTAGACAGCTGATTAACACGATGAGATCCCTCTCCACCATCAGTTCGAGCATCTTGGTGTGATGGCAAGTCGTTTGGTATCAGAGCTACATGAGTTGGGGATGTTGGGCCCTGATTGGGGTGTATACCCAGCTCCATTGTGTGGGAGGGTATTGGCATAGCATCTGTTTAACACGATGAGATCCCTCTCCACCATAAGTTCGAGATTTTGGTGTGACGGCAAATCAGATTGCGCCAGCCCCAGAGTAGTTCTGGGATGGGGTGACCTCCTGGGAAATTCCTGGTGTCACTTCCTCTTAATATGTCGTTGGGGCCTGATTGGGTGTATACCCGGCTCCATCGTGCGAGGAGGGTATTGGCGTAGCAGCTGATTAACATGATGAGATCCCGATCAGCTGCTACGCCAATACCCTCCCGCACGATGGAGCCGGGTATACACCCAATCAGGCCCAACGACATATTAAGAGGAAGTGATCTCATCGTGTTAATCAGCTGCTACGCCAATACCCTCCTGCACGATGGAGTCGGGTGTACACCCAATCAGGCCCAACAACATTAGGAGAAAGTGACACTGGGAATTTCCCAGTGACACTTCCTCTTAATATGCTGTTGGGTTTGATTGGGTGTATACCCAGCTCCATCGTGTAGGAGGGTATTGACATAACAACTGATTAACACGATGAGATCTCTCTCCACCTAATATTGTTGGGCATGATTGGGTGTATACCCAGCTCCATCGTGCGGGAGGGTATTGGCGTAGCAGGTGATTAACATGATGAGATCCCTCTCATCATGTTAATCAGCTACTACGCCAATACCCTCCCGCACGATGGAGCCGGGTATACACCTAATTAGGCCCAACGACATATTAAGAGGAAGTGACACCGGGAATTTATCGGGAGGTCACCCATCCCAGAACTACTTTGAGGCTAGCGCACTTAACTGCCTGTATCTCATCATGTTAATCAGCTGCTACGCTAATACCCTCCCGCACGATGGAGCCAGGTATACACCCAATTAGGCCCAACGACATATTAAGAGGAAGTGACACCGGGAATTTCCTGAGAGGTCACCCATCCTAGAACTACTCTAGGGCTGGTGCGCTTAACTACTTGGCGCTGATACCAAACGATTTGCCATCACACCAAAGCTCAAACTTATGGTGGAGAGGGATCTCATCGTGTTAAACAGCTGCTACGCCAATACCCTCCCACACGATGGAGCCGGGTATACACCCAATCAGGCCCAACATCGTCAAGTCATGTAGTTCTAATACCAAACGACTTACCGTCACACCAAATGCTCGAACTGAGGGTGACACTTCCTCTTAATATGCCGTTGGGCCTGATTGGGTGTATACCCGTCTCTATCGTGTGGGAGGGTGTTGACGTAGCAGCTGATTAACACGATGAGATACCTCTCCACCACCAGTTCGAGCTTTTGGTATGATGGCAAGTCGTGCATCTCTGATACCAGGTAGTTAAGCACGCCATCCGTAGAGTAGTTCTGGGATGGGTGACCTCCCGGGAAATTCCTGGTGTCACTTCCTCTTAATATGCCGTTGGGCCTGATTGGGTGTATACCCGAATCTTTCATTGAGAGGGATCTCATCATGTTAATTAGTTACTACACCAATACCCTCCCGTACGATAAAGCTAGGTATACACCTAATCAAGTCCAACGGCATATTAAGAGGAAGTGACACCAGGAATTTCCTGGGAGGTCACCCATCCCAGAACTACTCTGGGGCTGGCGCGCTTAATTGCCTGGTATCAGAGATGCATGACTTGCCATCACACCAAAAGCTCGAACTGATGGTGGAAAGGGATCTCATCGTGTTAATCAGTTGCTACGCTAATACCCTCCCACACGATGGAGCTGGGTACACACCCAATCAGGCCCAACAACATTAGGAGGAAGTGACACCAAGAATTTCCTGGGAGGTCACCTATCCCAGCACTACTCTGGGGCTGGCGCACTTAACTGCTGGCTTTGATACCAAATGACTTGTCGTCACACCAAAAGCTCAAACTTTCAGTGGAGAGGGATATCATCATGTTAATCAGCGGCTATGCCAACACCCTCCCACACGATGGAGCTAGGTATACACCCAATCAGGCCCAACAACATTAAGAGGAAGTGATATCGGGAATTTCCCGGGAGGTCATCCATCCTAGAACTATTCTAGGGGCGATGCGCTTAACTGCCTGGTATCAAAGCTACATGACTTGCCGTCACACCAAAAGATCAAACTTATAGTGGAGAGGGATCTCATCGTGTTAATTAGTTGCTACGCCAATACCCTCCCACACGATAGAGTCGGGTATACACCTAATCAGGCCCAATGACATATTAAGAGGAAGTGACACTGGGAATTTCCCGGGAGGTCACCCATCCTAGAACTACTTTGGGGCCAGCGCACTTAACTACCTGGTGTTAGAGATGAATGACTTACCATCACACCAAAAGCTCGAACTGATGGTGGAGAGGGATCTCATCGTGTTAATCAGCTGCTACACTAACACCCTCCTGCACGATAGAGCTAGGTATACACCCAATCAGGGCCAACGACATATTAAGAGGAAGTGACACCAGAAATTTTTTGGGAGGTCACCCATCCCAAAACTACTCTGGGGGTGACACGCTTAACTTCCTGGCTCTGATACCAAATGACTTCTTGTCACACCAAAAGCTTGAAATTTCAGTGGAGAGGGATATCATCATGTTAATCAATAGCTATGCCAACATGTTCCACTTGATAGCTAGCTTCATCCCTGCGATAAGTGCCTCATACTCTGTGATATTGTTTGTGCAAGGAAATCCCCGGTGAAAATCATGTGGTATAGGGTTTCCAGAAGGAGTAATAAGGACTACCCCTGCACCTGAACTATGAAAAGTAAAGGACCTATCAACACCAATCTGACACTATGATAATTCTTCACCGGGAACTCTTCGTGCTATGATTATTTACTAATGCACAGCCTTTAGTTTGGTGGATGTAATCTGGAAAAAAAACAACAACATAATACAAGAATACCATTGACTATGATAAGACAGAATGATGACAAATCTGAAATATCAAAATAAATTATAATATTAACATGAAACTGTTACAATCTCACCCATGAGGTACTTCAAGTGTTATTGAGTTCACTTTCCTTTCACCAAGACTATTGGAGAAACTTTACAATTACACCTCTTAATGGCTTCTTCAACACACCTTTAAACTGATGGCTTCCTTCGCACACTTCCTACAATATTTCTCACTACTTCCTTCTATGCTAAATGAGGGGGGTAACCTCTCTATTTATAGAACATCCAGGCTTATCCATCTTATCTCTAAGATAGGATAAGAAATCCACTCTGACAAATCATATTCCATACCTTAACTCTTATTTGTACATGTAAGCTTATCTTCTAAGATAAGATAAACCTTATCATTTTACATGGGTTCCACATTTTTAGACTTTTTACAAATAAAATACACAAAATATTTATGACCTCACTCCTTGTCCTTATTACCAATATAATATTTCTAATTCCTAATCACGTAGACCCACTTCTCTAATTACCCAAACTTTGACATTTTAACATTACCGGACCACTTACGACAAATATTTACTTTTTACAACATTCCTATTGTACTTTGACTGTTACCGTACCCCACATTATTGGCGGCACCATACTGACGGCACCGTTATCTTCTATCAGACGCTACTACTAATTATACTTAACAACATCATATTCCTAATACATACATTAATGAAATAGAAATTACAGAGAAAAATTTTAGTGTCGATAGACCCGTCAAAATGTACTTGCCACATGAAAAATTCTTCAATGTAGAGCAAGGAGGCATATGAAAGATCTAGATTCAAAGGTTTGGTGCCTTGCAAAGGTGATTCTGCTAGCTGGTCAGCGAGTACTTGTCCTTTAACTGATTTCTGATGCACAAATTCTATGTCAAACTCACTTAATAGAATGATCCAATTAGCCATTCTACCTGTGAGGGTAGGTTTAGATAGTAAGTACTTGAGTGAGTTAAGTTTGGATATTAGCTTGGTTTTGGTATTCAATAGATAATGGCAAATTTTTTGAAAATTAAAAACAACAGCTAAGTAAGCTTTCTCAATTTGAGGATAGTTGAGCTCATAGGCAATGAGAGTGCGACTGAGATAATACACCACTTTTTCCTTATGACCAAGGTCATATTGGGCGAGCAACGCACCAATAGAAAATTGCGTAGTAGAGATATAGAGTAAGAGTGGTTCTCCAGGAGTTGGAGGCATGAGGACAAGCGGATTAGCCTGGTATTGTTTAAGCAGAGCAAAGGCGTACTGTTGCTCTAGTTCCCGGATGAAGGTGACATCCATTTTAAGCAAGTGGGTGAATGAGTGGCACTTATCTGCGAGCTGGGAGATGAAGCGGTGAATGGCTTGGATTTTCCCCTGTAAGCTGCACAGTTGCTTAATATTCTTAGGTGAAGGAATTTTAGTAATAACATAAACTTTAGTAGGGTCTACCTCAATTCCTTGTCTTGATACAATGAAGCCCAATAGTTTTCCTGATAGCACACCAAATACACACTTCTTTGGATTCAACCTAACCTTGTACTCTCGTAGGCCCTCAAAGATATGCCACAAAATGACAGGGTGATCTTATCTTGTCTTAGAATTTCCAAGGATGTCATCCACGTAGTCCTCCATGATATCATGAATCATATCATGAAAAACTACTGTCATTGCCCGCTGATAAGTAGCTCATGCATTTATTGAGACCAAATGGCATCACCTGATAACAGAAAGTACCCTAAGGATTCATGAAAGCTGTTTTGTGCTGATCTTCCTCAACTATCTTGATTTGGTTGTATCCTTAAAAGCCATCCATGAGAGATAACATCTTGTACCCTGCTGTTGAATCGACAATCATGTTAATATTTGGTAGCGGAAAATCATCTTTACGGAAATCCTTATTAATGTCTCTAAAATCTGTGCAAATTCTAATACTGACAAAATTTTTCTAGATAGGGACGATGTTGGATATCCATTTAGAATAATCAATAGGCTGGATGAATCATGTTGCAAGAAACCTTTCCAATTCTTCTTTAACTAGTAAGGCTGCCCTCGGGTGCATCTTTCTGAGCTTCTGTTTGTTGGCTTAGCATCTGCGTGTAAAACTAGGTTGTGCATGACCAAAGTTAGATCTAAGCCTAGCATGTCTTTGTAAGACCATGCGAACATGTCTATAAACTCTCGCAACAACATAGTGAATGTCTTCTATTCTCTAGTAGATAGTGATGCTCCCAATTTTACTATCTTGGGGTCTTCTTTTGTACTAATATTGACATCAATGGTTTCCTTGACTAGTAATTTGGACAAGTCCTCCATACACGTAGGATTGGAAGGTTGAGATCTTTGTCCAAGGATGTCTCCACAATATTTTCATCCTTGACATGGTCACTTTGTTTGTCCTTTGATTTTTTTTACTTGTTTGTCGGCCAGTGCTTCAAAGAGGTTTTCACTGTGCGACTTGGACTTTGATTTTTGCCGAGGCTTTACATTGGAACTTTTTCCCTCACTTTTCTTTAAGTTTTGCTGACCACAAAGCTTAGCCTCCTCGCCGAAGTAAGTGTAGGTATCCAAGTCAATAAAGAAACTCTTCTTGTGGTCTCCAATGGGAATTGTATCTCGAATGCCCATGAAATCAACGATAGCTTTGTCATTCTCAAATAAATCTAGTTACATGTGACGTTGTTGGTCCCATTCAATAAGGGAAGGGTAAACAAGGTCAAGGGTTGGTTCCATAGGGGTTATGGTTAGGATAAAATTGTTCATGAATAGGTTTGTGGAGGCAAGATCCTCATATTAGCTACAATGGGAATCTTTATTGCTGTCTAGATAGTCAGAGCTATCCTCACATTCAAAACAAGTAACGTCTTGATCATTGGGGTGTGCTCCATAAGAGAAATCCCAATGCTGTATCTTTCTATTTTGAAATGCGGAAGAGGCACTGGCTCTCTATGTCCTTGTTTGTTTCTTCCACATCCTAGGTCCTTGTAGCCCATGGAGTACATCATTTTACTGGATTTCTCATATTCAGGAGTTTGATAACAGGATGGCTGAGTATCCTCTGGGACCCAAGTTGTAGGTGGATCTAACAATTTTTCCTTAGCCAACAAGCCTCTATGTAAGAATGACCCAATAGTGTGTTCATTTCTAGGTCTTCTGAAGTGATAGTTAGGTTGACCTCTAGTCTTGGGTGATAAGGAGAGGTCTGAAACCAAGAGGGCTTGCTGCACATTTTATTCTCTGCAGCCATATTCAAGGATTTTCATCTCCAATGAATCAAAAGGAGATGTTGATGTAGATGCACCATGGGTGCAAGCACTGAGAGAATCCGAATCTATCTGGGATTCCATGGCCTCAAATTGGAGAGGGAAAACTATATCAATGGAGGGACATGCATATGTTCCCTTTCGTGAAAATTTATTGAGAGCTCTACAGTGAGAAAAGGGCTCTGAATATCCTTGTATTTTAACGGTGTTTCCCTCATGCTTCAATTTAATGCACTGATGAAATGTCGATGGCACGACCTGCATGGTAGGAATCCATGGTCAGCCTAGAAGCATATTATACGGAAGTTCCAAGTCCAGGACATGAAACTTTGTTTGATGGAAAGTGGGACCCACCTTCATGGGCAACATGATTGTGCATGCTGACTCCCTTTCCACGTTTTTGTATGTGGTGATAGTGATGATACTGGACTCAAGATCTGCCTCAGGATGTCCTAATTGTGTAACCAACTTGAGTGTGCAAATGTTCAACCCTAATCCGTTGTCCACAAGGACTCGTTTGACCTTACAAAAATAATCCCCCCATGACAAAGATTTCATCATTTTAACATTTTGAGGGTAAAAGTGTTAAATCATGAAGAACTAACCTGTGATCTCACGGGTCGGTGTTCCGCTGGCGGAGGCATGATCACTATCTCGTCACGAATGTTTTGACTATGCTCTCATCAAAAACCATCACTGTAGGTCCCAGAGCTCAAAATCAATCAAATCGACACACACAAATGAATAGGAAAATGGGCCCATTTTTACATATATAGCAGCTTGACTTGTTTTGAATGCCCTTTTCATAGGTTTGGAGTGCCAACGGAGGTAAGTTCTTGTCCCCACGCAAATGGTACATCCTCATTTCATATTATTTTAGTGTTTTATTTTTGATTTCTTTTATCTATCTGCACTTGAGTCCTCTTTTCATTTTGCAGGTAGCGGGAATCTTGGAGGGCGTCATTTCGACACATGAACGTGTCAGGTATAAATTCTAACTTCCCATTTTGGGACTGCCATACTTGGACCCACCGTTTTACGCCTCTTCATGGCTAAAACACTTCTCCAAGGGGGCAATATGTACGTACCCAAAATTGTAGGGTGCTGCACCGCTGGAACAAAATTACACGTGCCTCAATGATGATACAGGTCTCCTCGCAAGGTGTTCGGGAACCAGAAATCTCTCCAAGTATGTGTTAACATCCTACATGTCCCGCTTAGCCCCTGTGTACTTTGTTTTTCTCGTCTCCCCTCATTTTCTTTATGTTTTGGTCTTTAGTTACAAAACCAACGCTCTGCTTCGGCAGGCAGTCTCGTGACCGTGCGACCAAGCAGGGGTGGCGATCTTATAACCACCACCCTACTTAGGGCGGTGGTCATTCACGTGTTTTCCATAATGTTCTTTTTAACGTGACTCGTGTAAAATTTCAATGTTTACCAGCTTTTTTTCACTGCCTTTGCTCGTATTTATGATTCTCGTTCCCTAGAATAGTGTTTTTGCATTGTTTATGGTTAAAGAGTTCAAATTGGTTGTCACCTTTGGGTAAATGGGGATCATATAAATAGCTGGCATTGGTCTTCAAGCAAATGGCCCCTCAAATTTTCCTCTCAATTTTTCATTTCAATAGCTTAGTCTTCTAGTTTTGCTTAGGAATCAATAGTTTTATTTGTTGCATGCATAGTTAGTGTTTTTTTACTGTTTGGAAGCCACATAATCTTCTTGTTCCAGTATTATTACTGTTTCATGTAATCAATTGGAATAGGACAGTTTAATTTTCAGTAGGAAGCCATTAAAGTTGCATGTTTTGTTTTCAAACGAGGATAGTTTTAGGTTCTGGACGTTTTATGTTGTATGAGTCGCAATAAATCCTGTTAGGAATTGCATAAGCCAAGATTTGTTCTCTTGCACTATCCCTCTCCTACTCATATTGTATTCAGTCTACATCCTAAGCTGCCACTGTCCCAATACCTACTTTTGTTCATGCTAGCATTACACACTTTTTTGGATTCATGTGAGCATGAAGGAATGAGGAGATCACACTGAGGGGAAAAAGCCACACACAACCAGATTGACCAATGTTTCTGCCAAATCCAGGTTCAAGCTATCAAAGTTCTAGTTAAAACATATAAAATAGAATAGTGAATCATTTCATTTCAGTTAATCTCATTTTCAATATTACCGGGGAAGTTATGGGGATTGATAGTTTATGAGAAACTATGATTCACTTCTCACTTCTGAGGTAGGATCGAGAGTCTTTCAAATAGATCAGATTAGTTATTAGATTATTTAGAATAGATTTACAACTGCACAGAGAAAGCAGCTATACTTTGCTGCCTTGTTTATTTTAAATTTTGTTGTTAATTTAGTTGTCAATTTATAGATATTTTAAATAGTTGCTCTTTCAATTTCGTTCAAATAGTTCATCAAAAAAACACAAAAATAGAGAAGTTATATATGTTGTAGACATACTTTACATAATTATTTTCACTTTGTTTCAGTTAGATTTACACTGTTTCTTTTTAATGATAATCACGTGGACCTAGGGAGCCCAGAGAATATGTATTCGAGGCAATCGTGCCTCAACCCAATCTTGTGGTAGAAATAACTGACGTAGATAAAAATCTCATAATCCAAATCTTCTGAAACAAAAACAGACCTACAAGAAATTAGCTCACAATTAAGAGGACTAAACATAGAAGACGACAAAGCTCATAATTTTGGTCAAATCAGCCAAACTACAGATTACCCCTAGACAAATATCCACATGACTAAAAGGGCCTGAAAGAGAGAAAACATTCGGTTGTGATCCTTTGGTCCCATAGCTAGACGCAGGAGACATTCTCACTAACATAGACACTAGCTTACCATAGAACACCTGTAAGATACTCTGAGAAGGTTGCACAACTTTTAGTTCTAAATATAGATGAAAAATACGACTACTGGATATTGAATTCGGGATTGATTCTACATATGACCATGTCCACAACAACCATGAATCTACGGTTGTGATCCAAAGGTCTCATAACCCAATGGGAAAATCAGACGTAGATGCTTGGTTTACGCACATTGGTATTTAGATCCACTCCACTTCCACCAACCATTATCGCATAGTTATCCTTGTTAGACATAACAGCTAACGAATCTAAAGATTTCTGGACTAGACCAGATAATCACCCGTAGAATCTTCTATATATCCATCATCCATCTTATGACCCTATCTGGAGACATACACGAAATGATCCCAGGTCATTTTCCACGTATTCCACAACCTATAGATCGAATCACACCAGAGCTCGATATTGATTGGAGCCTTCGAGCAGTCATCCTCGTCGACCGATCTATCACACCAGTTCAGGTTAGGAGGGCCTTCGTTGTCTTAGATTCACAAATTCCATTAGTGTGTGTCGAAGACATAAGATTTCCCAATTAGTTTATCCATACCCCAAGTATATTTCATCCCCACCGGGTTGTCTCGGCATGACCTCGGGAGGTCGAGTGCGAGGAAGAGTTACTTGTAGATTCCCATGCTCGCTTGTCACTTTTCCATCGTACAAAATTGGTGAAACCTGACGTGAACTTCAAAATACGTACATTCCATTTGTGAACCCAACGTGAAACAACTTTTTCTCTTCTCCACCTCATTAGCCTTCACATCAGCTTATGGTGAACCTAATGGAATAGTTCTGACCTCTGATTTGGAGTTTTATTTCTTCCATCCACGTTCACTCTTTCCCATTATTCTGTAGGTACTCATATACCCCCCAGAATATGTCAGGATTCGATGCATATGGCAGACCTCTCCTAGGTCTTGAAGCATACTACGATCAATTGAATAGACAACCATCACCCTCGCTCTTAGCATGGGGTGACAACTATTCAACTAACAATTTTTCAGCACAAACTCCACCTCAAAGGGCTAGATATAGTTCTTCTTTCCAAATAGAGGAGTTGGACCAGCTCGCTCAAACGTAACAACCAGAGCCTTCGGGCTCGAACAACATGGTGTTTACAGGAGAAATATGGTTCATCTCCTCAGGTATTAATTAGACCATAAATTAGTAGACAATCAGATCCATATCCATTTTTAGATGATGAACATTCAGTGCATTATGCTAGGAATGAACAACGCTCTCAGAGTATGTACCCACCTATAGGAAGTTTACAAACACGATGCGAGGTCTCGTTTCAAGAAAACACCTCCATGCCGCTACCTATGGGAAATTCCCTCGGTGAAACTTGGCAGGGTAATGATCAGTTCATAGCGGGGGTACCACATGCCGATACAACCTCAAGATATACAACAAATGCCACTAAGGAAAAATACTGTGACTTCACCAAATGAAGTCATCTCAACTTTAGTAGAAAAAGTTAGAGGGTTAGAACTTGCTCAAGCAAGTCAAAATTCTCAATTCATGCAAGTAGTAAATTCCAATCCTCCACATCATCCTGGCCAAGTAGACCTCCTTACAAGAATAGGCACATTGGGCATGCCTCCTCAGTATTCACAAAAAACGCCAACTAGAACCATTGTTTCTAACACCATTCAAGTGGAAAATAATCCATTCCTAGGCAATACTCCTCCATACCTAAACATGTATTCCAAATCACCGCAGGGAGATATCTTCTCCTCTCCTGGCATATTCACTCAACCACAGGGATTTCCTTATGCCCCTACAAATGCATATGCTACACTGTACCAACAAACCATCCCACCTCCACCTCCTCAGCAGGCGCCATCGATGGTCGAAACCTATGTGATAGGGACTTATTCATAATATTTGAAAGAGCCCTTAGACTTCACCATATGAAGCGTCATGCTTCCAAGACCTCTTCTCCGATTTTCCCAAATACAAAGGCGAAGGAGACCCGAATGCACACATTAAGGCCTATGCCACAGCCATTTGAGAACTGCTCCCTTTGGATGGGGTTGTTGCCAAAATATTCCCCAAAAATTTAGAGGGCATCGCCCTCGATTGGTATTACAGAATACCCGAAGCTTCCATCCATTCATTTAAACAACTCGTTTCAGAGTTCATCAAGGCGTTTGACATGAACAAACTGTTGAGAACAGGAATAAGGGAATTCTTGCACATTAAACAAGAACACAATGAATCTGTTGCTCACTTCATCCAAAGATGGCGTACAGTCCTTTATTCTTCGGCAAGTGCTCCAAACATGGACCAAATGGAACGATGTGATTTATTCCTTCATTCTCTCAGCAGAGAGGTAAAGGAAGAAGTCCATAAGTTCCCATTAAGGACTTATAATGAAGTACTTGAGAGCGCCCTCCGAATAGATCAAGCGGTAATAGATAGTGGTCGCAAGACGTATGGAACAAATGGGAGGTTAATCACCCCCAGCCAGAATACTACGACTTATCCTACTACCACAAATGTCAATCAAGGACCTAAAATCCTTAACAAAAATCATGGCGTAACAACAGATGGAGTAACTGACCAAACAAAAAAAATAATGTTGTAAATACTCCACCGCCGATGAATAATCAACGAAACAACAACTTTACCCCAACAATCAACTCGGTGGATTTTAATCATCCACAACAAGAAACAACAACGGTAGGTCCAAACACAGGGTCCAAGACAAAATGCAACTGGATATCAAAACCAAAACCAAAACCAAAGACAACAAACACAAAACTTTAATAGTCAACGGTTTAATCAGAGTTTTGGACCACAATACTGTGCCAAACCAACAACCAAGGAATTACAATCCCAACTCGTATTGTGGTTTCCACAAAATTCAAGGCCATGACACTAGAACGTGTCATGATTACAATAAGTTCATGCAACATTTGCTAGAAGAACAAAGATAACTTTTCATAGATATGTTCTTGGCAGATCCTGCATCACCTGCGCCAAATACTTTCATGGGAGCAGTCTCCCCTCAAAATGCACCCCTCAAGATCTTCAATGATCTACTCCCAAATCACAATAACAACAAATTAAATCCAAATGGGATGAACAAGAGTGTAATGATAGGAAACAATGATCATGAAGCCTCGACTTCACTAAATCCACCTGTCACACCGTAATTAGGAAATCAGCTACGACCCAAGATAGTCAGTTTGGTTGAGTTGGACACTGAGCTACCCATGGAAGCTGTAACAAGGACACGAGAGTATTCCTCTCAGCGAAGTCCAAGTTACCTGCTAGAAAAAGATAACATTCAACAGCCATTAGTAAAACCCGTAGGTGCCTATGATTTAATTAATGACCTAACAAAGACCTTCTCTCACATCTCCTTTTTGGACTTATTAAAGAACTCCCCTACCCATAGGGCTGCTCTTTTAGAAGCATTAGGTTTAGGTCATTTAATTAACATCACTCCACCTCCTGAAACACAGGTAAACCATATAGACTTTGATATCCACCCTCCGGGGAAGCCGGATAGGGATACTTGAGTTTATATTTGACATAAAAAAAATGACAACAGACACTGAGATTGCATGCAGAGGTGATCCAACCTTACATTTACAAGTGTGGGTTTATAAAAATTACGTTAAGCGTGCAATGGTTGATGATGGGGCAGTAGTTAACATAGTTCCCTTCTCTTTCCTTCAAAAGCTAGGGTATGGAGAAACAAATTGTTCCACGACTCAGAATACACTGAGAGGCTATGATAGCCTTAAGAGCCACTTCGATTGGAACTATAATACTACCAGTCACCTTAGGACCCAAAACAATCCTCACTGAGTTTTATATTATAGATTGGGAAACCAACTATAATATGATCCTTGGCCGACCATGGATACACCATATGAAGGCAATCCCTTCTACCTTATTTCAAGAAATAAGATTCCTACACTTGGGAAAGTTATTCATAGCAAAAGGTGATCCAAAACCATTCGATATACCTAGCAGACCTGAAGAAAAGGCCAGGCATTCACTCTGAGTTTGAACTCCCAACAAACCAACTTAACAAACCAACCGACTCGAAACCAGAAGAAAAGTTGGTACCTACAATAGAGTTAGAAGTTATGAACCTATTCAAGAATATCCCAACCCTCAAGGAAGAGGCTAACGTTGTAGAAATAGTATCATTAGGAACTACAGGAAAAAAATAGTCAAATTGCTAGAACAGGATCTACCAATTTTCCTGCCATTTGATTCTGTAGGCATGGGATATACCCTAGGAGTTGGTTCTCTGCCAGTGGAAGAACTCTGCATGGTAGAAGTAACCGAAGCAGAAGAAGTTGACATAGCAAATGTCCCAACATCCATCTTCCCAACTAAATATTGGACTCTCCATTTCGATGGAGCTAGATGTCGTTATGGGGCTGGGGCAGGTGTGATCTTTACTTCTCCCAAGGGAAAGATCTTACCATTCACCTTTAAACTAAATTTCAAATGTACAAACAATGGTGCAAAGTACGAAGCCCTTCTCCTTGGCCTCATCTTAGCTAAGAGGCTCGGTGTTAATGACATCAAGGTGTTAGGAGACTCTCAATTAGTAGCAAACCAAGTCTCTGAGGTGTATGAGACTAGAGCTGAACATTTACAACTCTACAAAACAACAGTATTAGATCTGAGCAAAGGATTTAACTTCATATCAATTGAAGCAATCCCATGAGAACAAAACCTTCTCATAGATTCGATAGCAACCTCAACTTCATGTTTCACTCCCAACAGTGAGTTGGAAGACACCTGTTTCATGGTATCCCTCCATACGGAACCGTTAGTAAAGAAAGTATCAAATCCTCTTTCTACAAACATAGCTGAGAACAAATCTACTATCTTAGATCACATTGGCAGTGATAGAGCCACTCTTGAATACTTAAATGCCTATGCAGAGTTACATCTCACCCATCACGTGGTGGATTTTTCCTTAATCCCACATTTGTCTTCTTACTTCGGAAATCCCATGATAGAACTTCCCCCGCAAGAGGAACTCAACATATACTCGGTAGAGAATGGAGAAGATATAGACCTACCTCCAGCCCCTGCCTGAGTTTGAAGAAGGTAACACTTCTTTAATTGAAGAAACAATCGATATTAACATCAGAATGGAGGAAGAACTGAAGATCTTGAAACTAGGATCTTCGTTAACTCCAGAAGAAATAGCGATACACACTCAAATCCTTAGAGAACATCAAAAGGATTTTGCATTTAATTATAAAGAAATGATGGGAATTACACCACACATCGTAGTACATAACCTTGTCACCAAACTAGATGCAAAACCAATTAAACAAAAATTGAGACCAATGAAACCCAAGGTAGCTCTCATGGTAAAGGAAGAGGTAATGAAGCTTCTCCAGGTAGGGTTCATCAAACTGGTTGATTACTCTCAGTGGGTATCCAATATCATCCCTGTTCTCAAAAAGAATGGGAAGATACACATCTGCATAGAATTCTGAGACATTAACAAAGCATGTCCCCAAGGAAGACTTCCCATTACCATCCATTGACGTCATCATTGACGCAACAGCTGGGTTTGAGCTTTTGTCTCTCATGGATGGATTCTCAAGATACAATCAAATCAGAATATCTAAACAAGACCAAGCCAAAACCACGTTTATAACTCCTTGGGGAACCTATTGCTACGTTGTTATGCCATTCGGTCTCAAGAATGCTGGCGCTACATACCAGCGGGAAATGACATATATATTTCATGATCTTATTCATAAAATCATGGAATCTTATGTAGATGACTTGTTGGCTAAAGCCAGGAAGCGTTGTGATCACCCAGAAGTGCTCCGCATCATTCTTTCATGTTTGATAGAATACGAAGTCACACTAAACCCAAAAAAATGTGTATTTGGTGTGATAGGAGGGAAACTCCTGGGTTACATCATATCATCACGAGGGATTGATGTGGACCTAGCCAAAATCTAGGCTATTCTTGAAATGATCCCACCTTCGGATGAATCTGGAATCAGGTCATTTCTTGGGAAACTCAGTGCAATCCAAAGATTCATCCCAGATTTAAGCTTTTCCATTCATCCAATCAACAATCTACTCAAGAAATATTATAGTATCGATTGGACCAAAGACTGTAATGAGGCTTTCTAAATCCGTTAAGCGTTTCTTGTTGTCACCACCTACGCTAATGCCTCCTAAGCCAGACTGCCCTTTAATCTTATATTCACGAGCTACCAATGTCTCACTAGCCTGCATGTTAGCTCAAGAAGATGATAACAATAGAGAACGCATGTGATCTATTTCATTAGCCGAACATTACTCGATTATGAGACACGTTATACACAAGTAGAAATGAGAATGCCTTGCCATAGTCTTCGCAACCAAATGCTTAAGACATTACATGCTAAATCAAGAAACAAGGGTCATTGTAAAAACAAACCATTTACAAACTTTCCTCATGCAAGGGTCCTTGTCTAAAAAGGTTGGACACTTCATAACCTTAATGGGTGAATTCGAATTAACTTTTGTAAACTAGAAGTCCGTTAAGGGACAAATCATTATAGATTGGTTAGCTGATAACCCATTAGATGGAGGTGATCTAGTAGATCTGGATTTTCCCGATGAATGTATATATTACATCGAGACCAGACCTCCCATCTCCGAATGTCCTTGGTATACTGATATTATTAGTTATATCATGGGCCATGCATATCCAGAAGGTGCTACACTACAACAAAAAAGGTGGTTACGCATTATCACAACTAAATACAGTTATTATAGAACAAGTACTCTATCGTAAGGCTTTGATGGAATGCTTCTAAGGTGTGTTGACATAGAAGAATCCAAGAAGATTCTCTACGAATCTCACAGTGGAATATGTGGTGGCCATTTTGGAGGTCATGCCACTACCTACAAAATACATCGGATGGGCTATTTCTGGCCCACTCTCGAACACGACGTAGTAGAGTTTGTACACAAGTGCCATAAATGTCAAGAATTTTCCCACGAGATTCACATGCCGGCACAAGCTCTACAACCAATCGCTACTCCATGGCCCTTTTCTACGTGGGGCCTAGATTTGATAGGGAAATTCTCTCCCTCATCAATAGATGGCCATAACTTCATAATCACAGACCACCTAGTATTTTACCAAATGGGTAGAGGCTATGCCTCTTACCACTGTACCAGGTTCTGTGATCACCAAGTTCATTTTAAACTAGATCATTTGAAGGTATGGTGTTCCACAAATCATTATCTCAGATAATGGTACTTCCTTTAAGAATGATGAAGTCTATGAGCTATGCAGTAAATTTAAAATAAGCCATCATATAGCCTCCCTGTATTACCCTCAAGCCAACGGACAGGTTGAAGCAACAAACAAAACATTGAAAGCTATTCTCCTTAAAATGGTAAAAGAAAATAAATGAGATTGGCATTTAAAGTTATACCCGGCCTTATGGGCCCACCAAACCTCAATAAGAACACCCACAAGAGTAACTCCTTTCTCATTGGTATTCGGAGCAGAAGCAGTTCTCCCACTTGAGGTTGAAATACCAAGTCTCCGCATCTCACTACAAGGGATTTTGGATGAAGAAGCTTATAGAGAAGCACGTCTCTCCCAACTAGAAAGCCTAGATGAGGCTAGGTTAGATGTTGAAAAGTTACATAGAATCTATGCTGACCGGATGTGTCGGTAGTATAATAAAAAGGTCTATGAATGAGATATATATGAAGGAGATCTAGTTCTAAGACTAGATAGCCGGATTGACAAGAAGACCGGCGAAGGAAGGAAATTCTGGCCCAAATGGTTGGGCCCATACCGAGTCATGAAAGACTATGAGAAATGGTGCATATCTCTTATGTACACTAGAAGGTGAGGAATTTGGTGAAACTGTCAATTCCCTGCACCTTAAATGATTCTATGCATAAGAAACCTGCACTATTTGTATAATTATATCTACTTTGCATCTTCATGTAGTTAGGTTCATTTTATCCACTCGTTTTGTACAATTTTGTGATCAAGGAACTTATTCTCAAAGAAATTCATTACAAACTTTTGATGGTATTGGCATAATCCTTCCAATCATACTTCTTCATTTTCATAACATCATCACCTGTTTCTGAATCATTTCATCCATATAAAGCTAGATATGACAAAGTCTTAACGGTAACCATACCAAGGTCTACATGCTTGTTCTCACTTTTGGTTTCTTCCTAGGATAGGTGTCTTGCCTATGGTCTATTCTAGAAGCTTCATAGTGTCACATCTATCCCATATGTATATCTCTTTGGAAGAACATACTGACATTTTCTCAAATAAATAAATCAAATTTAGATCAAATAGAAAATTTTATTTTTACACATTTCCTTGCCCTACCAACCTTCAGTGATGAGCTTGCGTCTCTTACTAGTGATGTAGGGTTGGGAAAGGATGGGAATGCCCTTACTCACCTATACCTTGTCCATGGTGATAAGTCCATGCTTCCTACTAGTAGCATGGGGCAAGGTGTGGGGGGTCCTCTTGACAATAAATGTTGAAGGTTGTAAACAAAAAGTTCAGATAAACCTTTGAATTCTTGAGTCAAAAATAAATGAATCAGATGTCCAAAATTCCAAGAGAGCTCAAAACCCTGAAAACTAGATTTTGTCTACCATGTGGCCATCTACGGATCTAAGTCTAGATAAACTGCAAAGAAAGTAACATTCTAAACTATGGAGTCACTTGAGTAGAGTAGGTTTGTAGCATCCTAATTTGGTTCCACCAAATCTTTGTCTATCTCTCATCACTACCATTCAACAAATTTCATAGCTTGTGCCCTTTCTAGCTCTCGGTGGTGAGCCCTCGCATCTTACTAGTTGCATGGAGTTAGGAGTGGGGAAAGTTCATCTGCTCATCATACCAGTTTATCATCTCATTTTGTCAAAAAAAATATGAATTACCGAAAAATTGCTTATAGAAACTAAAGTTCAAGATCACATTGTGTCTACATTATCATATATCAGCATCACAAAATACAAAAAGAAAGAAAGTCATTTGTATCATTTGTTCTCCATTGCATACATTCTGAAAAGTATATAAAAACAACATTATAATTTACATGCGGAAACAAATCACAAAATCATAGACACCAAGAGTCTGATCCAAAAGAATATATATATATATATATATATATATCAAGTTTCCTGTACAATGCCATCATGTGCTAGGCATGGTCAAAATGCTCAATGAGCCCGGGAAATACAAAAATCATATGAATAATCTAAGAGAGCCAAGTGGCCTCTCAACCCCTATGAGATCCCTCTGAAGGTGCATGACCGTGTCTAGGACTCTGGCTACGCCGATGCTCTGAGTGCATGGAGGGCTCACGATCCCAAATAGTAGCTGTGGCCTCGCTATGAGAGTAGCTCCTCATCAGATGCTCTGCTATCCTATACCTAGCCAACTCGGTGCGGAGGGTAGTCACCATCTTGGCCACATGCAAGATAGGGGAAAAAACTTCAGTATGCCTACCGGCTACTGAGGGCTCCCCTGCATCCATGGATAGCTTGTGCATGGGTCTTCTCCATGGGGATCATCAGGGTATCAGTGCATACCCGGTGAATCAAGTCTCGCCACTCATCAGCGGTCTCTACAAGAAAAGGAGAAAACAAATTAGAAATACTCAAAAGATAGAAATAAAAGTAAACAAAAGGAGAGATAGCAACTAAGACAATCCTAGCTAGAAACAAACATTAAGAGAAGGATGATAACTCACTCGGATCTCTGGGCCTCCAAGAGGGATCTCTAGGGTCAGCACCTGCCATAGATGCCACCTGCTGACTGATGTCCTCCTCTGTGTCTAGGGCAACATATCATCCTGCTACGGACTCATCCTCCCCGCCTACGTCCTGAGAAGGCGGCTCCTCTGAAACTAGAGTCACCCTCTCTGCACTTTGCTCTGCCCTCTCAGCCTGTAAGATATCCTAAGTGTCATGCCACTTGGATCACTTTCCTCCTCTCCACCCAACTCACTAACCTCAACCTCGGTCTCCTCCTCCATCTCTCCCCCTGTGAACTCCTCAGACTCAGAGTCTATATCAATGGGGTCGTCACTACTGTGGGCAGGACCGGCGGTAATCTAAAGTAAGGGTGCCTGAGGGTGCACCGGCTCTCCCTCAAGAGCGCGTACTACCCGCCTAGCTACAATGGGGACACCAGGAGTAACAACAGTCCAACCCTGGCCTCTAGGACCTCCCCTAGCCTCCCGAACTGATCTGAATACTGGCACCACTGGGGGGAGCATATCGACGTAAGGAAGGCCAAACTACTGAGGAACTCGAGCAAAAGGATGCGTCTCCACCTTCCCCGTCCTGTCCACAAGCTGCCCTGTGGTAGAGCATGAGATCAAAGTGAGGGCCTCCTCACCCCATAAACCTGCCATGGCCTGATAAGGTGTGGCCTCCATATCATCAGTAGTCAAGGAGGTGACTGGCTAGTGGGGTGCTCTAAGCACTGACATATTTGTCCATCTGGCTGCCCTCACAGCTCTGGGATCTACCACCTCCACACCTCTCCCATAAGGGATGAAACACTCATAGACCCAGCTCATAACTAGGGTCGGATGGCTCAATGACTGCCCCTGTAAACGAACCACCCGGTACAAATCATGATAGGTGGTCCCAAGTATATCAGCTCCCTAGGCATAAATCTGGCCATGTCCCTCAATCTGTGCAATAATGGGGGACCAACAATATAGTAAAGTGTCTCCTCCCTTGTCCCCAATCAATCTTGAGGCAAGGATCCCCATAATGGCCTGATGAATCAAGGGGATAGGCAGGCTAGGAATAGATCAGACCCTCACCCCCTTCTTTGAACCAGTGGAGATAACTGCATCTCCCATGTATGAAGCCCACTGTGCTATCTGAGCCCGTGACCCTGCTATCTCAAGCGTAAGCCATCTCCCAATGATCAGGACCCCCAAGATATGGTAGACATCCTCCAAGGTGATAGTCCACTCACCCCTGACTCCTGGGAATCGGAAAGTGTTCCGATCAGCATCCCAATATGAAAACAAGTCACAAAGTATGTGACTAGAAGGTGCAACATGCGGGACCCATGATATATGCAATATGCCGGCCCTCTGAAGAGTGTCCTGCTCATCCTAAGAAAGTGCATCCAATACTACTGGAAGCCAATCACACTCTCTCTCTCGGCTCCATCGGATATACTCCTCCTTCACCTGCATACACCCAAAAACACGTAAAAAGGAGTAAGTTAGTATTCAAATCACATTGGAAAAATCATTAAAACATATAAGAATGCTAGAAACACAAAAATGAATTCAAACAAGTATTATTTTGGCATTCTGTGAAGGACCGCCACCCTGAGCAGGGTGGCAGTTCCTATAACTGCCACCTTAAAAGTGGCGGTCCTGTAATCGTTGCCCTAACCAAGGCAGCGGTCATGTAACTGCCACCCTGCTCAGGGTGGAGGTCGTGTCCCAAATTTCTGCATGGGTCACGTGCCCTAAAAACAGCTAAAAACACAAAACAAAGACCCTTTTGACTAAAACAAAGCCTACCCATTAGGCGCCCCCCCTAAGTGACCCTTTTAAAACTGACATTTTCAAAAATAATCCCCCCATGACAAAGATTTCATCATTTTAACATTTTGAGGGTAAAAACGTTAAATCAAGAAGAACTAACCTGTGATCTCGCGGGTCAGTGTTCCACTCATGGAGGCATGATCACTATCTCATCATGAACGTTTTGACTATACTCTCGTCAAAAACCATCACCGTGGGTCCCAGAGCTCAAAATCAATCAAATCAACATGCACAAATGAATAGGAAAATGGGCCCATTTTTACATATATAGCATCTTGACTTGTTTTGAATGCCCTTTTCATAGGTTTGGAGCACCGACGGAGGTAAGTTCTTGTCCCCACGCAAATGGTACGTCCTCATTTCATATTATTTTAGTGTTTTTTTTTGATTTATTTTATCTATCTGCACTTGAGTCCTCTTTTCATTTTGCAGGTAGTGGGAATCTTGGAGGGTGTCATTTCGACACACGAATGTGTCAGGTATAAATTCTAACTTCCCATTTCAGGACTGCCATACTCGGACCCACCGTTTTACACCTCTTCATGGCTAAAATACTTCTCTGAGGGGGCAATATGTACGTACCCAAAATTATAGGGTACTGCACCACCTGGAACAACATTACACGTGCCCCAATGATGATATAGGTCTCCTCGCAAGGTGTTTGGGATCCAGAAAAGCTCTCCAAGTATGCGTTAACATCCCACATGTCTCACTTAGCCCCTGCGTGCTTTGTTTTTCTCTTCTCCCCTCTTTTTCTTTACGTTTTGGTCTTCAGTTACGAAACCATCGCCCTGCCTAGGTGGTGGTCTCATGACTGCCACCTAGGCAAGGGCGGCGGTCCTGTAACCACCACCCTGCTCAGGGTGGTGGTCCTTCACGCATTTTCCAAAATGTTCTTTTTATTGCAACTCATGTAAAATTTCAACATTTACCAGCTTTTTTCACCGCCTTTGCTTGTATTTATGATTCTGGTTCCCTGGAATAGTGTTTTTGCATTATTTATGGTTAAAGAGTTCAAATTGGTTTTCACCTTTGGGTAAATGGGAATTCTATAAATAGCTGGCTTGTGCTCAAGTAAATGGCCCCTCAAATTTGCCTCTCAATTTCTCATTTCAATAGCTTAGTCTTCCAGTTTTTCTTAGGAATCAATAGTTTTATTTGTTGCATGCATAGTTAGTGTTGTTTTTCTGTTTGGAAGCCACATAATCTTCTTGTGCTAGTGTTGTTACTGTTTCATGCAATCAATTGGAGTAGGATAGTTTAATTTTTAGTAGGAAGCCATTAAAGTTGCAGGTTTTGTTCTTCAAATAAGATAGTTTCAGGTTTTGGACGTTTTATGTTGTATGACTCGCAATAAATCCCACTAGGAATTACATAAGCCAAGCTCTGTTCTCTTACGCTATCCCTCTCCTACTTGCATTGTATTCAGTCTGCATCCTAAGCTACCACTATCCCAATACCTACTTCTATTGATGCTGGCATTACACGCTTTTCTGGATTCACGTGAGCATGAAGGAATGAGGAGATCACACTGAGGGGACAAAGCCACACACAACCGGATTCACCATTGTTCTGCAAAATCCAGGTTCAAGCTATCAAAGTTCTAGTTAAAACATATCAAATAGAATAGTGAATCATTTCATTTCAGTTAATCTCACTTTCGATATTACCAGGGAAGCTGTGGGGATTGATAGTTTCTGAGAAACTATGATTCACTTCCTCACTTCTAAGGTAGGATCGAGAGTCTTTCAAATAGATTAGATCAGTTATTCGATTATTTAGAATAGATTTACAACTGCACAGGCAAGCAAGCTATACTTGGCTGCCTTGTTTATTTTAAATTTCGTTATTAATTTAGTTGTCAATTTATAGATATTTTAAATAGTTGCTCTTTCAATTTCATTCAAATAGTTCATCAAAAACACAAAAATAGAGAAGTTATATATGTTGTAGACATACTTTACATAATTATTTTACTTTGTTTCAGTTAGATTTACATTGTTTCTTTTGCATGACAATCACGGGACCTAGGGAGCCCAGAGAATACGTATTCGAGCCAATCGTTCCTCAACCCAATCTTGTGGTAGTAATAACTGACATAGATCAAAATCTCAGAATCCAAATCTTCCGAACAACAACAGACCTACAAGAAATTAGCTCACAATTAAGAGGATTAAACATAGAAGATGAAAAAGTGCATACATTTTGGTGAAAGTCAGCCAAACTACAGATTACCCTAGATAAATATCCACATGACTGTAGAATACTGAAAGAGAGCAAACATTTGGTTATGATCCTTTGGTCCCATAGCCAGATGCAGGAGACATTCTCACTGACATAGACACTAGCTTATGAATACAGGTTGCAAGAACGCCTGTAAGATACTCTGAGAAAGATTGCACAACTTTTAGTTCTAAATATAGAGGCCGAAAAGGCATACAACTACTGGATATTAGGGATTAGGGATTGATTCTGCACATGACCATAGAAGGTCCACAATAACCACAAATCTATGGTTGTGATCCACAGGTCTCACAACCCAACGGATTCCATAGTAAAATCAGACGTAGATGCTGGTTTACACACATTGGTATTTAGATCCACTCCACTTCCACCAACCATTATCGCACAGTTATCCTTGTTAGACATAGTAGCTAACGAAGCTAAAGATTTCTAGACTAGACCAGAGAATCACCCATAGAATCCACTATATATCCATCATCCACCTTATGACCCTATCTGGAGACATACATGAAATGATCCCAGGTCATTTTCCATGTATTCCACAACCTATAGATTGAATCATGCCAGAGCTCGATATTGATTGGAGCCTTCGAGTAGTCATCCTCGCCGACCGATCTATCATGCCAGTTCAGGTTAGGAGGGCCTTCTTTGCCTTAGATTCACAGATTCCATTAGTGCGTGTCGAAGATATAAGATTACCTAATTATTTTATCCATACCCCACGTATATTCCATCCCCACCAGCTGTCTCGGCATGACCTCGGGAGGTCGGGTGTGAGGAAGAGTTACTTGTAGATTCCCATGCTCGCTTGTCACTTTTCCATCTTACAACTACCTCTCGAAAAGTAGTTTAGTTTCACAAGATAATCAACAAGATGTTCTCACTTATGCCAAGTTAAAGAAAATGAACAAAACATAAGTAAATAGAAAAAATCAAGGTGACCTCCTAATAAGATATACTAGAAGTGATATCAAACTCGATTAAGACCTATATCTCAAAAAGTGACAATTACAATTCATGAGTGACACAAAAATATCACCAAGATATGTTAACCAAACTTTACGAGAAAGTAGGGTATTGATATCAAGGTACTATTGATATAACATGCACAAATGGTAACACCTAGCACCCTTCAAAATCGAGGTAATAATAGAATCGAACTAAAAAGCTTAAAGTATAGCTAGGAATAGTTAAAATGTGTGCAGCGTAACTTTACAATATAGATATTTAGGTCGAGTTTACAAGAAACAAGACGTAAATATCAAAATTGTAGTGATACGATACAAATAAGCTAACCTTTCTAAGGAAGTTTGAGATGATGAACCATGCCTAACTACAATGACGATCTTGACATGGGTATCAAGATCACAATGGTCACCAATGATATGAATAAGTCTCTATGAACTTTAGACATTTAACTCACCTAGCTGCAAACATGGATGGGCGTAAAAAAATAAAAAAGTGGTAGAAACTATTGATTGGTAACAAAGAGGTAGTCACCCTCCTGATAAAAAAGTGTCAAAAGAATATGAAGGAAACAAATCAAAAAATGGGATGAAAAATGCTGGCTTCACTTCGGCAGAGTTTCGCCTCTCCCTAAGTCAAGTAAAAACTAAGCAAAAGTAATGCGTCACACGTTTCACAATAAAAAAGATGGTTCACAACTCAACACTATTTTAGAATGGTCAAAGTGGACTCAAGTTGGCCAATCACTCCTACTATTTTCCTAGGTGGTTGTCTCATCCTAAGTGTTACAAAGATTATCCCCTTTGAGCATATGGTTTCATATTGGAGCCCAACCTGAGTCAACAATTTTTTTGGGCATTATCTAAACTACTTGCCTCAGAATCAATCATGCAGTTGTGACACTGATTGGTCCCCACTGATCAATGAAACATAGAATGGTCACGGAGGATTCAACATTTTACCTTGTTTTCCTCACAAATGATTCACTAGTCTGATAGGCTAGTGTGAAGCATTTCCCATTTCATCCACAAGGTTCCCTCTTGCATTTGGACTACTGTTGGATTTGATGCTGAACCAATCCTTAATTGTTGCAGCTTAAGGTGTTATGCCAAAGGGGTTATGTTCCAGTTGAGCGGAGAGGGATGGACCCTTTTCTGATTCCTACAATACAGTGTTTTGAATATTTTTTACATTTTATCTTCTGCATCTAATAAATGATGTTGAATGGTTTTCTCGAAGCATCTCTCTGCTGCAACTTTGGCATAACAACTGTATTCAGTAGTTCTTGCACTTTGGGTAGATTCCTCTAAACTTTGAGAATCGATGGAGTTTTGGTCCTAGTATGATGTTTTTGGGGAGTTTTCCTTGCAAATGTTTGAATACCGTATTTTGATTCTGCCAGATCAGTCCAAGGACACAAGAGTGGTAGCATAGGTTGATGTATTACATGGAGCCAAATGGATGTAAAATTCACCCAACACTTTAAATCCTTTATGACCTTGTATTGGCTGCAATTCCACTTTGAGATATTCCTAATGACCTCAATGCATCACAAGGACTTAAGAATCATTCTGCTTGCCAAGATTTCCCCAAGGGACATGAGGGAAGATCATTTAGAGCTTCTTGTTGCTGGGATGTTTCTTGTTGCAAATGGTTATCTAATCAAGTGAATCCCTGTAAAAACACCCTGCAAACACTAGTTTTTGATTACCATAAAACCTGCTTGAATGTTAGATCACCATTGAAACACAATAGACTGGTTGTGAGGTTTATTTCAATGGGAAACACCAGTGCCCATACTCTTGAGCGTATGTTGTGTTTGTATTGGCAACTAGTCCACTCTGTAGAGTTCCAGATGTAACATTGTGCATTATAGGGCACCAGAGAGGTCTGTTGCGCCACTAAAACGACATGGCCTCTGCTGTGATTTTGATTTACAGATGCAATTAGGTGGTCACTTGAGAGTTGATATGGTGCGCGATGAAAAGAGCTGATCCTGTTAGGCTTTGATAAAGACTGGTCTAGAAACCTTAGGCTTACTACCTCTGTGCCAGTGTAACCAGCGTCATTACGCTACCATTTTGTAAATTACTCTCATGACTTCTTGACAGAATTCATTTGAGGCACTAGAAGATGAAGTCTGAAGCTTCATTTGAATAGCTGATGTGTGCTAGGAGTTAGGGTATAGGAGCTAAATTAGGTGCTTGACTGGTGCTTGACTAGTGCTTGTGAAGGTATAGTATGAAACTTGGATATAATGACACCCAGGTTAGTGCATCTACGCAGCTAGCTTGTCAGGCATGTGAATCCGACAGTTTTCAGTGCCTAATGCGCCACTATGCTATAAATAGAGAACTAGGTTTTGATGGTTGTGCCTGCACCACCTGAGAGGTGAATTACACCATAGAAAGATTAGAATGCTAAAGCTCCTAAGGTAATATAGCCTAAGCCACACTTCTACAACCAAAATATGGCAAAAAACTGATATTGAAATTCTCTCCCAATATCTCAAATTTTAACAATGTGAAGTTGAAGTCATGTCAACAACTCATTAAAATGATGGCTCTGAACTTGAACTTACACTTGTAAAATTAGTAAAAATTCCAAGAAAAGGGACATTAGTTATCTCCCTTTTCATATCAAACTGTTCATTGAGGGCTATACAATTAAACTTAAGTTAAAATGCCATTGGACTCGATCCTGAAGCAAGGCATGCCTGAACCATGTGTGCAAGTGCTTGTCCCTTTGAACTGAAGATGCCAACAGTTTGAACAACAGACTTACATCTCATCAATCTTCATTAGCAAGAGTTACACAAACTACTTAGCAATCATCCTTGACATGAATTAAATCAGGAGTGGTTTGATTTTCTAACAGTCATCAGTATTCAAAACTGTTCTAAACTAACAATGTTACAGTATCTGGGATCCTGGATTCTCTAATAACAAATAAATGAGATGGACCTAAGTGGGCTTCTGCCAGTGGAAATTGACATATGGGTTGTGTTGTTCCATTTTGTATTGGCCTTAGAACCCTTATTGAATGAGGATTAAAAGTCTACCAGATGGAGGAGTTGATAGAGACTCTGTTTGACACCTGGAGATGGATGACCTTTGAAATTAGGAAAGAGGCTTTTTCTTCTTCTTGGATGATGAACTCTGTAGATACTCAAACAGGAAATTTCTTCTTCTCCATTTTGCTATGATGCTTGTGGAGATTCTTCCTCATGAGTTTTTCAGGTGTTGGACTGTTAAAACTAGAAGTTGATTCTTCTTCTTATGGAGTCACCAATGCATAAGGTAAACACTTCAGGGCTCTTTGCATGTAAGATAACTTGTAACCAATGCACATCAATTTTGTTGTAATGAAGATGAAGACCTCTAAGGTCCCACCGGGTATGCCAAAAGGTAATGATAGTGTAAATCAGTATCACCCTCTGGATGTTCTATCAGATTTCTAGTTTGACATTTTATCATCTAGTGTGATTGCACAACATTGAATCTTTTCCCCAAGTGTGGGAATTGTAAAATGGAAAAGAATCTCCAGATTAGAGGTTGGTTCCTCAACTCCTCTTATCAGGTATATGCATGAAATTTGTAGAGGCTTAAATTCCTAATTCCTACTCTAAATTCCAAGGGGACAGAGATAGAAAATGCAAGAAAAATGAGACTAATGCTGATAAGGTGATGCACCAAAGGAGTAGTAGACACCTGATACTACAAAACATACACATTCCAGGAGTAAATACAACACAAAAACATGCACAAATTTCCAAAATGTAATGAGAGGTTAGGAAAACAATGATAAACATATGAAAGGATTGAGAAAAATTTTAATCATAGAGCATATATTATCATTCCAAGTCCAACACAGTGCATTACAATGACCAAGAGGCAAAAGAGATGCTGTATTTGCATGGAAAGGTAAAAATTTCCACAAATTTTGCCAAAAAGGAAGAAAAAGGGAAGTTGCAGAGCTAAAAGAGTGTCTCCTTTTTTTAAAAATGAGCCCATTCTGGCTTTTACAATGCAAAAAAAGAGCCCAGGAGAGAGAAACATGGGAAAACATGAAAGGAGCTTCAACCACTAACCAAAATGCAATAAAACAGCATGGGCATCCCTAAAGGTCCATTCCCTGACATTTTTCACCATGCTGGGAGAGAATGCGAGCCATTCTTCATTAAAAATGGTGGTTGAAACGTCATTTCTATTGATTTCCATGTGCCAGAGGCGTTTTCCAATTTTATCTCTCCAAAATCCACCAAAATACAAAATTGAGCCTGGAATCATGTAGAGAATTTCACCATATTTTCTGTTGATATAAAGAACATGAAAAAACTGAGCATCTGGAATCGAAAGTTATGGTCATTTGAAAATTTAGGGCAAACCAAGAGCCAAAACGGGTAAGTGGGCGGGCCGAAAATTGAAATTTTCCCACTTTTTTGCATTTGGGAAAATTTTCCCAAAAATCTCCACGCCCCACTAATCCGGTGCCACGTGGCATGATTCTATTGGTCACTGGGCCTCTTCTTGCTTCATTTTCCATCGTTTTGGCCTTTGGAAAATTTTCCTAAAAATTCTCCGCCGACTGAATGACCCGAGGACATGTGGCACAATGTGATTTGCCATGGGATTTTTTCTCTAACTTTTCCATCACTTTTGACCATCTTTTCTGACTTGGACACATGGCAAAACCCCATTAGATGCGGGCTTTCCATGTTCAATTTTTCCCGGCGGGCCTCACCTTGTGTTTTTTGCCGCCACTGGACATGTGGCATGATCCCATTGGCTCGGGTTTTGGGGATGGGCTTTTCCTTTCAATTTTTCCCTTTGATTTTGCTTTGGGAAAATATTCCAATCTTTCCCCTGCGCTCCACTGGTTGAAGACACATGGCAGGTTTCCATTCGTTGCGGGCCATGGGGGAAAAAACTTCTCTTTGTGCTAACCTTTGGGAAAAATTCCCAACTTCTCCCTGACCCGGTCGTGGGACAAGCTCCGAGCTTGGGTTTTGTGGGGTGGGCCCCCTGAGACACGTGGACGCCTTGATCCCATTGGATCACAGCCTACGGGCCAAAATTTCTCCTTAGAGCCCTCGCCAAACACTTGGTAAAATTTTCAATCTTTCCTCCACCCTCTACCACTCCTTTTGCTCTAAGGGACATGTGGCACAATGTGATTTGACGCGGGGACCTGGCCTCAAAATTTTTGTTTGTGTCAACCCTTGGGAAATTTTCCCAACTCCTCTCCACCTAGACACGTGGCAGTATCCAATTCATCGGTGGGCCCTTTGGGGTGAAAAATTCCTTCTAAAACCTTGCCAAACACTTGGTAAAAATTCCAAGTTTATCTCTGCCCTCTGCCCTTTCAAGGACATGTGGCCTCATCTTATTGGCCTCGGGATTTTCTTGGGAAAATTTCCCATGAAAAACACCCCCGAGCCATAACTTCAAAAATACATGGAGTTAGGAGGAAAAATTTACCTTTCTGGAAAGCTGAGAAAAATCTCTATCCAATGGTGCCATTTCCAGAAGGTTTTAAGTTCCTAAAAAATAAAAATTCTGACTGAGGCACAAGGGAGGGAGGAATGAAGGGAGTTAGCCAAAAATAAGCAAGGGGCTTATTTTGGATAACAATTTTGGTGACTCAGAGGGGTCATCTACCTGCTGGATGAAGTTACCAGTTGCCTGAAGCAATCCATTGGGCATGAGATCATTAAATTATCTACTTGGTACCCCAACTGATTATAACACTGCAAGGAGGAAGATGGAGGGTAGAACACCTTCTGATTGGAGTAAGGCCTGCAAAAAACATTTCCTGGAACAGCAACCTTGTGCCAAAGCACTTAGGGAAAGCAAAGCTAAACTATAACAAAACAATGTGCATAAGCACTTGGAGGAATGAAAACCTAAGCTAATATGTACAAGGTGGAGAGTTTCTTTTAGTAGCAATGCTTCAGAGTGGATTCCATTGACAGGAATCTACAATTCTTCACCATCCAATGTAAACAATTGGAAGGCATTTCTATCCTTACACTTTGTGACCATGTAGGGGCCACTCCAAATGGCATAAAATTTTGAATGCCTCCCTAGTTTTTCTCTGTCTGCATCCCATTTTAGCACTAGATCTCCAACTTGGAAAGATCTATCCTTGGCCTTTCTATCAAAGGTCTTCTTGATCAAAGCTTGATCCTTCTCCATTGCTTGGGACGCTTGATTTCTGATTTCTTGGAGCTCCATCACATTCTGCATATCTAACCTCCATGGATCCAAAATCCAACAACTCCAACCATTTCATGAGTTCCAATGTTGGAAACTCAAGTGACACGGGAAAAATTACCTCTCTTCCATAAACAAGCTTGAATGGAGAGTTACTTGTAGATCTATTGGGAGTTATCCTATCAGCCCATAAGGCTGATTTCAACCTAGTATGCCAAGAACTCTGATTTTCATCAAGAGTCCTCTTAATGATCCTTAACAAGTTCTTGTTTGTAGATTCAGCTTGGCCATTACCCTGAGGATAATAATTTGATGAAGTGCTTAGGTAGATCCCATTCTTGACAGCCCATTCAGTTACCTTGGACCCAATGAATGCCAATGCATTATCTGATATTATTGTAGCAGGTATGCCAAATCTAGTTGCTATTCCCTCATAGAAGTCCAGGATGCTAGATTCATTTACTTCCTTGAGTGCTACTGCTTCAGTCCACTTGGTGAAGTAATCTGTTGCTGTTAGAATCCATTTGTGTCCTTGGCTTGAATTTGGATTAATGACTCCAATGAAGTCTAAACCCCATTGCATGAATGACTGGTCAACTGGAATTGGATGCAATGGAAGGGCAGCTAGTCTCTCCTTACCCGTGAAGAATGCACAATTCTTGCACCTCTTGATCCATGCATAACAATCACTAAAAATGTTGGGCCAATAATAGCCAACCCTCATGATCTTCAGAGCTGTCACTCTTGGTGCAAAATGACCACTAACTGATCCACCATGGAACTCTTCCAACACTTTGTGAATCTGATATGTACCAATGCATCTCAGCAGCACTCCATTCACATCCCTTTTGAACAAAACACCATCAACAAGGGCATATGGGACAACCTGCAATCTGAAGTGTCTTGTTTTGGTTTTGTTCATCTTTGGAGGGCATAGACCTATGTTTAGGAAGTGCATTATGTCTTGGGTCCAGCAAGGAGTGAGGACACCATCATTTTCTTCTTGAGTGCTTCCTTTCTCATGGCTTGTCTTGCAATGCCAAAACAACCTCCTTCTCATTGCATGCTTCCTTGGATTTATTCAAGACCAGCTGCTCACACAATCCTTTTCCTCTGACCAACTTGGTGACTTTGATCTCAATGTCATACTCCATGACACGAGTAATCCAACCTGCTCTCTTTTCATTCAGGTCTTTGTTGAGGAGGAAGTCTTTAACTCCCACATGAGAAACCAGAAATTGAACCTTATTGTTTGAAACTAGATGCTTGAATTGCTTCAAGCTCTTGATTACTGCAATAACATGCTTCTCAATGAAATAATAGCTCACCTCATAGTCCTCTAGGATTTGGCTGAAGAAAACAATTGGCTGATCATCATTGTCTTTTTTCTGCTATACCAAAATTGTAGAAATAGTATCATCACCTCCAAATGCATAGAGGATGAAATCCTTAGAGAAATCTGGATTAATGAGAGTCGGGGCTTGTGAGATGTCTTCTTTGATTGCTCCAAAAATTTCTTTTCCTTCTTCTATCCATTTGAAATCTATGTTTTTCTTTAACATCTTGGTGATAGGCTTGAATAGGGCTGCAAAATTTGGGACAAACCTCCGAACAAAATTTATCCTCCCCAAGAAACTTTGAAGGGCCTTCTTGTGGCTTGGTAATGGTAGTGCTCTTATGGCTTCAACTCTTTCTGGATCAATTGCTAATCCTTCTTGGGAGACAATTTGGCCAAGGAGTTTTCCTTCATGAGCTAGAAAAACACACTTTTTGGGGTTCAAAGATACCCCAAATCTTCTACACCTTTGGAACACTTGTCTCAGGTGAAAGAGATGGTCTACTGCATTTTTTGAAAAAACAGTGATATCATCAAGATATATCAGCACCATGTTGTTAATCAAATCCTTGAATGCCATGTCCATTTCCCTTTGGAAAGTAGCTCCAGCGTTGGACAACCCAAATGGCATTTTCCTGTATGCATAAGTTCCCCATTTGGTTGTAAAGGCTATCTTCAACTGATCCTCTTCTTTCACCATAATCTGATTGTACCCTGAATAGCCATCAAGTAATGAAAACCTTTCAGAGCCAGCAACAACTTGCAAGATCTGTTCCATGGAAGGAAGTGGGTAATGATCCTTGAGAGATGCTCTATGAAAATCTCTGAAGTCAACACACAATCTGATTTCCCCACTCTTCTTTCTAACTGGAACCAAGTTGGCCACCCAACTAGAATGCTTGATAGGGAATATGATACTTGACTCTATCAACTTATTCAATTCTTGTCTCATGAGAGGATCCATGTGTGGATTGAATGACATTTTTTTTGCCTAATGGGTTTAGTATTTGGATCTAATTCAATGGTGTGTTGAGCTAACTCGGGATTGAAACCTTTCAAATCTTCATAGCTCCAAGAAAACACATCAAGAAATTATTGACAAAGCTGTATGAACTCATACCTTTCTTGCTCAGTTGTCACTTTACCAACTTGGAGTGATTTTCCTTCTTCCACCAAGATGGACACTAAATCTTCTCCCTTGACTTGGATGTTTGCTTTCTCCTTCCTAAACTGAACAGTAGGATTGAAAATGGACTCCAAAGTAATAAGTCCCTTTGGTAGTTTGTTGGTTCTCAGTTGTACCACTTGGTCACCATACTGCTGCTCCAACGTTCTCTGATTTTTAGCTGAGAACTCAGCCTCTTCTTGAAAGAAATGGATGATTTGTTGATCACTTTCAAACACTTGCCAACTCACAATTTTGTCTGGCACCGAAGGCCTTACAATCACATGGATGTTTGGCTGTACCTTGTCTTTTTGGATGCTTTCAACAACATCAAAGGCTGCTCCAACTACTGTAATCCTGTCAGCAGCTTGGTTATCTTTTCTAGGAATGGATTTGATGCCAAAGCCCTCAAAATCTTCAATAAGGTCCCACACCCTATTTTTGTAGCACTTGAGTAGATCATTCTTGGCAACATGCTGCCCCTTAACTTGGTTGACAATCAACTCACTGTCACCAAAGAATTGAAAGTTCTTTATCCTTCTTTTGATGGACCAATGTAATCCTTATATCAAAGCTTCATATTTAGCAGTGTTATTAGAAAATGCAAACTGAAACTAACAGCTGAATAATACCTAACTCCTTGAGGTGAAACAAGCACAGCTCCCCCTCCTGCACCTTGTCTACTTCTTGATCCATCAAAGAACGACTTCCATACCTCATTGTCATCCTTTTGGTATGGTTTGGTGATGCTAGGAATAGGATGATTTTCTTCATGCATGTAATAAACTCCTAGCTTAGATTCTTCTATTTCTTGATAAGGATCAAAAGCATGCATCTTGTTTGCCCATTCATCAAGAGTCAAATTTGGGATGCTTCCAACCTTTGTGTCAGCTTCATCAGTGCTTGGATAATCCTCTTGATCAAACACTAAACAATTGGTATTGATTTGGCTTGGAGTGTGAGGCTCAATGTGAAAGTTTACAATAGGCTCAGATCTGATTGTGGCTTTAGTTCTATATATTGTTCTAAACAACATGTGTGACCAATCAACAGATAAGTAACCTCCAATATTAGCTGTGAAATCCCTTGAAAAACATAGGGCAAAGAGTGGTGGAAGATCTATTACCAAGACATCTTGCAAAACAACAATGTTGGGACATGCGTGCAAAGTGAGACTCAAGTTTTTAATCACTCTTACTATTGATACTGCTGTCCCATCCAATTGCACTACCCCTTTGGATATGACTTCATATTGGAGCCCCAATTGATCAACTATTTTCTTGGGCATTACTGAACTACTTGCCCCGGAATCAATCATGCAGTTGTGCACTAATTGGTTTCCAATGATTAATGAAACATAGAATGGAGGGGGCTTCAACATTTTACCTTGTTGTCCTCCATGATCCCCTTAGGCTAGGCAACATTTGTGAGTACCTTCTCTTGCATTTGAACCTACTGATTTGAAGTTGACCAGTCCTTCATGGCAGCTTGTAGCAAATATCTTTGGCCTAGGATGGATAGTGATTCCCACATTGATATGTTTACATTTGTCTTCTTCATTTGATTAATGATGTTGAATGGAGATGAAGCATCTCTTTGCTGTCCCTTGGCCTGCACATTCATTCCTTGCACATGGTCAACAACAACTGGCATCTGATTTGGCCTAGGAGCTATTTTAGGCAGTCCTTGCGTGTTTGGAATTGCATTTTGTTTGCCAATAATTTTTGGAGTGGTAGAAGGTTATGGATTACTTGGAGCCAATGGCTAATCTTCACCTAAATTTCTCCTTTTTAACCTCGTGTTGGCTACAACACTTTGGGATATTGTTTGATTCATGCCACAAAAATCTTCTACCTGCCAGTTTACAAGTGTGGTATCATTTGGAGCTGATTGTTGCTGGGATGTTTCTTGTTGTTGGTTATTTCCTTGACTCCCTTCACCCTCCACACCAGTTGTTGTCACCATTAATGCTTGATTTAAGGCACTGTTGAAGCACATAGACTTGTTGTGAGGTTCATTACATGGGAAACACCAATCATACTCCTGAGCTATGTTGTTTTGCACTGGCACTAGTGCTTTAGAGGCAGATGTAGCATTGGGATTGTAGGGATGAAATGGTCTGTTGGCAAGAGGCCTTGCTTGATTTTGGTTTGTAGCTAGATTGGGTGGTCTTTGAGGCTAGTATGGCTACCTGTTAGGCTGAGCTTGAGGTTAGAAAGAAGGTCTAAAGCCTTGGGCTTGCTACCTCTTGAGTGTAACTAGCTCATTACCTAAATTTTACAATTTCTTCATGAATTCTTGAAGTTCATTTGAGGTGCTAGAAGATGAAGTAGAAGCTTCACTTGAATTCTGATTTCTAGGAGTGGGAATAGGAGCTAAAATAGGCACTTGACTAGTGCTTGGACTCTCTAAATTTGGACACAATGGCATTGGAGGCCTAGGAGCTAGCTTACCATCTTGAATCAAACAATTTTCAGCTCTAATGGCAATGCTATAAGTAACAGGGATAGTTGTGCCTCCCATGGATTGAATTAACATAGAAATATCAAAATTTAAAGCTTTAAGGTATTATAGAAAAGCACCTTCTACTGTTGGCCTTACTGCCATTGGAATTCTCTCCCAAGTCCTTTGAAACCTGAAGTTGAAGTCAGTCAGCTGCTCATTGGGAGCTCTCTTGATGGTTGTCAATTGTTCCAAAAGGGACAAGTTATCTCCCTTTTCTCCAAACTACTTAGGGAGGGCTATACATAGATGGTTCTAATTTTGGATAGAACCTGAGGAAAGACTCCTAAACCATTGCAAATCCTTCCCTTTGAATGAAGATGCCAGCAGTTTGACAGTAACTTGCATCTCATCAATTTCATGGATTGCAAAAATATTAGCAATATCTTTGACATGATCACCAGGAGTGGTCTGATTCTCTCCAGTAAAGTATGGAATGTTCTTCAGTGCTGCAACTGGGATTGGATTTTGTGCATTGAGAGCAAGTGGGATGCTTCCAGTGAAATTGACATATGGGTTGTGTTGTGCCATTCTGATTGGCCTTAGAACCCTCATTGATTGGATGAAAGGTCTACCAGGTGGATGAGTTGATAGAGTTCTGTTTGGTGGAGATGGAGACCTTTGAATTCTCCTCCCCCTTTTCCTTCTTCTTGGAGATAATTGTAGATACTAAAAAAAACCTCTTCTTCTCCAACTCTTGACCTTGTGGTGATTCTTCTCATGAGTTTTGGTCTGTACTGCTAAAACCAGATGATTCTTCTTCCTTGGAGTCGCCAGATGTGCAATTTAGGGCTCTTTTAAGCAAGAAAATTGCAACAAATGCACATCAATTTTGTTACAATGAAGATGAAGACCTCTAAGGTCCCACCGGGTGTACCAAAACTATTAGTGCAAATTAGCAGCGCCCTCTGGATGTTCTATCAGATTTCTAGTTTGACATTTTAGCATCCAGCGTGATTGCACAGCATTGAATCTTTTCCCCAAGTGTGGGACTTGTAAAATGGAAAAGAATCTCCAAATTAGAGGTTGGTTCCCTCAACTCCTCTTATTAGGCATATGCATGAAATTTGCAGAGGCTTAAATTCACAATTCCTACTCTAAATTCCAAGGGGACAGAGATAGAAAATGCAAGAAAAATGAGATTAATGCTAATAAGGTGATGCACCAAAGGAGTAGTAGACACTTGCTACTAAAAAACATACATAGTCTAGGAGGAAATACAGCACAAAAACATGCAAAAATTTCCAAAATGTAATGAGAGGTTAAGAAAACAATGATAAACATATGAAATGATTGAGAAAACTTTTAATCACAGAGCATACATTATCATTGCAGGTCCAACACAGTGCATTACAATGACCAAGAGGAAAAAGAGATGCTGTATTTGCATGGAAAGGTAAAAATTTCCACAAGTTTTCCAAAAAGGAAGAAAAAGGGAAGTTGTAGAGCTAAAAGAGTGTCTCCTTTTTTTGGTTAAATGAGCCCATTTTGGCTTTTACAATGCAAAAAACGAGCCCAGGAGAGAGAAACACGGGAAAACATGAGAGGAGCTTCAACCACCGACAAAAATTCAATAAAATAGCATGGGCATCCCTAAAGGTCCATTCCCTGACATTTTTCACCATGCTGGGAGAGAATGCGAGCCATTCTTCATTAAAAATGGTGGTTGAAACGTCATTTCTATTGATTTCCACGTGCTAGAGGTGTTTTCCAATTTTCTCTCTCCAAAATCCACCAAAACACAAAATTGAGAAAAGAATCATGTAGAGAATCTCACCATCTTTCTGTTGATATAAAGAACATGAAAAACTGAGCTCTGGATCGAAATTTATGCTCATTTGAAAATTTAGGGCAAAACAGGGCCAAAACGGGTTGGCGGGCCGAAAATTTAAAATTTTCCCACTTTTTTGCATTTAGGAAAATTTTCCCAAAAATCTCCACGCCCCACCGATCCGGTGCCATGTGGCATGATTCTATTGGTCGCGGGCTCTGTTTGCTTCATTTTCCATCGTTTTGGCCTTTGGAAAATTTTCCAAAATTCTCCGTCGGCTGGATGACTTGAGGACACGTGGCACGATGTGATTTGCCGCGAGATTTTTTCTCTATCTGGTTTGTTTCTTTTGACCATCTTTTCTGACTTTGAAACATGGTAAAACTGCATAGAAGTGGGTTTTCCTTTCCATTTTTCCCTGTGGGCTCTCCCTTTCAATTTTTCCCTTTGATTTTGCTTTGGGAAAATCTTCCAATCTTTCCCGCGCTTCGCTGGTTGAAGACATGTGGTGGGTTTCCATTTGTTGCGGGCCATGGGGGTGAAAAATTCTCTTTGCACTAACCTTTGGGAAAAATTCCCAGCTTCTCCCCAGTGGTCGAAGCTCTGATGCCCCTTGAGACACGTGGCGTGATCCCATTGGCTCACGGGCTTGTGGGCCAAAATTTCTCCTTAGCACCCTCACCAAACACTTGGTAAAATTTCCAATATTTCCTCCACCCTCTGCCACTCCTTTGGCCTAAGGACACGTGGCACAATGTGATTTGACATGGGCCTGGTGTTGAATTTTTTTGTTTGTGTCAACCCCTGGGAAATTTTCCCAACACCTCCCCACCTAGACACGTGGCCTCATCTTATTGGCTCGGGTTTTTCTTGGGAAAATTTCCCACGAAAAATCCACCGAGCCATAACTTCAAAATACATGGAGTTAGGAGGAAAACTTTACCTTTCTGGAAAGCTGAGAAAAAGCTCTATCCAATGGTGCCATTTCCAGAATGTTTTAAGTGCCTAAAAATGAAAAATTCTGACTGAGGCACAAGGGAGGGAGGAATGAAGGGAGTTAGCCAAAAATAAGAAAGGGGCTTATTTTGGATAATAGGTAACCTTACTTTAGAAGGGTTTAATTTATAATTAGCAAGTCATGAGAGTTGGGGGGTGTTTTAATTAATCAAAGGTGATTAACTAATAGGTATATGTAAGCTTATAGAAGCTAATTAGAGGAATATTAGTATGATTTAGGCCATTAGAAGGGGATTAAATCAATTAAATATTTATTTACTGGTTAAATGAAGGGGAAGGCTAATTAATTAATAATAATTAATTAGTCTAGATAGAAGGGGTGATTAATTAATGAAAAGTCGTTAATCAGGATGCTAGCTGGATAGGCAACTTAATCAATTAGCCTATTGAGATAATCAGGATGTTAGTTGGATATGTCATCAATTTGTGAGAAAGGAGATAATTAGCGCAAGTTAAGTATTTAAATTTCTTGGGTGTAATTATGGGTGTCTACATTGTCCATGGGAAGGCCCTTTTCCAAGACACTATATCCCATAGGAGAAGTTTGACTTTATGGTTGAAATGATGCCCCAACTTGCACCTTGGACTGAGGACATAGAAGCATATGAGAAAAATGCAAGACAACATTGTCAATGGGTAAGTCACTCACCAACTCCTTATGCTCCTTTTTCTCCATCCTAAGCTTTATCATTTCATTAGTGTCAAGATTCAAGCCCATTGTTTGCTGCCCCAAGCGTTGAATTCCTTTCTTCATCCCCTAGTCTTCTATTTCATCTCAATTATTTTTCCCTTTTTCCTCCCAAGCATTCATTCCCTCTAAAGAAATGAGAAATTCCACTTCCCTCACCACCACAAGAAGTTGTAAAACCAGTTAAAACCCCATCCAATCCTCCTCTTGCCTTCCCAATTCCATGTCGAGAAGAAATTTCAAAAACCAGTCAAGGAGAGAAGCAGGAAGGAGAGCCAAACAGAGAAGAAAGGATCAAAATCTTGGTAAGCTTGACTCTTAGATTTGGGATAAAAAAATCCCCTTGATTGTTAAACCTTAAAAGGAGGCCGAGGTCAAACCACAGGTGGTGGAAGTTGAGTTTACAACAGAAGTAGAACATGAACAAGAAGAAGAAGATCAACAATATGTTTTCTCTACATGCAGTGTCCATAATGACATTTTGTCTGAAGAGGATACTGATCTAATCCAAGCTGCACAACCAATCAAGAGGGAGGAAGAACAATCAACTCTAAGTCCTATTGAAGAGAAGCAGATGGAAGAGATTGAATCAAAGTTGAAGCCACTTGATGAAGAAAGCATTATTGAAGATTTTTTTCTTTCATTTGAAGGGCCTGATTTGATTGATGAATCCATGATGGAGGAGAGCTATCAAGAAGACCTTGCTACCCCCAAATAGTCCTATAGAGTAGCTAATTGAAGATTCTAATTTGAAAAATTTCAAGCTAGAGGAAGAGGCTACCCAAGAGCAAGTTAGTCTTCAAGAAACAACAGAGGAACTAAAGAGCCAACAATGTGTTGCATCAAATTATTATGATGCAGAAGGAACTTCATTGGATGTTGCAATCATTAACAATGAGCTACATATTATAGAGGATTTCCATACTACCACTAAGGAAGGAAAATAGTATGAATATCCCATCTCTTCCACACCATCCACCCATGAAGGATTACAAGAGGACCCCATTGTTGGAGTTAAGTATCAAATTAGTGGGAAAATTCAAAGGACCAGACCATGCCCAATCAGGTACTTTTTGTCATTAGAGCCAAGGGAGGAGCCAACACCAGTCATGCTTGTTCCTGAGCATGAGGAAAAGTTTCAGAGTACCAAGGATCAGCTGCAATGCATCTTCAATCCAAAAGTAGAACAAATAAAAGAGGTATTTGTCTTGTTTCTAGTTGATACCTTGATAATTTGGGTGGAGGATCATCCTCTTGTTGATTTTTTACTCATAATAACCATGTTAAGCACCAAATCACATACATGGCTTCTTATTTTGAGAAAGGGAAGCTACTTCTCCATGCCAATTGTAATATTTGTTTGAGTATCCTTTCTTCTGTTTAGTGTAGAGTAGGTAGGTTTTATTTTAGTAGAAGAAGTGCTTGTGCACACTCTATATGCTCCACTTGGGGTATGCATGATTTTCAGTTTTGTACATAGTGTGTGTTGTGGTGCGTGGCTTCTCTTGCACTATCCATTCTTTGGAAGAAATGGTTCTCATGGTAGAAATCATATTTTGGGGCAGTTTACAGGGTGTAATTTTCAGCCCTGATAGATCAGTTACAGGTCCAAAATCCTCCATGCCCTTGCCTTGAGAAAATTTTCAATTTCGGGGAAGTTTACAGGATTTATCCAAAATCCCAAATTAACTTCGGGAGCATGGAAAGGAAATTTCTTCCCAAGTGATAAGTTCATATGAAGACTAGGGGACAATTCAAAAGGATTAGTTTTTCAAGGTTAGGATTGACTCCATGCCCAATGGATACTTCAAGGAAACTAGTCACACATCTAGCTAGAAGATGACCCTGAGAGGTCACCATTGTTATCCCAATTTTACCCCATGGGTTAATTTAGATAAATCATCATAGATGGACTTAGACATTAATAATTCTTAGACATGTGGATGAACATCAAAGTTCAACCCCATTATAAGAGAAAGGGAGCCTGTGATTTGGCTCAGCTGATTTGGTATTTACTCGTGGAAAGCTAATGAGCTGCGATGAATCACATGGTTGGTTGGTAGAGAGATGTTGGATGGCTACAAGTTGGTCAACTAGGTTGGACGGGTCATAAGGGTTTGACGGTATGGCTAGGTGTGTCAGGTTCAGGTTGGTTGGCTGTAGGTTAGATGGCTGGGGGTTGGTCAGGTGTAATTTGGACAATTGGGGGTTCAATGGCTATAGGTTAGATGACTATAGTTTGGTCAATTACAAGTTGGACGACTGTAGGTTGGATAGTACAATCAAGTTGGATGAGTCATAAGGGTTGGACAGTTGTTGGTTGGATAGATGGGGGTTGGAAGCTTGGAGGTTAGATGCCTCATGGTTAGACACCTAGAAATTGGATGCCTAGAGGTTGGATTATTGCATGTTGGATGGGTCACATGGTTGGATGACTCATAAGTCCCAAGCCAGACGAGGGTAGGTGAATGAATGACAATTCAACAAATGGAATTAATGTAGTATGGCACCCATGTATTCATCTAACAGAAGGACCCTCGGGAAGATAATTTGTATGGGTGCCCATACCTCTTTAATGAGGGTGGGTGAAAATTGTCTATAAAATAACTCAAACCCCTCATTTTTAGAGGAGACATTCTGGGAGCTGGGGAAACTCTTGTAAAATTTTCCCTCAACTCCATTTTAGCTGTAAGTGTTCTCTTGCACCTAACAAGTGTATTTATGCCTCTGAGCATCAATGTAATGGTCTGTGCATACTTTAAAGTAATATAATTATGTTTTTTGGTGTTTATTCAACCCTAGCTCATTGTTATTGTATGGTCTTGCCTCTCCATTTCATGTTTTTTTCTGTGCATGTTCTTTCACTTGCAGGTTTATGATGTTGTGTTTCATGGAGTTTTTTTATGGTGGATTAGGATATGAGTCTGTGTCACATCTGTCTAACCTACCTCATCCCCTTTTTTCCTATTTCATCCTCCCTTAACAGAGTATGTCTCCCCTTTTCTTGGTGTTATCACCTAGTTAGTGTAGGATTTCCCATTTCATGCATTTTCTCTCTTTGACTCCTTAGAATTGTTAGGATAGTTGTAGTTAGGTGTATTTTCTACATTAGGAGTAGTTTAGAATTAGGATTAGGTATAGTAAGATGACATTATCCAGAGAACCATCTCAAGTTCACAAGTCCCACAACTTGAGAGATGGTCCAATGTTATGCAGATTACACTAGATGCCCCATCCAAAATCAAGCCATTCAGGGGCTGCTGTAATTTTTCATTAACAAAACCATCATATGGGATACATCATCAAAAGGCTTCAAGATTGTGTCATAAAAAATTCCTTCCTTATTAATTTCTAGGTGTTCTCCATCATCCAGGAATATTTTTTATCGAATTTATTCCTGAAGAACTTATTTCCATTCATGATAAGCTTGGTTATAAAAGAGATGAACTACTCAGAGATATTGAAATCTCTTCCTCTGTATTGGATGTTCCTCCATTTCCAATTTTCCACAAATTAGAGAAATATGTGTTTGTCATGCCCCTTGATCCTATGAATAAAATATGGAAAACCCCCAATGTTAAGGGTTTACTAGAGCTCTACATTTTCCTTCCATTGATGATCAAAAATAGACTCAACATGACATAGAGAGCCCCCCATAGTGAAAATAGATGATGGCCATGAAGTGTAACACTGATAAAAGCTACAAAAAGTCTTATCGACAACACACAAGCAACCTAAAAGCTTGGTATTTGCAGAAATGAACCTTGAATCCTTCCCCCAATTCTATTTGAAAAGCAAAAAGAACTCATTTTTTGAGATGAAGGGGAAATAAGTACTTTTAATATTCATCTACTTTAGAAATATATTGCAAGGATTCCACATGTGAGAAATCCGTAAACTAGGGATTTGCATTTGCTTCTTTAATGATGATTTGGTGAGCTTCATGAGGGGTTTCATGTAAATCATACCATTCAATATACTTATTATTGCATACCGCTACATTAGCCAAGATGTCCATTAATTTATTCCCCTCCCTATATACATGTTGAAATAAGATGTTAATACCATTGCATATATAAAGGGATTCATTGATAAAATCACTTCTGCTTCTACTAGGAATTTGGGTCTCAGAAGTATTATTGATAATGTTTAATGAGTCACCTTTAACAATAACATTATCCACTTATAGGTTCCTAGCAATAATGATTCCCTAGAGGGCTACAAGGGCTTCCGAGTAGTGGTTTGCTTTGTTTTCCCATAGAACTTGAATAAGCGGAAATGAGGTGACCCAAATGATTTCTAATAAGACCACCACCACCTACTGACCTAGGATTGCCTTTGGAAGCACCATTGAATTTCACCTTATGCCTACCTTCTAGAGGGGGAATCTATTGCACAAGAGACCTATCAATGCTAGAGGGAGGAACTTCTAATTGCTAAGTATTGATGTTCCATGCCTTCAAATATTTTTCCTCATCTTGGGGATATTAAGCTTTTGTAGGTGGCTTAAATTTATAGATGTTTTCTTAGCAGCCACAACAATTTCATTAAGGATACTTTTGATGGTTTTATTATTTCCCCTAAAAATTATAGAGTTGCAATCCTTCCATATCCTCTAGATGGTGTGGGGGAAAATGGTCCTCCAAAATCTATGAAGAAGAGCATGCTTGAAAGATGACTTCCACTGGATCAATGATTTAATAATGTCTTCCAGGAAAGGCCAATTAACACCAAACCTTTTGAAGATGAGCTTCGAAAGGGCCATGGACACTAGGGAATGGAGCACAAGGTGTTGAATGGTTTCATTATAATTTTTGCAATGGTAACATATATTAGGCATGGTAGACCCCCTCTTGATAAGTTTATCAATGGTGAGGATACCTTTATTAAGAACAAACTAGAGAAACTGGTTAATCTTCAGAGTAAGCTCTTTGAACTAGATACTACTCCAAGGAAAGATGTTATCTAGTTAATTAACAAACAAATGGTAACCATATCTCAATAAGTAGTTTCCATCAAAGGAATGGGCCTAAGTAAATTCATCCTTGGACTGCATTTGGCTGATGGTAATATGACCTAGGATGTTTTGTATATTTCCAAGGAGCCTCTTCTGGTTGGGGATAATACTCACAAGGTTTTTCCACTGTAGTAATCCATCAATATTTTTCATATAGCCACTGACATGTTATCCCAAGGCTGTGGTGAGGATATTTTGAAGTTGTTCCTAATGCTGATTATTGATTAGAGTGCTAAAATCAGCCCACCTATTTTTCCAGAAGTTGATACTTTCCCCTCTGCCTAGAATCCATTTACATCTAGAGGAATGTTCAGTTTTGATCTTTACCAGATTATTCTAGAAATTGGAACCATTAGGGAGAGTGGAATTGTTAAGGAACTAATACATTATATACATCAAATTTATAATTCCTCTTACATTCTGACATTTATGACGACACCAACAAAATTTTAAACTACCTTTGTAACTCTATTTTGTAACTTTCAAAAGTTGATTTGTCTTATTCTCTCCAACATACCCTATTTGTCTTTTAAAAAGTATGAATTAATGACAAGTGTTTCCATCATGAATCCACATTATAAAACTTCTCATTTTTCTTTATAGCTCCTTGAAACACTCCTACACTCGCCATTTCATTGCTAGGGCATCCTTTGAGCTCTCAAACTCATTCATGGAGGACTAAAAATTTCAGTCACAAAGATCCTTTTCCAATCAATGATGTAATAAATTTAAAACCACTTTAAAGAATGAATATGATGCACCATGATGTTTAGATAGCCTTAAAATTCAAAGGGAAGCTCCATCACTCTCAACCAAGCAAGAACATCTTGATTTGAAAATGCAACTCACAGACCTTCAAACTTAGAAAAATAGTCTTCACAAAATGAGGTATACATTCACTCAACCACTAGTTCATGGATCCTATGATACATTTATAGAAATGTATTGATCTTGTGATTATTTTAAGATCACTAGATAACTTTAGTTCAATGGTCTCATCATGGATATGCATGGTTTTCAGAGACAACTCTGGCTAGTTTCAAAACACCCAAAGACTAGTTTTGATTTCTATTGATTCAAAAACTTTCACTTGCTATTTCATACTAAACCAATGCATGAAAAACTTGTCAAAGTAAATTTACTTCACTTTTAAACCATAATTTGTAGGGATTTTAAGGAGAAAAACCCATTTACCTTTGAGACACAGAGACTGGTTTTTACATTTAGAGTTTTCTCAATGGGGTAGAAGCAAAATCACACTTATAACTTCAAATTTATACGAAGGATGAGATTATATGTATTTATGAATATCACTAATACACTCCCAAAATCATCCACCAAAATATTGAGCATGGGTTCCTTCAAAGATTATTTCCGTGTACTAAAGTTTCCTCAAAAATCATGTTTTCTTATGAGGTCCATCATGTGTCAAGAGCTCAAAACACCATGAAAATATTATTTGATGAATTCTCTAAATTCCAAAGTTTAGAAACTAGAAAAAAAATTCATTTGGATACCTAACCAGAAAATTTTCTCCATACCGATTTCAACTAGACTTAGGAGGGTCTTAGAAAGCTTCACAAAAATGGATGGAACTTTCTTATTTCTCCTCCATTTGACCTAAATTTTTTTGAAACATATTTTTATCCATATTATATTCAAATTTGTCTCTTATGATTTATCCTAATAATTCTACATAATTTTTCTTGAATGCCAAGAAGTCAAAGTGTTAGTTTAGCAATCATTGCTTAAACTAGTTTCAGTAAAATGTAATATATTGCATAAAAGTCCCCAGGCCCTAAAATGTTTTCCACACCTTCATCACCACCTCCTCCTTGATATACAATGTCTAATTTCTCATAAATACACATGTGACTTCTTGTCCAATCTCATTTGTGCATGTTAAAATTACTTGTTCTGAAGGGAAATCCTACCAATGACCCCGAATATACCTCTAACTATTGAATTTTGACGCGATACTTCATTTTAGGACTCTTGAAAATGTGCCTACACAATTCCCATGTATGCACTTTCTTGTTATGGATTTTTTCTTCATACTCTCATGTTGGGTTCCTGGAATAGGACAATTTGGGCTAGTTTACACTACAAATCACCACCTTTGAAGTGTTCTTCACCATGTGGTCCCTTGAACATGTAATATTATGTTTTTTATACCTTTACCATGCTTCAATAACATTCTATTTCCTTCACTTAACCTTTCTGGGTCACTTTTTGACCTAGGCCTTGGGATTGGGCATCCTGTACTGAGCTAGTCTAACCAATTTCACTCTTGTGCCCTTATATTCCTCGTTTTTACCCTTCTTCCACATCATATGCATGCTATGAAATTCAAAAAATCATCCTGGTGTGTTCTGACATCATCCCCTTGATTTTACTTGTCACTAGTTGCTCAAGAAGTCAGTGCTTTATTAGGTGTTCTTAAGCCTCTGTCTTGTTCTTCCTTATCTGAATCACTCCAAGCTCTTTCTATCTCTCATGTATCCCTATTTTTCATTAATATTCCTTTGAAATAAATGACAACTTAACAGTCATTGCCAGCATTACTCTCATTTACTAACATTGTCATTGCATATTGAAGGTTAACATCAATATCCTCTGCATCATTTTGGTATTAGAGTAGGTGTTTATCTTGGGAAAAATAAAGAGATATTTAAGATAATAATAAGTTAATACTGAAAGAGTAGCAAGAAACTAAACCTTAGCTTAGAAGGCTTAAAGAAGAAGGTAGGAAGAATGTAAAAAGAAATCCAAGGTGAAATAAAATTGGAGGGTAAAGAGAAGAGTGAAGAAGCACCAAAAGACCAAATAAGCCTATGGTGAGGTGTTGATAAGAATCAAGGTGCAAGATACTTTATTGTGAGAAATAATAGTGAATAAAAGATAAAGAGTAAAGAGAAAAGTGAGAAAGATGAAAGGTTTCTTTCCAGTTGGATACTATGACAATTTGAAAAAGAGTGAGAGAAAGAAAGGGATGACTAATGAAGAGATGTTAACAAAGTTTAGTGAGATAGAGGAATATTTAAAGATGATGATAAAAATAATAAAGATAGAAAGTCATGTTCTTGGATGGAATATGAAGAGAAGAGTGAAATGGCCTATAGAGTGGATTATAGAAAGAAGAAGGAAGCAAATGATAGCATGGAAAAGAGACGAAAGAAGGAAGAAAATAAGTATGGAGATTAGCTTATGTTATCTAGAAGTTTGAGTAATGTTTGGTGAAGAAGAGACACAGTTGAAAGGGGATGAAGAAGAGATCTTGCAAAGAGATTCTCTAGAGGATAAATTTCCTCCAAATTTTCATTCTGATAGTGTCCTTTTATGTGTGAATGCAGGTACACAAGATGAAGAAGTGAAGGAAAGAAACAATGCCTTAGCTGAAGGGATAAAATAAAATAAGAGAAAAAATGAAGAAAAGAAAGATGAAGAGGATTTTGCACAAGCTCAAATTCAGTCTAATCTAGTCAAGGGAGAAAATGCAACTCTTAGTATGATGAAACAATCATGGAAAGTTCTTACAAGCATGCGGAGTTTGTTGAGTGGAGAAGATGAGGTGAAAATTAAGGAAAATAGTATATAAATATTAACTCAAGAATCCTATTATGAAAATGATGGAAAGTTTAATACTAAAAAAAATAAGTGAATCAAAAATCAAATGATATGTAGTAAAATATAGAGATATCAGTAGAGGTTGATCAACAAGAAAGTGAAGTAATCAAGTTGAAGAATAAATAAAGAAAATATGAGACTAGTTGGTCTCTACATTTTCAATATAATGTTGATTTTAGCTATCCTTGTGTAGGTGTGAACACAGTAATGAATGTGCAATGTGAAAAAATTAAGAAAATTGATGAGAAGACACAACTAAAACAATAATAAAAATAAAAGAGGAAGATGAAGAAAGAGTAAGGCAAGAAGAAGACAAGACAAATAATCTAAAAGTTAGGAAAACAAAGAGAAGACAAAAGAAAAATAAGAAAAATGAAAATGAGCTCAAACATAACATAGGAAGAGGAATTTCAAAGGAGAAAATGAATTGGAAAAGGAAGAATAACTACATTTGTATAGGATTGCAAATCTTCCCACTTGGGGAGTATGATGTAGGAGCATCATCTTGTGTATAGTCAAAATTTGGTTTTCTATGGGTCTTAGTAGGCCTATTTGGTGTTTTTAGGTTGTTTCCTAACCTCATTATATCCTTCATGGGTGTTTTTGTGTCCTTTATGTGTTTTTACTCCAAAATGGAGCTTTTAAAATTTAAAATTTCTAAATTCTATGTGAAGGGCGTCTAATGTAAAATTAAAGGACTATTAATGTTGTAAAAGGTTATTTAAGACCTTATGGGGGACAAATAAGGCGTTTAAACCTTTTTCTAGGGTTTCATGACCTAGAGTCATCTCAACCCATGATTGGTCACCTTGGGTCAAACTTGTAACTACCTTCTCTCATGTTAACAAAGGATAAATTTTAATTGTAAACAATTAGTTAGGTCTTGGAGGAGTTTTCAAAGGTGAAGGCACATGTGGAGGAGAAATGAAGAGGCTCAAAACGTCTGGTAGAATGTAAAGAAAATAGAATAATATAGATTTCCTTTTAAAGACATCTAAATTTTTCTTGCACTTGGATTATTCTATGAATAAGAATTTATTTTTGAATCTTTGTGTGTTTGATAATGTTAGGATTATGTGATAAGAAGTATTGTTTGAATGATTAAATAATGAGTTCAGGGAATGAGACTTGGAGGGATGATAAATGGTAAGGTTGGTATGCACATGAATTTGACACACATATTTAAGGTAAGAAATTGTATCATTTTTTAAAATGAATTTTAGGAAGGTGTCCAGGCATAAGAATATGATAAGAGTACTTAATATTGTCAAGGAGGTTAAGGAAAGTCTGTAGGTGTGTATTCAAGAAAGCCATTTGGAAAGGATTTATCTTGGGGAATACTAGTACACAGTTTCTTGAGGACTAGTATTTTATAGATTTAAAGCTATAAGCATTTAACTGGTTGTTTTAATTTAAGGAGGAAGTTTTACATAGTTAAATAAGGTCCTATGAAGGTGTCTCAATCCATAAGAATCCTTAAAATAACTATAAATAAAAAATAAACCTAAAACCCTTGTTCATTGCCATATAGCATATAGTCTAGGGTTTCAACTAGAGAACTAAGTGTAACTTAATTTTTACCCCTTGAAAAAGTATAGAATTTGGTGACAAGGAATGTCTAGGTGGGGTAGAGATATAAATGAAGTTTTGTGATGATTTGAATTTGGAAGATAGGTCAATAGATAGCAAGTATAGTTAGGCTGAGTGGAGATACCATGTTTGAGGGATTTAGAGGTAAGTTCAATAAAAAACATAATTATCCTATATTGCTATCTCATGATACATGTGACATAGGTAATGGCCAGCATGTTTAATGTGTGAGAAAGGTTAGGAATTGTGAGTAAGTGGTTTGGACTCGAAGAAGGAACTCAGTCTCATTCAAGAGCATTGTGTGCAAAGTCAAAAGGAAGAAGTAAAGAAAACCTTCGATGAATTAATTGGCATGAATAGAAGTATTAAGTCATGGTAGACATACCTAGAGGAAAGGGATATATATGATAATGAATGAGTCAAAAAATATTAAAGAATAAAACCATGGGAGGGAAGTAATAACCCTATTTAGGGTCTTAGAGTCAAGAAGGTAAAAACAAAGCAAGGAAGGATTATTAGCATTGAAGGTCTTTAAGCCATTAAAGAAGAACACAATAATGTGTAAGGTATAAAAGATATGGAAATAGGATATAAATAGGAAATTGGGTCTTAAAAAAGTGTAATTGCCAAGATAACCATTAAAATCAATCTTGACCATTGAATGGGACCTGATTTGATATGGGAAAAAGTGACTTGAGGAGGTTTTTCTTGGGAAGAGACTATGGAAATGGGTGGAGATATAAAATGAAGTAAAGGGTACTAAGAATGATGATTACTTTGTAAAGGGATGGTATGAATTGATCCAAATAATAAGTTTTGTGTACATGCATACCTAGTTGTCAAGAAGACCTAATTAGGACCAAGTCTTGTAATTTGATGGTGAAGTCATAATTCTATGAATAAGAAACTTTGTAATAAGTTGTTTGGGCCAAAAGGGTATCTCAAAGGTGCCTAGTTTAGTTTGAAACCTAATATAAATCACATAGCTACAAGGAATGCAGTTTAGGAGGGCTACAAGGGTAGTTAAGAAGGCTTAATAGGTCAATAGAGGTGAAATGACATTGTGCTACTATTTGAATGATTTGATCATGTTTATTTGATGATATTGAGTAGGTAGAAGGTGAATTTAGGCCTTAGTACATGTTTGATAAGAAATTGGGTATTGTGAGGGTATTTGAAGTTTTTGAGTTCTAAAGAAAATAGCCTTTTTTAATGTAGTTACTCTCATTGTCTAACATTGTCATTGTATGTTGAAGGTGAACATCAAGATCCTCTACATCACAGGCTAATCCTTCCTTGATGAACATCCAACCTCCTTAGAATGAATCTATACAAGCCTTGATGAGTATAATTGCTAGCCTAGAAGCTACTACCATGGGACCTAAAACACATTTTCTTATGAATAGATTTCTAATGAACCCATCAATCCATCAGTACCTCTCAAAGTGTATCCCCCTCATTGGAAGCTTCTAAAATGTATCAAATTATATAGTAGGAAAGATTTGTAACAACATCTTAGGGCCTTCCGACATTCATGTTACCTCATATCCCATGATCAAGACCTTATGTTAAGGAAATTACCCATGTCATTATCTAGCCCCACTCTTGATTGGTATAACAATATCCCTCAACACTCTATTTATTAATTTGCACAGTTAACACATCTTATCTTTGAAATTTTTTCTTTCAACATTACATGTAAGATATCCATCACTGACTTATCTTCTATTAAACATTTTGAGGATGATTCTATTGCATACTTCATCACTAGATAGTGAGGAATCATCAATCAATTATCTTTCCCTTTACCCCAAACTGAATTAATCAAGTTATTCAATCGGTGATTTGTAAAACACATATAATCCACCCTTCAAATCCAATCATTACAAACATTTGATGAATCATTTAAGATGGATAGGAATTGGAACTCCAAGCTCTCAAAGATGGTAAAGTTAAACTACAATCTAAAAAATCCCAAACCTAATTCTTCTAAGAGTTTTTCCAATAGTGAAAAATCCAAATGTTCCGAAAATGTAGTCATTTTGAAAACTACATCTAAGAGTCACTCAAACTCTGAATGGTCTTTCCCTCCTAAAAAATACACACCTCTAGGGGAGTCTAACAATTATTTTTTTAACAAACTCATGGCTACTAATTTGATAAAACTCCCTCCTATTCGACATGTCAATGAATCTGGCCCTAAGCCCATCTTGGTATAAAAGAGAATATTATTTCAAATACTACTAGGTTCAAGGATATGACATTGGAAAATTTCACTCTTTTAGAAATTTCCTTCAAGATCTCATTGAATGAGGTGATGATCTACAAATAGACAATCCTAATGCACCTCCTAATCAATCCATAAACATATTTAAAATTCATATTCCAAACCATCCCCCAACTAATAAGAAAAATCAAACTAATGTCATAGGGTCTAAACACCCTACCACTCACATTATCAATAATGTTAATCAACTTTTGCCTTCGGGGAAACCTACATCCACCCCACCATGAACTTATATGACATAAACACCAGTCAAACAAGAAGATCCTTTCGATATTCTTACTGGCAAAGCCCTTAGTCCAACTATACCAAAATATCTGCCCCTATTGTATCTACCCCCACAAGTATCCCCGATATTGTCTCTTGGGGATTACAAGACAAAAATCCCATTGTGAAAATAATAAACATCCCTTCCAAATATATCCTTTGACAACAAATAAAAGGCCATGGTAATCCTATGTATAAATCAACAAGTACTCCACACAAGAAAGTTTTACTATCACAATATAATCACAAGACAAACACACCTAAGAATACATCATCCCTACCCTCCATCCTGGGGCCACATGCTTTATCGAAAATTTTAATCACTATTTTAGAATCCAAATCCAAAACTAGCCTAAACACATGGTAAAGGATATATCACATGTGTCTCATATTCTTAAACCATGCACTTGAACTCAAAGTATTAAAACCTTATCGTCATTTCAACAAGCTCTGTATGGATATTATACCACAATTCTTGAGAATCTTGTTAAATCATCAACCATATCATTACCACTGATCAAGCCCTCTAATCCCTAGGGATGGAAACCTACCGAATACTAATATGATGTAGTTTGTGCTTATTATAGGACACCAGGACACCACACTGAGAATTGTAAATCCCTATAAAACGTAATACTGAGTCTTTCTAAGAAAAGTATCCTTTCGATGCACAAAGAGAATCCTATTCCACCTATTAATTCCAAATTAGTAAAGCAAAAATACTAGGTCAAGCTTACCCCTAAATCCCTTAAGCTTGGTAATCTTGAAACATCACCTGATGACCTATATAACAAGAGCAAAACCTCCTCTAGTGAATCCCACTTCTTCCAAATTGATACAGTCCACATAACCATGAGAGCTTGCACCCAGGATTTGAAATCCCATAAATAAAATAAACCTAAAATTTCTATCTCTATAGCTCCCCCTGAATCACCTAATCCATCATCCCCTAAATTGAAGATCTCCATCCTTGCATCCCCTTAGACCCAATCCATGACATCTATATAAAATAACATTCTCAAATAGTTACATAAAACACATGTCAAGATGTCCCCTCAACATTGACAAACCATGATAGAATCAATTCAATCCACCTCAGTACCATCACATTTGATGATCTTCAGATCCTATCATTAAACCTTGAGGACCATGACCTCTCCCTATTTTTCACCGCTCAAATCAATGATACTATCATTAAAATAAATATGATTGAAAATGATGCCAACATCAACATAATACCATCCCATGATTTCAAACAACTGTAGCTACCTGATACTATTGTGGCTAAGTCACCTATAATCCTGCGTGCTTTCAACGATACCGTCACTCCCATCTTGGACACAATAATATTTCCTATCAAAATAGGTGTGAAATTCCTTCATGAACTCTTCTACCTTAGAGAGGGCAATTTAAAAAATAATACACTATTAGGACATCCTTGGATCCATGCTATACGATGTGTCCCTTCTACCTTACCCCAGTGCTTGAAATACAAACACGAAGATAAAACCTTTACGGTTCCCACTGATCCCAATCCTTTTAAACCTTGTTATATAAATTACAGGACAAATAATGGGTTTTTTCTATTATAGAACACCACCTCTTCAAATTAAACATTCACAAGTTACTCTATCCTTGCATCTAAATTACCATATGATCAACCATTCAAAAATATAATGCAATGCCTCTCAATGGGGAGTATTGAATCTTATATATTAATACAATCCCTACTCTAAAAACATATGAGATACCTGATAAATTTTACCTCTACGAACTTAATGTTAAACATATTATCTCATTCGGTCTCCATTTTCTTCGAACTCAACTCATTTATGGAGGCATCATCTACCCCTCTTCTCATCTTGAAAATTAACCACATACCAAACTATTTACTTCGTACTTTTCATTCTTAGATAAAACTAAGTTTTCCTAAACTTACCTTCACTGCTGCATGCGGAAAGGATCTGGTATGGGTAAATATGAACAAGTCCCACATGAGTTACCATTCTTGATTTTAAAAAACCCCATAAAAAGCATGGACTAAACTTCAAAATCCCCTCTTCAAAACCACCATTAATAACACCAGAATCCAAACCATCCTCTTCATTATCATCACAAATAACCTCCAATATCAATGACACCATATAAATTTCTCCCAACTTTTTTTAATCAAGCATCACACTAGGACCACTAACTTACAAAGCTAACAACAAGACCAAGTCCCTCTCATTAACATTACCTAACATGATAGAAGAGGATTATCCTATCATAGATATTCTCTATTTTCATGACAAAAAGGAAATCCTAACATATATGGGTGTTGAAGATCACCACCTCCAAAAATACCTACCTCCTGACACATCTACACTACTCAATAAATCCACCACTGATAGGATAATCCACCACGAATACCGTTCTTGTTGTGTTAATATAGGAACACAACAAGAACCACACAGTCAAAATCGGTCAAGCTGTGGACCCACATGAAATCCACAACTTCACCACATTATTATCTAATAAAAATAAATCCTTCACATGGTATTACAGTGAGATGCTTGGTATCAAACCTAACATTGTTATCCATAACATCGTTACCATCCTTGATGCTAAAATAGTGAAGAAAAAGATTCGTAAAATACATCCCCATGTAGTATTACTAGGAAAAGAACAACTTCAACATCTTCTATCAACATATTTCATATTACCTATTTATTATCCACAACGGGTTTATAACATCGTACCAATAACCAAAACCTTTGAGAAATTATGTATCTACATATATTTTTGAGACCTAAATCTCACTTATCCAAAAGATGATTTTCCCTTACCAAACATTGATCAACTTGTCAATCTAATGATAGGGCATGAGATGTTTTCTCTTATGGATGGTTTCTTTCATTATAATAAAATTCTCATTTCACCACAAGATCAATATAAAACATATTTCATCACCCTGTGGGGAACCTTTTACTATAGAGTAATGCCCTTTCTCCTAAAGAATGCATGAGTGACTTATCAATATGCCATGACATATATATTTCATGACCTTGTCCACAAAACTATAGAAGACTACGTAGATGATATCTTAGGTAAATCTTAACACCTAAAAGACCATATGTTTATCCTTGATGTAATATTTTCCCATCTAGTACAATTTTTAATTCAGCTCAACCCTATTAAGTGCGTATTCGGGGTCCTAATAGGAAAAATATTAGGATTTATAATATATATCAGGGGAATTAAATTTGACCCTTTCAAAGTCAAATCCATAATTGAAATACCTCCTCCATCTAATTTTAAATAACTCTGTAGCCACCAATGGAAGCTTCAGTCTATCTATCACTTCATCTCTCAGTTATTAGACTGATGTCAAATCTTCCACCAAATTATTAGAAAGGACATCCACTTTAAGTGGGATGATGAATGTCAACAGGATTTCGATGCAATGAAATAATATATTTTATCACCACCAGTGCTTACACCTCCACATTAGGGGAGCCTTTATATCTATATATCCCTGATAATTATCATGATTTAAGATCCATGCTAACACATCGAGATGAAAAAGGTAGGGAGGATGCCATTTATTACATAAGTCGTACCCTTCATGATTATGAAAAATGATATTTAGAAGTAGAAAAGTTTTGTTATGCCTTATAATTCAAAACTTCCAAAATTCATCACTACCTCCTCAATCATAAAATATATGTAGTCACAACCATCAATCCACTAAAATCCATGTAATCTAATCTATATCATAATGATCATATAACCAGATGGCTCATGATCATGACATAGTTTGATTTTGAATTCATCTCTTAAAAATACATCAATGGACAAGTCATTGTTGATCAGCTCATAGAAACTTCCCTCGTTACTAATCAACTATCTTGTGAAAAAATTTCTGACAAATCTATCAACACCATCGATCACGATAACACCCCTCTAAAAATGACCTTATTTTTCTATGGGTCTAAATGTAAACAAGAGGGGTGATGGAATAGTCATGATACCTCCTTGGGGAGCTCCTATTCTACTATCCTTCAAATTAAATTTCAAATTCACAAATAACATGGAAGAATACGAAGCCCTCAACATGGGTATTAAAACTGTTGCATTTCTTGGTGTAGGAATCCTTGACATCTACGGTGATTCCCAAATTATCATCAATCAAATTAAAAGAAAATATAAATGTAAAAATGGAACCTTGCAAAAATATAAAACCTTCATTGACGATCTTTTGAAACTCATCAATCACTATGAAATTCAAACAACTCTAAATCATCTAATAAATTCATAGATACTATAACATCTCTTGCATCTCTGATTCCTTTATCACCAGATGATTCCAAAATCTTCGTCATTGTAAAAAACTTGATCAACCATATTATACTAACACTGATCTTCCTACCATAATCATATTAAATATAACCAATTTGTCATTTGGTACACCCAAATATATGAATATATTTCCCAAAGAAAAATACCCTTAGATCTATCTAGAAATGGTAAAATATCCTTCCAACAACATGCATCATGCTATATCATATTAGGGGGCATCCCTTATAAAATAGGGTTTGATGATCTTCTCCTTCACCGTCTTCAAAATCTAGAGGCTCATCAAGATATTTGATAAGTACAAAATGGAATATGCAGAGATCACTTTAACGACTTAGTCATTGCTAAAAAAATATTACATGTGGGTTACTATTAGCCTATGCTTAATCAATATTCTCATGAGTATGTAAAAAATTTCATCAAATGTTAACAACATAATAATATTACACACGTCCCCAGTCATTCTATTCAACTAAATCAAGAATTACATCCTTTTTCACAGTGGAGATTTGACATCATCAGACTGTGATTTGACATAATCAGCCCTATTAACCCTTGATCATCCTAAAGACATAATTCCATCATCATGGATATTGAATACTTTCCAAAATGTGTTGAAGATATACCTCTTATATCCACTGAAGTAGATAAGATTTTCAATTTCATCCATCATCACATCATCTTCTACTTTAGTATCCATCATAAAATCATTATAGAAAATGCTAAATAATTTAAAAATATGAAAATTCAAAAACTATTCGACACTTACAATATCAAAATCATATTCTCCACACCATACTATCCATAAGCTAATGAATAAGATGAAGAATCTAATAAAACCCTCAACAAAATCCTTACCAAAATTTTCAATTAGGCTAGTAAATGTTGGCACCTTCAAATCCCATTTATACTATGGGCCTATAAAGAAAACATTCAAACTCCTACAGGTGCTATCCATTTCTCTCTATTCTACAACACTGAATCCATTCTACCACTCAAAGTCCATTCCATCCTTATGTATTTATCTTAAATATTTCATCCCTGATGAAGAATATCGTCAAGAATGCCTATCAATACTTGATTTTTTAGAAGAATGATGAATAATTTTTCTCAGAAACATCAAAATTGATCAAGAATGAATCAAACGAGCATATAATTAACATCTCAAAAAACTCCATTTTATATTGGTGATCTTGTCCTCAAATAAAATCAACATGTAAAAAATATGGAAAAGATTAAACGTGTAAAGTTTTCTCCAAACTAGCTTGGAACCTACATCATCACCCACAAATAAGGATATAGAGCCTACCACTTAGCCTCTCTTGATGGTAAACCTAAAAAAGAGCCTCTTAATACCTTTCAATTACATCCCTTCTACCATTAACATATACACATACACGATCTTAGTCTAGCTAAATCCACCACTCTAAAAAATAACTATTAAAACCCCTCACCTGAGTAATGATTTGGAATTATGTGGTCTTTCTTTAGTATACCTAATACAACCTTGAATATGGGCACCATGACCATGATCATAGAAAATATCACATGGAAAATTCCCCTTTTCACTAAGGGACCCCATGATCATTACTCCCCATCTTACCCTATCCATAAAAATACATGCTAAGGATACACATACATATACTGTATATTGAACCCACCCTACTCAGATGGTCTCTTAGGTACACCCTCAGCTAACATAATAAAAATTACTATGGGATGAAAAAAATATTACAGACTATTCTATCAAAGGAAAACCATCAAAATATATACTAGCTATCGCCACTAAAATCAAAATATTATCATAGACCACTCCCATGAAGGATGGCTACCTAAAGCTTAAAAAACATATATATGGTGAAAAATAAAATATTCCCACATTAATTATCTTTATAAATATGTCTAAAATCTTTCATCATCCAGGGAAATCTTCCCACATTGATCAAATTTCCCTTAAAATAGGTAAGCTTCCCGCATTGATTAGCTCACACACTATCAAAATAAAATGTGGAGTATATGCTAGAACATCTAAGAGGGAAAAATTTCCTTGTTGATTTAATCTAAATTGAATTAAACATTAATTTAACAGTAACTTACTATAACTAATGATATTTAGATAATAGACTACAGTAATGTCTAATAAATAAACATTTAACACTATAAAACCCTAAGAAAATGAGAGAGGAGGATGAATTACCTAATTTTGTGTAATTTAGAGATGATATAGACCAATTAACTGTTAGAAAAAACTATAAATAACATCAAACAAGATCGATGACGGTGTAGAACCCTAGAAATGTTAGGGATGGAAGTTCTCATAGGAGGACATGAGTGCCTGGGTGTTAGTGACTATACTGGGTGCTTGTGTTCACTCAGATGCTCAAGTTTTGATCTTTAATAGGCTGGAAGAGCTTCATTGTTTATATTTATTTGTTTCTCTTGTTTCACTAAAATGTTTTTCAGTCATACGTGTAACCTACAAAATAGATATTTATGTGCACATATCCACAAACCACATCACCTCTAATAAAAAAGATGTAAAATGTGGAGTCAGACTGACCTCGGTGATCACCTGAAGAGTGAACTTATGACAAAGAGTTACACTACATATTAGAATCCATGTAATTATCCATGATTGTGTGTGTAATGATGCCCTATGTTTCCCTTGTGCCAGTTACATGATAATAACATGTTATATCTAGAATGTACTAAGTATGTAGAATCTCTATGATGGAATATAATAAAATCCCCTTGTATGTTTTATATGTAGAATAATGTAGCCCTTGTCCCTTATATAGATGTGCTAGAGGTACGCATTATGATTCTCTTGTGCCTTTTTACAATTTTAGGTGATGATAAATAATGCTTATAGTACTTGGCCCCCTTATTTGAGAGAAATAACTAAGTATACATATGATTCCCTTGTTTGAATTTCATAATTGAAAATTGAAAGGATAACCCAAAGTTTTAAAAGGTGACCAAGAAATAAAGAGACCTAAAAGAGTAAGAAGAAGATAAAAAAGGGAAGGAGTGCTCAAGAGGCAAAAGAGTGCATGGGTGCTTCTTTCCTGACTAGGAACTAGCATCCAAGGCCATAACAAATAAATTAGTCAAGTTCCAATAGAGTTGTAAGGTATGAAAAGAAAATAAAAGTGCAAGAGCTAAACATAAAAGGCCCAAAATAAGTTGTCAACCACTAGTTTTCTTGTTTAGGAATCATGTATACATTAGTATATCTAGTACCTTGAAATGTATGCAAGTGCCTAGTTTTTGTGTTTGCATTTTCCCCCACTTTATATTGTTGAGTGAATACTTGATAGCATAAAGTAGATAGACGAAGCGCACTTGATAGCATGCTGAATCTACAAGTGAAGCATGAAGTGACCGTGATGTGAAGCGTAGAAACTAGGAAAGGAAGGTAGACTCTAGGGGTGAAGCATATACGTAGTAGTGTGCTATTGGAGCTTGTGCTAGCTGATGTGAGCTGATTCTTGTCACGTATAAAGGTGGATCTGAAAAAGAAGAGAAAAAGAGTAGTCAAAGTCCCCTATGTGAAAAATCTGAGTAATGCATGCACGCGTAAGTAAAAGTGTGTAAAATGTAAGATTCAAGGAAAGAGTGCACTTGATGTATGAGAGAGTAAAGTATAGAAAGTTGTCATGTTTTTCCTAGATATGTTGCTAGATTTTAGTGTATTGTTGCCAAAGGAAAGGTTTTTGGGTGATCTCAAACTAAGAGCGAGGTTTCTGGGTGACCTCATGCCAAGTGTCAGATTTTTCGATGATCTCATGCTAAGAGAGTTTTTTGGGTTATTCCATGCCAAGAGAAAGTTTTTTAGTTGATCTCACACCAAGAGAGGAGTGTTGGGGAGATAGATATGTTTTTATCTCCTTCAATGACGATTCTCAAATAAGTGCCACTATAGATTGAAATGTCTCAATTTATACATGTATTTGTAACTGTATTGTTACTAAATAAATAAATTATTTAATTTGAGATTAATGCTTGATACTCTATAACTGTAGTGTAAACTACTAGAAACTATGTTGAAGTGAGAAAATGTATGTTTTCCCCCAGGACACTAGTGCCTAGGAGGGACACAAGTTCCCACTATTCCTATCTAATACTAGGAATTAGTTTCTACTCTATGTGTGTGACCCAAGTTTGTTTCTAGACCACTCTATGACTATGTGCTTTAGCCAATTTTGTACTATGTTGTCCTGTACTAGAACTCTGAGCTACTGGAAGGGTGATTTGTTAACCCAAAAGTTGTCACTGTAGACACCAAATTTGTGTCTTACGACCCCCTGTGCCCCGCATCTCATTTCACAACCTAACCTCATCACCTAAACCTTACACAATTATTTATTAATTACCTTATAATTAATAAATCCACATCACCATACCTGCCACCTCATTTTGCCACCTCATCATGACCTAGTCTTAACCCTAAACTAACCTAATTAAGACCTATAACTTGGTCCACATCCACACCCATGACTAATTACTCCTCACCCGCACCTAAAACCAACCTCATAATGACTTGACCAAGCCCGCAACTAATCCCTCGGGAGAAAAAGAGGAAAAGCTGGCTATTTTACTAAAAATAGCCCGCTTTGACCTGACCGATACCGGTTCCTACTCGACCACCGTCGGTTGCGTAACCGCCATCGGTTCCCTGTAAATGACCACTCCCAACCAAAAACAAAGGATTGGATTTTGGTGGATCGAAAAAGGAGAAATCATTGAAAGGATCCAGAATTTACTTGGCTGAACAGAGACAAGTGAAAGAAAGAAGAAGAGTTTGCAGAGAAGGACATCAAGCCCAAAGACTGCAACTGAATAACCAGAGCCTTAGTGACACTCATCGAGTATCAGGAGAGGAGATAGCTCATCTTGGATTGTCAGATCATCCTACTTGAGCCCTGTCTTTGTCATCACAGTCCCAGAACCTGCATTTTCCATCAGGAACTAGTAAGTAAGTCTTATATGTTCTTTTAATAACATTTCTTGAACTTCTGAATCACAGCCATCATAAGTCTATTCCTAGATCTACTACCCAGCAACACACTACATCTAACTGTCATTCCTCCACCCTTACATTACCCCAAGAACACCCCCCGTATTCTCTGAGTCCTTCTCATCACCCCATTACCCAACCCCACCCATTTATCAGCCTTATAAAACAACACAACCACCTTACAACCAACCTTCACCAAAAGCCCCTAAAACATTGCCCCTACCGATATCGGTTACCACCAACCGGTACCGGTTACAGTGACCGGCATCGGTCACCTTGATTCTAAACCAAGACCAGCCCTTTCTCTATTGTTCTAACAAGGTAAACAAATTGTAATTGGACAATAGCTTATTTGTTAGAATTTGTGTTAATTCATATTAGCAGGGGAACTGACCACCTTCGAAAGGAAGTTTTATATTTCCTGGGCCCAAGGCAGTTCCCTCATTTATTGTCTAATTAAAATCTGGTGGTCTTGTATTCTTACTTGCAGGTAGTCCTTCCCAGACAAAAAGGAGTTCTTCGCAGTCGATCTGATCTTTCTCTATGGTACGCGCACACCCTCTCGACATTCAACAGGTATTCCTCCTAGCCCTAACCCTTATCTGTTTCTCAAAGGAATGAAAGGATAGAAGCAACTCTATTCCCAAAAGTTGAAACATTCCGTGTGAAACATTTTGGCACGCCCGGTGGGACCCATTTCGGGTTTCTGTTTCTCTTGCTTGCTTTCATATAGGGAGCATACTTGCTGTTTTCTTCTTCTAAAAATTTCACACGGTATTTTGTTATATTTAGTAAAAGAATTTGTCTTGCTTTCCCAGTTTTGCATTAGTGAAATTCATCTTCTTTGCTTCATCGAATAATCATTTTTGATTTGGGTTTAAAACACGTGCATTACATTCTTGCTTGCTGTTTTCAATTCTAGTGAACGTAGACTAAGTAACAGGTCGTACACGTGGGGGTGATTTCCACGGTATTGACAGGAAATTAATCTTACTTTCACTGCACAACACATACCGAATCACTTCATAATTAACACAACAGCTCAAAACATCCCCCCTTTTCCGCGGTATTCCTCCGCCCGATTGAGGTAACCTTATAAGCCAAAACAAACTTGACATTTCCCCTAAGTCTTTTGTTTAGGATTGACATCATTCTGTGTCTAAAGGCATAAGCCCAAATTGATTAAAATTAACCCTAGGGTTAGTCTGTTAATTTTTTTGTGCATTCTTGTTTGTTTTCAGTTCTGTTTCTCTGTCATACACTGTTTTCTGTGATCACTTCAGAACAATTTGGTAGATGCATACTAAGCACTGTTAAAAACCAAATCAACAGCTTCTTACTATTTTCTTATACCAGTTCTATTATACCGACATCGGTTAGCTTACCGACGTCGGCTATAGCCTGACCGACATCGGTTAGCTGACCGATATCGGTTATTTGTCTTTTACAGTTCCTGACAAACCAACAACCTACCAATTTCAACATTCTTGTTGGCTATTTCTGTTCCTGATAGATTGAAACCCTACTGTGTACTCTTGTCCATGGTTGTTATCACTTGGAAGCAAGCCGCCGCCATGGTTTCACATGCCTGCTCTGTGCCTTTGCCTGAATCACCCCCTTCACATTCTATAGGGAATCCTACGGATACCAGCGAGGTTCCTAAAATTCCTGTAGGAGATAAGGAATTTGCCAAATTTCTGGATGCTAATCCTAGCGCTGTACAATACTATTTGTCTCATGCCCCTGACCGTACACCCGACGGTCAACTCCTTGTTGGCATGCCTATTAGTATAGCTGCTCATTTAGCTCCTTCTCCGCCTGATAACTCCGCTTTGCCTGCTGCATCCTTAGCCCCGTCTCCCAATCCAGCGGCTTCAGAGGTTCATACGACACAGATTGGCTTTCCTTTGGTTAATCTTGGGCCCCACATGTCATTACCGCCGATTGCTCCTACCTCATCTCTCTTGCAGACTGTTCCGTTCATGACTTGCTCTCTGCCACCTATCCACACGAGCTTTCCTTCTCAAGCTCCGCCCACATTTTCATTCCCACACACGTATCCGGTAACCTCAACGTCCTATATAGGACATCCCTATTCGGTCGCCTCAACACATTCGTCCTCCATACCTTATCAACATTTAACCCCACCATTGTCTAGTGGTGGCCCTTGGCCCAATCTGCCTCCGTTTACCACAACCACACCATCATCTCATCCAACTACTGATTTAATTAAACAAATGATGGACAAAATGCAAAATCTGGAGGCTTCTGTTTCAGGAAGCCGTAGCGCCCTGACATACGAGCAAGTTTGTCGGGAGCCTATCCACCCTTCTGTCCCCCTTCATTCATATCCTCCTCAATGGGAATTACCAAAATTTACTCATTTTAATAGTAAGGAGGATCCTCAACAACACTTGCGCTCATTTAGACATGCCTGCTATCTAATTGCTCACGAATGATGCCTTACTACTCCGCACCTTTCCCATGTCCTTATCAGGACCCACCTTGGAGTGGTACAGTGCTTTAACCCAGCACTCAATCTTCTCTTTTAACCAACTAGCCCAATCTTTCTTGGATCATTTCTCCATTAACATTGCCAAGAAAGTATCTATCACCGACCTCTATGCCATCCGACAATTTGAAGACGAATCTATCGCAGATTTCGTTGGACGATGGCGGGGCCTTATCAACCAACTTACGTATGCCTTGCCTCAAGCCAAACTTATCGAACTTTTTACGCGGGCCTGCGCTAAACACATCTCTCCTACCCTCCAAATTCAAACTTTCCACACATTTGACGAAGCCTTTACTATGGCTCGAAAACTAGAGATTCGAGCCTTAGAGGAAGAGAAATTGCGGTTGCGCAACAAAAACCCCAATTTCCGAACCCAAGATTCCACCAACAAACCTAACACCACCAATCCTCACCCATCGACTGCTTCAAAATCAAAAGGAGTTGTGCACGCGGTGATGGTCAAATCCCAACCACCATCTAATACCCCGCCAAAAACCACCTATAAGTATAAAGCTGAGCCCATCAATTACACCCCCTTGGGAGAAACTTATGGTGTGATATTGGAAAAATTGCTTAAAGCAGGAGTCATTACCTTACCTCCTGTTAAACCTCACTCCGGGTTTGATTCCGCTCGCGCCATACCTTCTTGGTACAAAGAAAATGACTTCTGTAACTTCCACCGCGTGAAGGGACACAGTCATGAAAACTGCAAGATGTTGAAAAACATAGTGCAGGAAATGGTTGATGCAGGGGATATAGCCCTCGATAATCCTAACGCTCCTGCTAACCGAAATTTGAAAATTTTCAACAAACCATTCCCGAATCACTCTCCTAACAGTAATATAAACCAAGATATCTTAGCCGAGGAGAGTGTTCACGAGATCCATGCAGTCTTCGACTCCCAGCCAAAAGCCTCTATCGAAAAAATTCTGAATCAAGCTTCTTCACTAACGCAGGAACCCGAACCCCCTTCATCACCATCAAGACAAGACGAAATCCTTGCCATTCCTTTACCCATCAAAGAATTAACCACCCAGAGTTCCCTTCTCACAAATGAGCCTTCTTATACCACATCCTTGCAAGACTGTGAGTGGATGTTATCTAATTTATCTATTTCCCAAACGTCTCCTTCTACCATTCTGGCTGTACAAGAGGAAGGCTCGCCACTTCTTTTGTCATCCTTAGATGAGAAACCTCTTGAACCGACATCACCACATTCTTTAAACATGACGGATCCTCTCAAACACGCCCTCCTACCTATTAGTTCTTCATCACCTAAATCTTTTCAGTGACCGGTTGACCTCTTAACGCCCATTGATACAGTGCCTCATCTACCCCCTGTATCACACCCACAGTGGACCGGAATCACAACCCACCTTTCTTCCATACAAAAGTTCCTATTCACACGTGAGGACTGTCATTCCCCAGAAGATAGAAAGGTCCTATGGGAACGTTTGAGTATGCCATATTCTACTCAAATGCAGATGACCAACCCAGATGCCTCTACCATATACCCAAAGTGTTTACAGAAGCTTAAAATGCCTATGTTCTCATCTTCACCCCCCTCATCTCTACCAAATACCTCATCCACCTCTATTAACCTAACCCAATCTTCCCCTACACTTGGGACCTCACCAATACCCAGTCTAACACACCCACCTAAGCGGCTTGATTTATCTAAAAATAAATCCGTTCATCCACTTAGGAGACAGACTCAATCTCCTCAACCTATGTCTCTATTACAACTAAAACCATCGTCGTCACACCTACCTTCCATATTGGGACCTCATCCCTCCACCTTGCATCAATATATCATACCTCCTGCGTTTTCTTTAAAATGACCTATGCCTTCTGCACCCATACAGCGATCCAAGGGTACATCAACACCATCACCCCGCGTATCCTATCCACCTACTAACCCTAAACAAATTCCATCATCAAAAGATTTGTTTGTTGTCACTCCTATTTCTCCGTGGTTGTTTTCTGATACCACATCATCTGTGGCCTCATCATCTAACCAGCTAAACATAGCTTCTGCGCCAAAGAAGCCACGTTTAGTTAAAACCCATTATCAAAACTCCTTGGCTAAACCACCACCCATACAAACCAACCATACCACGTCATCACCAGAATCTACCCCGTCAATAGCCTCATCTTCCTCTGACTTTGACCCACTCAAAGGGTCTTACGCCAAAATCCTTGCTATGTTGGTGGAGAATGCGACCATTTCCCTACCCCCACTTAGACCTTATGATCCATCTAAACCTCGACCTATAGGTTATGATGAGTCTAAAATCTGCGCTTACCACCGCACACCAGGACATGACGTAGAGGGATGCAAAGCGTTGAAAGCCATACTTCGTCAGTCACCTCTCTCAGATAGAAAAGTTAAGAAAGACAACTTACGAAGAGAGAGACCTTTAGCTTCAATTCCCTCTCCTATACCACCTGTCCCCGCCTCACCAAGATCTATCATTATTACAGCCCCACCTCTCGAAGACCATGACCTATCCCTACCGTCTTCCTCCTCTCGTATTCACGAGATCAATATGATTAGTGTTGCTACTCGAGGGTAGAAAAACAATGGGAAAGTGAAAGAAAGCACACCTGCGGCATCTCTTTCTCCGTCCACCATCCCGATTGCACCACCACCTAAAGTGGTTATTCACGGACCCACCTATCCCGTCTCTAATGGAATTGCCCACCGAACCATGATCAAACAGCTTCACCAATCACCTGTAAAAATGACACTGTATGATCTCATTCAGACTTCTGAATCTCATCGACAAGCTCTCGTTGAAATCCTTCAAGGGATAGAGGTCTTACCTAATGAAACCTTGCCTGTTACTTCCATTCTAACACCCAATCATGTTGCTTCGCTCACCAAACAACCTATCTCCCTGACCACTTCTGTCTCTGTACAGCAAGCCGCTGCTGTCAGTTTCTCCGAAGACGAAATTATCGACTTTGGTGCTGAAGATCCTGACCCTGCTCTTTTCATCTCAGCTTATGTCTGGGACATTCGGGTGCGTCGTGTTATGATTGACGGGGGTGCTAGCCTAAACATCATCTCTTCAAAAGCCTTCCAACAAATGAATATCCCTTCTAGCTGCATGTGTGCCAACCCCATCATGTTGCGGTCATTCAATGATGCTATTACTTCTACCTTAGGCACCGTGATCCTTAACATTCGTGTAGGACCACGTACTTTACCCGAACTCTTCTATGTCCTTGAGGGAGAGTTCCAATACAATATGTTGTTAGGCCGCCCTTGGATCCGGGCTATGGGATGCGTTCCCTCCACCTTACATAGATGCATAAAATTTGAGTACGAGGGGAAGTCCTACACCGTAAAAGCTGATCCTCCCCCCTTCAAAACCTGCAATATGTTGTATCACCCTAATGATGTGCTTGTACCAGTCAAGACACCCATTCATCCAACCCAACCATCCACTTCAACCGCACCTCAACCATCTACCTCAACCGCACCCACGCCTTCAACCAATGAAACCGCCATCGCAAATACCACTTCCTTTCCCGCAGATAACATCCCAACCTCCGACCCCTTAGTAGATGTTTTTCAATGCCTTATGCTGGGGGAATACCACCTATATAACGTTAGTTCTTTCCATACCCCACAGGAGTACGGACAGTTACATGCGCATCCTACCTACGACCGTCGCGTGGGGGAGGTAATCCCCTATGGACCACCTCATTGCCGCACCAACCTAACGTATGGGGGTGTCGACGCATCCTCCGTTACCCCTGAACCTCCTCTTGGGGTGGTTCCCTTCCAATCCGATTTTCAATACCTGACAAATCGTCGTTTCGCCCTCACCTTCTTGACTCGCTGTGCTTGGAAAGGCTTTGGTTTTGGTCTTTATGAACAAGGCCGACATACACTCATTCCCGTGACTACACGCAAACACAATGATCGTAGTGGTCTCGGTTTTCCTGAAACACTTACACCGGAGAAACCTCATGTCAGTTGTATCCTGGAAGATGACGATGTCACCCCTACCAAACCATCATCACCCATTTTTCCATCGTCACCCACAGAGTCGATAGACCCTGAATCTATCCCTCCTAACTTTTTTTTTTTTTCATAAATGCTATCTTCCTAGGTCCTCTCACTTATCAACGCGATAATGAGGACCCATCTTCTCTTCCCCTTCTGTATCCAGACATGATTGAAGAGGATTCACCTTCGATTAATGTTGTTGAGTGCCAGGATGACGACTCCATCCTCACTTACCTTGGTGCAGACGACTCCTATATTCAACGCGCATTACCATCTGAAACTCAAACCATGTTGAATGAGTCTACTATAGAAATTAACATCCACACAGAGGAGGATCCTCACATTGTGAAGATCAGACAATCCCTTAACGCATCAGAACAAGTCGCCTTTACTACCTTTCTCCGTACCCGCAACCAAGCTTTCGCTTGGTCCTACGCTGACATGCCAGGAATTGATCCTGACATTGCTGTCCATAACATCACCCTAAACCCCGATTCCAAACCAGTCAAACAAAAACTGAGAAAAATGCATCCACGCATTGCCCTCTTGGTCAAAGAAGAGCTTCAACGACTTCTTTCTGTTTCCTTCATCTTGCCTATTGACTATCCTCAATGGATTTCTAACATCGTACCTGTCACTAAAGCGACGGGGGGACTTCGGATATGCATGGATTTCGAGACCTTAACCTCGCTTGCCCCAAGGATGACTTCCCCCTCCCAAGTATTGATCAACTTGTTGATCTCACTGCGGGCCATGAAATGCTTTCTCTCATGGATGGCTTTTCGGGATACAATCAAATTTTGGTAGCCCCGGCCGATCAACATAAAACTACCTTCATAACTCCTTGGGGAACCTTCTGTTATCGTGTCATGCCATTTGGCCTTAAGAATGCTGGTGCGACCTATCAGCGGGCTATGACTTACATTTTTCATGACATTATGCACACTATCCTTGAGGATTATGTCGATGATCTTCTTGGCAAATCTAAACATCGCAGTGAACATCTCGATGTTTTAACCATTATTTTCGATCGCCTGTTACAATATTCGGTCCAGCTTCAACCAAAGAAATGTGTCTTTGGTGTTCTTTCGGGAAAACTTCTTGGCTTTATCATCTCTTTGCGTGGCATTGAGGTCGATCCATCTAAAGTCAAAGCTATCCTAGAAATGCCCCCACCCAAAAACCTCAAACAATTGCGTAGTTTGCAAGGTAAACTTCAATCTATCCGGCGTTTCATTTCCCAACTCTCGGATCGATGTCAGCCTTTCCATCACCTTCTTAAAAAGGACATTGCCTTTCAATGGAGCGAAGAGTGTCACCAAGCCTTTGAAGCTCTCAAAGCCTATCTCTTGCAGCCACCCGTGCTTATCCCACCACAAGACGATCGCCCTTTCTACCTTTACCTTTCCGCCACCGACCACGCCGTAGGAGCCATGCTCGCACATCATGACTCTGAGCATCGAGAACAAGCCGTTTATTATATAAGTCGTACTCTCGTGGATTACGAGACTAGGTATACACATGTAGAAAAACTGTGCCTAGCCCTATCATTCGTAGCCACCAAACTCCGACACTACCTCCTGAATCACAAAACTTTTATCATCACCAACGCGGACCCCATTCATTATATGTATACCAAACCACATCTAAACCAACGCATCGCTCGATGGCTTATGCTCCTTGCTGACCTCGACCTTGAATTTATACACCAGAAGTCAATCAAAGGACAAACCATTGCCGACCAACTCGCGGACGCCCCTTTACCTGGGGAACAATTTACCAATTTTAATTTCCCTGACGAACTCATCGCCACTCTTTCACTCAGGGAAGAGTCGTATCCAATGACCCTCTTCTTCGATGGATCCAAATGCCAGTGCGGTGGAGGGGCCGGTGTTGTTCTCATTCCTCTTGACGCTGAGCCTATGCCTCTTTCATTCCAGCTTGATTTCCCCTGCACTAATAATACAGCGGAATACGAGGCCCTTGTTTTGGGTCTCCAGGTTGCGTTACACTTAGGTGTCAAATCTATTAATATTTTCGGCGACTCTCAATTGGTAGTCAATCAAGTTATGGGCATCTACCAATGTAAAAATGAGGAACTTCAAAAGTACAAACATTACGTGGATTCACTTTTGACCTCATTTACTCGTTATTCTATCCATACCATTCCCCGCTCCACTAACAAATTTGCGGATACTATGGCTTGCTTAGCCTCGCAAATTCCTACCTCACCAACTGACTCTGACATATTCGTCTTGGTCCAACAACTCTTTGCCCCATCTTACTCAGCCCTGGTTGTTTGTATGATAAATAATGTGTCTGCTAATTCGCAGGATACCTGGTACCACCAATTTCACGACTACCTTACAACCTCTGTTCTCCCACCTGACCTAACTAGTACCGGAAAACGTGCTTTTCTTAAAAGTGTTTCTCGTTATGTCATCATGGGGGGACTCCTCTATAAACGTGGCTTTGATGGCATCCTCCTTCAATGTCTAACCGGTGCGGAGGTCACCTATACCATCCAACAAATTCACGACGGTATTTGTGGCGGACATTTTAGTGGCCTTGCCATGGCTAAACGAATCCTTCGCCTAGGTTATTATTGGCCTACTCTTAATAACGACTGCTACGAATATGTTAAGCGTTGTGTTATGTGTCAACAACATGCCAACCTTCAACATACTCCTAGCCATCCGCTACAGGTCGCACGAGATCTTTGGCCTTTCTCACAATGGGGTTTAGACCTTATTGGTGAGATTCACCCGCCCTCTTCGCAACGTCACCGTTGGATAATCACAGCAACCGAATATTACACAAAATGGGTGGAGGCCATTCCACTCATTTCAACCAAAAAAGAAAAAATCGTCGAATTCGTTAACCATCACATTATCTGTCGTTTTGGTATTCCTCATCGCCTAATAACAGATAATGGTAAATCTTTCAAAAATAAGTTGTTACAAGACCTTTGTGACAACTTTGGTATCAAACTTAGTTTCTCATCACCTTACTATCCACAGGCCAATGGTCAGGCTGAATCTTCTAATAAAACCCTAACCAAAATCCTCATGAAAGTTGTTAATGATTCTGGAAGAAATTGGCATGATCACATTCCCTTTGCCCTTTGGGCTTATCGTACTAGCATTCGTACCTCCACTAATGCCACACCATTTTCTTTGGTATATGGTACCGAGGCTGTCTTGCCTCTCGAAATACAAATACCCTCCCTCAGAATATCTCTTCAGGATATTCTCACCAACGATGATTTCCGCCAAGAGCGGTTAGCCCAATTAGAGCTTCTTGACGAGCGACGTCTTACGGCTCTTGACCACCTTCAAATCTACCAAAAATGCATCAAGCGTGCTTATGATAAGTGACTTCATGAGCGTACCTTTAAGGTTGGTGATCTTGTCCTCAAAGAGAATCAACATGTAACCAAACTAGAAAAGAGCAAGCGTGAAAAATTTTCTCCTAATTGGATTGGGCCTTACATTATCACTCACACTTATGGATCAGGCACTTATCGTTTAGCTTCGCTTAATGGTAAACCAGAGCCTGAGCCCCTTAATGCCTTGCATCTTCGACCATTCTACTGTTGAAATTAGTGTTATATCACTTCTTATCTACCTTGCGCTTGTCCCTTGAGCTCCTTTACCACCGCATACACTTTGTTTCCTACATCTCAAAATCAAATCAAGCTCACATGGTTTGATTATCACCTCCCCTTAAAGATGCCTTCCCCTTTTTTAGTCTAGTCCATGACTTCAAAGTATCAAAATGACACATTCTTAATTAAACACTTATGGGATTTTCTTGAGTCAAACTTCCTACAAAACTAGATGCTTTATGCCCAACGGACATCTAGACCTCTAAATTATACATAGACTGCTCCCTTGAAGGACAGCTATATGCCAAACTATTGCTGCTATTATATATAGACTGCTCCCCCGAAGGACAGCTATACATAAACACTGCATCTGCTACTATAAATAGACTGCTCCCTTGAAGGACAGCTATACACAGTCAGCCTTTATCAGAAGCTTCTCGCATTGATCAGCTTCGTGAAGACCTCAAGAGTAATAAAATACATATCCCTTGTAGACTTCCCGCATCGATCAGTCTATATTCAGAAAAATAAAATAAAAGCCGCATTCAAAAGCACTTTTGAGTCATGGACTTGTCTATTTAGGTTTGGTTCTCTTTCGTCAGAATAATCATCTTATAATAAGTTCTCTGCACCCCAGCTATACCGGCCACCTCACCTCACCATTCGTCAAAACAACAAAACTCAAGGGACGTGACGTATATCCGATATATTGTGATTATACAACTCTTTTCACCTATCGACTTCTCGCCTATGCAAGGTACCTAGGGATTCAAGCTCATCCTATGTTAATATGTGGTTTGTTTAGCTCTTCTCAACTACGGGACACTTTTGCCTCTTTTGCTCGACTCTAGGATTGTGTGTTGACCTTAATAAGGACACGATTCCCTACTACTTGGGTATGCTAACTTTCGCTTCACCTATACCTACACCAACAACATTACCCCACCAACACCAACATTATCAATATCACTATTTTTTTACCAACCGACAAATTGCCTAACCACAACCAAATTGCCTGAATTCACCTCTCCCTGGTCCTAAGGGAGAACTACATCGGTCTGAGGCCCCTCCTTGCTTTGTGCAATGGGCTATGTAGGCAGCACTTAGGAGACATGGGGTCTCCCAAGGTTAGCTCGACCATCCCCTACCATACCCTATCATGTGTTGTAAATATAAATAGTTTTTGTGTATTTCTATTTGCCAACATTCATCTTTATCCTTTTTTTCAAAACAAACAAAAACAACATTTAAAACACAACCATTCTTATTATTATCATCACTCAAAACCACATACATATTTAGTTTTATTTTAGATGTTAAACAAATACATCTTCTCTATCATCGACTCACAGGTCGGCATCCTTATTTATTCTTATATTCCTATGAAATTCACTTAGACCCTTGCACCTCCTCCTGAATCAGGTGGTGATCATGATCGTCGATGCCCCGCAGTTGGCCTCTCCATCCTCAAAGGTGCCACTGCCATTGGTTCCACCCACTGATCCGCCAACATCTCCTGTAACATACGAATACGTCCTCTCGCATGGAGGAATCTTGCCTCCAGTCTCTCCACTCATAACTGTGAAACCTCTAACAATCTCGTTGTCTCATTCACCTGTGTTTGAAGCTGGTGAACTAAATCCTGCAGAACGATCTCTCTCCACTGTAATCACAGCTATGTCAGGGTGCTCACGTGCACCTCGCAGCTCTGCTACCCACCATACTCTATAGGCCTCTGTCGTTCCCGCATCCATTACCCTACGATCAGCAGCTATCTCTTCTGGCCCTTCTGGAGGTGTAGGCCGGGGAGGTGAGAATGCTGCCTCGGCATCGATCCTCATGTATGGTCTATATGTCATAGGTATATCCTGAATGAACCCAAATTGTCGCCACACGTGATCTAGAGGAATCCTCTCGTACTCACCCGGCCTGTGCCCTGCGATCCACCTCAATCGCTCCACACCCCTTAACTCCTCAGCTATGTTCTCTGTCACCATATAGTTCCCGTAAGGCCTCCAAAAAATATCCGCAATCGTCACCATCTCCCATACCTGTCTATAATACTCGATGTCATCTATCACGGCCTGGGATCTCGCTTCTTGTTCTGTCTAGACCCATCATCTGAATCCCAACCTCTGCACTCCTGCCTCTCCCGACTCGATGGGTCGGCCTATTGGATGCACACAAACAATGTGCTCATAGGCCCAACAATGTAATAAGTACGAACAATCCAGTGTCATCCTGTGTTTTCGCTTGCAGGCCCATAAACCCCTATATAACTCTGCCAGATATGCGGGTGCCCATGCGAAAGTCACGCTCATTTCTATCATTTCCCAAATAACACTCATCAATGCTTTTGGAAATCTTCCACCCTCCACCCTCGATAATGCATAATACCCCACCGCTATCATTAATAGCACGGCCAACCTTGTTTCCTCAGGGTGTGTTGCATACATTGTACCATACGTAAATGTTAAACCTCGTTGTGTCAAATCTCGTGCAGCTGAACCAAATACTGCTGTTATCGCTGCCCGCCCCGCGCTAGGAAACACCTGATACACTATTTTTCCTATCATTGGGAGTCTCAAAATACGGAACACATCTTCCAATGTCACTGTCATCTCCCCTGTTGGCAGATAGAAGGTATTCTTTTCTGGATTCCATCTCTCAATCAACGCCTGCAACATAGCATGGTTACGCGCGATTCGTGAATAATAGCGGATTCCACTTAACCCCAAATGATTTATCAATGCCCATTCAGCTGGTGTTACATCCGCTCGGATTCGTGACAACAACGCTGGCATAGTATCATTCATCCTTAACCCTGCTTCCGCCTACATACATACCAAACGACACATAATTATTCAATAAGAACAAATCTCCATGGTTTTTTTTCTCAAATTCTGGAAACTCCTACAGTAACCGATATCAGTTATAGATAACCGATACCGGTTTAGTAACCGATACCGGTTATCTCTAAACGATACCGGTCACTGTCAAAAATATACACCCTGCTTAAAAACATACACCTACGATAATTATTTTGCCCGTTTACTCCTATCTATACCTAAAAACATACGTGACCACCCTGCTTACCTACCCCATAGCACTCACCCCATCCCAAACCCTTGCCTATCACCTTTTCTTTCTCATCTTTACCCACTTACTCTCTCTCATCCTATTCACAAAACATGCAAGAATCAAATTACAACTAAAACGTTTACCTCTTGGACTGCAGCAGCTTGAGGTGGAACTTGTCTTCCCCCTCGTCCCTGCCTGTGGGATGCTTCTCCTTGTTCAGCCATGTTCACCACCCTCTTCAAATATAACTTGTCTTTCTACCTTCTGAATCTCATCCCACACTCACTTCACCTATCTCTTTCCTCCTTATCACTCAAATTCTTTCATGCAATTACCTGTATCAGTCGTCAAACAGCGTCGCATTCGCGTATTTAACTTGTTGCATGACTCTAAAAATAAGAATGCTAAAAATAAGAACTTAAGTTGCCAACCAAGCAGTTCTATTTTTAGGAAAAATAATTCTGACATAACTGATATCGGTTACATAACCGATATCGGTCATATAGCTACCGACATCGGTTACATAACCGATATCGGTCATGTGCCCCGTTTTGCTTAAACCTCGGTCGTTTCTTCGTTTTTGCAAATTTTTGTGGCGCCCGCCTCTTTTTCCTGCATAACAACACCATTATCAATATTTTTCATCCAAATCACATATATATATCCTCATAATGTCAGCAACATCATCCATCTACATTATAACAACCATCAACAACATACATACGACATCATATATACATCAAACCCATCAGCATACACAACATGTGAATTAAACTCATCATCTATATATACATACATTCCATTTCAAAAAGCCCTCAACAAAAGACATCAACACCATCAATATATAAACCATGTGGATCAAACTCATCATACATTCAATTTCACAACCCATCAACAAAATACTTAAAACATTTCATTTGCACCATGTGGATCAAACTCAGCATACATTAAAATTTCACAACCCATCAACAAAACACATAAAACATTTCATATGCACCATGTGGGTCAAAATCCTCATATATATATATATATATCCAAGGTTTCAAATATACAACTTGCCCTGCATAGGGGCCTCTATGATCTCATAGATAATACAAAGCTGGCACGCAGGCTGCAATAACTGTCAAAATATCGACTCGGCTCGCAGGTCGGTCTCTCATATCAAAAATATACTTCGGCTCGCAGACTGGTATCAACTATACAACTTGTACTTGGCTCGCAGGCCGGTATATACAACAGGATGAATAAATAAATGAAAGAATCATATGTGGGCACGCAGGCCTCTGTATACATAACTGGTTCGCAGACCGGTGCCTCTATCTAGTATCCAATCTACAAACAAAACATCTCTCTCTGACCCAGGGATGTCTCAACTCTCCCCACCACCCTCGGCACCTCTCCCTGCGGGTCCTGGCCCTGGCTCCCACCTCCTCCCTGTCACCGACCCACTGGCTGTAGCTGCACCACCCTAGGATCTCTGACTCCGCGAGGTCTCGGCTCTGTGCGCCGCATATGGCTGATAGTCAGCCCCGGTACCATCAAGAACGTCCTGATAGTACCGGGCCTCCGCTCTCGCCTCCATATAACGGGCCCGTGCCACCATAGCTGCTAGGGCTGGTCCCCCGACTCCTAATAACAATGGCCCCTGTCCTACCAGTACACCCTGTGCCTGTGCCGGTGCCACTGGTGGTGACTATGGCTGGTGGCGGTACCTGTACCTGTGGCTGTGTCGGTGCCTGCTGGTGGTGCCTATGCTGGTGCCTGCTGGTGGTGCCTGTGCCTGTGCCTGTACCTGTGCCTGGGCTAACTGCCCCTGTAGGACACCTATCTGTGCCTATGCAGCAGCAAGCTGCCCCTGTAACAACTATACCTGTCCCCTGAGCTGGTCCCTCTCTGCTCTAACAGCCGCTAAGTCTGGCTATGCGGGCTGTGCTCTCCTCGCGGCTCTCTCCCCTGCCCACCATACCAAAAATGCTCCTGTGCAGCCGGCGTCATCTACAGTATCATCTGCTGGCCTCTCGGCTACCCAATCTGGGTCCATAGGCTGTGGTGTAGGTAGTGGGGCCTCTACATCATCCCTCCGGTACTGAGGGAAGGGAGGTGGCTCATCCTGTCATAGCCCCAACTGTCGTCGTACCCTCTCCAGGGGTATCCGCTCATGCTCTCCCGACCTCCGTCCCGCTATCCAGAATGTATACTGGATCCACCGCAACTGTGATCGGGCTCCTCCGTGGGGCTGATGACCTCTGTAAGGCCTCCATACAATATCCAAGGCAGTCACGCCCTCTAATACATGCCAGTAATACGCTACATCCCGTCTGGCGAGAACTTCTCGTGGCTGGCCCACAACCCCTAGCCACCTCTGAAAGCCATATCTATAAATCACCTGTGGCCCTGGCTGCTGGGGCAGCCCTATTGGTCGAATGCATATGATATGCTCATATGCCCAACAATGTAATAAGAATGTAGAACAAATCCTGAATCGCCTCATCCGGCGATAGCCCCACAGCTCTCTGTATAACTGCACCAGGTATACTGGTGCCCACGCATAACATGTATGCTCCTCCACCATCTCGTGTAGTATCCCCATCAGCGCCCATGGAAAGCGGCCTCCCTCTGAGTCCGGGAGGGTGAAGCATGTGATGCCAATCATCATCAACACGGCAAGCCGTGTCTCATGTCTATGGGCACGATACATGTCCCCATAGGCAATGCTCGCGCTGTGATAAGTCAATAGCATGGCTGCATCCCCGAATACCTGTAAAATGCTGTCCATGGCTGTCTCTGCATCCACCTGGAAGACTGCCTCTCCATCAATCGGTAGTCTAAGGATGCGATACACATCCTCCAGTGTAATCATCATCTCTCCCGTCGGGAGATGGAACACATTGGTCACCGGATCCCATCTCTCGATGAGGGCAACCATCAGACTGTGATCCCTATCTATCACCCTATAACGCTGGACTCCGCCGAGTCCCCACCTCGCGCATGATGGCCCACTGCACTACGGACACGTGTGGCCACATCCGTCTCAACAACGGGGGCATCCTATCCTGCATCGTCAGCTGCTGACGTGCCTGCAAAACCAACTCACTGCATTAGCCCTACTCTTTATCACAATAACTCCTTTAACCTTCTATACCCCCTTTTAAACTCACCCTTCCTCTCAACCTCTACCCCTTCTCCTCTTCACCACCCAAAAACACAAAGCCTTCTTATCAACCTCTACCCCTTCCCTCTTCACCCCAACACACCCAAACAATAACCCAAACAATAACCAAAACACCCACACAACAACCAAACACCCAAAACCACAACAAAACCAAGCAACAAAATAACAAATCCTGACTAGGGACCGGTACCGGTCACCCATGACCGCCACGCGGTCCCCCTCTCCATCGATGCCGGTCGACGTACGACCGACACCGGTCAACCACAAACCCACCATGCCCCGAAACTGCTTGACCGATGCCGGTCACTTAGTGACCGGCATCGGTCACTGAAAAATCACAGAGCCGAACCCGACGCGGCCTCCCAAATCCATTTTTGGCCTATTTATCTCTATTTACCGACCCAAACACCCTAAAAACCTACCCACCCTACCGCCTTGACCTATTTAACCCATCTATCCTCTTCATTTTTCAAATAACTTCAATTTATTCATTATTTTATCAAAACATGGATTCCTACCCAAACCCCCCAAATATAGCTTAACAACATCAAATTCACACAATGAAGGGTTTTCGAACCTAATGGTACAACGACACGTCGTCATGGTGGGATAGGATGGTGGTGGTCTAGCTTGTCCAGCACCTCCAGCTCCTCCTAGTTATGCCATGGCTCTCAAACTCCTCTGTTGGGTCCCTCCACTAATCAACTGCTGCCTCCTCCTTGCTAGGGGCCTACCAATCACCCACTTCTCCACTCAAATAGTGCCACCTCAGCTGACAAATGCACCAATCTCAACAATAGACCTCAGATAACTAAATTTGGTTTTCAAAATGACAATGTGACAATGACAGGCCATATTTTTCTTTTTATAGGTTTTTGACCTGTAACCAATATCGGTTATTTTGTGCCCTAAGGAACCGGCATCGGTCACCATAACCAATACCGGCTCATATCTAGCTGATATCAGTTTAATACCTACCTTTCATCAAATTTTTTCCTTTATTTACTAATCGCCCTTTCTCACAACATCGCCTATATCCACCTTCACTAAAAACCCTTCGCTGACTTCATTAGCCTGACCCAAGGCCGCAACCAACCAATTTGGCCCGACCCAAGGGCCGCAACTAACTAATTTGACCCGACCCAATGCCGCAACCAACCAATTTGGCTTGACCTAAGCCCGTAACCAACCATGTGGCCCGGCCCAAGGCCGCAACTAACCAATCTGGCCCAACCTAAGGCCGCAACCAACCAATTTGGCCCAACCCAAGGCTGTAACCAACCATGTGGCCCAACCCAAGGCCGCAACCAACCAATATGGCCTGACCCAAGGCCGTAACCAACCATTTGGCCCAACCCAAGGCTGCACCCAACCATTTGGCCCGACCCAAGGCCGCAACCAACCATTTGGCCCGACCCAAGGCCGCACCTAATCCATCGGCCTGACCCAAGGCCGCACCAATTACGTACCTTTCCCAAGACCGCCAATTACGAATTTTATCCACCCAATCATGTAGCTTTTTGTTCAATCGAGCTCACATGTTTGTTTTTTAGCATGATTAGGGTACTTGACTTGATCAGTCGACCAACTTTGCCTAGACCAAGACCGTGACATTTATCTCAACCAAACCAACCATTTGGTACTGCCGAACATGCCTAAACGTTCTTGTACCTTACCCATTATATCACCTTGGAGCTACTTCCTATGCCTTGGATACTAGGATTATATCACGCTTGTTTGGATAAACTATTGACCTTTTCCTATGAATTGCTTGTTTGCTCTTCAAAATCATGTACCCTGGTCGCACTACTGCATTTCAACGTGTGTCTGCTTCCTTGGACCTACCCCACCATCTTACCAACATCTCAACACCATTTCCCTTTATCAACCCTATCCCTGATTTCACGCTACTTCAATCTGTGCTAGATTTGAGGGGGATTACCTATACCCTTAACAGGGGTAACCACTTCTTATTATTGTCCGTGCAGCTTTAACAAAGATAAGCTACACGAAAACAAGGGGCTAATGTAGACACCAAATTTGTGTCTTACGACCCCCTGTGCCCGCGCCTCTTATTTCACAACCTAACCTCATCACTTAAACCTTACACAATTATTTATTAATTACCTTATAATTAATAAATCCACATCGTCATACCTGCCACCTCATTTCACCACCTCATCATGAGCTAGTCTTCACCCTAAACTAACCTAATTAAGACCTATAACTTGGTCCACATCCACACCCATGACTAATTAATCCTCACCCGCACCTAAAACCAACCTCATAATGACTTGACTAAGCCCGCAATTAATCCCTCAGGAGAAAAGGAGGGAAAGCTGGCTATTTTACCAAAAATAGCCTGCTTTGACCTGACCAATACCGGTTTCTACTCAACCGACGTCGGTTGCGTAACCGCCATCAGTTCTCTGTAAATGACCATTCCCAACCAAAAACAACGGATCAGATTTTCATGTTGATCGAAAGGATCAGAAGTCATTGGAAGGATCCGGAATTTTTACTTGGCTTAACAGAGACAAGTGAAAAGAAAACAAGAAAAGTTTGCAGAGAAGGACATCAAGCCCAAGACTGCAACTAAATAACCAGAGTCCAGTGACACTCATCCAAGTATCAGGAGAGGAGATAGCTCATCTTGGATTGTCAGATCATCCTACTTGAGCCCTGTCTTCATCATCACAGTCCCAGAACCTGCATTTTCCATCAGGAACTAGTAAGTAAGTCTTATACGTTCTTTTAATAACATTTCTTGAACTTCTAAATCACAGCCATCATAAGTCTATTCCTAGATCTACTACCCAGCAACACATTACATCTAATTGTCATTCCCTCCACCCTTACATTACCCCAAGAACACCCCCCGTATTCTATGAGTCCTTCTCATCACCCCATTACCCAACCCCACCCATTTATCAGCCTTATAAAACAACACAACCACCTTACAACCAACCTTCACCAAAAGCCCCTAAAACATTGCCCCTACCGATATCGGTTACCACCAACCGATACCGGTTACAATGATCGGCATCAGTCACCTTGATTCTAAACCAAGACCAGCCCTTTCTCTATTGTTCTAACAAGGTAAAAAAATTGTAATTGGAAAATAGCTTATTTTTTAGAATTTGTGCTAATTTATAGTAACAGGGGAACTGACCACCTTCGAAAGGAAGTTTTATATTTCCTGGGCCCAAGGCAGTTCCCTCATTTATTGTCTAATTAAAATCTGGTGGTCTTGTATTCTTACTTGCAAATAGTCCTTCCTAGACAAAAAGGAGTTCTTCGCAGTCGATCTGATCTTTCTCTATGATACGCGCACACCCTCTTGATATTCAACAGGTATTCCTCTTAGCCCTAACCCTTATCTGTTTCTCAAAGGAATGAAACGATAGAAGTAACTCTATTCCCAAAAGTTGAAACATTCCATGTGAAACAGTCACCCCTAATTTGGGGTGCATGTGATGAATGAAGGAGGTGGCAACCAAAAAAAGAAGACCTAAATCTGATATGCATATGTGAGAGTGGATACCTACAGGGGTAGGGGATGTGTATGGTAGAAACATAGGAAAATGTAAATAATGTAGGATAAAAACAAGTGTTGGATTAAAATAGATAACATGTAATAGAATATAATGTAACAAACAATAATGAAGACACGATGGATTGAAAAAGTGGGTTTTAGACATAGGACATTGCCCACAATGTCACAAGATAATAAGGGCTGTAATGGCCATAACAAATATATGATAAAACATGACATAGGTCATATCCTGCAAACAATAACAAATAATAACAAGAAAAAAGTGACAGATAACCATAGTTGTATGGTATCCTAGAAGAAAAATTGTACACATCAAGCATCAGTTATCATGTTAGAAGGATAAGTAGTATGTTAAAGTATGTATATAGAAGAAAAAATTAAGTGACAAGAAGTAGTAAATATTGTAACAATAGGACATGTGAGTGTGGAGTATGAAATTAGTAAAGATAGACACCCCTAAGAGCCTCTGCAGGACTAGTAAAGGACAATGTTGAGAATCATGCATAATGTAAGAATATGTAAAATTTCTGCATTCACCTCAAGGGACCAAGTGAATGCACATGTGTGTATAGAAAAATATGATGACATACTAAGTATCCAACTAGCATAGGAAACAAAGGATAACATGTAAATAGGATAAGATAACAAAGATAAATACAACCAAGATGTGCAGGTGCCATGTGTTTATGATGGTATCCTACGATATGTAAAATGTAGAGATGAGAGGGGCCACATTACATCCTAGAGGATGTATATGAGATGAGGTTCATTTAGGACTGCTCCCTCAAAATTCAAGTATGAACCATAGAATAAGAGTGTGTCATTGGGTAATAAATATAATGTGAACTAGAGATGTGGTAAAGATTATAATGATATTCCTGAAGCACGAAGTAAGAGTATCCAAGATGTAACAAGCGAGGTTCATGGAGGAATTACATCCTCAATAGTTAAGCATGAACAATAGAACAAGAATGTGTCATCAGGTAACGATAGTATAATATGAGTTCTAGAGATGTGGTAATGCTAAAAAAGATAGACATGAAACACAGAGTGTGAGTAGCCAAGATGTAACAAGTGAGGTTCATGGAGGAGTTACACCATCAACAGTAAAGAATGAACCATAAGAACAGAGTGCGTCATCAAATAATGAAGATAAAGTATGTGAACTAGAGATGTGGTAATGCTCAGAAAGATAGTCATGAAGCATGGAGCAAGAGTATCCAAGATGAAAAAAGTGAGGTTCATGGAGGAATCAAACCCTCAACATTCAAGCATGAACCATAGAACACGAGTGCATCATCAAGTAATGATGGTATAATTTTTGTTGTGAGACTAGATGCTAGTAAAGATGTATCATGAAGCATAAAGTATGAAGTGTATCCGATAAGATATGAGTAGACAATAGACACATCAAATGGAAATGGAGGGGGGAGAGAAAACATGATGCCCCCAAGTGTGTAAGTAATAGAAAGCTATCTAATGATAGAAAAGAGGTAGGGATCCTTAGTTTGTTTCCAAGAAAGTGAAGGCATGTGACCATGGTCTAGGACTAGTGGTGTAGGAGAGTATCTATGTGTATGTGAGGGAGACTAATGTGGTTTAGGATTTAAAGAACATCTATAAGAATGGGTTGCTTGAGTACGGGACTTAGGCTAATGAAGTGGACTCATGGACTAGTGAGGATGAGGTGGTTGTGATGTAGTTTATGTATGAATGAGAGAGCTAGGTGTAGAGATTGATTGAGATTTGAGAGTTGTAGGAGGCCTAGATGTCATGATTGGTGCTAAAATAGAGACAAGAGAGGGCTGAGTTAATGGTATGAGTGGTGGAGTGCCTTTGATGGTGAAAAATTTATTGTTATGAATGAATTTATGACATAAGTGGAGCATAAAGGGGATAATCCGGGTAGCTTGGAGCCAAGGGAGGCCTAAGACCATGTCACAACCGTTTATGTCATATGTAATGAGGAATGGTATAGGTATGGTAAGAGACCCCAACAATAATGGGAAGAACAAAATGACTGTAATAATTAGGGGACTATAAATGTGATTTGGGAAGTGGGGAAAGTTGATAGCTAGAAAAAGTGCTACAAAGCATGCATTGGAAAGGCCCGAGGAATGGACCATAGTATTATTGATTATATGAGCACAAATAGAAGCATTAATATGCAACGAATTAGAGGGAAATGTAACATGGAAATCATGATCCAAGAAGGTGATAACTGTTGGTGGCATGTCAAAAGTAGCAATGAGGAAATAAAGTAAGCTTGATGAGGGAGGAGGTACAGTAAGATATGTATGATTGGAAAATCAATCAATAGTTTACTTGTCATGTTTAGGTAACGGGTCATTGAATATTTTAAGATTTTTACTATCATTTAACAGTTTAGAATTAGAGGGATTTGAGATCTTGATTGCATTATTATCGATGAGATATTGAATGATATGTATGATATTTTAACAATGATCAATAAAGTGGCCATTGCATTGGTTGTAATCACAGTGTTACACTTTCATCATACTTACAGCCAAGTGGGCAAGAAGGATCTAGATTGAGTACTGAAGGGAGAGTAATCAGATTGCTTTTAGTAACTTGTGGTAATAGGAACCGAGGTGTGCATGGTAGCTTAGTAAAGGTGGCACCTTATGTGTTGAAATTAGAACTTGGCAGGTGTCAGAAATAATGTTACAGTAGCTTTAAAGTTGGTAGGTTTAGGATATGGTTTGAATGTAGATTTAGATTGAAACTAGCTAAGGATGAGGTGGAATAAGTATCATAATAATTAAAATTTCCCATAGATAGTATTTTTATTTCACATAATGTGAGTGTATGGAATAATTGGTCAAAGGAAGGAGAGGTATCTAAAATTATACTTTGTTGAAGTGGAGGAAAAAAAAATTTGAACAAATAGATCTTGCAAATCTAAGTCAACTAGGACATTGGTCATTTTAGAAAGGTTTTTTTTTATAGTGTAAGACATAGTCCTCAAGGTGTTCATTGGATCCTTGTTATGCGGTAGATCATTATATGGGAATCATTAGTAGGGAGAAGAAGAGTGGTAGTTGTAGCAATAGAAATAGGAATGGTGGGAGGCAAGGTAGATGTCATGGCAGACAAGGAGGAACCCATGAGAGGGAGAGTGGTAGCATATCTAGATATTTTATCAATAAATAAATCATTAAGAACATGCAGAATATGTGTGGGGTGGTTGTGTAATGCAGAATGGAGGTTAGAGATATTTCTAAGTTGCTCTTGATCAACATTAGTTTCTTCATTGTATGAGTGTTCACTATCAGAACCTTCAATCTTTTCAAGAGGAATATGGGTTGATTTAATCAAAGTATTATTAGAGGAATCCATTGGTTTAGGAAGCCTACGAGAAGATGGAGGAAGCTCAATGTGCATAAGAGGACCAAAATGACCTCTACATGTGATGGGCATACAAAGAAGGATTGGAAGCAAGGTAGGGTTTGAGAAAATGTGATCAAAAAATGATTTAATCTAAATTAAATTGAACCTTAATTCTAGAGTAAATTATTATACCTAATCATATTCATATAATAGACTATAGTAATGTCAATAAATAAGCATTTAATAACATAAAACCTTAAGAAAATGAGAGAGGAGGATGACTTAGCTTATTTTGTGCAATCTAAAGATGATATGGACTGAGTAACTACTCAAACATATTAGAAATAACATCAAATAAGCTCGATGAGGGTTCAAAACAATGTAAATGTTAGGTATGGCAGTGACCATAGGAGGACAAGAACGTCTTGGTGCTAGTGCCTAGACTAGCCGCTTGTGTTTGCTCAGATGCTCAGGTTATGATATTTTCTAGGCTAGATCAACTTCACTTTTGATCTCTCTTGATTTCTTGAGTATCATTATAATGTCTACGGTCATGCCTATAACTCGAAAAATAGATATTTACTTACACATGTCCACAAAACACATCAAATCAAATAAAAAAGATGTAGAATTTGGAGTCATTCTGACCCCAATGGTAATCCAAAGAGTGAACTTACAATTGAGCACTATACTACATTAAGAAATTTGTGTAGTTCTTCGTTCTTATGCATGTAATGATGCCCTAGGTTTCCATTGTGTCATTTACATGATGATAGAGGGCTAGATCTAGAATGTACCAAGTATGTAGAATGTGTCTCCCATCATTTGTTGTGTATACAGAATAATACAACCCCTTGTCATTTGTATGACCTTGTGCCATATGTATGCATTGTAAGGCTCTTGTGCCTTTGTGTGAGCTTAGGTGACGATAGATAATAATTATAGTGCTTGGCCCCCTTATTTGAGAGTAATAAATAAGTATACATATATACATATATATATGATTCTATTGTTTGAATTTTGTAATTGAAAACTAAAAGGACGATCCAAATTTTTAAAAGGTGACCAAGAAGTAAAAGCAACCTAAAAGAGTAAAAAGATGATAAATAAGGGTGGGAGTGCCCAGGAGGGATAGGAGCACCTGGGAACTTCTGTCCTGACTAGACACTAGTGTTTGAGACCATAAAAAATAAATCAGTCAAGTTGTGGCCAATATGTAAGGTATGTAAGGCTAATAAAAGTGCAAGAGAGAAAAGTAAAAGGCCAAAAATATATTATTAACCACTAGTTTTCTTACTTAAGAATCATGTATACATTAGTATGCTTTAGGACCTAAAAAATATATTCAAGTGCATAGATCTTGTGTCTACACATGTACAAGATACATTCATGTCAAAGAAGTTAGACAATGTATCTCATCTCATCCTAAGTCCATCACACAACCTTAAAATGAACTAACTATTATTAGTTGTATATTACTAGCAGTAAGGGTTGCAAGTGGACTCATATCAAAATCACCATAGCATACATACAAATATTTATTCAAATAAATAATCAAACCCATTTCAACCACCATTTTATATACAAATAACCAAATATCAACATTCACATCTAAAATCCATTACAATGAACAAATAAATAATCATCATTATATCATAATCATAATCACATCTATAATCTATCTATAAAATCATATAAAACATCACATCAAAATCATCATAACACATTTTACATATCCAAATGTTAAAAGAATCATATATATATATATATATATATAACCAAAATCAATGTACATAAATTATTAGGCTCCATGGCCAATATATAAATCACATCATAAATTTTACATTTGATATCCTTAAATCCCCAGCTCTACCCTCGCGATCCCTCCAAAGATATCTGACATTCCCTATGCTCACTGCAAGACCGCGATTTGACACATGTTGTTGGCTCATGATATATTGCATGTAGTGAGGCACCTCTAGATTCCTCTCCCCTACCACGACCTCGTAGTATCTTATCTCCTCACGCAATATCTGGTATTGATCCATTCTTACCATCCTAGGTGGCCCCATGTGATCCCTAGGTTCTACTCCACCCACCCCTCCAAGTGCTCCTGCTCCCGCTGATACCCCCACTCTAAATCCAGATGGCCTTGATACTTCTAGTGTACTCCAATTTACTCCAAAATTCTCCCTCAACAAATCACACTCGAGATGATAATAATCATGATCTTGATGAGCCTGCCATAATTATGCCTCCACGGTAGCCACCATTTCATCCCTCTCCCCCAACAGCCCCATCAACCTCACCACCTCACTCTCCAAGGAAGTCACTCAAGAATCCTCATCACTTAGTAACTACCTCAATATTTTCAACTCTTCCTCCACACCTCCTCTGGTATGTCCCCCAATTTTGCTTGTTTTTAGTCTTGTAAACACCCTTTACAACTCCACCATTTTATCCCACATAGAACAAAGCTATGGTTATAAATTTACCATGTCTTTCATAGCCTCTTGGGAACCATTTTTCCCCAATTATAATAAATTCATATATCTATAGGTCATGAACCCATTGGTTTCCCTATCACTTGAATTCTCAGCCATGTCCCACCTTTGTGGCAATATATCTCATCTTGAGCCTATGTATCCCAAATAAATCACGGATTTTGTAGTCTCTTAGGAATTTTTTCCTGTTTATCCCTACAAGTCATACATATATAGGTAGAGAACCCATTGGTTACTCTATCACTTTAATTCTTAGTCATATAAGCCCACCTTTATGGCAATACATTACATGCCTAGTCTTGGGGCATCCTAAATTGAAACACATATATTTGTAAATGCAATCTCACAGAAGCTGACATGCTCTTGAATTTATCTAACCATCCATTTATTCAAAATATTGAACATCATAATGTATTGTGATGACCCCCAATTATTGTAATACAATGAACTGTTGTTACTTCCTCCTGAGCATAAAAGTGTTGATATGTGATTTCTTTTGTAAAAAGGATGTGTTCCTTTGATTGAGAAGTTATGCTTGATATGTACTGTATCTTCCTTTGCAGATTGCAGATCTTTGACTGAGTTGGAATGTGATTGGACTCTTTTATTTCTTTCATTTTACACCTGAGTTTAATCTGACCTCGGAATGAATTATGGAGTTATCCATCTATAAGACCTAGCCTTGGATCAATGGTATTGATCCAAGTGGTGCTTTAAGTTTATTCGTGATGAATTAAAATTATAGACCTTACGCAGGTTGCAAGGTCTGGATGCATTGAATAAGCTAGTCCAGAGTATAACTCAGGCTGATCGTGTTAAATGGATTGGTTCCCGATATCGTGATATATCTGGAAGGTCTTGATCATGGACCAGGTAATAATTCAGTTACATATAATTCTGTAGCCTAATGGCAGTACAGGAGTGAACCCTGTTCAAGAATGTATGTTGTAGGTTCTTTTTCTGAGCATTTGAAATGTTAGACCTAACTGGATTTATTAAGGTTAGTAACCTAAAACTAAACTAGAACCTAGGGGTTAGATTAGTGTTAATCTAACCTAGACCTAGGCTAAGAGCTAATGTTTTAAGTTAGTATCTATGTGCTATGAGGTTAGACTAGGTGTTATCCTAAATCCTGACCTAAGTTACTAACCTAACTATTGAGCAGGAAAAGGGGGACATATGTAAAGGTACGAACCATGGGCGACAGTTTCTATGTTATTAAATGCATGGATAAGCATGAGGGACAGGTAATTTGGTGGAGGTTTTTAAAGCGGTTAACTTGAGCCGATGTGGCAGGTCGCCAAAGTTGGAAATGGTCTTTGGTGTGCATTTTGTCCATCGCCAACTATGGCGGTCGGTGGCAGTGGGGATTAAGCGGGAAATTGGGAGTAAATGCCATTTATGAACTCGATCTTCGAGCTCGGGTTTCACGGGAAGGCATGCAAACTGGAAAGTTAATGGTTTGTTTGGTTTTTCTTTCACTCCATTTTTCCCTCTGTCTGATCTCTAGTTCTTCGCACCAGTCTTCTTGGTGTTGCATGGCAAGTATGAGCGTAACTAGCTCTTTTCTCTGGCAAGGAAAATTTATAAGTCATGGAAACAACAAATTTTTGTTGGTGGATCTAACTTGGAAAAGAAGGAGAAGGTTCAAGCTCTTTCAGTGGTCTGCTTCGAAATTTTAAGCAAATATCCAGGCATGTTAGGCCCTAACCTTTAAAAATCTTGCTTTCTTTCAAGTGATTTCATTAGAACAACTCTGTTCAGATGATTTTATGGAAGTTACGGGTGATTTTGTTACTATATCTTCTTGCTGTTCGATTTTCAAATTTAACCCTTGATGGGTGTGTGTTGTATTTCGAACTGTTGCTCTATTTTATTGTGTTTTGCATTCCGGCGTAAGTCTGTGAAATGTATGTGAGAAGGATACTTGACCTGCTCTATGAGAACCCATGCATGCTTCTTTTGCTGGGTTCAGGCTACAGTAGAAGCTTGTTGTTGATACTTGTTGATTGAGGCTTGTTGTTGATTCTTGTCGGAAAAGATACTGTTGGACTTTTGTGTGAATGTTCAGTTTTATTGGACTTCTTTGTAAGTTTTGTCGTGGTTAATATAGATGGTGGTTACAGAATCTAGTTGGGTTTCGCTATGGTATTTAAAGTTATTTATGAATGGATAACTTGCTGTTTTTTCAATATTTCATTGCGGCCTTTTTGAAATTGTGTTTCCCTTGCGTTGAGGTTATGGGATTCAACCCGTTGATAGTATGCAATATACATATATTATTGTATTCAAAACGACTCTGTGGAGTCCATTGAATGATTCGTAAATTGTGGACCACTGTTGAAACTTCGTGTATATATATATTTGAATATTGGTAATTTGATTTTTATCTGAGTCTTGGAGGAGTAACAAGTATTACGACCTCTGTTATTTTGTAATGAATATCTTCGTGTTGCAAGGAATTTTTGGTACAGACTCTTTGGGTGTATTTTTACGTTTCCTTTCTGTGTAAGCTTGAGTGAAAAATATGGAAGAGGCCAGTTGGATTCCTTGTTACAAATTCAATTTTTAGCTTTTGAATAAGCCTAATTTGAATGTTTACCATTGTTGGCACAGTTAGAATCATTATCTATTATTTATCTTGTATACTGTTGTTTTGACACTGTTGGGATTCCTTGAGTATTGAATGATATCAAGTATCGTGGCTCTGTACAAATGGGTCGTGAATACCATACTTCAAATTCTGAATACGTTCAGATGTGAATACAGAATGTTATGTTTCCTTTCTGATTATCCCAGTTTGATGAGGCTGTGCATGTTATGGATTTTGTATGATAATCTCTGCATAGTCTTAGGGAAACATCAAATTGCTTAATGCCATGGAGTCTATTGTTGACTGCGATATAATAGAAGTTCTTGATTTCGACCTTGGGTCGAAAAGCCTTACTGTGTTTAGTAGGGACTAGCATGGGCTATAGGTTGATGTAAGGGATTGTTGGCGTGTTTACGTCTTCTGTTGTATGGATATCCATTCTTGAGCTTGATTGAAACTTAGGAGTTGTCGGTTTGCACCTCAACAGACAATGGCAGTGAATATCCTCTTGTATGTCGCTTCGTGTGGGAGGTCATGCTGAGTCTGTTTGGTAGATAGTCATCACTATTGGCATGTTAGCTACTGTACGGGAGTTTTGTTATATTCGATTTTATCAAAACAGTGGTTCTTCTTGTGGCTCGTTTGACTTATTCGTATGCATGTAAGGTGAATGCTTTCCATTTGAGGAGATGGTACAGTCATGAACTTGTTGAAGGGAAATATGAATGACTTGTTTTCATTCTCTTCTATTATGAAAATATATGTCGATATTTTTACCTAACCGTTGGAACTATTTTTAACATATTGATGGAATCATGATTTGTTATGATATTCCTTTTACTGTTGAATGAAATGATCTGTCTGAAGTTTACTATTTTTGGAATTCAGATGGATAGATGATTTGGATACTTTCGTTCTTCTTGATCCCTAATATTTTGATGGAATATTTGAGAAGTAGTTAGGACTATTTTGTAACGATAATAGAGTTACACGTTTGTAGTCATTTTTGTATTACAAAAGCATAGTCTGAAACATGTATACTTGTTTGGTGAATTGATCTCATTTAAACAGGTTGTTTGATGAAAACAGTTGGTGGATTGCAATTGTTTTAAGAGTTAGTGCTTATCATGCTCAGTTCATCGAACTGACCCATGTTGACAAATTTTGCAGATGGTCGCCATAAGTGGTAAAAAGCATGCAGATCTGACAGGATGTTCAGATTGTTTAACTTGGTTTATGATGAATTCAGTTTGATTTTCTTTAAATGTGCTATAAGAGGAAAGATGTTCTTCATCCGTTGAGTATTGTATCAAGTATGCTGAATGCATAAAATGTATTTGATTAGTTCTGAAAGGAATGGAAATTGATATTTGTTACTTATGTGTTTGTATTCTTATCTTGATAGTTTGACCTTCTTCGGTTCAAATATCTTGAGAGCATTGTTATTATTGTATAATTTGGAAACCTTTGTGATTATCAATGTAAACTTGCAAGAATATGTGACTGAGTACTTATGATTGTTTTAGCAATTCTAGTGTGTTCTATCTAAAGCTAAATTGAAATATAGATCACTGTCTTACTGGAAACTAGGGTTAAAATAAACCTAAACAGAATGCTAAACAAGCTGAATTAAATTATTAATCCCTAGTCTTGATTATGCCAGGACAACATTTAATTGGATTCTTAATCATTATATCTTGATACTAGTAAGTACGATATAAATTCAGTTATGAGAACTGATATAAACCTAAATGGGGTTCAGATGGCAATCTCATGTGAAGTTCATGAGCTATTGTCCAATTTCGTTGATTTAGAATTATGCATATTCTATGAACTCCTTGATGAGACCTTGGCCTTAAGAACTTCTCTATGTAGTGAGCTTTATTGAGAAAGGTCATACAACAATGCAGGTGACTTATGACGACACCCTTTGCATTGATCGTTAAGATTTACACCTTTAACTCGAACAAGTTACTTTGGGACCGATTAGGAATGTGGTCACATTATATGGCTGCCAATTATAGGGGTGATCACATATCTAACATCTTATCCAACATAAATCTAACTATCTCACTCATTTTTGTCTAATCACTTTCCCATCACAAACCACTTGAAATAAAGGGGAAAATGTAGACACTAGAATTAGGAAACCCTAATTCCCATAGGTTCATAAAAACTCTAAGACACCCCTTTGTAACCCCACATGATCATTTTCATATTTCTACCATATTAAACTTACCATTTCACCACCTGTAACTACTAATAACCATAAAACAAACTCAAATTAACAAAAAAAAAAAAACAAATCAAACAACCTAACAACCTAAAAAATCCTCCCACAAACTCAAAATAACTCCTAAGTCATTAAAAAACTGAAAACCCATAAAAGGAAATGGTTGAAACCAAATTAAACCATTTTCCTTGAATTTAACAGAAATTAGTGTAGTTTTCCTAAATCGATGCCAACCACTACAAATGTGTCAAAATGACATCAATCCTATATAAACAAGATCAAGCCTTTTTCCAAGGATTTTGAATTCATTCCCAAACATCTAGTCTCAAAGTCCATTTGTAATAGGTCCATGCTCTTTAGGACTATGCATTGATTAGATGTGAAGTGGCCCATACATCCATCTGTATCAAATTTCCTTTGGAGAAACCTTTCTACACACTTGTTCAATCAACATGGTTCTCATCTCATTAAGGTAAGTCCCTTTCATTTAAAATAGTTACATTCCTGTCTCAAGATCAATCTCATCAACTTTTAGCATTAAAATTTAAAATAATATTCTATCTTCTATCAATATTATAGACTTTACAAATTGTGTTCAATCAACCCAGTTTTGAAACTTATTGGAATCGATCACCCAGATCGACACTAATCCACTTGATTACATCAATCAATATTTAAAGTTTCTTATTTTTCATGTTTAAATATCCTTGTTGTCTTGCAAATGTGTAAGGGGGAAAATTGCAAGTTTTCAAGCGAGACAACTTTCTCCTATCTCAAAGTTCCCATGTTTTGATCATACTTGTTAACCAAAATAAGCTCCCTCTTATTTTGGGTTAACTAGCTTCCTTTTGTGCCTCAGTAAAATTTTTACAGATTTTAGGCACTCAAAATTTTTAGGGTATTGCTTCATCAAATAGAGAATTCTTTTCCCTTTCCAGAAAGGTAAGGAAGTTCTCCTAACTCCTTGTATTTTGCAAGTTATGGCTCGGTGGAGTTTGGAGGGGAAATTTTCCCTGGGCGGGCCCACGGAGGTAAGGAGGAAATTTTTCCAAGGGAATTGGTGAGTTGGCAGAGGCACAGAGAGAAAGTTGGAACTTATCCCTTTTGGGGTTAAAAGGCAGAAAGAAAAATTTTGGCCTGCAGGCCTGCCGAAGGAAATAAACTCGCGAGGCCAGGGAGAAAATTTTGACACTTAGTCTTTTTGGCTAGAAACTCAAAAGTCAAAATTTGGCCTGCAAGCCCACAAAGGAGAATGAAGAAAAAATTGGTTAAGGCCTATAACCAATAGGAGAGCGCCATGTGTCATAGGAGTGGTAGACTAGTGGAGGATTTTGAGAAAATTTTCCAATTTTGTAAAATGGCGCAAAATGTTGTTTGGAAGCCTCTGATGAACCAGAAGGTGCCACGTGTCATCAAAGCAGTGGGGAATAGAGGTTTTTTGGGAAAATTTCCCAATTTGAAAAAGGAGGGATAAAGTTCAAATTTTGGCCCGTGAACCCAAATTTTTGCTTTAATTTTTTCAGTTTTGCCCTAAATCTTCAAGAGGTGATATCTTTGTTAGACTATGCAAAATGAAGAAAGAAGACAGAAGGCATGAAACTGCACTGTTCAAATACGACAGGCAGAGGTTTATTTATAATGAGAAGGTGGTTACAATTTAGTTACATAGTTTCAACTGCATAACTACCAAATAGGCTATATAAATAGCATATTTTAACACCCCCTCTTAATGACTAACCTAGAAACTATACCAAGTTTATCCCGAAATTTGAAAAACAAGAAAGCACCAAGAGGTTTAGTCATTACATTAGTAGACTACTCCTGAGAAGGATAGAAATGAAGAGAGATTTCACCTGAGTCAACTAATTGACGAATATAGTGATGATGAATCTCAATATGTTTAGTGCGGGCATGATAGATAGGATTTTTGACCATCTTCAACACACCTTGATTATCACAAAAAAGTGAAAGAGGTGTAGCAGTGACCTATGAAAACTGAAAATAAACCAAAATTTGACGAAGCCATACCGCTTCGTAACCAGCACTAACAGCAGCCTTGTATTCTGCTTCTGTGGAAGAGATAGCCATAGTGGGCTGAAGCTTACTCTGCCAAGAAATAACTCCTGAACCAAGAGAGAAGATATATCCAATGGTAGATCTCTGAGTATCCACTGAACCTCCCTAATCAGAGTCTGTGTAGCCAATCAATGTGAAATCTATAACTCTCTGATACAAGATGCCAAAGTCACGAGTTCCTTTGACATACCTTAACACATGTTTTGCTGCTCCCCAGTGAATGAGTTTCGGTTTTGACAAAAACTGAGAAAGATAACTCACATCAAAACACAAATCCGGTCGTGTAGTGGTGAGATAAATCAAACTATCTACCAACTGTCTGTACAATGTTTCATCGACCGGTGGTGAATCATCATGAGCTGAAATTTTCAGCCCGACCTCCATAGGTGTAGATGATGAATTACAATCATACATCTTAAATTTTTGGAAAGGATTCGTGGCATATTTAACCTGAGAAATGAAAATCAAGTGATCTTGTTGCCAGAATTCTACACCAAGACAATAATGAAGGAGGCCTAAATCAGTCATGTCAAACGCAGTGCACAAATCTGATTTTACCTTATGAATCACAGCATCTCCACTGCCTGTGATGGCAAGGTCATCAACATAAACAATAAGAATCATAATGTCATCATGTGTGCTTTTGACATAGAGATTCGGATCAGAATGACTTCGTTTGAAGCCCAAATCTCTGAGATGTGTATCGATCTTAATATACCAGGCTCGAGGAGCCTACTTAAGCCCATACAAGGACTTAATCAACCTGCATACCAGATGCTCACGACCACATACCTGAAAACCATCAAGTTGTGTCATATACACTTCTTCCTCCAAATCACCATTCAAGAATGCACTTTTCATATCCATCTGATATATTTTCCAACCAAATTGAGTGGAAAAAGAAAGAAGTAACCGAAAAGTGACCATATTTGTAGTAGGAGCAAAAGTCTCCTCATAATCTATCCCCTCCTGTTACGAAAAACCTTTTGCAACAAGTCGAGCCTTGTACTTATCCAAAGTACCATCTGCTTTACACTTGATTTTGTACACCCATTTACAACCAATAGGGTGTTTTCCTGGAGGTAATGGCACCAACTTCCAGGTATCATTCTTAATCCAGGCATCATACTCAATTTGCATGGCAGTTTCCCATTCTGGTATGCCTCGTGCATCAGAGTATTTTTGTGGCTCACGAATATGGAGGAGATCAGAAGCAAGAGTAAATTGAGCTTGCTCAGAGTAATCAATCCTCTTGTCAGGTATACGAGACCGGCCATCTAAGAGTGGAGACAAATCGTCTCGTGTCAGATCCTGAATAGTGGAATAATACCACTTGGGCCGTCGCTGAAATGAGGATTCGGAAGCTAGTGGAACTTCCGAAGGTGCAACCAACTCAAGTTGATTTCCAAGAGACGGAGAAGACTCAGTAGGTGAGAGCATAGACTGTACTGGAGTCTGTGGAGGAGTATGAGAATGACTAGACTCATCATTAGGCAAGGAAAGAGAACCAATCTCTGTGACCACCCCTCGCTAATTGTTGCTATGTTGCTGGTCTATTTGCTGATTAAAGCCAAAGAAAGACTCTGTTTCTTTTACATCAACATCACGACTAATAATGATTCTATTAGTGGAAGTATCAATCAATCTATATGCTTTAGAATGATCACTATAACCAGCAAAGAAATATCTAGAAATTTTGGAATCTAGTTTACTCCTCTTACAATCAGGAACCAAAATATAAGCAGCTGAACCAAAAATACAAAAATTTGATACCTTTGGTTTGATTTTGGACCATGCCTCCTCTGGTGTTATCTCTTGCAAGGCTTTGCAAGGACTGCGATTGAGTATATAGACCACTGTATTAACAGCTTCTCCCCAGTATATGTATGGCACTCCACGAATGTACATCATACACCGAGCCATCTCCATGATAGTTCTATTCCACCTCTCAACCACCCCATTCTGTTGGGGAGTATATGGTGCTGTCAGCTGACACTGAATCCCTTCTTTCTCACAAAAAACAACAAACTGTTTAGAAGTGAATTCACCCCCATTATCGGATCTTAAAGTCTTTATCCGCCGGCTGGTCTGGTTCTCCACCAATGCCTTGAACTTGACAAAAGAAGCAAAGTAATCAGACTTCTTTTTCAAGAGATAGATCCAGATCCGCTGAGAGTGATCATCCACCAATAAGAGAAAATATCGTGCACCAAGGACTGTGGGAGTCTTCCACGATGGCTCACATAGATCTGCATGAACAAGATCTAAGAGCCCCTTTGCATGCCAAACACCTTCATGAGGAAAAGGTTTCTGCTTTTGTTTTCCTGCAAAACATCCAACACACATATCCTGCTTTTCCTGGATAGGAGGCAAACCAACAACCATATTGTCTTTATGAAGACGGGACAAATACGGAAGATTGAGATGTCCATATCTTTCATGCCACGAAAAAATGGTATTTCCTACCACAAATAAGGCATGCAAGTTGACCGTGGCAGGATCAACGAGTCTGTACAAACCTCCATGCCTAATTCCCAGGGCAACCACCTTATTATGTTTGACATCAGACACAATACATTGTTTACCAGAAAAGTTTACAGAGATATGAGGATTATCAGTTAATTGACTGATGGATAACAAGTTCTTATTCATGTTAGGCACATATCTAACACTCTTCACAAGCAATTTAGTGTTATTATTTAACATGATATGAACATCCCCAATCCCTTCCACAGCATGTGATCTCCCATCCCCTAAAGTAACTAAATCAGAAGAACATGAATTAGCATAAAAAGTAACATACCAATCTCGTTGACATGTGAAGTGTCGTGATGCGCCAGAATCAAAAAACTAGCACCGTGTAGGGCTGTCACCATCCGAGCAAGATGCCATGAGGGCATACTCATCTTCTGATTCGTGTTGCTCAACTGTTGCCACATGTGCTTGCCCCTTTCACTTCTTCAAGGCACTTAGTTGCTTCTGACAATCCTTCTTCACATGACCAAGTTTGTGACAATAGTAACACCGTACCAGAAATTTAGGAGAGGAAGGCGACGCATCAGCCTGTCGCTTCCACTTTCCTTTGGATTGTGTAATAAATGCACTCTCAGATTTTCTAGAACTGGAATCTTGAACTTGTGTCTGTCTCCATTCCTTCTGCAACAGGTAGGAACACACCTTGTCAAACGTAAGAGTTTGGCTCTTGCCCATTAAATGAAGAGCCTTCACGAACGAGTCATACGAGAAGGGCAAACTGTTTAAAATGAGAGCCACCATATCATCATCATCAACTGGCTTGTTGATGGAAGCAAGCTGATCTCAGAGATCTTTCATCCGAAGTAGGTGCTTAGACAACGATCCACCTTCTTGTAATTTTACGGAAAAAAGCATATTTTTGAGGTATAGAACCTGACTCTTCTCTGACGTCTGATATTTGTCCTTCAGACTGACCCACAATTTACTCACCTCAGTGGCATTCTAGACCTCAGGTATTAGTTCATCTTATACCGACAATTTTAATAGCAGAAGAGCCTCCCGATGACGTTTGTCATAATCATCGAAATTTTCTGTAGGTCTACTCTTGACACCCATGATTATTTTCTCAAAACCACGAAATTCTACCAGTGTCAAGATCTTATGGCTCCACACATTAAAATTTGTGCCCGTTAATTTTTGTGTATCCAGAAAAATCAAATTTACAATGTTTGACATTTTATTATTCCAAAGTAATGGAAAATAATAAAATAATAAAATATCCAATTTTCTAGCAGATATATTTAATTATTTTAATTTCTCCACCAAATAAACAAAAATACTGTATGTTTTATGCATATACGTGGCCATAGAGAAATATTACAACACAAAACTAGGGCTTTGCTGTTTGCAAGTGTTACCTCTGCCATGATTTTCCTTCTAGTTCTGCCATGATTTTTCCCTCGACTGTGCCCTCGACTTTCACGGTTTTCGGCAGCAACGATGCCCACGAAAAATAGATTTTCTCTGCCCTCGTCATAAAACGCAACTATATATTCTTTCACATGAGTTTCACAGATTTTATCTACCCTCGTCCTACCCATGTCTTACCCGCGCCGTGATTTTTGGTAAAAAACCCACGATTTTGTCACAGTTGCAACTGCTGTGCTGGTGCCCTCATCTGTGCACGAATTCATTTTCTACATGCACGAATCCCTTCCACGATTTTGCGTTGCCCTTGTGCCCCACGCTTTTGCTGGTGCGACCCATGTTTTTGCTGGTGCAACACTCCTTTAGTGCCTTCAGACTGCCCTGTGTTGACCTCTCCTCTCATCGACCTCTCACCGATGCCTACGCGCTCTGATACCAATGTTAGACTATGCAAAATGAAGAAAGAAGATAGAAGGCACAAAACTGCACTATTCAAATATGACAGGTAGAGGTTTATTTATAATGAGAAGGTGGTTACAATTTAGTTACATAGTTTCAACTGCATAACTACCGAATAAGCTATATAAACCGCATATTTTAACAATCTTTCGATGTAGAGCTCAGATTTTTGCATTTTTGGTATCAATGGAAAGATGGTGAAATTATCCACATGATGGACACTTCAATTTTAAATTTTGATGGAGTTTTTGGGAGAAATTCAAGAAAATGTCTCTGGCATGCAAAACATGCAAATTTTTTTCCCCCGACTCTTCTCCAATGTTCTCCTACCATGTGGATGGCCCAATTTCAAAGTAATTAGGGAAAAGGATCGAACGGTTCATATGCGAACTTGAAAATTGAAATATAAAACACATTTTTGCACATAGAAGCTCTTTTTGAGCTTGTCAGAAGCGTTTTATTTGTGGCAGAGGAATCTTGAAGAGGAAAAATGATCAAATTTGTTTATAATGGCTTTGGGTCGAATGATTTAATGGTTTTGCAAAGTCTTTGTGAAGGGTTGGCAATCGAATTTAGAAACTGGAAGCACAATTTTGTGAACAGAGGACAAAAATTGATTGTTAGTCTTCTTCTATTCTCCTCTACATTTTTCTTTCTATTCCCACTCGTTGTACAAGTTTCAACTCTGAGATCAATAAAAAAGGAAGGAATTTTATGTCCCCTCGATGGAAAAATTGATTGGTGCTTTGTGACCAGCGTGTTTTCTTCTTTCTTGTGCTCAAAAATTGCAAATTTGTCTTTCTTCTATTAATTAATGCATGTAATGAGACTTTCAGTTGATGTGTTTGGGCATCTGACACTCTACCCACAACATTGATTTCCCCTTCCTTCATTCTGACTCCCTCCCCTTTCTCAGATCGATTTCTACTATAATAAGGAGTTGTTATTATTGCCATAGGGATAGTGGAGTGTTCCTGTTGATCTCTGGTTAAGAAAATACCATAAATACACTTTGGTTTTACATGCTAAACAATGGGAGCTGCACCATTCAAATGTAGAGGGACTTAGACTCCCATAGCATTGGCCTGAAATCCACAAATTTGTCCACAAGAAAAATTTTCTCGCCAATAATTTTTGGCACCCACCATGAGGTAGAGTTGTAGCATCTACACTGAAAAATGACCATAAGGTTTTTAAAATATCATTAAGTTTGCCTTTGAAGTCTGAAATTCCTTATGATCCAGAAATAAAAAAAGATTCAAATAGAAGAGTTTTGTAGATTGAGAAGCCATATGAACTGTATGGATGTAACTCAAAATTCTTGCAAATCCTTCTAGAGAACCTTCTTTGCTCTATCATATCCAAAGGAAATCATTCCAGACCTAAAAGAGGTTACTTGGAATATTTGGCAAAGTGTAAATAATCTCACCATTGCTACAAAATTATGGGCTATGAAAGAGAATACAATAAACTTTCAAGCTAGCTGATAAAAGGTATACTCGCCAGCTGAGGAAAGGAGGAGTGATTGACCCTACTTTTGAGGAGTTGGAGAGAGAAGAAGCAGAGGTTATATCTTAGTTTGACAGAGAGGAAGAGATTAGAGCTCAAATTGAAGAAATTACAAGACTCCAAGTTGTAATAGAGGAGAGAGAGGCAACCTTAGCTGAACAAGAAACTAGAAATAAAAATAGAATGGGTGACCATGAACGTGAAGCATGTAGCCTATTGTGCCATGGGGAGGAAACAAAAGCCCACTTTCCCTCCAAAAACCTCTTCATGATCTACCAAGAGGCTCTAGAAATAATTTTCCCAAATTCATGGGAGATGGTTCTCAACTCCCTGAAGAACATGGAGCAGAATTCATCATTGCTTATGGTCTATTATGAGTTGAGAATGAAGATGTGTTAGTCAGACTATTTGTGGAATCCATTTAGGAAAAGGCTACTGAATGGTTTTACATGCTTCTTGCAAGATCTATTACTGGTTGGGAAGATATTAGAAGAGCATTTAAAAAAAAATTCAAGAGCATTGAAGATGGTCAAGAGCTGCTGGTGCAATTAGTCCAAATAAAGAAAGAAAGCTCTGAATCCATGAGGGACTTTGTAGCAAGGTTTGACAAATTAACAAGAAGAATCCTTGAAGATGTGCTACCTGTTGAGAAACACTTGAGAAGATTCTTCATCAGTGCCTTTCCATCAAAAGTTGGTTTCTTCCCCAGAAGAGCCCAACCAAACACACTGAGGGAAGCTTAAGACTTTTCCATTCAAACTGATGATGACTTAATCCTCTCTGGAAAGGTGAAAAGCCCAAATGGGAAGTATAAGGGTCAGATTTTGGCTTTAGTAACTACATATCCTATGCTCAAGAAAATGGTAAATGATCTGGTTTCCTTGAAGAAACAACTGTCCCAAATGACAATAAGAAATGCTCCAAGAAGGCCGAATTTCTCTGATAGACAAAGAATTGCACAACCTCCTCACCAAATTTCCCTTGAAGCACCTCCTGTCAATGCTATATGTGACACTAGAGAATCAAGAGAGGATGTTGAAATTGATGAACTTGTAGGAGAAATAGTAGAGGATTATGAAGGCTACCTCGAAATTGAAGAAGTTGATATGCACAATGGCTTGTTTGAGTTTGTTTATGATGGGGAAGAAGAAGAGGAAGCCCCAAGCTTCTCATGTGCTATCTTCACTCGAGCTCAATCCAAGAAAGATGTTATACCCTCCTTGGCTCAAGAGGAAAATAAAACTAAAGAAAATCCCACTCCAGCAGCCACACAAAATGAGATCATCATTAGAGGCTCACCATTACCACCCTCAATGGATTCAGCCAAAATGAAACCAGGCCAAATGGCTGCTAGAGATCAGGTTGTTATATCTAGTAAGTCACATTTTCCTTCTTCTAGCTAACAAGTTATTAAAAAAAATCCTCCCTCCAATGAATTCTATTCTAAGTAAGCTAAAATTCAGACCATAGCTTCACCTACACCTCCTTGTAAGCTGATGGTCTCACCCTCAGAAGACAATCCAATTTCCAAGTCATCCAAAGTTCCTCAAAGACCCTTACGATGTAAACTTCCCTCACTCCACAAAATTCCCGCTCATCCAACATTGTCCCATTTGATTTTGTGGAACATGCAAGTAAGACCAAAGTGCAGCTCTCAGAGATTTAATACTTGTAAACACACCCTGCTCAGTTTGATAGACTAATCAATACTGTTTGGAGCAGTAGTTCTATACCGTCAAGTTCAAAATTTAAAGATCTTCTCCCGAAACCATCTACACCACCTGCTTAAAACATGCTAGCCCTAAGTGCTTTCAAAAGAGATAAGGTGGAACCCTTCTACTTATCTCTTCTCATGAATGGTTTTGAGCTCAACAATTGCATAATTGATTCTGGAGATTCTGATAATGTAATGCCACTCAAAGTTTCCAATGCTCTTGGCATAACACTAACCAGAGTTAACAAAGCTTGTTACTCAATGGAATGTAAGAAAGTACCACTAGTAGAAGGATAAAAGATGCACAAGTGGCTTTGGATGAATACCCTGATAAAAAATTACTTCTAACCATCTTAGTGGCAGACATTCCAGCATCTTTTGGCATTCTCTTGAGTAGAAGTTTTTTTAAGACCTTAGTGGGGAGATAAAGATGGATTGGACCTCTAAAACTATTCCAGTAAAGGGTGAGATGAAGAAGATTCTTTCGGTAAGAAAAATGAAGTTTACAGTAAGAAGTTCTAGTGACCCAAGAGCTAATATCCTCTTTCAAGATTGTGGATTAGGAAACTATTTCCTTACTTCACAATGAGAAGAATACTTGCCACTTTCCTTGGAATCAGAGAAAGATCAGGTCTAGACTATGGAGTTTGATGGAAGCCATTCCAAAGTAGGCTCAGGGGCTGGTGTTGTGTTGTACTCTCCTTCCAATGTGATGCATCCTTTTGCATACAAAATTTAGTTTGACAACACCAATAATACAACAGAATATGAAGGTCTCCTCTTGGGCATAAGTGTAGTGGAAGTCATAGAAATAAAAAAGCTGAGATTCCTTGGTGATGCAGAAGTGATAGTGAAGCAAATCAGCTAGCAATACAAGGTGAAGAACCCAAGGCTCAGGCATGATAGGAATAGAGTGTGGGATTGTATTGAATTCTTTGATGCATTCTCTATTGAAGACATCCCAAGACAAAAAAATGAAAGAGCTGATTCTCTTGCAGTATCAACATCCCTATTAACTCCCCATCCTTCTTTTAGCAAGGAAAAAATAACCATTGAGATGGTTTTCAAACCAAGTGTACTTGATAATGTAGATCACTGGCAATTTTTCAACTACAACAATTAGATTTTAGCCTTCTTGGAGCAAAGAGACAACTTCAATAATATATTCTTTGAGGGAAGTGTTAATCCACATAGAGAAGTTGTGGCTGAAGATGCATCAGATGAAATTGAAAGAGTGGATGATGAAGGCATGATTAGATTGAAAGGTAACAAGATCCTCAAAGGTATAGTCTCTCTAGAGGACCTGTTTGACAAGAATGATAGATTTATTCATGAGAAAGAAAATCTATCTTATCACTGTCCATCTAATTTTGACAAGGAAAACATTGAGACTTCTAAAGATCCAAGGATGGTCAACATTGGCAAATGTTGCTCACCTGAAGAGAGAAGTAAGTTTGTTTCTTTTCTTAAAAATTACTTTGATGTGCTGGCCTAATCTTATGACAAGCTCAAATAATTTCAACTGAAGGAAATGCATGATTACATTCCTCTGAAGCAGGATGCTAAGCCCTTTAGGTAGAAGTAAAGACCATATAATCCAAAGATTGCTGATGTTATCAAGGAAGAAGTGAACAAGATGTTGAATCCCAGAATCATTTTCCCCATTCGCCACTCAAAATGGGTGGCCAACATTGTACCAGTCAGAAAGAAAAATGGGGAGATCATAATATGTGTAGATTTTAGAAATTTGAATCAGACATCTCTCAAGGACAATTACCCTCTTTCAATCATGGATCATATCCTACAAGCAGTTACTGTATCTGAGATGCTCTCTTTACTTGATGGATTCTCAGGGTATAATCAAATTAAAGTGGCCAAAGAATATTGTAGCAAGACGGATTTCACAACTCCTTGGGGCACTTTTTCTTACAGTAGGATGCCTTTTGGCCTTATCAATGTAGAAGCCACCTTCAAAAGTGCCATGGACCTGGCTTTCAAAGATCTCAAGCATTGCATAGTCATATAACTTGATGACTTAACCTTGTTTTCAAAGAAGAGAAGTGAGCATATCTTCCACTTGGAGCAGATTCTTGTAAGATGTAGAAGTGTATCTATAGAGTCACAGAAGGAAAGATGTTCAGACACATCGTGAATAATCATGGAGCATGTATTGAACCTGAGAGGGCAAGTGCTATTCAAGCACTATCTCTTCCTACAAACAAGAAAGGAGTGCACTTATTCTTTAGGAAAGTAAATTTTCTTCGCCACTTTGTCCCTGAATTTGCTGAACTAACAAAGCATATCACCTCTATGATGAAGCCTCAAACAAGTTTCAAATTGAGAAGTGAAGGAAAATCAACACTTGAAGAAATAAAGAAGGGCATTGCCAAAACTCCAACACTGGTATCTCTGGATTTCAGTAAGGAATTCATCATGTGCTGTTATGCCTCAGAGCACACTCTTTCTATTGTCCTAGTTCATAAGAATGATGAAGGATTGCAAGCACCGATTGATTTCATGAGCTGCCCTTTGAAGAAGCATGAACTAAATTATAGTCAATTGGAGAAGCATGCATGTGCAGTGGTCAAGGCCGTGAAGAATTTTAGAATTTACATACTCAACTCTCACACCATGGTGATGGTCCCTGGAAGTGCAATCAAGTCCATTTTGACACAACAAGATCCTAGAGCCAAAAGAGGAAATTGGATTGCAAGGATCGAATAGTATGACCTAGAGATTAAGCCCTCTAATCTAGTTAGAAGAAATGGTTTGTGTAAGTTGATTGCTGAAGATGAATCTCTCAAAGTTTATCTTGGAGAAAGAGATGACACTTGCCCAAACTACTCAGAAGATTTCCCATAAGTTCTCTTTATGAACACTCCAGAGGAATGGTATGCAGAAATCACTTTCTTTCTTACCTATGGGGACTGCCCTCCTCATTTAGATTACAAGCAGTGATGAACTCTCAGGCTGAAAGCAGCCAAATATGTGATTTGGAATCATGCCCTCTACAAGAAAGGGATAGATGGTTGTTTTCTCAAATGTGTTGACAAGGAACAACAAGAAAAACTCCTCAAAGCCTATCATGATCAAGCTTGTGGTGGAAACTTTTCAGCCATGGTTCACCTGCCAGTGTAGCCATTCAAATCTGCCATGAGTAAATTGTTCACCCGCCAGCGTAGCCATTCAAATATGCAATAGTTAAGAGTAGATTTACAACAATCTTTTTGTTTGACTTGCTGATTTTCTGATTTTTCTAGCAAAAATCAGCAGCATGTACTTTTTTAATATTTAAATTTTATCCCCTTTTTAACAACAATCGATTGTGGTTTTCTGACAAAGATTAACAAGGATAAAAGGTGGGTCAATTTAGAAAGCTGATTTTTGGATCTTTGAACTTAATTTTTACAAGGTTTCAAAAATATCAGAAAATGTCAGATTCTCATATTTTCAGTTTTGATCACTTCTGTAAAAATTTAAATTTTTAACAAAGAGTTAAAATTTGTAAACTGGTAGTGATTTTTATATTTTTTTAATTACATCCTTAGTTAGATCCCCAGTAGAGTCACCAAAAACTATTGGCGCATAAATTTTTCAGTTAGAAAGGTCATGGGGAAACATGCCAATAGTGTGCAAGGCATAGCCCCTCTTTGACACAACAAAGTGAAACTGGTTTATTGCTATTCTATCAAGCAGGAATATGTGTAAATCTACACTATTCTAACTTCAAGGGTTTTTGGGATCTCATCCCAGTAGAGGTAGTTCCAACTACAAACATAAATATGAGAGGGAAGGAACAAAGAAAGGTAGATCTGAAGGGAGAAAATAAATGAATTCCAAGACAGAAAGGTCAGAGGGTTAATGCTTTGGGCTGGTAGTAAACAGAGCCAAACTTACATACATAAACAAATAAAGCAATACTAATGAACATATGAAGATAATAAGGATGAATCCAATAGAATAGAAACACAGATCTAACTTAAGAGAGATCTGATGCAGATAACACATATATTGAGCACAAAGTCTTAACATATATATTAATATCTCTTCTATTACAAGAAGGCACAAAATATTTCTCTCTTCACCTCATTTTTCATACAAAAATGTCCACCTGGAATACAAAAAGTATTCCAATATTTATAGAAGAAGAAAGAGAAAGAAGACAAAAAGAAACCAACCACTATTTACAAAATATCTAAAAATTCAAAAGTTGACTTAGGGCAAGTTTGTGGATGGCAACATCCCATGACGGAACATGGGATGATGTCATCATAAATACCAACATAATTTTTAAATATTTTTACAAAAATATTGAAGCATACACAAAAAGAGAAACTACTCGTCGTCATATCTTTGCTTGAAAGGAGTGTCTTGCTTCTTATTGGGAGAGGTGATGTGACAGTGAGCTCAGTACTCCATAAACTTGCTAATCATTGTCTTAAGTTGATTATGGTCTGGAACCTTGAAATGGTCACAAATAACTTTGCAAGTTTCTTTTTCATCCTTGAGCTTGTCAGGTATCTCGGCGTACTCTTTGTTTGCCTCAATCAAGTATCCAATGAAATCGAGGCAAGCCAGAAGGTTATTGATAGACTCTCAGTCAAAAGTGACCTCTGGTGAAAAACCTTGGGTTGCGATAGCCTTGAAGATCTAGATTGTTTCGTCTACCTCCCTCAAGGTAAATGATGCATTGAGCATCTCAGGAGCCATCTTCGTAACCATCTGCTCCATGTTGTGTTTTACATCCAGGGCCTTGTCCTTGATTTTATCTATTCTTTCTAGGATATAATCCATTTGATCAACCTAGTAATCCAGTGCAATGAGAGGCTTGTGGTGTGCCTGTAGGTGATCAATGATGCCAACCTTTAATAGGTCGTCAGCTGAGTAGTTGACCATTACCTGGAATGTTTCGTGTTGTAACTTGGCATTGTGCAACTCCTCGGAGAGGGATCCTACCACTATCTGTAGGTCCTTGTTTTCCCGATCTATACTCTAGTAGAGTCCTGTGAATTTCTTGATTATTTCCTCACTATCTCTGAGGATTCGCTCTATCCAGGAGGACAATATTGTACCTTGTTCACAAATCTTGGCATATTTATTTATCTTGTCCTAATTGAGAACTTCAGGAGGCTAGGCAACAGTCATAGGAGGAGAATTACCCATTCTCTACAAAGCTTGGAGGAGATGTTTGTTTTTTTCCTTTAGTATCCTCTTCTCCTCCTTTTCTTCCTGAAGATTCTTGCAGAGGGCATCTACTGCAGACAAAGCCTCTCCTTGCAAGATCTCAAATGAGGTTCCCATTGTGACTTGAGTCACTGTAAAGTCTATAGGAGATAGATCTTTCTTCTCTTTGGTGGGATCAGGATATGCAATCTCCATGACCCTCTCTCTCGAAGTGCTCGTTGAAAAGTGATTCATCACTTTCTATTTCTTTGGTCCCTTCTTCAGAATGAAAGAGAAGTCCATGGGTGCTATGGGGACCTTTCTCTTGAATTAACCCAGATGGTCAGATATCCATCTTGGACTTATGGGAGAAATAATAGAGGGAATGGAAGAAGAAATGGGGGTGAAAGGGGAAGCAATTGAAGAGGCCGCAGGGAAGAATGTTGAGACACTTGGTGGTGGAATCGACAAGGAGTCCAATTCGCTACTACTTATGGGGCCTGAAGTTACTACAGGAGAAGAAAAGGATATGGAGTCAAAAGAGATCTGTGATGGGATGGAGGGAACACTAGGTGACAGATTCACAAGAGAGGAGAAGATGGAAGAGGTGGGAGATGGAAGGGAGGAAGGGAGAGAATAAGAAACCTCCATTGGGATAGATGTTTCAACAACGAGGGGAGGAGAAGGAGCGAAAGAGGGAATGGTGGGTACCTCAGTGGTTGTAGCTAGGATAACATCCTAAGTGGATATATCCATTGAGACTTTGGTGGTCTCTTCTTCTTTACTTGGGGAGACCAGGTCGACCACTTGCTTCTCAGAAGTAGTAGGAGGGATTTGAGGAGCTAATTCTTTGCTTGAACCTCCCTCCTCTTTATCTTTTATTTTTCCTTTTAGAACTTGGACCGGCCTTAGAGGTTCTCTTCCTAAAGGAGAAGTAGTGAAATCTACCCCAAGGTAGGTAAGACCATTCTATTTGCACCAATGTTCGGTGTGTTGCAACATGTGCTTGATCCTTTCCTCGATGGTCTTTGGTGCTTTGGCTCTGTCAATCTTTGCAAATGGCCAATCGTCCCCATCCATTTCAAGTTAAACTTGATTAATTTCTTGATCAGGTTCTTGGAATCCTTTTAGAATGATGGCCACACCATAGTGTTTGATCTCTTCCAGAGCTAGCCTGGAGTGATTTTTTCACCTGAGATCTATTTCATGTGTTAGGTTGATGTAGATGTCCTCAATCTCAGGGACATGGATAGGATCAATTATTGCCTTTGGGAGGTAACCCCGGCAATCAAAGGTAGGCCTGGCTGGGAAGTTATACTTTAGATTTAGCAATTCAAGCTTAGCATACATTTCCCGTGCTTTGGCCAATGTGGTACAGGTGTATCGGCCCACTGTAAGGGGGAATGGAGTTCCTCCCTTATTTCTCTTCATGCATCTCTCATGGTATGTGATTAGTTACCTTGACAAATCCAAGAGAATCAGCTTGGGCCTCACATACCTTGGTAGCTTGGTCGGTTCACCCTCAAAATTCATTGTCTTGAGATATGTGAATGTGGGAAGCTGAGTGAACAATGCCCCCCACTTCTTTGTGATAGTGACCACACTAGGGCTAGTTTGACCATGTCTCATATTTGGCCTCAATAGGCAGATCACCTCATAGAAGAAAGCATCGTTGATTTTTGAGAACTAAGGGATGCTATTCTCGAGGATGAGCTCTGGGTAGTATTCATATATTTTGACTTGGGGCCATACCCCATTCCGAGCTAGGCCTGCGAAATCTCTCGCTGATGCTGCAACGTATACAACATAGGAATTCATATAGAACTTTCCAGTTGTCATGACCTATTGAAGTTGCTGAGAGATGGTGTCGTTGATGATTTCCCCCTAGCCAAAATACTATTAAGGCACATTCTTGCTCATGGTCTCTAAGTACCTCAGCATCCATTTATGGAAATGATGGGCATAAGGAATCCCAGACACTCTGCTTAGGAAGGTGATGGTATCACTCAGTTCCTTATTGAAGTCACTGCGGTGGATGGTTTGTGGCCATTGGCTCATCGGCTTTTTGTTTTTAAGATAGAGCTCATTTATCATTTGCATACATTTGTCTTCATTGTCGTCCCATGCCTTCTTGTAGTCTTCTAGGCTTATGACGACGTACTACCTGTGATGAGGGATGCCCAGGGTTATTTCAAAGTGACGAGCAGTTAGGTTGATGACTGTCTTTCCCTCTTTATCCTCAACACATCTAGTGTCTTTGTTGTAGCAACGGGAAACCAACATGATAAATTCATTATTAATAACACTTACTGGCAGCCCAGCTGTAAAGTGCAATCCACTTCTCACCAGTTTGTTCATTTAGGGACCACTAGAGGCCTGGTTATTCCTTGCCCGAAAGTCTTCCATATCAATGTGTCTGAGATCGAAGTCTCTGATATCGAGATCACTCTTTGCATATGAGTCAGGCATCCTGAATTTATGATATTTATACTTCATTTCTTACTTTGTCAACTTAGCTTTACCTTTAGACTTGGTTGGCTTTTTTCTCGACAAAGACATGTGTGAGCTTGAGAATGGCTGTTGTTGTTCTATAAGGAGAATCAAGGAGGTCCAACACAGAAGATCCATGTCAACTGTCATGTTATTCATAATGAAACCTTACAGAAAGAAGAATGTGTAATTATAAGGCTTAGGGTGCAAGGCGTAAGTTCATAACATACTGTAGAGGCTTAAAAAGGCTGGGCACAGTTTTGGGGATGTCAACATGTAAAAAGGTGCACTTGTGTTGAGAGGGGGACAACTACACCAAAGGATTATAAAGGGCGCACTTTTGGGTAGTGCTGTAAATAAGGTTTTAGCACCAAGGAGAAAGGATCGGGGTGTGGTTTTGCAACACACAACATGGCATATTGATGTCAAGGTTCATGTGCCAGTGCCCTAGGAAATTTGCTTCAATTGGGTGCTGCAAAAGATGGTGTTGCATGACTGCTAAGTGCACCCAAGGCACAATTTCTAAAGATGTTGCAAATAAGCTCAATGTGCCAAAGGAAAAGTGCTTGGCATGGATTTTGGGGACACAACATCAAATGTTGATGTTGGTTGGGATGTGCATGCGCCTTTACAAGATTTTTAAGTGTTAATATTTACCGCAGGTTATGGATATGTCGCATGCGAAGACAGTGCACCAAGGCGCGACTGTGGGAAGTGCAACATGTAAAAATAGTGTGCTAAAGGATAAATGATTATGCACTTTTGCACGACTTCTCATATTTCTCTCTCTTTTTCGGTTTTATCAAATGGTAAAGAGAGGTTTGGGGGATATCTACTAATACGCAGATATATAAAGGATGGCTTCTTTTGAGGTAGGGCCTTCTCAGATTCGTAGATCTAGAAGGGGGATAAGGTGGTTTTTAGATGGTTATGGTAGTTTATTCATTTTAAGATTTAACCTTTTATAAAAAACCTAAAACCCATCAATAACCAAGAAACAAAACCACAAACAATAACAAGAGTTATAAAAATCCACTTACTCGGTTTTATAAGGGATGAAGGATGACGTTGGGGTCCAAAAACTTGAAAAACAGCATGTGGGTGTGATAGGGATAGCTGACAGGAATAGAGGAATACTTTTCACAATTTTCAATTCGTGAAAATGACAGGTGTTAAACACCTATATATAGAAAATTTAGTATTTATTACCCCACCCACTTTCTTTGGTGCACTTTTCAAAGTGTTGACAAAAAAGTTTCAGCGCCTTAAGTGCATATTCTATGATGTTGACAAGAAGTTTTCAGCACCAAAGGCTGTAAAGGGGATTTACTTAGCGCACATTTTGATGTGTTGACATGTTATTTCTCGTGCCTTAGGCACAAATATTTGGTGCATGTTTACTAATGTTGACATGTAACTTTTAGCGTCTTGGGGGTGCAACTTTATTGATGTTGGCATGTCATTTTCTGCACCAAAATATTTTCAAAGGGGTGCATATTTTTTGATGTTGACATAACATTTCTTATGCCCAGTTCAAAAAAGGTGAAAAATGGCTACGTTCTTAAAACTTGATTTTCGGAAAGGAATTTTAGGCCATTTTAAACGTTATCAGATCTCTTAGGGGACCAAAATGGAAATTTGGTATGGTTACTTGCAAAATTTCCCTTGTCAATTTTAAAGGATAACAACTGGCTCTTTCTGGGGACTATCTTTAAGTAAAACTTAAGGTTAGAGAATCCCAGTTTTCTACATGCCTATCCATTGGGTTATAGAAAGTCAAGAACAAGGGTGACCAAAAAGGGAAGAAAGGGAACACACAACGAACAAGAAACAAACACATGACAAAAGCAAACACACAATGAAATCAAACTATACAAAGAAGAGAGACAACTCTACTTCCTGAAGATCTTTAGGTGTTTTCCACTGTAGGGAAGTGGAAGCTCAGTTCTGTCTAGATATGAGAGATAGAAACTATTCTCTCTATTGAGCTGTTTGATCTTGTATGGCCCCCTCAAAAGAAAGTCAAACTTTCTATGCATACCTTTCGATTCTCTTCATTTGTCCCACAGAAGGACAAGATACCCTACTTGGAAATCTCTCTTCCTAGCTTTCTTGTCGAATAACCTCTTGACTTGATTTTGATGTTCAGTGATCATGTCGACCACTTTTAATCGGTTTTCTTCAAGTTCTGTTAGGTACATAATTCTCTTTTCCAGAGAACTCTAAAAAGTTTCATCTTTGATTTCTTGAGCTAAACGTAGAGTAGGAAGTTTTGCGGAGATAGGGATTTCGGCATCAGTCCCATACAACACCTGGAAAAGTTACATGTTGAGAGATCTCTTTGGAGTGATACGATATGCCCACAAAGCATCATATAATGATTTGTGTCAGGACTGCTGGTTCTCATCAACTACCTTCCGAATGATAGTCACTAGGTTCTTGTTGCTAGATTCTACCTGACCATTTCCCTGAGGAATTAGAAGCATGAGCCAAGGTTATTTTGTATCCATAGAAAAAACCAATTACTTCTCGTGAAGAGAAGTTGGAAGTGTTATCAACAACAGTTTAATGTGGGATGCCAAATCTCACGATAATATTTTCCTTGATGAAGTTACAAACAACTTCAGAAGTGGCATGTTTGATAGGTATGGCCTCCACCCATTTCATGAAGTGATCTATTGCTGTCAGGACGTAACCATGTCCAACACTCGATTAAGGATTAAGTGCTCCAATGAAATCAATTCCCCATTTCCTGAATGGTTTGTTAATAATGACGGCATTGAAGGGAAATGTAGCTAGCTTTGGTTTGCCAACGAACTATTGACAAAGTTCATATTTTACTACCCAGGTAGCTGCATCTTGAAATAGCGTCAACCAATAGTACCTAGCCCGAATGATCTTATGTGCTATCACTGATGAGGAGAAGTGACCACCGTAGGTTGAGTCGTGAAAACTCTCCAATAATTTTATCTGCTGCGGCTTATCAACACATCATAGAAAAATACCATCAATTCTGTGTTTGTACAATCCATTGTCCCATATGACATATCTTACAGCTCTGAGATTTACCACTCGCTTTTCCTTAGTGGTTAGGTGAGTTAGGCACTCTCCATAGGTGAGAAAGAACATGATGTCAGAATACCATATGTCATTGGTTGCGATAAATAGAACCATGGGTAAAGAATCTGCATTCTCCAATTCACTTTGTTCTCCATTAATGTGAGCCGCTTGCTCCTCAGGTACCTATGAGTCTTTATTCTCAGCCATTAGTTGACACATGCCCTTACCCTTTACCAACTTGGTCAGTTTGATGTCTAAATCATATTATTTGACCTTTGCGATCCAATTCCCTCATAATCTCCCTAACTCCTATTGAGTCAGGATACACTTAACGGCCATGTCTGGGACCAGTACTACTGTATGAGAATTCAAAATGTAGTAGCGGAAAATTTTGACTGCTTTTACCATGACGAAGTGTGTTTCTCTAATTATGAATTTTTTAGCTCATGAGGCTTAAGAGGAGAACTCATGAAGGAAATCGGGGATTCAATATCCTCGGAATTATTTTACATCATAATAGATGATACAGTATGCACAGATGCATAATTGTACATGATGAAGTCTTTGCTGAAATCAGGGCGTACCAGAATAGGGGCCTGAGCGAAGAAAGTTTTTATGTATTCGAATGATGCCTTACCTTCCTCACTCTAATGGAATGTTTGGGACCCTTTCATCATATTAGATATATGATGAGTCTTCTCAGCAAAATTAGGGACAAAGTGTCTGAGAAAATTTACCTTTCTAAAGAAAGAGTGAACGCTAATCTTGATTGTAGGCAAGGTGAGGCTATGAATAGCCTTGAATCTCTCGACATCTATTTTAGTTCCTTCTCTACTAATGACATGTCCAAGAAACTTTCCTTCTATGACCCCAAAAACTAACTTCTTGGAATTTAGTGAAATCCCTTGTTCTCAGCATCTAATCAAGACTTGTTCCAAATGATCACAATAATCACTTCATTTTTTGGAGAACATGGTCAGGTCATCTAGGTAAACTATGATGACCTTTCCCATCATTCGTTTGAATGCAAAGTCCATGGCTCATTGGAAGGTTTCCTCGGTGTTGATCAAACTGAATGACATCCTGCTGTAGGTGAAAGTGCCCTAAGAGGGTGGTGAATGTTGTCTTGAACTGATCCTCAGGCGTGACCTAAATTTGATTGTAACCCAAAAAACCGTCCAACATAGATAACATTTCTGAACTGGTTACTACCTATAGCACTTGATCCATTATCGGAAGTGGATAGTTATCCTTTAATGATGACTGGTTCAAGTTGCAAAAGTCCACGCATATGCATATCTCACCATTTTTCTTCCACACAGGAATAATATTAGTAACACAGGTACTATGATGAATTGGAAAAATGATTCTTACATTCAACATCTTATGAATTTCATCCTGGATGGTACCTGAGATTTTGGGGTTGTAGTGCCTTTGCTTTTGATGAAAAGGCTTGACATCATCATTGAGCAGGATGTCATTCCAAATGTCCTTAGGCTTGAAAGACTTCAGATCAACATAAGACCATGCTAATACATCCATATACTTTTTCAGTAGCTTGACGATTTTTTTTTTCTCTTTGTGCGTACAACACTTCCTGATGTTCATGGAACAAGGATGTTCCATGGTACCCAAATTGACAGATTCAGTTTCCAGAGAAGAGGAAGGATCACCCTGGTGCTTTTTCTTTACAAAATGGTCATGATTATCAAATAGTCATTCTAAGGAAACTAAACCTTTCGAAATCTTATTTCCTTTGAGCTGTATCACCGTTTCTTTTTTAGATTTGTGTGCTTGACCAATGAGAGACTCATGACACACAAAAGTTGATCCGTCAAAATGAATCTCTTTGAAATTGTTAGCTTTATATAGAAAAGTGATGATTTGGTTGTCATCATTGAACACCTACCAGTGCTGCAAATTATCTGGCACACTTGGGTGAAAAACCACCTCAATGGTATATGTATCTATTTTCAACCTTAGGTGAGGAAGCATGAGAGAGGCTGAGATGGCCAATGAATCAGCCATGTCATTTTGATTTCATGAAACTACTTTGATTGAGAAAGCATCAAACTCCTCAATGTTATCCCATACTACATTGCGGTAGTGTCTGAGCCGGTCATTCTTTACTTGGTATATCCCTTTTACCTGGTTGACAATCAATTCAACATCACCTTGCACTTTTAAATTCTTGATTCCCTTCTCTTTTGCAGCTTGCATGCCAAGTAACAGGGATTCGTACTTGGTGGTATTATTCACATTGAAAAATTATAACTTAAAAGAAAAAGGGAAAATCTCCTCCTCAGGAGATATTAGAAAATCCCTAGCACCACATCCACTTATTACACATCTGCCATCAAATTACAATGTCCACACTTTGTTGAGATCCTTTTTTAGATGAGAATGTCCATTTTGTCTGAGTCAGTGGACAAGAAGTAGTTTCCCATCCCTGATGATTCGAAAAGAATCTGAGCCTTAGGGTCATCAGAGTTGGTGACTAGATATTTATTTTGTGATTCTGGCTCCAACGTCTATATCACTCCTTTGACAGGGATCCTAGCTTTGGACCAATCCATATGAATTTCCCCTCCAACTTCTTTGTAGAAGCTCCTTCCTTAGCAGTATTCCATATGCTACTGGAATATCAACCATGAGAATAGTCATTTTTACTCTCTTCTCAGGAAATGCTATGAATGCAAATTGCGCATCCTTGATCTGACCAATCAATGGTACTTGCTTGGTTTCTATGGAGTAGCATATGCCAAAAGGTTTAGTAAGCATGAGGCCCAAAACATGGGAAACCTTTGCTGGCATAACATTATCAGAAGCTCTAGAATCAATTATACAGTTGCTCAGTTTATGACCATTGATTAGGAGAGATAGGTAAAAAGGTTCAATTTTTCCTGACGCAGAGGTTGAGGCAACGTTTACGTGAGATGTAGGAGGGGTGGGAAGATTTCCTTTTGGTGAAACGGGAGGAAGGATGGAAGCATGGCTCTGGATATACTTATTTAATCTTACAATCTTCTTTGGGTTGGAATGAAGGTATTTAACCTCAGACATTTGGATCTTTGTCTTTTTAGCATGATCAATTATATCGAATGCGACCAAGGGTTGCACTAACAAAGGAATGAGTCATTCGTTTCTTGTTTGTGGAGGAGGATTACTGGTCTTTATGGAATTGGAGGAAGGTTGATTTGGAGGGGAAACATGAGGAAAATATTTCTTTACAATAGGTTTAACAGGAGGTTAAGTAGGAAGGGGATTACCTCTTTAGCAATCATTGGTGGTGGGGCTTCCACGGCCTTTTCCTTTTGTTTTTCAGCATAAATCTTTGCTTCTTTTCCTTGCAAGCGAGTGAAAACTATGTATGATTATTTGCTCGCATACCCTTGGGTACCCTCTTCATCATTGGATTCCTCATCTTCAAATTCCATATACCTGATAGTGGAGTTTCTAGTTGGTTCACTGACATTTTGGTCATCTTCATCTTGCGACAAAGGCTCTTCATAATTTGTATCATCTTCTTCGATTTCAACTAAAGCATTGACTAGAGGAGCCTCAATTGCTAGCGTTTGAGAAGTAGTAGGCAGATGTGGCCTTTGGGGGTCGTTGTTGGGAGTGAAGTTCCTTCGTGGGATATCCCGGGTACGGAGCAGTAGACGATGCTTGAGCCAATTGCTTCTTTAATGAGAGAAAATCATTAACCATCTTCTGGAACATTGGATCTAATGAGGTGCCCTGAGAAGAAGTTGAAGCCTTTGATTTTAACAGCTCCCATCTTAACTTGCTAGATATAAGGAGGTTATCCTCTATCCGAATGGCCGTAGCTTGAGCAAGAACCAAGTCTAGTATTTATTCTTGTAAAAGTAAGAAACTTACTCTCAAACTCATTGCATTCACAAAGAAACTCTTTTGATTCTTTAATGTTGGCAACATGGCAGGTAGCACACGATTGATTAGTGAATTGAATCGGGTGATAAAATCACGCATGGTTTCATTTGTCTCCTTCTTCATGTGAGTGATTTTTGATAGTAACTTGAATGCATCTTCTAAAGGCTTGTATCTATCTTCAAATGCAGTCCGTAATGTAGACTAACTAGTGATGGATCCAGCTGGGTAAATGCTAGAACTATTTTGATGGAGGCCCTTGCAAGGTCTTTAGAAAGAGATGTACAGATACATCTTCATGAGTTACATCTAGAATACTGCATGACATGATAAACACAGCTATATGCATGTCTGTACTTTGATTTTTGCTTCCACCAAACTTTAGGAAATTTTTGTGATTTCCGTGAGGGAGGGTGTGAACTGGATGTGACTAGTAGATTTATGGTATTTCCCCATGGTACCAATAGATTTATGGCCATTTTAAATGTAGGGAAAAGAACATGAGCAGGGATTCTGGTTCCTCTTAGTAAAAGGGCTATGTAAATTGATGTCGAGACATCTTGTGAAATCTGACTCTTTCGTGGAGGAGAGGCACTTTTAACTGATCGATCCACTGAACTTAGCAATGCGAATCATGCTAGAGTGATACTGAAATTGTGCCTCTGAAGTAGATCGAATATTGGATCCACTTCTCCACGAGCTCTTCTACCATGAGTAAATTGTTCACCCCGCCAGTGTCGCTGTTCAAATCTGCAATAGTTAAGAGCAAATTTACAACAATATTTTTGTTCGTACTTGCTGATTTTTTTATTTTTCTGGCAAAAATCAGTAGCATGTACTTTTTTAATATTTAAATTTTATCTCCTTTTTAATAATAACCAATTGCAGTTTTCTGACAAAGATTAACAAGGATAAAAGGTGGGTCAATTTAGAAAGCTGATTTTCAAATCTTTGAACTAAATTTTTGCAAGGTTTCAAAAATATCAGAAAATGTCAGATTCTCAAATCTACGGAAATATACAACTTTTGTAAAAAATCAGCGAACTAAAAGCTCCTATTTGGTCCAGATATATGGATTTGATCAAGGAAATTTTTAGTTTTGATCACTTCTGCAAATATTTTAAATTTTAAGAAAGAGTTAAAATTTGTAAACTGGTAGTGATTTTTACAGTTTTTAAATTATTTCCTTAGTTCAATCCCCAGTAGAGTCTCTAAAAACTATTGGCGTGTAAATCTGTCGGTTAGATAGGTCATTGGGAAACAGGCCAAGAGTGTGTAGGGCATAGCCCCTCTTTGAGACAACAAAGCAAAACTAGTTTATTGCTTTCCTATCAAGAAGGAATCTGTGCAAATCTACACTATTCTAACTTTAGGGGGTTTTTGGGATCTCATCCTAGTAGAGGTAGTTCCAACTGCGAACATAAATATGATAGAGAAGGAATAGAGGAAGGTAAATATGAAGGGAGAAAATAAATGAATTCCAAGATAGAAAGGTTGGAGGGTTAATGCTTTGCGCTGGTTGTAAACAGAGCCAAACTTACTTGTATAAACAAATAAAGTAATATTGATGAACATATGACAATAATAAGGATGAATCCAAAAGAATAGAAACACAAATCTAACTTAAGAGAGATCTGATGCAGATAACACATATATTGAGCACAAAGTCTTAACATATATATTAATATCTCTTCTGTTACAAGAAGGCACAACGTGTTTCTCTCTTCACCTCTTTTTTTATACAAAAATGTCCACCTAGAATACAACAAGTATTCCAATATTTATAGAAGAAGAAATTGAAAGAAGACAAAAAGAAACCAACAACTATTTACAAAATATCTTACAAGATATTTACAAAATATCTAAAAAGTCAAAAGTTGACGTAGGGCAAATTTGTGGATGGCAACATCCCATGATGCAACATGGATGATGTCATCATAAATGCCAACATACTTTTAAAATATTTTTACAAAAAGATCAAAGTGTACACAAAAAGATAAACTACTCGTCATCATCTCTTGGCTTGAACAGAGTGTCTTGCTTCTTATCAGGAGAGGTGATGTGACATTGAGCTTAGTACTCCATAAACTTGCTAATCATTGTCTGAAGTTGATTATGGTCTATACCCTTGAAATGGTCACTAATAACTTCGCAAGTTTCTTTTTCAACCTTGATCTTATTAGGTATCCCGACGTACTCTTCGTTTTCCTCAATTAAGTATACAATGTAATCGCGACAAGCCAGACGGTTATTGATAGAATCTCGGTCAAAAGTGACCTCTGGTGAAAAACCTTGGGGTGAAATAGCCTTGAAGATCTAGATTGTATCGTCTACCTCGATCAAGGTGAATGATGGACTGTGTTTCGCACGAAATGTTTCGGCTCTGTGGAATAGACTTGCTTCTATCCTTTCATTCCTTTGAGAAACAAATAAGGGTTAGGGCTAGGAGGAATACCTGTTGAATGTTGAGATGGTGTGCGCGTACTGTAGAGAAAGATCAGATCGACTGCGAAGAACTCCTTTTTGTCTTGGAAGGACTACCTGCAAGTAAGAATACAAGACCACCAGATTTTAATTAGACAATAAATGAGGGAGCTGCCTTAGGCCCAGGAAATATAAAACTTCCTTTCGAAGGTGGTCAGTTCCCCTTTTAATACGAATTAACACAAATGATAACAAAGAAAGCTATTGCAAAATCATGATTTAGGTACCTCGTTACAAAGCAATAGAGGCTAAACTATCAATAATAAAGAGTCACGTTGTTTGTTTGGTTATTGGTCGTTGATACATTCAGGTTGAGTTACAGTGATAAACCAGACTGGACCTGAGGTTATTAGGTGACAAATAGGCGAGAGGAAGGTTTTGGGGGTATAAGTCACAGTGACCGATGCCGGTCACTGGATAACCGACTGCGGTTAGAGAACCGCTACCGGTAGGGGATAACCGACACCGGTAGGGTCAGTAATCTAGGTGCTTTTGGATAGAGGCTGGTTGCAGGGTGATTGTGGGGTTATTAAGACTAGCGGATGGCTGAGAGGAATAGTGAGAGGATAGGGAAGACTCAGAGTGTGATAAAATGGTCTTCTAGGCAATACAAGGATGTATGGATGAAGGTTAAGTGCAGGGTGCTGGTAGGTGGTAGATCTAGGAATGAGTTTATAATTACTATCAATCCACAGGCTCAAGAAATGGTGCTTAGAAACATACAATACACTACTTACTCGTTCCTGATGAAGATGCAGGGTTCCACGACTGTGATGACAAAGACAGGGCTCAAGTAGGATGATATGACAATCCAAGATGTGCTATCTCCTCTTCTGATGCTCGGATGAGTGTCATTGGGCTCTGGTTATTAAGTTGCAGTCTTGGGCTTGATGTCCTTCTCTACAAACTCTTCTTGTTTCTTCACTTGTCTCTGCTCGGCCAAGCAAATTCGGATCCTTTCAATGATTTCTCCTCTTCCTGATCAAATGAAAATCTGATCCTTTGTTTTTGGTTAGAGGTGGTCATTTACAGGGAACCGATGGCGGTTACGCAACCGATGGCAGTCGAGTAGGAACCGATGTCGGTCAGGTCAAAGCGGGCTATTTTTGGTAAAATAGCCAGCTTTCCCTCCTTTTCTCTCAAGGGATTGGTTGCGGGTTGGTCAAGTCATTATGAGGTTAGTTTTAGGTGCGGGTAAGGAGTAATTAGTCATGGGTGTGGATGTGGACCAAGTTATAGGTCTTAATTAGGTTAGTTTAGGGTTAAGACTAGGTCATGATGAGGTGGCGAAATGAGATGCGGGGCACAGGGTGTCGTAAGACACAAATTTGGTGTCTACAGACTGAGCATCTCAAGAGGAATCTTTGTAACCATCTACTCCATGTTTTGTTTTTGCATCTAGGGCCTTATCCTTGATTTTATCTATCCTTTCTAGGATATAATCCATTTGATCAACACGGCAATCCAGTGCAACAAGAGCCTTGTGGTGTGCCTGCAGGTGATCAATGATGCCGACCTTTAATAGGTCATTAGCTGAGTAGTTGACCATTGCTTGGAATGTTTCATGTTGTAACTTGGCATTGTCCAACTCCTTGAAGAGGGATCCTGCTACTGCCTGTAGCTCCTTGTTTTCCCGATCTATACTCTGGTAGAGTCCTATGAATTTCTTGATTATTTCCTCACTATCTCTGAGGATTCACTCTATCCATGAGGACACTGCCATACCTTGTTTTCCAATCTTGGTGTATTCATTTATCTTGTCCTGACTGAGAACTTTGGGAGGCTTGGTGGCAGTCATAGGAGGAGCATTTCCCATTCTCTACAAATCTTGGAGGAGATGTTTGATTTTTTCCTTTAGTATCTTCTCCTCCTCCTTTGCTTCCTAAAGCTTCTTGTAGAGGGTATCTACTATAGACAAATCCTCTCTTTGTAGGCTCTCAAATGAGGTTCCCATCATGACTTGAGTCACTGTAAAGTCTATAGGAGACATATCTTTCTTCTCTTTGGTGGGATTAGGATATGCAATCTCCATGACCCTCTCTCTCGAAGTGCTCTTTGAAAAGTGAGTTATCACTTTCTATTTATTTTGTCCCTTCTTTGGAATGATAGAGAAGTCCATGGGTGTTATGGGGACCTTTCTCTTGAGTTTAACCAGATGGTCAGATATCCAACTTGTACTTATGGGAGAAAGAGGTAGATGGAATGGAAGAAGAAATGGGGGTGAAAGGGGAAGCAATTGAAGAGGCTGCAGGTAAGAATGTTGAGACATTTGGTGGTGGCATTGACAAGGAGTCCAACGCGCTGTTGCTTATGGGGGCCTAGAGTTACTACAAGAGAAGAAAAGGACATGGTGGTGGAAGGGATCTGTAATGGGATGGAGAAAATACTAGGTGACATATCCGTAAGAGAAGAGAATATGGAAGAGGTGGGAGATGGAAGGGAGGAAGGGGAGAGAATAAGAAACCTCCATTGGGATAGATGTTTTAACGACAGGGGGTAGAGAAGGAGTAGAAGAGGGAATGGTGGGTACCTTAGTGGTTGTAGTTGGGATAACATCCTGAGTGGATATATCCATTGAGACTTTTGTGGTCTCTTCTTCTTTACTTGGGGAGACTAGGTTGACCACTTGCTTCAAAAAAGTAGTAGGAGGGATTTGAGGAGCTTCTTCTTTGCTTGATTCTCCCTCCTCTTTATCTTTTCCTTTTCCTTTTGGCACTTGGGCTGGCTTTGGAGGTGCTCTTCCTGAAGGAGAAGTAGTGAAATCTACCCTGAGGTAGGTAAGACCATTCTGTTTACACCAATGTTCGGTGCGTTACAATGTGTTCTTGACCCTTTCCTCGATGGTCTTTGGTGCCTTGGATATGTCAATCTCTACGAATGGCCAATCATCCCCATCCATGTCAAGGTAAACTTGATCAATTTCTTGATCAGGTTCTTGGAATCCTTTTGGAATGATGGCCACGCCATATTGTTTGATCTCTTCCAGAGCCAGCCTGGAGTGATCCTTTCGCATGAGATCTATTTCATGTGTCAGGTCGATGTAGATGTCCTCGATCTTAGGAACATGGATAGGATTAATTATTCCCTTTGGGAGGTAACCTTGACAATCAAAGGTAGGCCTGGCTAGGAAGTTATACTTTAGATTTAACAATTCAAGCTCGGCATACATTTCCCGTGCTTTGGCCAATGTGGTGCAAGTGTATCGGCCCACTGTAAGGGGGAACGAAGTTCCTCCCTTCTTTCTCTTCATGCATCTCTCATGGTATGTGATTAGTTGCCTTGACAACTTGAAGAGAATCAACTTGGGCCCCACATACCTTGGTAGCTTGGTATATTCACCCTCAAAATTCACCACCCTGAGATATGTGAATGTGGGAAAATGAGTGAACAATGCCCCCCACTTCTTTGTGACCGTGACCACACTGGGGCTAGTTGGAACATGTCTCATATTATGCCTCAATAGGGAGATCACCTCATAAAAGAAAGCGTCGTTGATTTTTGAGAACTGAGGGATGCTATTCTTGAGCCTAAAGTCTGGGTAGTATTCATATATTTTTTCTTGGGGCCATACCCCATTCCGAGCTAGGCCTACAAAATATCTCATTAATGTTGCATCGTATACAACATAGGAATTCATATAGAACTTCCTAGTTGTCATGACCTGTTGAATTTTCTAAGAGATGGTGTCGCTGATGATTTCACCCTAGCCAAAACATTGTTCAGGCACATTCTTGCTCATGGTATCTAAGTACCTCAGCATACATTTATGGAAATGATGGGCATCAGGAAGCCCAAACACTCTTCTTAAGAAGGTGATGGTATCACTCAGTTCCTCATTGAAGTCACTGCAGTGGATGGTTTGTGGCCATCTGCTCACTGAATTTTTGTTTTTAAGATAGAGCTCATTCATCATTTGCATACATTTGTCTTCATTGTCATCCCATGCCTTCTTGTAGTCTTCTAGGCTTATGGCGATGTACTTCCTGTGATGAGGGATGCCCAAGGTTATTTCAAAGTGACCAACAGTTAGGTCAATGACCGTCTTTCCCTCTTTATCCTCAACACATCTAGTGTCCTTATTGTAGCAACAGGAAACCAACATGATAAATTCATTATTAATAGCACTTACTAGCAGCCCAACTGCAAAGTTCAATCCAGTGCCCACCATTTTGTTCATCTAGGGACCACTAGAGGCTTGGTTGGTCCTTGCCCAGAAGTCTTCCATATCAATGTGTCCGAGCTCGAAGTCTTTGATATTGAGATCACTCTCTGCATATGAGTCAGGCATCCTGACTTTCTGATATTTATACTTCATTTCTTGCTCTGTCAACTTAGCTTTACCTTTAGGCTTGGTTGGATTTTTTCTCGACAAAGACGTGTGAGCTCGAGAATGGCTGTTGTTTTTCTAAAAGGAGAATCAAGGAGGTCCAACACAAAAGATCCATGTCAACCATCATGTTATTCACAATGAAATCTTGCAGAAAGAAGAATGAGAAATTATAAGGCTTAGGGCGCAAGGTGCAAGTTCATAGCATACTGCAGAGGCTTAAAAAGGCTGGGCACACTTTTGGGGATGTCAACATGCAAAAAGGTGTGCCTATGTTGAGAGGGGAAAAAATACGCCAAAGGATTATAAAGGGTGCACTTTTGGTTAGTGATGCACAAAAGGTTTTAGCACCAAGGAGAAAGGCTTGGGGTGTGGGTTTGCAACACACAATATGGCATGTTGATGTCAAGGTTCATGCACCAGTGCCCTAGGAAATTTGCTTCAATTGGGTGCTATAAAAGATGGTGTTGCATGGTTGCTAAGTGCACCCAAGGCACAATTTCTAAAGATATTGCAAAGAATCTCAATGCACCAAAGGAAAAGTGCTTGGTGTGGATTTGGGGGACATAACATCAAATGTTTATGTTGGTTGGGATGTGCCTGAGCCTTTACAAGATTGCTAAGTGTTAATACTTAGTGCAAGTTATGGATATGTCAGATGCAAAGATAGTGCGCCAAGGCATGACTATGGGGAGTGCAACATGTAAAAATAGTGTGCCAAAGGATAAATGATTTTGCACTTTTTCACAACTTCTCAGATTTCTCTCTTTTCGGTTTTATCAAATGGTAAAGAGAGGTTTGGGGGATTTGTAGCAATAGGTAGATATATAAAGGATGGCTGCTTTTGAGGCATGACCTTCTTAGATTCACAGATCTAGAAGGGTGATAAGGTGGTTTTCAGATGGTTATGGTAGTTTATTCATTTTTAGATTTATTTTTTTATAAAAAACCTAAAACCCATCAATAACCAAGAAACAAAACCACAAACAATAACAAGAGTGATAAAAATCTACTTACCTAGTTTTATAAGGGACGAAGGACGATGTTGGGGTCAAAAAACTTGAAAAATGGCACGCGAGCGTGACAGGGATAGCTGATAGGCGCAGAGGAATACTTTTCAGCGTTTTCAATTTGTGAAAATGACAGGTGCTAAGAACCTATTTATAGAAAATTTAGCGTTTATTACCCCACCCACTTTCTATGGCGCACTTTTCAAAGTGTCGACATGGTTTTGGATGCACCTTGGCGCAAGTTGGTTAGCGTCGACACAAAAGTTTCAGCACCTTAAGGGCATATTCTATGATGTTGACATGGATTTTTCAGCACCAAAGGTTGTAAAGGGGATTTACTTAGTGCACATTTTGATGTGTCGACATGTTATTTCTCACGCCTTAGGCACAAATATTCGGCGCATGTTTACTGATGTTGACATGCAACTTTTATTGCCTTGGGGGTGTAACTTTATTGATGTTGGCATGTCATTTTCTGCGCTAAAGGATTTTTAAAGGGACACATATTTTTTGATGTTGACACAAATTTTTTTGTGCCTGGTTCAAAAAAGGTGAAAAATGGCTAAGTTCTTAAAACTTGTTTTTCGGAAGGGAATTTTAGGCCATTTTGAATGTTATTAGATCTCTTCAGGGGACAAAAACAGAATTTTGGTATGGTTACCTACAAAATTTCCCTTGTCAATTTTATAGGATAACAAGAATACATCATTTTCCACTTTGGAGTGCCCCAAAAGATTGTAGTAGACAACACTACTTATTTCTCTTCGAAGGAATTGACAGAATTCTATTATGGCTTTGGGATTTCTCTTGCTCATTATTCTGACTACTATCCTCAGGGGAATGGTCAAGCTGAGTCAAGCAATAAAAATATTGTTACCATTATCTGCAAGCTTGTTGATGAGAATCAGAAGAATTGGCACAAAAAATTATATGATGCATTGTGGGCTGATATGATCACTCCTAAGAAGGAAATAGGCATTTCACCCTTTCAGCTGCTATATAGAGTTGAAGCAGAGATTCCTATTACAATCAAAATTCCATCTCTTAAGCTGCTTCAAACAATGGAAGATAGCCAATACAAAGATTTAATTGACAAGAGGATCCTTTTCCTTGAGAATCTAGAAGAGAGCAGATCCCAAGTAGTGGATAGAATCAAAGAACACCAAGTGAAAGTGAAGAAGCTCTTTGATAGAAGAGCCAAAGCAAGTGAGTTTAGAGTTGGAGATTTGGTCCTACTTTGGGACAAGAGGAGTGAGCCAAAGGGAAATCATGGTAAGTTATATTATTTGTGGTTGGGTCCATTTCAAATTCAGGAAGCTTGTGGTGAGAATGCATTTATATTATCATACTTGGATGGAACTCCATTGGGATTTCCTAGAAGTGGGCAATATTTGAAGTTGTACCATCAGTGAAAGTGAGTTGTCCCTCACCATGTACCGTAGTTTTTATTGTTTCCCCTTTTTTTTTGTGTGTTTTGGTTCATTTTCTGTTTTGGTGTGGTTTTGGTTTGTTATGTTTTCCCCTCCTTCCTTCTTCCTTCCTTCAATATTGTACATGACTCTGAAAGGCCCAATGGATAAGACACTAGTCAACGTTATATGTTTTGAAACCTGTGATTCTAGATCCTCATGTCATGTCTTCACCTTACTCAATCCATGCCATGTCCCCAAGCTAGAGCTAGTTGTTTTCTTGCAAATGTGCAAAGGGGAAAATTTTAAGTTTTCAAGCAAGACAACTTTCTCCTATGTCAAAGTTCCCATGCTTTGATCATACTTGTTAACCAAAATAAGCTCCCTCTTATTTTGCGTTAAGTAACTTCTTTTTGTGCCTCAGTCAAATTTTTACACATTTCAGGCACTCAATTTTCTTGGGGTATTGCTTCATTAGATAGAGAATTCTTTCCCATTTCCAGAAAGGTAAGGAAGTTCTCTTAATTCCTTGTATTTTGCAAGTTATGGCTCAACGGAGTTTGGAGGGGAAATTTTCCCTGGGTGGGCCCGTGGAGGTAAGGAGGAAATTTTGCCAAGGGAATTGGTGGGTTAGCGGAGGCACGAAGAGAAAGTTGGAACTTAGCTCTTTTGGGGTTAAAAGGCACAAACACAAATTTTGGCCTGTAGGCTCGCCGAAGGAAGGAAATAGACTTGCGGGGCCAAGGAGAAAATTTTGACCCTTAGTCTTTTTGGATAGAAACTGAAAATTCAAAATTTGGCCCGCAAGCCTACAAAGGAGAATGAAGAAAAAATTGGTTAAGGCCCACAACCAATATGAGAGCACCACATTTCATCGGAGTGGCGGATTGGCAGAGGATTTTGAGAAAATTTTCCAATTTCGCAAAAGGGGGCAAAATGTTGTTTTGAAGCTGCGGATCAGCCAGAAGGTGCCACATGTCATCAGAGTGGTGGGGAGTGGTGTTTTTTTGGGAAAATTTCCCAATTTGAAAAAAGAGGGAAAAAGTTCAAATTTTAGCCCACGAACCTGAATTTTTGCTTTAATTTTGTCAGTTTTGCCCTAAATTTTTAAGAGGTTATATCTTTCGATGTAGATATTAGATTTTTGTGTTTTTGGTATCAATGGAAAGCTAGTGAAATTCTCCAAATAATGGACACTTCAATTTTAAATTTTTATGGAGTTTTTGGGAGAAAATAGATAAAAAGTCTCTGGCATGCAAAAAATGCAAAAACATTTCCCCTGACTCCACTCTAGTGTTCTCTTGCCACGTGGATGACTTGATTTCAAAGTAATTAGGGCAAAGGATCAAACGGTTCATATGAAAACTAGAAAATTGAAATATAAAACAAATTTTTGCACGCAAAAGCTCTTTTTGGGCTTGTCAGAGGCGTTTTATTTGTGGCAGAGGAATCTGGAAGAGGGAAAATGATCAAATTTATTTATAACAACTTTGGGTCGAACGATTTAATGGTTTTTCAAAGTCTTTGTGAAGGGTTGACAATCGAATTTGGAAACTGGAAGCACATTTTTGTGAATAGAGGACAAAAAAATGTTTGTTAGTCTTCTTCTATTCTCCTCCTCTACATTTTTTCTTCTATTCCCACTCATTGTACATGTTTCAACTTTGAGATCAATAAAAAGGAAGGACTTTTATGTCCCCTCGATGGAAAAATCAATTGGTTCTTTGTGACCAGCGTGTTTTATTCTGTCTTGTGCTCAGAAATTACAAATTTATCTTTCTTCTATCAATTAATACATGTAATAAAAATTCTAGTTGATGTGTGTGGGCATCTGAAACTCTACCAACAACATTGATTTCTCCCTCCTTCATTCTCACTCCCTCCCCTTTCTCAGATCGATTTCTGCTATAGCAAGGAGTTGCTATTATTGCCATAGGGACAGTGGAGTGTTTCTATGGATCTCTGGTTAAGAAACCACCATAAATACACTTTGGTTTTACATGCTAAATAATGGGAGCTACACCATTCAAATGTAGAGGGACTTAGATTCCCATAGCGTTGGTCTGAAATCCACAAATTTTTCCACAAGAAAAATTTTCTTGCCAATAATCCTATTATAATTTCTTAAAATCCTCTAATCATGGCTAATATATCATTTCTTGTAAGCTTCTCTCTTTGTTAGATGACCCTCATAGGAGAATCTTATGAACCAGACACCATCTACAACTTACTTGTTTTTTGATAACCCTTTGTGCGGGAGCAATATGACATCAAAGCTAATTCTCTACACCATCAAATTCACACCTAACACAGACAACATCACTAAGAATTTAGAGGTTCTCCTTGAGTAGAGTGATGAGGCCAATATCTACTGGGAAAACATGTTCAAACCTCCCCATCCTATCATTCAGGATTTTATTGAGTCACGAAATCCAAGCTTTACATATATAATTCATCATCCACATCATTTAATATTATCCATATTTGTATCATCATTACCAACTTGACACTTGTCAAAGAAATCCCTTTAGTTCTTTGGATTGGCATTTTCCAAGAAACTCATCTTGTTATTATCTAATATATTTCTTATCAAAGTTGTCTATTTGTGTGAAAGTTCCAAGTTCATGGTTCTTTAGAAAGGAAGCTTTTTACGTGCATGTGGATTCTCCTTTTATTGTCATCATCTATGCATGTATCATTAAACTCTATCATTTCTAAGTTTTGGTGATTTATTTCATATAATAAGATTGAATAAAAAATATACTAAAAAAATTACATCACTATGAACGAACTCAAGAAAACAAGAGGAATTGGACTCATGATGTTTTTGAAATGGCTGAACATGTTGTTTACCACAAAAGAAAATTTCACAAGTTCCATGGTTATATTTATCTTAGGAAGACCTATTACAAGGTTAAGATGTGAAATATCATATAAAATAATAAAGTTTACATGCCCAATCCTTTCATGCCACAATTGAACAACATCACAAGAGGACAAATAAAGAGAATATTCAACAACAAATCCATAAAAAATGTACAAACCATTCTTTTGTAAACCAACAAAAAAAACTTTACCAATTTCATTCTTAACATACCATTATTCTTGCAATAACATAACTTTATAGTTTTCTTTGGTTAATTGAGAATAAGATAAATTTTTCTTCTTTAAGTTAGGAACTGTATCCATGTATTAATTAGCTAATCTATAAATTGAAACTAATATCTAATTAGCTTAAAAAAAAATGCTTATTAAACAATGCACCATCAAGATAAGAGCTTAAAGGAAATGATTTTTCAATGCATAAATGAAACTACATGCTAAGTTATTTCCTAATCTCTATGATTGCTAACTTAAACTATGAACCTATGAAGACCATAAGCAATCAAATGTGGTTGGTGGTGATCTTAGAATTGAGAATGGAATCTTGCTAAGAATGGCTACAAGGCCATTTTGGATCTTCCCATACTAATCAAATTTGAGTGAAAGGATGCAAGATGGAGAAGCTATTCCCAACAATGGAGAATGGCTCAAGATCAAAATGCCTATAGTTTTCATTATTAAAAGCATGGTGTAAGAAGAAAGGTAAGAAGGAGGGTTCTATATATAGCTTTCCTGAAGAGGCAAGGCTAGCAAATTGATTAATGTGGGATAAAGGTAAAACAAGATTATGAATGGATAAGGTTGATTTATAAAAGGTAATCTTGATTTAGAAGAGTTTAATTTGTCATTAGAAACCATGGGAATTGGGAGATGTTTTAATTAATCAAGGGTGATTAATTAATAGATAGAAGAAATCTTATAGAAGCTGATTAAAGGAAAGTTAGTGTGATTTGAGGGATATAAGAGGAATTTGATCCAATAGATGAAGATTCATGGATTTAGATTTTCAAGTGTAATTAATTAATAATAATTAATTAACCCAAGTAGAAGTGAACACTAATTAATGAAAGGTTGTTAATCGACATCCTAAATGATAGGAAGACTAATTGATTAACGAAATATTGGTAATTAATGAATATGAAGAGAAGTGTTAGCTAATTAACGGAAAAGTGCTACTTATTACGGGAACGACGAGAAAGAGGATAGTTAGTGCAATTTTAGTATTAAAACTACGTAAGCAGATTTTAGGTGTCTACATTTGCCCCTCTTTGGGGTGGAGTAAGTGACACCACTTCAAAGATAGTAGAAAAGTACAAACATAATGTTTTTGAAAGGATAAAATAATAATTAGTAGAATGAAGAATGCCCCCTCAAGTGTCGATGGGGTGATGAAAGAGGTCGATCAACACTTGAAAATATGAAGGAAAAGAATAGAAGAACAAGGAGGGAATGGGGGATAGAAGGTAATTCCTATTGCCCTAAGTAATTTTGAAGAAAAATTGTGATAGAAGAAAATGATAAGAAAGAAAAATGAAGATGAAGAGAATGGAAATAGCTTTGATCTTTGAGCATCCTCTATTAGTTTTGAGCTAGGTATCTTCATCTTGCATTTCATCCATCCAAGCATTGAGTAATATGGAAAGAATTAAAATGGCCTTGTAGCCATGTCTTGATGAGACTCCATTCTCAAACCCTTCTTCTATGCCCATGTACCGTTTTTGGCATGTGCACACCTACTACATGTGCGTGCCGATTATGGAACCTATGCTCTCATTTTTTGATATATGCACATAACGTAAGTAACCCACCTAACTTGTGCATGCGCTTCCTTCAAGACACATGTATGTAAATTCTAACATGTGCACCTACGTACACACATTTCTCCCTCAGATGCATGTGCACCCATTTTTATCCTTGCGCCTATGCGCACATGTTTTTCAACATGTGTGCATGTGCACACATGCATTTTAAGACACATACATGTGCTCGATGGTGCCTACATGCCCCTAGGGCACCAAACACATTTTTGACCTCCTAATTAACCTAATAAATGTAATTAAATACTATAATTGACAAATAAGGATAGGTTAATCATGAAGGTTCCATCATCCTCCTCCCGTGTGTACTCTTGAACAATGTCATCGTACCTACTACAGTTCTACACTCTCACCATCTCGCTCGTAGATCACGGTAAAAATCAATAAGGTTTTGGTAAAAAAATGAACTATTCACAATGATTTACCCCCAGGAGGGGTATATTTAGCTATTTTAATCTGTTGTGCTAGCTCGTGGCATGTTTTGACCACCTTGGTTAATCTACCATCTTCTATCACCCACCACGATATTTATTTTTAAATAAACAATCATTTTATGCTCATTTTTGTCCCGCTAGGACATATTTTTGCTACCTAGTGCCCGTTTCTTCTCCATGGGGAATTTTTCATGCTTTCAAGAGATCATCCCTCATCTAATTTCTTCTCAAAAATAACAAATCACCAAAAAATTTTAAAATCATAATTTTCAAAAAAATTCAAAAATCAATAAAAAATCCTAAATATTGTAAAAATTCAAAAATTTGCAAAAAATGATAAATGGATGATACATAGCTGAAATATGTGTCACATGCATGGTATTCATCCCATATCTTTCTAGCATTTTCACGTATTTTTATAAAAAATGACTCACAGATCATTTGTATCTATAACCATTTACAAAGATAGAATGCTTGCTTTGTCTGTAATCTGAGGCACATCGAGTTTCCTGATACTGTTTTGTAGCACAAAAAGATTTATCATTGGACCTTGCATCCTTCATCAATGTCCCTTGCATATATTCTTACTTATAGAATCATTTTTTTGACCCTCATCATTTGTCACGAACATATGGGATCTTTAGCTTGATAACAAAAAAATTGTGCAACTGTCTTGACCGTTACTGGTTTAGGTATGTGTGCTTGTACTTGTTTCCCTATTAGGTTAGCTTGTGTACCTTCTCATATTACATTTCATTCTTTATGTTGCATTGAGTTGGTGTTTTCAGTAATGGAAATTTTTTTGTATTATGGCTTTTCATGTTGCTCTTCACTTTTTTCATATGCTTATATTTTTAATAAAGACCGATGATGCAGATCACTAGCAATATGATGACACAAAAGTTGTTTAAATACATTGGATGAAAGATATTTATTTTCTCTCCATATTCATTTTCCTTCTATATCATTCTCCTATCAATGTTATTCTTCTGATTCATTTATGGAATCCTATGCCTCCTCATTCTTCTATCCGTTTCCTTCATATTTTCGATTGTCAATTGACCTCTTTCATAGCCCCATCAACAATCAAGGGGGCATCCTTCACTCCAATAATTTTTATTCTATCTCTTAAAAATTTATGTGTTTGTACTTGTCTACTATCTTTAAAGTGACTTCACTTATGCCACCCAAAGAGGGGAAAATGTAGACACCTATAATTTGGATCGAGAAATTTAAATACTTAAATTGAGCTAATTATCCATTTTCCCACAAATTAACAACATATCATCAAATTATCTTCTGTCACCATTCATTAATTACATTACGCTAATTAATTAACCCTTATATTTCTCAAAACACTTATTAATGACCTTCCTTTAATTAATGTTCCTTTCTATCTAGATTAACTAATTATTCTTAATTTATTAACTTCCCCTTCTGTTAAATCAATAAATCGTCATTTATTGGATTAAAATCCGCTCATATCATAGATCATGCTAATTTCCCTCTAAAAAAATTCTATAATCTTACACCCACCTATTATTTAATCAATATTGATTAATTAATACACCCGTCAACTCCCATGAATCACTAATGATCAATTAAACTTTAAAGAAAACTTAAAGTATGTTTATCCATTACTAACCTATCTTTTCTATTATCTCACATACAATAGGATGCAAATCTTCTTTGAACCAAAGGGTTATATAAAGAAACCTACTCCTAATTTTCTTCTTACACCTTTGCATGCATGTAGCATAAACTATAGGCATTTTCAAATTTGAGCGTCCTCCATTAGTGTTGAGCTAGGTATCTTCATCTTACATTTCATCCATCCAGGCTTTGAGTAATATGGAGAGAATCAAAATGCCCTTATATCCATGTCTTGATGAGACTCCATTCTCAAACCCTTGGGATAAAAAATAATCACATTTTGATTGCTAAGGATCTACATAGGTTCATTTCTATTTTAGCATTCAAAGAGTAGAGAATAATGCTTAACATGTTAGTTTGACTTCCTTCAAAGTTCTATGCATGTTGTTGATGTTTATTTTTTAAAGATCTTAGCATGATGATCTATATTTATTTAGCTTTGTTTTGGAACTATTAGGTGTTAGTTTAAATTATCTTAGCTTAGATAATTAATACATGGATACATTTGTCCCATAGGACGCGCTAAATGTATCCATGTATTAATTAGCTAAGCTTTAAATTAAAACTAATATCTACTTAGATTAAAAAAATGCTTATTAAAAAATGAACTATTGAGATAAGAGATTAAAGGAAATGCTTCTTCAATGCATAAATGAAACTACATGCTAAGCTATTTCTTACTCTCTATGATTTCTAACTTAAACTATGAACCTACGAAGAACATAAGAAATCAAATGTGGTTGGTGGTGATCTTAAGAATTGAGAATGGAATCTCACTAAGAATGGCTACTAGGCCATTTTGGATCTTCCCAAATTAATCAAATTTGAGTGAAATAATGCAAGATGGAGAATCTATTTCCAACAATGGAGAATGGCTCAAGATTGAAATGCCTATAGTTTTCATTATTAAAAGCATGGTGTAAGAAGAAAGGTAAGAAGGAGGGTTCTATATATAGCTTTCTTGAAGAGGCAAGGCTAGAAAATTGATTAACGTGGGATAAAAGTAAAACAAGAATAGGAATGGATAAGGTTTATTTATAAAAGGTAGTATTGATTTAGAAGAGTTTAATTTGTCATTATCAACCATGGGAATTGGGAGATGTTTTAATTAATCAAGGGTGATTAATTAATAGATAGAAGAAAGCTTATAGAAGATGATTAGATGAAATTTAGTGCGATTTGAGGGATATAAGAGGATTTTGATCCAATAGATGAAGATTTATGGATTTAGAGTTGTGAGCATATTTAATTAATAATAATGAATTAACCCAAGTAGAAGCAAAGACTAATTAATGAAAAGTCGTTAATCGGCAACCTGAATGATATGAAGGCTAATTAATTAACAAATATGAAGAGGAATGTTAGATAATTAGCAGAAAAGTGATAATTATTATGGAAATGATGTGAAAGAGGATAGTGCAATTTTAGTATTTAAACTACGTAAGTGGATTTTAGGTGTCTATAGGAACAAATTTTAATATCTTAATGATGTTATTTTCTAACTTAACATTTCCATTAAATTTAGGCTTGATGACTAAATTTTCACCTAGATATATATTCTTAGGAAAATATATATCATAAGATAGAATATCATACAATTATGTCATAGGTCTATAGGTACCACTGTCTAGGATCCATTCACTATCATTAGAGGATGAAACAAAAGTATAAAGAGTAATAGTTTTCTCAACATCATTGGATTGGTTATTAGTATGATTCTAAATTTTATTCTTCTTGTTTTTATAGTTGAAGTTGTAGACACCTAAAATATGCTTACACTTAGCATTTCATCCAATTCAACCAGTTAATGATACTTCGTTAATTCCGCATTCTTAGCTCCATTCTCGGATGCCCATTTACGACACCTTCTTGGTCGTATTCTTCCTATAATAATCTAATTTGGTTATTATCTCTCTTATTAGCTAGACATTCCTCCTTTTGACCATTCAAAATCTCCCTAGTTCTCTCTAGACCACTTCTATTGGCTTCCTAGGCTATCTATCAGTCACAATTGGTTATCCAGACCCCTCCTAACTCTCAATGAGTCTCTAATCACTTTCTAATCGAGTTTAACTAGACTAAACAAATCTTAACTAAGCCTAAAACATGTTTATCCTAATCTAATCCTAAAGTGCTTTTTAGACTTTAGTCTCACATGCACCCAAATTCCAAATTCTTCCAGACCAAAAACTATAAATAGAAGGGCCACCCCTCCCATTTAGACTTACAACTTTACTCTCAAACACTTTGGAAAGACATTAAAAACCATTTGTTATAGCTTTAAGCTATAGAAAATTTGGATCTTGGCCATAATCCATTGTTAAGAGCTCCTCCATCTTGCATCCATCCATTCCAAATATAGTTAGTAAGGGAAGATCTAAATCTTGGCCATGTAGCCAACTTGGAGAGATCTCTTCACTATGTTTGGGAGTAAACAAAACATAATTTGATTGCTTAGGATCTAAAGTAGGTTCAATTTTAATAAGCTTTCATAGAGTAGAGAGTAGTATACATGTTAGTTTTTGATGTTTTTGTCAAAGTTATAATACTTTTATGTTAGTTTCTCTTGTTTAGCTCTAATATGATGGTGCATGGTTGAGTTAGTAAAGCTTTGAGCTTCTTTAGCCTCACTCCATAGCTTTTGCAACCTTATAACACCTAGTTGAGAGAGCTTATTAAGGAGACCATTTTGTCTAGAGGCCAACTTTACTAGTCCATTCGCATTGTTTTACCATCACGAAGTGATAACTTGTTTGGATTCAACACCTTGTTTTTCGAACATGGTAACGAACCCATTCTAAGTTGGATCTAAGTGTTTTTCATCACAAATATAGACAAACGTATTACTTAGCTTAGCTTCCTTCTCATTTTTCAAATGAGGCAAAGCTCTGCCCAAAGTGAAACTAAGTCTATTTTCACATATTCTTGATCTACACCCATGCGTTCATACTTTCCACATTGGAATTGAACAGAGGCATACTTTACGTGTCATGTCAAAGATTGTGCTAGCTACTTTTTTGTACGTTTACACCCATTAATGTTTGTGGCTGGGGTGTTAAATGACTAAAGCAGGTGGGTACATTTTCATGTCTTTGGCATTCCTACGATCTTGACTTTAGGATCCTCACCATTGTTACGGGTCGGTTTTGTCATTTTGTCTCTTCCCTAGTTTGTTTTTTTTTGCTTGCATTCTGGTCATTCAATCTTGGTATTTACATTGCATCTCCCATTCTTTGGGCACATAGTATAAATATCTCTATTGCATGGTTACGCTGCTTACATTACCACATACTTCTTGTTATACCTTCTACTTGATTTTAGTTTAGATGTCATTTGGGTTTCTTGACGAGTGTTGATACTGCGTTATATATATCACCATAATGTTGTCTTGATATCAACACCTTGCTTGCTTGGTTGAGATATCTAGATAGCATTGTTACGATATATCTAGTTGTGGTGTCCACTTTTCAAAACACTTAGCTTTTGTCGATACTCGAGTTAGTACTAGGTATACCTTATGTGGAGGTCACAATTGGCTCCTTGTTGTTACTTACACCTTGTTCATTTCAAACTTGACGTAAGCATTGAAATTGTGTGGATCATCTTTGTATTGGGCTGCCATTTTGCACACTCATTTTACATAGGGAGTATTTCCTTATTGTTTGGATTTGTGTTTCACACTTGCGTGATTGTTCGTTGTGATTATTCATTCAGAAAACTTGTTTTCTAGGACAATCCTTTTTGATCTCATCGAGATTACATCATCATGATGTCTATTTTCCTTAGACCTTCTTCATAAAATCACACACGTGTCTCTGTATGTACTGAATGTCTAGCTGGCTGCCATTATGCTACCCAAATCAGCATGGGGCCTTCTTCACTTTGAAGAATTTTGATCGCACTATCTAGGTCTAGACATTTGTGCTTAAATGACGCCAATAATGACTGACTATCACATGGTTCCTCACACTTATGACAATGTGAAACCTAGGTTTAGGCATTCACATCAAAAGATACCATTTACGACTAAGCCTCGTTTAGTTCTTCATGCTAGAATTCCTCTTGGGTACCCTGTTCCTCACCTTTAGCTCATAGACAGTGGTATGGTTTGGATGCTTCTGATCCAAATTATTATTCAGGTTCCTGTTAGTGCAAAATCACAGCACCCCTGGATGTTGATTAGATTTCTAGGTTGATCATACTAACATCCAGTGTGATTGCATAACATTGAATCCTTTCTCCAAGTGTGGGACTTGAAGAGTGAGAAAGGAATCTCCAGAGAAAGGCTGGTTCCTATTCCTCTGTTCAGGTGCACATGAAATATGCAGAGGGTTTTCTCAAAATCTAATCTAATCTGCCAAGGAGACAAGGTAAGAAGATGCATAAAATAAATCTAAGCTAATAGAGGTGATGCACCGAGGAATGAAGAACATATGCTTTACCAAATTAAACACAGACCATGTAGATATAACACAACACCATGCACAGATAGCAAAAATGCAATGAAAGATCAAAAGTGACAGTAATAAATATGTAAGAGGGTTTAGAAGCAACCACAGACACATATATATTGCTCAAGGATCGATTCAATACATTGCAATGGCCAAAAGGAAAAAAACGGTGTTACAGTCTATATGGGAGGTTTGAAAACTCCACAAATCTTCTTATGAACAGGAGAGAAGGGAGGGTGCAAAGCAGAAAATGTCCAACAACAGGAAGAAACCCCTCCTTACAATTTATAGGAAGAATGGGAGAGAAAAGAGAGAGGAATTTGAAAACTACCCCAACCACCTCTAGGTTGCATTTAATTCGTCCATCATGGTAGAAGCGGTGGGTTCTGGCAAAGCGGTGGTTTGCCTAACAGAAGCGGCGGGTTGTCTGCTGCATTAAAGTGGTTGTTGAAGCATTACCTCTGCTTGTTATTTCGTGCCAGAGGCGTTTCTCAATTTTCTCCCTCCAGACTACACCAAAATGCAATATTGACCCTGGAAACGTGTAGAGAATTTCAGCAGCTTTCTGTTGATACCAAGAACGTGCAAATCCGAGCTCTGGATCGAAAGATATGTTGATCTGAAGATTTAGGACACTGAACAGGCGAAAACGGATTTTGAAATATTTTCCCGCGCACTGCCACTTGGACGCCACGTGGCAGACTGTCTCTTGAGTTTTGACTTTTGGTGTTCTTGGAATATTTTCCACATTTTTTCCCATGCCCCGCCACTAGGGATACGTGGCATGCATTGGTTGGTTCACGAACCTGTCGGGCCTTCCTTCCCTTTTACCCCTTCTCACTTAGATTTGGCCAAACTTCTAACTCTTCCCCGAGCTCCACACTTCTATGCTCCATTGGACACGTGTCCAATTTCTATTGGCTCGGGCCAGTGCTTCAAACCTTGCCTTTTGACCTTTTGGCTTCTCCTTGATGACGTGGCAATTTCTCAATGGTTCTCGGGCCTGCCGGGTCTTCCGCGTACTTTGCGTCCATTCGTCTCGGACGTCCCATTTTGATTTTGGACCTTTTGGGACAATTTCGGCCGGTTCGGGTATTTCTGGCCCGCTTGTCCCACTTTGATTCGGACTGACTTGACACTTTTCGGCTGGTTCGGGTCCCTTTGTCCTGCGCGTCCCGAACTGCCCCTCAGCAGTTAGTCAATTTTCTCTCTCGGTCAAACCGGCATTTCGCGCCCGCCGCGTACTTTTTTCCCACTTGTCCCAAATGCTTAGTGGGCCGCTTGGACTCATTCCAGCCGGTTCGGGTGGTTCGCGTACTTTTGTCCCATTTGTCCCACCTTGTGCTGGACTAGGACTTAGCCAATTTTCACAATTTTTCTGGCCCAAACTGCTTGCTTTCTGCAACCTTCTCTGAACCTTCTCAAAGCCTGCTCCCTCCTTCATCGGCCTGGGGAGTTTATAAAGATTCCTGAAGGGACCCTAGAAACCTGATTTTGCTCTGAATCAGTCATTTTTCCTGGAATTTGGACATCCTGATGCATGTTATCAAATTTACCCTGGGGGGTGAATTTTGGATAACAATTTGGCGACTCAGCGGGATCATCTGCCTGCTAGATGAAAAGGCCAGTTGCCTGAAGCCATCCATTGGGCATGGAGTCATCAAATATTCTGTTAGAATTCAAACTGACTCAGAATGTGCGAGGAGGAAGATGGAAAGAGACTTGACTTTAGCAAAGACATGCATCATCTCCATGGACAGCAAGCTGTGCCAAGGCACTTAGGGAAAACAAAACTAATTTACAGAAAAACAATGTGCACAAGCACTTGGATGAAAGAAAATCTAATCTAGTATTTACAGATGTAGTAAACCTCCCTCTAGAAGCAACGCTTGAGATAGATTCCATTTACTGGAATCTGCAGTTCTTCACCATCCAATGAGGCCAATTGGAAAGCATTGTTGTTCTTGCACTTTGTGACCATGTATGGGCCACTCCAAATGGCATCGAATTTTGAATGCCTTCCTGGTTTTGCTCTGTCCACATCCCATTTCAATACTAGATTTCCTACTTGAAAAGATCTATCTCTAGCCTTCCTATCAAAGGTCTTCTTGATCAAAGCCTGATCCTTTTCCATTGCTTGGGATGCCTGATTTCTGATTTCTTGCAGCTCCATCAATTCAGCATATCTCACCTCCATGGGCCCAAACTCTAGCAACTCTAGCTGTTTCATGAGTTCCAACATTGGCAGCTCAAGTGATAGGGGTAAGATTGCCTCTCTTCCGTAGACAAGCCTAAATGGAGAGTTACCTGTGGATCTTTTGGGAGTTATCCTATCTGCCCATAAGGCTGATTTTAGTTTGGTATGCCAAGCCTTCTGATTCTCATCAAGAGTCCTCCTAATGATCCTCAGCAAGTTTTTGTTTGTAGACTCGGCCTGGCCATTACCTTGAGGGTAATAGTTTGATGAAGTGCTCAGGTAAATCCCGTTCTTGACAGCCCACTCAGTAACTTTAGATCCAATGAATTCCAATGCATTATCAGAGACTATTGTAGCTGGTACACCAAATCTGGTAGTTATCCCCTCGTAAAAGTCCAAGATGCTAGACTCATTCGCCTCTTTGAGTGCTACTGCTTCTGTCCATCTGGTGAAGTAGTCTGTGGCTGTCAAAATCCATTTGTGCCCTTGGCTTGAATTGGGATTGATGATTCCAATGAAGTCCAAACCCCATTGCATGAATGGCTGGTCAACTGAGATTGGATGTAATGGGAGGGCTGCAAGTCTCTCTTTTCCTGTGAAGAATGCACAATTCTTACATTTCTTGATCCATGCATAGCAATCACTAAAGATTTTAGGCCAATAATAACCAGCCTTCATGATTTTTAGAGCTGTCACTCTTGGTGCAAAATGGCCACCAGCTGGTCCATCATGAAACTCCTTTAATACCCTTTGAATCTGACCTGTATTAATGCATCTCAGCAGCACTCCATTCACGTCCTTCTTGAACAAAACTCCATCAATGATGGTATATGGAATAGCCTGCAACCTGAAGTGTCTTCTTCTTGCTTTGCTCATTTCCAGAGGGCACATACCCGTCTGTAGGAAATGTATCATATTCTAAGTCCAACAGGGAGTGGACACATCATCATTTTCCTGTTTTTGATCTTCTTGTAATAGCAGGGTACAGCGTATTCTTCATCTTCTGGGCTATCTGGTTGTTTGGAAGCGAGCTGCTCACAAAAACCTTTGCCTCTTACCAGCTTGGTGATCTTGATCTCAATGTCATACTCCATGACACGGGTGATCCATCCTGCCCTTTTCTCATTCAAATCCTTGTTGAGGAGGAAGTCTTTAACCCCAGCATATGAGACCAATAAATGGACCTTGTTGTTTGAGACTAAATGCTTGAATTTCTTCAAGCTTCTGATTACTGCAAGCACATGCTTTTCAATAATAAGAGTACCTCACCTCGTAGTCATTTAGGCTCTAGCTGAAGAAGGCAATCAGCTGCTCATCATTATCTTTGTTCTGCTGTACCAGAATGGCAGAAATAGTGTCATCACCTCCAAATGCATAGAGGATGAAATCCTTGGAAAAGTCAGGGTTGATGAGAGTAGGTGCATGGGAGATGGCTTCCTTGATTGCTTCAAAACTTCTCCTTGCCTTCTGCCGTCCACTTGAAAGCCATGCTTTTTCTTAACATTTTTGGTAATGGGTTTGACAAAGGCTGCAAAATTTGGGGACAAACCTCCGAAAAAAGTTTATCCTTCCTAGGAAAATCTGAAGGGCCCTCTTGTGGCTTAGCAATGGTAGAGCTCTTATGGCTTAAACCCTCTCTGGATCAATTGCTAATCCTTCCTTAGAGACAATATGGCCAAGGAGTTTTCCTTCGTGAGCCAAGAAAATATGCATTTTTTGGGATTCAATGATACCCCAAATCTTTCTACACCTCTGAAATACTTGCCTCAAATGACAGAGGTGATCTGCACTGCATTCTTTGAGAATACAGTGATGTTGTCAAGATATATCAGAACTATTTTATTGATCAACCCCTTGAATGCCATATCCATTGCTCGCTTTGGAAGGTGGCTCCAGCATTTGAAAGCCCAAATGGAATTTTCTTGTAGGCATAGGTCCCCCATTTGGTGGTGAAAGCCGTCTTGAACTGGTCATCCTCCTTTCACCATCACCTGATTGATACCCTGAGTAGCCATCTAGGAGAGAGAATCTCTCTGAACCGGATACTACTTGAAATATTTGTTCCATTGAAGGAAGTGGGTAATGGTCTTTGAGGGATGCCCTGTTTAGGTCTCTAAAATCCACGCACATAGCCTGATCTCTCCACTCTTTCTTTCTGACTAGAACTAGGTTGGCAACCCAACTAGAATGCTTGATTGGGAATATTATTACTCACCTCTATTAGCTTGTCCAAGCTCTTTCTTCATTAGAGGCTCAATGTGAGGGTTAACTGGTCTCTGCTTCTGCCTAACGGGTTTAGCATCTGGATCCAATTCTATGGTATGTTGTGCCAAATTTGGATCGAATCATCTTCAATTCTTCGTAGCTCCAAGCGAAGACGTCTGGAAATTCTTGGCAAAGTTGTATGAAATCATGACCTTTCTCTCGCTCAGTGGCCATCTTTACCAATTTGAAGTGTCTTGCTTCTCCCCAACCAGAGATTGACTGCTGAATCTTCTCTCTTGACCTGTATATTGGCCTTTCTCCCTTTACGGAACTGGTCGTTAGGGTTGAAGATTGTCTCCAAGGTTACCAAAACCCTTAGGAAGCTTGTTCAGTTCGCAGCTGCACTCACTTGATCACCATACTGCTGCTCTAATCTGTCTCTGATTCCTAGCTGAAAATTCAGCTTCTTCTTGTAAGAAATTGATGATCTGTGCTGATCGTTCTCAAACACCTGCCAGCTTGACATTATTATCTGGAACTGCTGGCCTTACAACCACATGGATGTGTGGCTGTACCTTTTCTCTCTTCTGAATGTTGTCAACCACATGTCAAACGTTGCTCCCTACTGCTACATAGCCTATCTGCAGCTTCATTTTTCTTTCCTGGGTATGGCCACTTGATGCCTAAAGCTTCGAAATCGTCCAATGAGGTCCCATACCCTGTTCTTGTAGCATCCTTAACAAGATCGTTCTTTGGCGGCATGTTGCCCCCTAACTTGGTTGACGATTAGCTCGCTATCTCCAAACACCTGCAAGTTCTTTATTGTCCTTCTTCCTGGCCCAATTTAGTCCCATGAATCAATGCTTCATATTCAGCCGTGTTGTTCGAACAGGAAAACTGGAAATCGAAATGCTGAATAATACTTGACTGTCTTGTGGTGAAATCAAGCACTGCACCGCCTCCAAAACCTTGTCTGCTTCTCGAACCATCGAAGAATACAGTCTGCCAGAATTCATTTTCATCCTTGTTGCTTCAGGCTTGAATGATGTCGGGGATAGGGTGAATTTTCCTCGTGTATACAATACACGCCCTAATTCAGATTCTTCAATTTCCTTGATATGGGTCAAATTCATGCACTTTTGTTTGCCCATTCATCCAAGAGTTAAATCTGGGATACTTCCCTCGACCTTAGTACCTATTTCTAGATCACTTGCCAAGGTGACTCCTCCTGATCAAAAGCTGAGCAATTTGCATTGATAGGAGCTTGGTAGTATAAGGCTCAATATGGAAATCTGGCAATTGGTTCTGACCTGATTGTTGCTTTGGGCTCCATACCTCGTCCTAACAATCATGTGTGACCAATCTGTAGATAAATATCCACCGATTTTCGCAGTGAAGTCTCTTGATAGACACAGAGGGCAAAGAGTGGCGGAAGGTCAATCACAGACACATCTTGCAAAACAAAAACATTAGGATAGGAATGCAAGTGTAAGGCTTAACCCCTCTGATGACTCCAACCGTCCCTACTTCCATGTCCCATCTAGCTGTACTAATCCTTTCAGCACTGGCTCATATTTCATACTGGAGCCCTAGCTGATCCGCTATTTGCTTCGGCATCACTGAACTACTGGCCCCGCTGAATCTAACATGCAGTTGTGCACCAAGCTGATTTCCAACAATCAATGAAACATAGAAAGGCGGAGGCTTCAGCATTTTTCCTTGTCTGGTGCCCCATGATGTCCTGCAGGCTGGGCAGCATTAGTGAGAACTCTCTCATGTCTTCAGAACTTGTTTGATACGAAGTTCGTGGTAGACCAATTAGCCATGGCAGCTTGCCGAGTAAGATTTCGTTGTCCTGGGATCGCCAGTGATTCCCACATGGAAATGTTCATATGTGTCTTCTTCATTTGATCGATGATGTTAAAAGGGGAAGAACTATCCTCTTTGCTGCCCCTTGGTTGGTACAAACCTTTTCTGGAACTTGTAAGTGGTGCATGTATTGCTGGCATTTGAGGTGGCCTTAGGGGCTGATTCTTGGCTGCATTTAGAGCTATGTTGAAACTGAGTTCTGCTTGACCAATCATTTGTGGAGCTGTGGAAGAGTTGTGGATTGAGAAACAACTGGGGATTATGACTGTTCTTCACTCTTCTATGCTTCTCCTTCTTTGACCGTGTATTGGCTGCAACATGCCTTGAGAAAGGCTACCATGGTTAACTGCCACAGAAGTCTTCCGTTTGCCAATTTGCCAATGTGGTTTCATGTTGGAGGTCAGATTGCTTGTTGGAATGTTTGTTGCTATTGATTCTCCTCCTGGCTTGGATTTGACTGAGCAACACCAATGGTTTGTTGCCATCAAGGCCTGATTTAGTGCACCATTGAAGCACATGCTGACTGATTGTGAGGTAGATTGCAAGGGTAACACCAGTCGTACTCTTGTGCCATGTTATTTTGTGCTGGTACTAATGCCTTAGAGGCAGATATGGCATTTGGATTATAGGGCTGGAATGGTCTATTGACAAGAGGCCTTGTTTGATTCATATTTGCAGCTGGGTTAGGTGGTCTTTGAGGGCTGATACGGCTGCCTATTAGGTTGAGCTTGAGGCTCATATGAAGGTCTAAAACCTTGAGCTTGTTGTCTCTTGAGTGTGACCAGCTCATTGCCTAAATTTTGCAGTTGCTTCATGACTTCTTGAAGCTCATTTGGGGCACTTGGAGATAGAAGTGGAAGCTTCATTTGAACTCTGATTCCTAGGTGTGGGAATAGGAGCTAAGACAGGTGCTTGACTAGCACTTGGGCTCTCTAAACTTGGATATAATGGCATTGGAGGCCTAGGAGCTAGCTTGCCAGCTTGAATTAGACAATTTTCAGCTCTAATGGCAATACTATAAAGCAGCAGGGATAGTTGTGCCTCCCATAGATTGAACCAGCATAGAAATATCAGAATTTAAAGCTTTAAGGTAGTATAGAAAAGCACCTCCTGCTGTTGGCCTGACTGCTACTGGAATTCTATCCCAAGATCTTTGAAATCTGAAGTTGAAGTCAGTTAGCTGCTCATTAGAGAGCTCTCTTGATGGTTGTCAGCTGCTCCAAAAGGGACAAGATGTCTCCCTTCTCTCCAAATTGATCATGAAGTGCAATACACAGCTGATTCCAATTTGTGATAGAGCCAGCTCCAAGGCTCCTAAACCATTGCAATGATTTCCCCTTGAATGAAGATGCCAACAATTTGACAGCTACTTGCATCTCATCGATCTCATGGATTGCACAAATGTTAGCAATGTCCTTGACATGATCACCAGGAGTGGTCTGATTTTCTCCAGTAAAGTATGGAATGTTCTTCAGTGCTGCAACTAGGATTGGATTTTGTGCATTGAGAGCAAGTGGGCTGTTCCCTGTGAAGTTGACGTAGGGGTTCCACTGGTTGCGCCATTATGATTGGTCTTAAAACCCTTGTATACTGAAAGAAAGGCCTGCTTAAGTGGAGGGGTTGAGAGAGTTTTATTTGGTGGAGATGGAGACCTTTGAATCCTTCTTCCTCTTCTTGCCTTCTTCTTCGAGATAACTGTAGGTATTCAAATAGCACTTCTTCCTCTCCAGCTCTTGACCTTATGATTCTTCTCATAAGATTTCAGGCCTGCACTGCTGAAACCAGTTGATTCTTCCCCTTGGAGTCGCTAGATATGCAAATAATAGCTCTTTTCAAGCAAGAAAATTGCAGCAGATGCACATCAACTTTGCTGCAATAAAAATGAGACCTCTGGTCCCACACCAGTGTGCCAAAACTGTTGACGTGCAAATATCACCAGTACCCCTGGATGCACATCAGGCTTCTAGGTTGATCAAACTAGGCATCCAGTGTGATTGCATAACATTGAATCCTTTCTCCAAGCATGGGACTTGAAAAATGAGAAAGGATTATCCAGAGAAAGGCTGGTTCCTATTCCTCTGTTCAGATGCACCAATGAAACATGCAGAGGGTTTTCCCCAAAAAAAACTAACTAATCTAATCTACTAAGGAGACAAGGGAGAGAGAAATGCATAAAAATAAACCTAAGCTAAGGGAGGTGATGCATTGAGGAATGAAGAACATAAGCTTTGCAAAAAATAAGCACCAGACCATATAGATGCGATAACACAACAATATGCACAGGTAACAAGAATGCAACGAGAGATCAAGAATGGCAACAATGAATACATGTAAGAGGATTTAGAATTCAATCACAGACACATATATATTGCTCAAAGGATCGATTCAATACATTGCAATGGCCAAAAGGCAACAATGGCATTACAGTCGATGTGGGAGGCTTGAAAACTCCACGAATTCTTCTTGTGAAGCAGGAGAGAAGGGAGGGGTTGCAAAGCAGAGAATGTCCAACATTAGAAAGAAGCCCCTCCTTACAATTTATAGGAAGAATGAGAGAGAAAAGAGAGAGGAATTCGAAATCTACCCCAACCACCTCCAGAATGCACTTAACTCGTCTCATTATGGCAGAAGCTGTGGGATCATGGAAAAGTGGCAGGTTTGCCTAACAGAAGCGGCGAACTGTCTGCTGCATTAAAGTTGTTCGTTGAAGCAGTACTTCTGCTTATTATTTTGTGCCAGAGGTGTCTTCTTGATTTTCTCTCTGTCAAACTGACACCAAAATGTAATATTGACCCTAGAAACGTGTATAGAATCTCAGCAAGCTTTCCGTTGATATAAAGAATTTGCAAATCTGAGCTCTGGATCGAAAGTTATGTCGATCCGAAGATTTTAGGGCACGGAACAGGCGAAAAAGGATTTTTGAAATATCTTCCCGTGCTCTACCACCTGGACGACACATGGCCAAGCTCTGATCCACTGAATGATTCTCTTTCCTCTGCTTTTCGGCGGGCCTGTCCTCTTGAAATCTGAATTGTGGTGCCCTAGCTAGGACACGTGGCATTATTCCACATTGGTTTCCCACGCGGTGCTCACTAGGGAAACGTGGCATGCCTCTGACTTGGTTCACGAACCTGTCGGGCCTTCCTTCCCTATGAGGACACGTGGCTGGCTTCTGATTAGTCCGCGGGCCTTACCAACTCTTTCGCGAGCTTCACGTCTTCTTTGCTCCATTGGACACGTGTCCCAATTTCGTATTGGGACAAAAACGGGCCGATCCCCCTGAAATGGGCTTGCCCTGTGACCTCATTTGGCTTCTCCTTGATGACACGTGGCGCAAATTCTCATTGGCTTCTCGGGCTTTGCTGGGTCGATCCGCATACTTCGCGTCCATTCGTACCGGACGTCCCATTTTGCTTTGTGGACTCTTTTGTGACTGATTTCAGGCGAACCAGCCGGTTCGCGTCCATTTCTGTCTCGCTTGTCCCATTTTGCTTTGGACTGATCTGGACCTCTTTTCGCCCGGTTCGGCTGGTTCGGGTCACCTTTTTGGCCTGCGCTTGTCCCAGAGGCGTCCCTCTCAGCAGTTAGCCAATTTTTCCCCTTTTTCGACCGGACTGGCTTTTCGCGCCTACCGCGTACTTTTGTCCCAAATGTCCCGATTGCTCCTAGTGGACCGACTGGAGGCTCATTTCGGCCGGATCGGGCGGTTAGCGCATTTTTGTCCCAAATGTCCCGATCTTGCTCCTAGGACTAGGACTTAACTGATTTTCACGATTTTTCCTGGATCAACCTATTTTCCTTCTCTGTAACTTTTGATGCATGTTATCGAAATTTACCTTGGGAGGGTGAAATTTTGACAACAGGAGTTCCATCACACTATCTTAGGTCTAGGAACTTGTACCTAAATGATGCTAACAATTAATGACTATAACACGGTTCCTCACACTTACAAACAATATGGAACCTAGATTTTAGGCATCTCACATCAAAATCATTCTAATTACGACTGGATCATTGTTTGGTTATTCATGCTAGAATGCCTGTTTGCATACCCAATTCCCCACCTTCATCTCATATTCAATGGTATCGATAAGACACTTTTGATCAAAATTATTATTCAGATTCCCACACTCTTCTTTCTGATTCAGATCCAAACTATTCTTTAGACTCCTCTCCATCTTATATGGATACCCCTAGATCAAATCATGAATCACGGTCCTCCCTTCCTTTGCAGGACCTTTATTTCAACTCACCTCAACGATGTCTTCCTCCTTTGAAGACTGTGTGACTCGTGGTTCCATCAATCAAACATATAATTTGGTTCTTGAGTCACGGTCCTCCCTTTATTCACAGGACCTCCTTCATTAGTCATCTCAATGACCTATTCCTCTGTCGAAGAGTTCCAAAACTATGTTACCTCTAGTCACTCATCCAATTCAACTCCTATGTTGCAACTTAATGGAGGGCTATGTGATCCTACTTTCCAACCTACATTCTGTCATCTTCTAGAAAAATTACCTAGGTCTAAATCCAAATCATCCATTCATGAAATGCCTACCTCTAAGCCTACTTCTTTTGTCGATCAATCTTCCTCGCTTAGTATATCCATTTCTTCTAGTCAAGCCCCCATGGTCGAAGAACAACAAACTCTACTAATTGATTTATCTCAGGATAAAGGACCAATCAAACTACATGAAGATATCCCTTTAGAGGATTGCAAATAAGGTTTCTTTCTTGAACTCGATACGCTCACGTATGGGGAGGAAGAGTTTGATTCCTTTTATCATAACATAAAGGAAGAGCCTAAGGCCATGGAACTTGATTATTCTTCTGTTATTCCATCTTCACCTTCCTATAAACATGATGAGATGTTGGGTTCTAGCATTGATCTATGGCCTATCTTCTCATTACCCAATCATTCCTCAAACAAAATCTTTCCTTGGCTCACCTTCTAGTAGCCCATCGTCTTCTTCTATCTTGGGGACACATCTTAGTAACCCTCCATTTTCTACTTATGGGTCACCTCCTAGTAGCCCATTACCTTCTATTCCTGGGCCACATCTAGTAGCCCTTCATCTTATTCTATCTATGGGACACCTCCGAGTAGCCCCTACTCATCAATACTTGGGCCACACCCTAGTAGTCCCTCACCCTCATCTTCTATTCTTGGGCCATTTTCTCATAGCCCAACATTTTCCATCTTAGGGCCATATCCTATTAGCCCTTCATCATCTTCTATCAGTGGCTCACCTCTTAGTAGCCCATCCTCTTCAATTCTTGAACCGTATCCTTTTCATCTATCACATATTTCTTCTATCAATGTTTGTGGCAAGCCCACTACCATTTCTATCGTTCCTTTCATCAATCATAAATGTTCACTTTCTTCTCCTTCTCGAGATTAGATAAGTCATGCGTCAGCATATAAAAAACCCAAACAGGTTCATTATCAAGCTTAGGTCAAAACTTCCAAGAGCTCTAAAGCTCCTAAAAAATTAAATGATCTTAAGGTTAAAAATCAAACGCAATTCAAGAATGCACATCAACGTAACCATCAAGTATGGCAAAAAGTGCATAAACCTCTGGATAGGGAACTCAATATCCTGCATACAAAATCCATGTTTCAGGATAAATCACAGTCATTTATTGAGTATGAGCTCACCACGATCATCGACATGGGAGATAACATGACTCTTGATAAACAAACAGGCTTAGTCTCCCTTATTAAGGAACTCGCAGACATCGTTGTTGGATCTTACCATGTAAAGTGACTTATTTAGTCCCACCTTTCCAAAAACTATCAAAAATCTAAAAATCAAAACAATTTAAAAATACAAAAACATGAGAAAACATTTCATAGAAAAATCAAAGGTACAAAGATCAAACATTGCAATCAGGTATTGCGTACACATGGATGCTTATTTATTCCCTTTCTTTCTCTTCTTATGCAAGTATTCCTATCATTTTTATCCCTTCGGTGATCTTTTGGTTAGCCTATTTACACATATTTTGTGACATTTATCTCTATTGTATCTATTTGACCTTGGTCTTTTATCACCTTGGTAAATTAAAGAGTGAATGACCTCTTAGAGATCCTATCACATTTAACATCTAATAAACTTGTTGCGAAGAAATTTTGGATATATTTTTTGACACTAGCCAATGTCATCATCACAATCACTTCCACCTCCTTCCATCAAGCCATTTGTGGTTCTTAACCCCTTATCAAATAAGAGAGCTGAAATAATTTTTTAGAAAAGCAAAAGAATCAAAATCAATCAAAAATTCAAAATCTAAAAGCTACAAAGAAAAAGAAAATTGATATATAACTCTCTCTTGGGGTATTTCCAATAATCTCTATCGGGGCTATGGACACCTGATTGGGAGTAGAGAAATGTTGTGATTAGAATCAAATGCATCTCTGTTGAGGCTATGGACACCTGGCTGGCAGCGGAGTAATTTATGGCTATCCTTTCACGCTCCATTCACAAATCACCTTTCAAAATCAAACATTCCTACACGTTGGCTAGGGTGTCTTCACTTGCTATCTATTAAATCTTCCCTTCAAGAGGTAATTTAATTCCATGTTCACACACTGGATCTCTATGAGTTAAACAAGATTAGTATGTTAGCAAGTGTCTTTTTTTGGACCTTGTTCAGAATCTTACTCTAGTCTGTATCTTGTCTCACGATTTGTGCCTTTGGCTAATCGATTCTTCATTACGAAGCTTCTAAGCTACATTCATGTCTTTCACATCATTCTTCTAGTTCATTCGTATAATATTTCCTTTTTTTCCATGTTTTCGGACACCTTTGTCCCCTTTCACAAAGTCCAATCTTCTCCTTCCTTTCTATCATGTGCTTTTAGGCCAACTTACGCTGGGGGAATCCTTGCTTCCTTTTAGCACTTCATTGGTTTACGTTCATCATCATGTTGAACCTATCCATAATGGTCTTGGGTCCCACTTCTATCCGTGAAGATTTTTCCTTTGAATACTCCCACCTAATTGTTGGGGCATTTTCACATTTTCAGCTTTCTCGCATGTGCATGGCCTTTTGCCCTTGTACATCCCGTCTATTGTTGGGGCATCCACGCTTCTTTGTATTCCTGTACATAGTTTCAAAAAAATTTAAAAATCATTAAAAAAACATTCAAATATGTTTCAAGAAACATCAAAAACAATATAAATCAGCTTACAAAATGTCACTCTTTGGTTCTCACCTGTTCATGTGCATGACTCACGGATCATCTTAATCTACCTCCATCAAGAAAAGATAGGTTGTTTACTTTTTCTATACTCTGGGGCACAATGAGTTGCCTAGTACCGTTTTGTAGTGCACATTGCTTTTTCATTAGACTGAAGTGTCCTCCATTATTTGCCCTCACTTTTATCTTTTCTTGGGGCACCGTCGTTAACCCTTGTCGTTAATTCCAATAGGTTGGAACTGAAGCTTGATAACCAAAACACTGCATTATGTTTCTCTGTTAAGTTAGGAATATTTTGCTTTCTTGTATCGCATTACATTTTTTATGTTGTATGGAGTTAGTGTTGTTTTTTAGCAATGGAAATTTGTTTGTATATGGCTTTTCATGTTATACTACACTTTTTTTCATTCTTTTTTAATAAGGACCGATGATGAAGATCTCTAGCAATATGATGAAAATAAAGTTGTTTAAAAGGCACTGGATGGATGTTAGCTCATTCCCCCCTTCCTCATACTCCTTTTCTTCTATATCCTGTTTCTTTTCTTCTTCATCACACTATTCTTTCTTATGTTCTCTTTCTGTCATCTTTTCGATCGTCAATCGAGTTCTTCTATCACCCCATCAACAATCGAGGGGGAATCCTTCATTCTACTCATTTTTTCTTCTATCCCTTCAAATTTTTCTACTTGATTATGTTTTTATACTTTCTTTGAAGTGACATCACTTACGCCACCACAAAGAGGGTAAAATGTAGACACCTAAAATATGCTTACAATTAGCATTTCATCCAATTCAACCAATTAACGATACTTCGTTAATTCCCCATTCTTAGCTCCATTCTCAGATGTCTATTTACGACATGTTCTTGGTCATATTCTTCCTATAATCATCTAATTTGGTTAATATCTCTCCTGTTAGCTAAACATTCCTCCTTTTGACCATTTAGAATCTCCCTAGTTCTATCTAGACCACTTCTATTGGCTTCCTAGGCTATCTATCAGTCACAATTGGTTATCTAGACCCCTCCTAACTCTCAATGAGTCTCTAATCACTTGTTAATAGAGTTCAACTAGCCTAAACTAATCTTAACTATGCCTAAAGCATGTTTATCCTAATCTAATCGTAAAGAGATTTTTAGCCTTTAGTCCCACATGCACCCAAATTCCAAATTCTTCCAAACCAAAAACTATAAATAGAAGGGTCACCCCTCCTATTCAGACTTACAACTTTACTCTCAAACACTTTGGAAAGGCATTAGAAACCATTTGTGATAGCTTTAAGCTATAGAACATTTGGATCTTGGCCATAATCCATTGTTAAGAGCTCCTCCATCTTGCATCCATCCATTGCAAATATAGTTAGTAAGGGAAAATCTAAATCTTGGCCATGTAGCCAACTTGGAGAGATCTCTTCACTATGTTTGGGAGTAAACAAAACATAATTTGATTGCTTAGGATCTAAAGTAGGTTCAATTTTAATAAGCTTTCATAGAGTAGAGAGTAGTATACATGTTAGTTTTTGATGTTTTTGTCAAAGTTATAATACTTTTATGTTAGTTTCTCTTGTTTAGCTCTAATATGATGGTGCATGGTTGAGTTAGTAAAGCTTTGAGCTTCTTTAGCCTCACTCCATAGCTTTTGCAACTTTCCATTGCACACAGAATTTATTATTTTTATCATCGTTATTAGACTTGTTAGAATGACAATTAGCTACTTTATGAACAAATTTACCACAATTGGTATAATTACCATCAAACTTTACTTTAAACTTTTGACTATTCCTTTTGTGTTTAGGTTTTATGTTAGATTGATGATTTATATTATTGTTATTCTTATTTTTAAAAGACTTATGATTTTGGGAGATCCATTCTTGACGGGCATTCCAGTTTGAGTCACAGTTATCCATGACACTTTATTCTTGGATAAGAAGAGAAGACAAGGTGTCGAAATAAGGTAAATCATCTTCATTTTGGTATTTAGAACTTTCATAGTAATTATGAATAGTTCCATGATTAAAGTGATTATTTTAGAGAGGTGGATACCTTGATATATAGTTTGTAATTGTATCCATGAATTAGAATGAGATTACATGTGACTTATATGCAAAAAATATCATCCTTGTTTCTTTGTAATGGGATTGACATTGCCTTTAGGGAATTTTGGGAGAAAACACTCAATCTCTCAAGTATAGCTTGTCTCATAGTGGGTTTATTCTTGAAACCACTAAATAAATACCATATATTTATAGCCATAAGGATAACCTTAATCCCAATTCTCCAAATATTGTAATTAGACCCATTTAAAAGTTGATATTTATCCATGGAAAAATATAATAACTAGCAATTTTTGATAAAACAACAAATTTTTTTAAAAATTGTTAGGAAGGTTTTTAGAAGTTGCAGAGATCCATGGTATGAAGAAACCAAACTACAATGGATTAAAAATAAATGATATATCTTGAAACTTGATAAAAAATTGTAAACAAGGTTAGAACACTAAGAAGGAAGACCACACAACACTAAGGAATAAATGTGAGAGGACGTAAGGTACTAGGAAGATTGTTTTAGACTTCTAAATAAATTAATAGGAAATGGTACATAGAAACATTATTCCATGAGTTTCAGTGTTCTGTGGATAACTAAGCCAAAATTTGTGGAAAAAAGGATAGTCCACGACACACTGGAAGTCCATAGAACAAAGAAGGTGAAATTCATAAAAAAGGGAATTTATGAAATAAGGAGAAAGGTCCATGGGACAAAGAAGTCCATAGAACAAGTAAATAAAGTCTATGAGACACTAGATGTCCATAAAACAAAGAAAATTCTGTGAGATATTAGAAGTCTATAGAAAAAGAAAAATTCAAAAAAGGAAGGGGAGACTTAGGTTAAGCTTCAAAGCACAAGAAATATTTCTCAAAGGTCTACAAGACCCCATACAAGAAAAAATTACTGAAAGGAGTTCTGAAGAAGCGGTATACATAAATTTTCAAAAAATAAAGTTTCACAAGTTTTTAAAATTTTAATGATCTGTGGATAGGTATAAATGGTAAAAATCCAAGGGATACTAAAAGAATCCATACAAAACTAGAAAAGGGATGCAACACAAGACTGCGAAAAGGCCGCAAAGGTTTAGAAAAACCTATGAAATATTTCAAAAATTAAAAGTGTCACGAAAGCCTCAAATATGCCACAAAAGATGAGATTTTCCATGCACTATTCAAAAATGCAACTAAATATTCAAATTCATTGAATTTTGGTGGGAATTGGAGTTTTACACCTGGTAAGCTTGAAGAAAACCACGTATCAAGCTAGGGCTTTACAAATCTAAAAAATCTTCAAGGTTCTATACACCTGTAAATTAAAAATAGCCAAATGTATCCCGCACATGCATAAAATCAAGATTTGATATCATTTTAGGAAATTTAGGGGATAAATAATGTTACGAATTATAGATCCACTACATTAAATTTCAAAAAGTTATAGTTTATGAAATCCAGTGATTAAACCATAGATTAGAATGTTTATATTTTAGATTACAGAATGTAAACAACATGAAACAAAAAGTAAATAAAAAGAGTGACACAAGATATAAGTGGGAATACCATGAAAGGTAAAAACCCACTAAAAACAACTCATCTTCATTGATAATTCAATTTAACCCAACAATTCCACTATTTCCAAAGACCCATTAACAGTTACAACTTCAAGAAGGGATTAAAAAATGCCTCATACATTTTCTCATGTGTTTTTCACCATTCACATCATGTATCAATCATATCACACATATATATCACATTCATGTTGGAAGAAAAGTGACTGAGAGGGGGGGGGTGGTGAATCATTCATTCAAAAACTTTTAGTTCATTTACCATAACTTACATATATAATTCGAAGAAACCAATCACAATATATAATCAAAGTGAGATTATTAATTGTGTAACAACCATCCATAAGTACATGAATCAAAAGAGAACAAAAGTAAAAAATATATAAAGTGGGAAACCCTTAAGGGGAAGAAAACCCATTGATCCTTTTCATATATTACACAAAACAAAGGAATTTAGTGAAGCACCCACTTCACAAGGAGCAATAACCCCTACAAATTTAGTGAGGCACCAAACCCACAAGGAACACCAACCCTACAAGGAGGCTAAAACCCCCTAAAATGACTAAGCACCCACCTAGCCACCTAAACTGAATGATCACCTAATGTCCTTATTGCTTCAACAACTGATTGTGATATCTTTTTCAGATCTCTAAATTCAACACCTTCTCAAACTTCCCTCTCTCATTCTTCACTCATACATGAACCAAAATGTGACGATTAGGTAAAGTGACCATGTATCCCTGATCCAATGATCTTCTTACCTCATAATCCTCTTCATTTATCTTCCTTAGATCCCTTACAACACTCTCATACTCCTCCTTTAGCTCACTTACAACTCTACCCCCAACATTATCTCAAATGAGCAAATACACCTTGACCTTTATACATGACTCATGCCTAAAGACCACTTAGGTTAGAAAATTACCACATAACCATATAGGTTAGTCATAAGTAACATAAATAAACATTATCTGACCTTATCAAATTCATTTCAAGACCCATATAGGTCAGGATAGGCCTAAAAAATACACACTTGCTCAACTAGGATTAGAAACAAGACTTATCCTCCAATGGTTATATTTTTGAATTTCAAGACATAAGGTAGTATCATCATGACTCCACAAGCTCAAGAAACTTCATCAATACCATCTCACAACTGTCATCATGCAAAAAGAATTCTACTCCATCCATCTTCATCATAACTCACTCAAGTAGGTAAACAACACCTACTAGGTCCACAACACCTAAAAATCTATCTTCAAAAATGAGCAACATCTCATACCAAATCAACTCAAAATGGCACATATTACATATTAATAGAAATATATTGATGCCATGTAATTCTCAAGACATATTGTAACCTTAAAATCAAGGCATAATAATTTGAAATGACTCTTGTGAAACTTCTCAAATATGGAATAAGGACTCAAGAATCTATCTTGAGATCAACATACTCAAACAATTCTAAAGAAACTTACAAACACTTCCACTAGTTAGAACACATCAAGGGAAACATAATATACCTCCTCAAGCACTCATAACCATATTTCATATGGAGAAAATCAAACTTGCACACTTGTTCCAAGAAACATTCTTGCCAAGCCTAATTGTGTTGATTAGGCCATTAGGAATTCAATATGAAAACAACTCATCAGATCAAAATATGATCTTCAACACATGATATTAGACCTCTACCAACTATCCATGCCCATAAAATGCTACTTCAATATGCAAAACATCACCAAATCTTTTTGACCACTAAGTCATGGAAAATTATAAGACATCCCAATGTATCTAGAACAATTTGTTTCACTTCATGAAAACTTCAAATCAACTATGTACCTATAAATATATATAAATCAAGGTTTTTTTTGTAGCTCCTAGAACCTGTAAATGCCACCAAAAGGAGCTATGAAGATTCCTCTATAATTTTGAGTAATCAAATTATGCTTTCCCAATCCATTTCATGCCCATAACAATCAAATCTCCCATATCACTTTAAAACTAGCGCTTAGGGAGGGTTTTAACATGTTTAGCTTATTAACAATGGTATCTATAAGTTTAATGACCACATGACCTTAATTTTATTGTTATACCTTCTTAGCTCCATGTTCTAACATCCACTAAAGGCCTAGGTTCCCATGCACAACTCACACGTGTGGGTAAGCATCCAAAGTTTCCTATTGAGCTAGAAAATGTAGTTATGAGAGACTGGTAGAGCTCAAAACACTTTTTACTGATTTACTTTTAGATTCCTAGCCTCAAACTTGGTTCACAAATCTAAAAAAAAATCCTTGATGTTATCAAATGCTTATTTATGCCTGCACAAACTTGAAACTCTCTAAACACCATGAATTTCCCATGATGACATGTTTTGTCTTCATAGTTCTTGCTTCAAAGGACCTATAAAATGAACCATACACCTAAATTGTGGTCTTGTATACCTTATACACCTGTTATTAATCCTCACAACACCTTTCACATCCTCATACTAACTTACATTGGCATGATCTGCTCCATACTTCATGTTTTCCACACACTAGGTCTAGGACTATGTGTAGAATGACTTGTTTCAACATATGAATCTCACGAACTGACATGTTCATCACCTTATGGACACCAATACACATGTGAAACATATTATTGAACATGTAAAACACCATAATAACCTTTGTACATCCTTTGGAGACTTAGATTGCAAGAACCATGCACCAAGAACATGTAAACACATCTAGACACCATCCTACTTTAGCCAAGAAGCAATAGCCAATGCAATACATCATGATACACACCTGAATTGACATCAATGAACCAATTACAACATCATGTTGAAACAAGAATCCCTATGAAATTAATGCAACCTGACAACACACAATGACACATAGTCCAACAATTCATGTCACACTTGATATTTAACATGTGTGTCCCCATATGCCGATCTCTAATGAGATAACCTTATTTTATACAAGGTGGGTGAACTATTTTGGGTCACTCTAATATTTTACACAATATCAAAAATAGTAGTGGATTGGCCATGCTTATATTTTAAATTTAATCTATAAACCAAAAATATTTAGTCTTTGGCGGGTTTCTAAACAAGTAGTTTCACGCTTAATATTATAAACCCAATATATATTATTTTTTGTTAAAGAGCATAATGGATCCCACAATACACACATATATAATATTAATTCTCTTTTTTAATAGGAATATGATTTACTTAAAATAAAGAGTATATTAACATTTATATGGTTTACTTAGCATTTCTATAGTACAAAATGTGTATAAAGAGATAGTTACAAATATAAATATCCGTGATTTTAACATAACCCATATTAATTATTTAACTATTTAGTTGTATCCGAAACAAGATATATGTATGTATGTAATTAAATATATACACCTACATTCCATGGGTCATTTAAAATCCTTTTTATTTACGAGTAAACTACTTAAATTTAAGATCCTTTACTTGTTTCAAATCCTTCTTCTACTTGTTTATCAAGATCATAAACTGTAAGTTTACAACACTAACACTAACCTACATTTGAATAAATCTATGTATTTATACTAAGAAATGAAACATCATTCAAAAAATGAAATTCATAACTATAATGATATTTCTTAAGGTCTGGTAATGAAATAAAAATTAAAACTTTAATATGTACTTCTGAGGGTGTTGGAACATATTTTAACTAGGTGGCTTTGATTCTTCAAAGAATTTTATATTCCCAACAAAAAAAGTATTTTATGATCTCATTAAGAGTCCAAACTCAAATTTTCTTAACATTTCCAAGAAGTAAAAACAATGGGAGAATAGGCTTATAAGAGTGAAATTTTTAGATGCATCACCAATTTCTTAAAACAACAATTCATATAGAACTTTGATAATCAAGTTTAAAGGACAATAAGGATGTAAGAGAGAGATATTTCTTTCCATTATTTAATACAAGAAATTATTATGATTTAAACCCCTTCCAACACAATTTTATCCCACCATATGAAATTCTCAACAATAATACAATAGGAACTATATTATTTCACAAGTTACCCAAAATAATATTGAACCCATTTTATTTATCCAACAATTAAACTAATCATTCCACTAAGAAAAAGATAATACTTTCTCATACAAAACAAATCATACATTTAAAATTTCACTTTCCCAAATTTCCATTACATCTTTTTATGTAAATTATTCACAAATGCAACAATAAAGATACACACTTGAACAAATTAGTACATAACCATTTTCAAATTGCCTCCCAAAAAAAAATTGGTTTCTCACAAGTGAAATAAAACAATATATTCCTTCACCAATGTCTCCAATTTTCATCCTTATATCTAAAAAACAAAAAGGGAGGTGGAGGAAACATTCACCACCCAACCATGCAAAGGGGGAAAGTCTCTTCCCCATTTCCCCACAAATCCTCCAAATTATGAGAAGACTCCAAGGACAACACCAAACCTGGAACACAAAGTAAATCCCAACACAACATGCCCACATATACTATGATATTAATTTTCTCCCATTAATAATTATAATTTATAAACCATCATAATGTTATAAAACCATTAAACAATAGTTAGGATTAAATACATATGTCTCTAGTGGGATGGTGAGGACTGTGTGTGGATTAAGTAACTCCTAGGTGATACCCAAGATTTAATACCTCAAGCTATGGTCACATTATCAAGAAGAATTTAACATTTAAAATATCTTCTTTCCCTGGCCAAGAGCCATCTTGGGTTATACTTCACATACCCTATTTAGCACACCCTATAAAGATTCCCCTCTCCAATTCCCACCACTTACCTTCACTCAAAATCATATAAAAATTACTTGAGCACACATTTTTCCTATGGGTATATTAAATCCCCACACCACAAGTTTAAATAATTTTCATCGGGTAGGCTTTTCAAGGAACATACCCATTCAAAAAAACCTTTATAACTTAATTGCATCTACCCATACCGGGGTTCATATTATTATTATTTTTAATCCCTCCTTTAAAAGGAGTTCAAGAAGCCTTTTAATTATTTTATTCCACCCTATTTTAAAGGGGTATTCATGTACATGTCATTCCTCCCTATATTAATGGGGTCTTCAAATATATGTAATTTGTTAAATCTTGAATAACTTTAAGACTTATGTCTTTCCTCTTGATTAAATAAATTTAGAACAACTTTAGAATACATATTAGTTAATTTATTTTATTTTGATTATAAATTTAATATTTTCTATATGTGGGGAATTTTTCACATAACATACACAATCAAAATTTTATTAATAAGAAAGAGAAAAAGACATGGACATAAGAAAGGAGAAAGGTGTTACATTCAAAATCAAAATGTACACACTACCAAGCCTTCAATGGATTGCAATAGGGAAATATGGTCATCCCAAACCATTTATAAACCCACTAAGGGATGGGGAATAAGTTCTTTGTTCCTCCATATAAAAAATCATGTAATTAAACACTTATCCCTCTACTTGGTTTATAAACCCACTTATCCCTCCACTAGAACAAATCCCACATCCCCTTGATTCCTCCTTTACATTACAAAAGGTTTACTTCAAGTTATTTAGCTACTTATCCACCCATCATGACCCATAATTTTCCCCACACTCACATACACTCTTGTTATCCCCACAATGGGTACATAAAAAGTACACAATAATAATAAAACTTCAATACAATTAAAGTGAGAAAGAAAATACACACATTCCATCAAGATGGAGTAAGATCAAAAAATAGTTGTCAAGAAAAATGAAATAGAAGGTAACCAACATTTTACTCATATTAAATCTTCAAATATAAATTAACAAGGAATCCTACAGCGCTTGCCCAAAATTCCAGTAGAACTTTTGACTCAATGTCATTATTTCCTCACTTTAGTTTGATATATTTTCAAATATAGGTGGTGTCCTAGGCTATATGTAATATGATGGATAGAAATATCACCTTAAAAAACACTTATCTAGTAGTGAAAATAACTTGGAAGAAAATCCATCAAGTAATCTTATATAGAGTTATCAATGTAAAAAGTTAACTCAGTTAATCATTATAAAGTAAACAAAACTAAATTCAAACATCTAATTTTAAACATATAACACTAATATACAAAAATATGAAACAAAAGTTTAAAAAATATCTAAAAAAGAATGCAACAGAGATATATTCTAAGAAATACTAACTATTCTCCTCCTTGGGAAAGAATGGCCCCTTACTCCTCCCTTAGACCTGGAAATTAACACTTAGATGCAAATTGATTGTCAAATTTCTATTATAAAAATCTAACTCCTGTTTTGAGTGTATGATGATAAATTTATAATCCTCCACTCATATTGGTGATTTTCCCAAGGAAATTGAAACTAACTAACAATATTCTTGGGTGGATTTATTAACATAAAGTAAAACATAAAGAAAACATAGTGTATTAAAAAACACTTCCTACTCCTACTATGAATCATCTCATGAAACATGAGATTTTTTAATTTATGACTCCCTATTTATGTTACTCTTTTCTCCTTATTCTAACTGACTGGAAAAAACATAGGAGAAAGAGTCAATATAGGAAAAAGTAATAATGGAGGACTAGATATTTGGCCTTGGATGCTTTAGATCCTTATTCTACCACATAGTTTCTTGTATCCAAATCATTAGCTTCTTACATGATGGTTAGATCCTGTGGTTGAGTATTGTAGTAAAAACCTTTACAAAAACTTTGAGCTAGAATAGTCCGTAACTTTTCCTATACAAAATTATAGGTAGGAATAGTCCATAGTTTTTGATGCATGTTAAATCTTGAGGTTAATAAAGTATTGGAGTGTATCCTGATCATCCCAAAATTTCTGAAATTCTTTAGTAATACCCCTTTTAATGATTTAACCTACTAATTTGATAAGTAACTTACCTATTCAACATGAAACATTAGTTTTAAATGGATAATAAATGACGTTCAAAGAACAAATAAATATATACCTTCTCTTCATCCTAAAATAGGTAAAAGACCACTTAATCACACTAAATCCACTTAAAAATTACTCAAAGGAAAAAAGTGTTTCTTTCATGTAAATGATGAGGAATTTTATTGACGTCATCACTCCCTTAAACTTAAGATCTTACATGTCCTCTTGTGTACCTCCTTTCCCTTATTTTTTTCAATGTTTCCAAAATATTTCTATAGTCATACTCATTAGTGAAGGTCATCCATGTTTCTTCACTTAACTCATTATGTCCTGTATATTCACAAACTATAGACTTCTACTGATCAAAGGAAACTTGAGGCTGCTCTTCATCTAACTTCCATGAGGGAACATGTTGTCGAAAAAGAGGTGGTCTGTATCTCATACCTATCCATTCATGCCAAAAATGATTGATCATCCTGACTAGATCCTATTCCCTTCTCGAATCTCATCTCAATGTTTAAAGAGAAGTAAATTAAATTTTATTGATCTTATTAAGGATTTTTTCCACCATCTCCTTAAAGATTTTAATGATGTCTGAAGAGAGGTAGCTATATATATATTGAGATCTCCCACATATTCTTATAATTACATAATGTAGTTCTACTAAATTTTAAGAACATATACATGCGTTATGAATGTTGTTATAAACTTTTCTAGATCTGGAAATTCAAGTCTTATTACCAGCCCTACACTCATCTATTCATTTCCATATTCTTGTCCTCTATTTCTCCAAATATGTTGATTTTGTAGGATAAAAATGTAGGCCTTGATTTTGGTTTCTCCAGTAAAAATATTAATCATGAAATTATTGACATGCCCAAGAATAAATTTGTGCAAAAATAACTCAAAAAGCATGTTCCTAAGTTGGTTATTACTAACTACATATGCTTACATAAATGACTTCTCATCCTCAAAATCATGAGGTTAATTATTGGAAAAAATTAAGATCTATCATCTAAGAAATTATTCAGTAAGGAAGAGAGCATAACAATTGGAAGGTCTCCTACATGAAAAAATAAATTCTCTAATTTGATAGGTTGCAGTCAAGATTTTATCAAACATCATTTTTTCTTTCTTTAGTTTTTCATTTTCCTTTTTAAGTTAATCATTCTCGACTTCCACTTTCCTTAAATCATCTAATTTTCTCATCCAATCGATATTTTCCCCTACTATACTAATCTGGATAAGAGGTTGTATAGGGTTAGGTTGAGCTCCCTTTCTCTCTTGTTTCATTTTTTGATCTTGGATTTGTAATGGTGCAATTTGAGCTCAAGTTTTAACATTATCCTCACAAAAAGTTAAAATGACATATTTAAAGTTTTGTTCCATCAAGGTTGCAACCTACTCTTTTTATCTAAGACCATTTTCTAAGACTACCATATGAATTTATTTCTCTTGAGATGTTTGTTTCCTCCATCTCACTGACTTGGTTTTCTAGCTGAAGCATATTTGATTTTTTCATCTCTAATTCTTGAAGGGTTTGATTATTATTATCTTTTTTCTAGAAAATTAATTTAGGTTTTCTAAATTTTAATCCATCAAACTAAAGGAAAATTAGGCTTTAGATAGACCCATTATATGAAGTGTTTTTCTCTTCTTCATTTATAAGAATGTTAGGTTTTCCTTCTTTGTAAAAACCACTATTTACATCTTAAACTAGGTAATTTTTTTAATAATTAATATCTTACAGAATTAAACACGAAACATATTTAAGTATACACAAGAGATTACTATCTCTTAATTTATTTTTTGTTGCTTCCATCACATTAATTGAAGCATCATCTGATTTATAACAACATTAAATTAGAATCCAACATCCAATCGAACAACTTATGAAAACCATGTGCAACTGTGAGATCATACAAATCTTACTCAATCCCTCTCAAACACTCTACGATCCAATACATCAAGTGTATCATTTGGTTAAGCCTTATTGTAGGATGAGAGAACTTGTGATGTCTTTTTATAATCCTTTGGAAATTTACCATTGTAACCATAATATGAATCTCAACACTATAAAAAAAGACTTGGTGAACACACAACACATCCAGTTACATACGTTATTATGGTTATAATTATTTGGCATTGTGCTAGCAGGCTAGATTCCAAGACTGCACACAATTCTATGGAATCTGTCTTCCCTTCACCTCACAATCCATTCTAGTCATAGCCATCAAGATTCATTTCATTTGTTAGGGTTTTAGAATTCAAGGTTATTATTCATAAGTATTCATTAAATAATAAATTAATTACTAAATCTTCACATATCAAGGATTGATAACCAGGTCCCTTGTTTCTTCACAATACCACCTAAGGTTTCCTATGATGAAGGTTTCACTCATGCAATGACTTGCATCATTAATCATTTGATAGCTCTACCATAGCCAATCATAACTAGTATGGTCAAGGAGCCTATGACACGGTTTTCACTTCATGAAATCTAATACATCGTTATTATTACTAACGACGTGACATCCCCACTTATAACCATTACTAGTTATTTATCCTTCATAACATGCTTATGATAATATCTTTCTCATCCCGTCATATTTTGTAACCCATAATGTGATCTTTCTATGCAAATATGTTGATTAATATGGCACACATTTATCCCTTAGAGGAGTAGGGTTCTACTGACCTAGGGCAATAGTCACATAATAATAGAATAATTCATACATGTCGAATAATATCATCTGACCTAATAGAGGACATTGAGTTCACTTCTCTTCTTAATAATATCTTGATGTCTTTCCTCCTTATGATCAGTTTAGTATTACTGTCTTGTTTTAAATGTTTAATTCTTTTTATTCATAATCAACTTTATTGTTGCAAAATACATAAAGTTTTTAGAGTGAAACATACAAGTTAAACCTTGGAGGAGGGTGTATCCCTTTTACATAATTTTTGTGATGGTTACCATATCATATTACAACTTACTATGAGATATTCATTTTTGGAACATGAGTCATCTTTCTGCAAGGTAACTCTTAACATCTAAACAAACCCAAGATAAGTCACTTAACCATGATCCCATATTTTTATCACAATTATAAAGATATAATAAGTTCTTAATTGAGATATCAAATAGTAAATACAAACAATCCACAGGAGACCATGAAAGGTAGTCCTTAATACAATAGGATGAAATGCCTTTAAGTTTTACTAGATAACACCAAATATTTTAAACCAACTAATAACTTTATTACATAGCCAAGGTTATAGTACAAAGGAGTAGTTAAATTAAGTCCAATATCCTTTACATATAAGTGGAAGTTTTTAACTAAATATTCACATTCAATACATGCATATCAGCCATGCAAATTTGTACAAATAGTAAAGTAAGTCATCATTCTTTAACTGTCTCGAATTCTTATCTCCCCTAAAACTGAAAATGTAATGTACAGAAAAAGTATATAGTCAGTTCTACTAGAACTAACATGGATTGTCCTTCTTATCTCCTTTACTACCTAATGTGAATAATGAATATAATGTATGTGGACTTCAAGAGGATATTGTAAAATTTGTGGAAGAAAATAGATTGCTCAAGAAGTGAAATTCTCTTCTACAATCACTCATTCATGATAAGGATACAATAATACACTCCCTGCAGAACAAACTTGCTAGCCTACAACATCACCATCATATTGTGGACAACCATATCCATGCTCCTAGTCCACTTGCAGTTGTTGCTCTTGTACCCACTGACATTGATCTGCCAGTCTTTGAGCCTAAACCTGATTTTGATGCTTCTAAACCTATGAGGATTGTTACTACATGCTCTTTCACATCTGTGCCTATTACAGTACCACATGATGTGTATCCTACTTCTGCTCAGCTGCATGGATTTTTTACGAAGCGTACCAATGCATTCAGTTCTCACATGCTCCGTTCTATGGGTCTCACTAACGAAGTCATTGGCAGATATTCACAGGGTATTGTTTCCTCTATTCCACATGTTAAGTGGAATTCTCATCATGACATTGGTTTTCAAGCAGATACTTCATTGGGATCACACATTGACAGAGCTCCTTTTTTTTTCGCTCGACTCTTTCAGAGGATCATGAGCAACACACAAGTTCTGCAACTTCACTCAAGCTTGAGAAACCTAAGATTTTAGTTGTAAGACATGATCAACCTGACACACATTCTGATGTTCTTTTACATGCACCCATTGTGTATTTTGCACCAAGTCATATGTAGGCATCTTCTTCATCCATACGTGTTGCTTTGGGGTAGATATATGATCACTCATGGAGGTGACATAGGCATTCATTAAGAGGACTCTATAGGCATGGCTCCTCCACCATTTGGCCTCTTGCTCCACTTTCTATACCTTCTGCATTGTGATGCTTCTTGTTTTGAGCATTTTTCTTTAGCAGGTGTAGTGTATCTCTCTTGTTTGTTGAGAGATTTTGTATCTGTATTTTCGACACTTTTGGCATGTTGACAGTATCTCTTTTGGAGGAGCTATTATGGTGGATTCTAGTGTTAGTTTATCAACATTCAAGTAGTTGTTTTGATAACTCATCCATATTTATAGTGCCACTCCACCCATTCAATAGTATGGGAGGGTGTGGTGTTGATCCTGCTTCTTCAGGTTTCATGTCCTTGCCTTGTTACCTTGGATTTTCTTCAATCGTGACACTTTGGATTTTGTGTCCTTGCCTTGTTGCTTTGGTTTTTGTTCTTGGATCATGGCACACCTATTTGCAGAAATTGATCGAATTATGTTTGGTGTTTTTTCTGCACTTTCGACATCACTCCGTTGATAGTCTCCTTGTATGGAGCTATTATGGTGGAGCCCAGTGTCAATTGTTTTTGAGTTTTGTGATCGATCAGTGGATTCAGACTATAGTTCACATCAAACTTCTTGAGCATTGTATGAGTTTTTTGAGCCAATCTTCTTGTGATTCCTTGGAGTGGGTCTTTACTCTCTTTACTTTGTTGTTATTGGTTTTGGGTACCTTGCGGTGTCCTTTTTTTTCCAGTTATTGTACATGAGTACCTCATCAGGCTTAGTTTCTGAAACTCATATTGTGGACACGCTACTTCTATTTTGGCCCATATATTCACTTGAGGGGGGGTGTTAGAGTAGGTATTTACCTTAGCTCATGTTCACCTGGGTACATTATGTACCTTTATTGTATTTATCCTCACCCACTTATGTGTGTGGATATTTATTTTTATTTATTTAGATATTAGGAGATATTATCTAGTTGTTAGGTATAGTTCTTTCCTTGATCTATGGTATTGACTAGATCCTTGATGTCTAGTTCTCTCCTAAATTTATAGTCTTGACTAGTTCTTTGATGACTAGTTATTTCCTTTATTTATGGCTTGATCTACGACCTTGACTAGTTCTTAGATTGTTATTCCTTGCCTATTTAAGCAAGGACCATTCTCAATGTATTGCATTGAGTTCCATAATAATATATGATATTGTTTCTCATTTGTTTGCAAAGGTTTTATGTAAAGTTGTTTTGGCAAATTTCTTTCATCTTATAGATTGTGGTGTTTGATTAGCATTTGTGTGCTTGGCTTAGTACGATCTGGTTATCATTCCTTTCATTTTTCTCCTTATTTCTTAGGGGAGAATATCTAGTATAGTGATTACTATCACCACATTTGAAACAACCAGCAAAAGGCCTCTTCCTTTCGAACTTGTCATTCCTACCAATAGTGTTTTCTTGTCCATTCTTTTTAAATTTTACAATAGTATTATTCCCACCATTATAAGTTTTATTAACATCCTTCTTTCCCCATGTCTTTCCAGGTGACAATCACGAAGAAGTGTTATTAATTTTATGCTTCTCATCCCTATGAGAAATATTGGCTTGGAGCTTCTTCTCCTACCTAATGGTCTTCTTGAATACTGCTTCCATTGTTGATGGCCCATGACCATCAACTTCACTATGTATTATAGGGTTCAAACCCATAATAAATTTCCTTATATGGAATTTCTCATCAATTTGGTACTGAGGAACGTACTTAAGAATTTTGGTAAACCTTTTCTAGTACTCAATCACACTCATCTTATCCTGTGCTAGGGTCTAGAATTATGACATATTTTGGTTGCAATATAGTTGTGGTAACCAATGCTGCCTAACATAGGTTTTAAACTTGTCTGATGTTATATTAATATCATTTACTCACAATTCTACTTTCTAAATGTCCCACCATAAAGATGCCTCATTGGAGATTTGATACACTCCCCAAACTTTCTTAGCTCTTCAGAAATGTTCCTGATCAAGAAATATTTCTCCATCTCATTGAGCCATTTCTTGGATCCATCCCCTAAGGTCGTACCATTGAGATTAGGTGGACTGATTCATTTTATGTCTTTAGACAATTCAATTTCCAAACAAGATATTTATTCGGTGGTTGATTTGCAACATTATTAACAGTTGATTCATTATTTTCAGCATTCAAGTTATTGTTTCCGACAGAATCATTATCGATAGCAGCATTAGGATGCTCCTCAGGATGTCCTATACCATCACTATCACTGCTACTATCGTTACCAACTACCTGATATTTAAATACATCCAAATGATTACACGTATCCTATATAAAACAAGTATTTTGTCTATTTTTTGTGCTATGGTTGCTTTGCCACTAGCAGGTTGGTGATTAGCCACCTAACCTCTTGTTCTAACCATTTTATCTATTTATACAAAAATTTCAATTTATTTAGCAAAATGGACACAATAGATCCAAAAGCTGCAACCTTTAGCTCTGATACCAAAATGTAACAACCACTATTTAATACTTTAACTAGGTAATTTTTTTAACAATTAATATATTAAAAAATTAAACACGCAACATATTTAACTACACATAAGAGATTATTATCTCTTAGTTTCTTTTATGTTAAGCCCATTACATTAACTACAGCATTGGCTGATTTATAACAACATTAATTTAGGATTTAGAATCCAATCGGACAACCTATGAAAACCATGTGCAACTGTGAGAGCATAAAAATCCTACTCGATCCCTCTCAAACACTCTTACGAGCCAATACACCTAGTGTGTAATTTTCTTAAGCCTTATTGTAGGTTGAGAGAATTTGTGATGTCTTTTTAGCATCCTTTGGAAAGTTACCATTGTAACCATCGTCTGAATGTCAAAACTGGAACAAAATATTTGGTGTAAATACAATGCATCCATTTACATGTGTTACTATGGCCATAGTTATTTGGCCTTGCAATAATAAGACAAATTCCAAGACTGCACATAAGTCTATGGAATATTTCTTCTGTTCACCTCACAATATATTCCAGTCATAGCCATTAGGATTCATTTAAGTTGTTAGGGTTATAGAATTCAAGGTTATTATTCATAAGTATTCATTAAATAATAAATTAATTACCGAAGCTTCAGATATCAAGGATTGATAACCGGGTCCCTTGATTCTTCACAATACCACCTAAGGTTCTCTATGATGAAGGTTTCACTCACGCAATGACTTACATCATTATGCATTTGATACCTCTACCATAGCCAACATTGTCTTGTATGTTCAAGGAACCTACAACACGGTTATCACTTTATGAATTCCAATACTTTGTTATTATTACTAATGATATGCCATCCCCTTTTATAACCATTACTAGTTACTTATCCTTCATAAAAAAATTACGAAAGTACATTCCTCGTCTCGTCATATTTTTTAACCCATAATGTGAGCTTTCTATGTACATATGTTGATTAATATGGCATACATCTTATCCCTTGGAGGAGTAGGGTTGTGATGACCTAGGGAAATAATCACACAATAATAGCATAATTATTACATGTTGAATAATATCATCTGACCTAATAAAGGACATTAAGTTCATTTCTATTCTTAATAATATTCTCATGTCTTTTCTCCTTATGATATGTTTGGTATTACTATTTTGTTTTACATGTTTACTCCTTTTTATTCATAATCCACTTTACTACAACAAAATTCATAAAGTTTATAGAGTGAACATACAAGTTCAACCTTAAAGGGAGGGTGGATCCATTTTACATAATTTGTTTGATGGTTACCATATCATATTACAACTTACTATGAGATAATCATCTTACTGTAAGGTAATTGATTGAGAGGAAATTTCGGGACATAGAGGATTTACCTAAATCTCCCTAAACCATGACCAAGTGGAAGAGTGTTTTGAGAGATTTCTGATGACAGGTGGAATGCAAAAAATGGATCTCATATGATCGAGTTGTGGTCAGTCAAAGTCCAGGTTGAGAAATTGGTGAAAAAATGTCAACATGTGAGTAACACGTTGACATGGAATTTCGACAAAAAGATGAGAAGGTTGAATGTTCATGTTTGATCGCCTCCAGTTTTCGATGGATGAAAAAAATGGTGAGCCCCAATTTTTTCTGGTCAGAGACCCTTAGCTATGTTTGAGACACTCTTTTATAGGTGTTACTATTATCAAAATTTCACCCCCCCTGGGTAAATTTCGATAACATGCATCAGATTCTCAGGTCCCAGGAAAATTGATTGATTCGGGGCCAAAATTCAGGCTTGCAGGGTCCCTTCAGGTAATTTTCTAACTCCCCTGGCCGAGAAAAAAAAAGGAACAAGCTCTGAGAAAGTGCGGAGAAGGTTGCAGAAAGCAAGTAGTTCGGGCCAGGAAAATTTGTGAAAATCGGCTAAGTCCCAGTCCAGCACAAGTTAGGACAAATGGGACAAAAGTACGCGAACCGCCCGAACCGGCCAGGCAGCACTAAGCATTTGGGACAATTGGGAACCGGTCGAAATGAGTCCAGGCGGCCCACTAAGCATTTGGGACATGTGGGACAAAAGTACGCGGCGGGTGTGAAATGCCGGTTTGACCGAGAGAGAAAATCGACTAACTGCTGAGAGGGGCAGTTCGGGACGAATGGGACAAATGGACACGAAATGCCCGAACCGGCCGGTTCGCGCGAAATCAGCACAAGGAGCCCAAAAGCAATTGGGACGCGCGGGACAAAAGGGCGCGAACCGCCAAACCGGCCGAAAAGGGTCAAGTCAGTCCGAAGCAAAGTGGGACAAGTGGGCCAAAAATGCCCGAACTGCCCGAACCGGCCGAAATGAGCACAAAGGGCCCAAAATAAAATGGGACATCCGGGACAAATGGAAGCGAAGTACACGCACAGGAGCCGAAGGAGCCGAAGACCAATCAGAAACTGCCACGTGTCCTCACAGGAGAAAAAGTCAAAAGGTCAAAGGGGCGAGTTATCGAGCGCTGAACCAAACCAATGAAATGGCGCCACGTGTCCAAGTTTAAGGGGCCCACAAGCAATTTCAAAAGGAAAGCCCATGAAAGATGGAGGAGAGAGAATTGCTCGTCCAATCAGCACGTGCCACGTGTCGTCCAGATGGCGAAGAGCGGGAAAACATTTTAAAATTCGTTTTGATCTGTTCCGTGCCCTAAATCTTCAGATCGCCATATCTTTTGATCCAGAGCTCGGATTTCCACGTTCTTTATATCAACGGAAAGCTGTTGAGATGCTCTACATGATTTTGGGATCAATATCGAGTTTTGGTGCAGTATGAAGAGAGAAAATCGAGAAACGGATCTGACGTGTGGTAATGACAGAAGTGACATTTCAGCGACCAGTTTTAATGCAGCAGACAGCCCGCCGTTTTGCAGGATCCGTGGCTTCTACCATGATGAAATGATTTAAAATACGACCTGGAGGTGGTTGGAGGAGATCTGACTTTCCTCTTTCTTCCTTCTCTCATTCTTCCTATATATTGTAAGGAGTGGCAAAATATAAAAAAAGGAGTTGTTCATTCTTTCTGCTCGGCCCTCCCTTCTTTTCTTCTCTAGGGTTGAAAATGGAGTTCGAACCTCCTCCCTTCTCTGTAATGGCGTTTTTTTGCCTTTTATTAATGGAATGATGTTCTGTGCAAACTTCTGGAGCAACAAAACGTGTTCTGTGATGCATCTGTCCATCCTCTCTCGTTTTTGCTTGTTCTCCCCTTGCCTCTCTTCATTTGCAGGTGTCTGTGCATGTTTGAATGTTCATTGTAGGTTTGGAGCTGTGTTAATGGAGTTTTGGGACATTTTCTGTGTGAAATCTATCCTTGGGGTTGTGATGCTTCTGTCCATCCTTCCCAATGGCTCACCTCTCTTTGTCCCATGGCAGTTTTGATAGATGTTCAACATTCTCCTTCTCTGGTGTATCACCGTTTTAGTGTAGGCTTTTGCTATTCTTCCCCTTCTCTCTCTCTCTCTGTCTCCTTGGCATGGTTAGATTAGGATTAGATTAGCTTTCCTGCACTGGAATAGCTTGTGGCAGGTAGTTTAGGAGCAGGAACCAGCCTTCTCTGGAGATTCCTCTCTCGGTTTCACAAGTCCCACGCTTGGAGAGAGGTTTCCATGTTGTGCAATCACATTGGATGCCTGAACATCAACCTAGAAGCCTGATGTGCGTCTAGGGGTGTTGTAATTTTCACTCAACAGTTTTGGCACGCCCGGTGGGACCTTAGAGGTCTTTCACTTCATCTTTTGTAGGTTGGTGTGTTCCTGTGAAGATTTTCAGCCTTTGGAGGCACTTGTAAACACATCTAGCGACTCCATCTGATCAGCAACCCATTTCTCTGAGCTTGCAGGCCCGTTTCCATACATTTTCATCCATCTTTCTTTCCATCCCTTTCATTCTTTTCCATTCCATGAAGTCATGCAATCATGACTTCATTTCCATCATGGATTTCATATCAACAACAGCAGTATATTCCACCTCCAACACGTTTTACAAATCCTCCAGATCAGCATGCATATTCATATGAACAGCAGTGCCAAAGTCAGTTTGGCTATGGAGTTTTCCAAGAGCAAGAGTATGCATACAATGAAGACAATCAGATCCAAGATGTTGGTCTGTTGGAGAAAATCCAAAAGATGGAGGTGGGGATGGTGCAGTCCAGGGCTCAGGCACAGATGAGAGCATTTGGAATCGGTTGTGGAGCACCTTGTCCATGGGTAGGACCTTTTCCAAGGCATTACAGCCCTCAGGAGAAACTTGACTTCATGATTGCAACGCTGCCTTTGCTTGCAAAGTGGATTGAAGAAATAGAGGTGTATGAGAGAAGTGTTCAGCAGCCTTGTCAACGGGTAAGCACATCATCTCATACCTTTTCTTTTCCTCTTTCCCAATCTGTATCATTTCAGCAGTGTCAAGTTTCAAAACCTCCATCTGCTATCCCAAATGTTGAATCCATGTCTCCACCTCTCAGTCTTCCATCTCATCTGGATTCTTCTTTCCTTTTCCCTTCCAAACAGTCATTCCCTCCACAAGAGCCAACAGAAACACCCCCTCCTCCAAAGAAACAAGAGGTTTCACCGCCTCCACCACCACACAAAATTGTCAAATCAGTTGAATTTCAACCTATCCCTCCTCTTGCATCCCCAATTCCATGTGGGAAAGAAGAAATTGAAAAAATCAGTCATCAAGGACAACAAGAGGAAGAGCCAAAAAGAAAAGAAATGACAGACAGCTTGAAGGTTTGGGCTGCCAAATTTGGGATAACAAAGATTCCCTTGATGGTTAATCCTACAGAAGAGGCCAAGGTTAAACAAATGGTGGTTAGGACTGATTTTGTTGAAGAAGAAGATCTTGCAGCCCCAACTTGCCCTCTAGAGCAGCAGATTGAAGAGTTTGACTTGACAAACTTCATGCTGAAGGAAGAGTTCAACCAAGAGCAAGATTGCCTTCAAACATTGGAGGAAGGAGAAGCTGCTCCAAATCCAAAAGAAGAGGAGCACATTCCAGCTGTGGGGGAGAAAAGTGCAGATCCAAGGGCTTTGAGCACAAAGCAGGCTACAGGAGAACCTTCAGTTCTTCTTTCCACTTCATCTCTCTTAAGTTCTAGTACTGAAAAGGAGTTTGATCTCTCAAACCCAATATCGGAGAGTGAAGGAAACCATGGTGGTCAAGTTGCAGATCAAGAGGACACCATGGAGGAAGTTGAAAAAGAACAGCGGGACAACAATGAGGCAGTTTACCTGTCAGTTTTGGAGGACTATTTTGATGAAGAAGAGCCGGTTGAGTTTTCACCATTCTCTCTTTCATCATCCACATTCCAAACACAAGAGTCTGCTGTCATGAAGAAGAGCTTTCATTTGCAGCAGCCTGCATCTTACAGTAGCCCTTTGGAATCAAAATTGGAAGATTCTAAATCTTCCATGTTCTTCATTGGAGGAAGAGAAAGGACAGAAGAATTTCACCATTTCTTCCAGATCATCCATTCAAGAGGGTCTACAAGAAGAACTCCATTCTCTGGAGTTGAAAATCACAGCAATGGGCATACTCAAACAGATCGGACCTTACCCAATCAGGTATTTGGCTTCATTGGAGCCAAAGGAGAAGCCACAACCAGTCATGCTTGCTTCTGAGCATGAGGGTGAGCTAAAAAGTACCAAGGATCAGCTGCCATACCTCTCCAATCCAAATGCAGAGCAACTAAAAGAGGTATTGGATTTATTTTCAGTTGATACCTTGATGATTTGGATTAGAAGACCAGCTTCTTGTTGATTTTCCATCCATCCAAACAGCCATGATCAGTGCCAAATCAGTTGCATGGCTGCCAATTTTGAAGAAAGGGAGCTATTTTGCACAACCAGTTGCAGGGTTTGTTTAGCTTGCCTTTGCTTCCAGTTAAAGTAGAGTAGTTAGGTTTGCTTTCAGCAGAAGAAGTGCTTGTGCACACTCTGCATGTTCCATTTGGGGCATGTATGATTTTCAGTTTTGTACATAGTTTTGGTGTTGCTGGTTCTGCTCTTGCACAGTTCATTTCAGTGGCATCTTGGTGAAGACACTCCAGGTTCAATGGGTTTCCAAGTGGCTCAGAGGGAGGCTTTCAAAGTTCAGATCAGTTGCAGGTTGCAACTCATGACTCCATGCCCAATGGATGCTTCAGGCTACTGATCATTCATCTAGCAGGCAGATGATCCCGCTGAGTTGCCAAACTGTTATCAAAATTTCACCCCCCCTGGGTAAATTTCGATAACATGCATCAGATTCTCAGGTCCCAGGAAAATTGATTGATTCGGGGCCAAAATTCAGGCTTGCAGGGTCCCTTCAGGTAATTTTCTAACTCCCCTGGCCGAGAAAAAAAAGGAACAAGCTCTGAGAAAGTGCGGAGAAGGTTGCAGAAAGCAAGTAGTTCGGGCCAGGAAAATTTGTGAAAATCGGCTAAGTCCCAGTCCAGCACAAGTTGGGACAAATGGGACAAAAGTACGCGAACCGCACAAAAGTACCGAACCGGCCGAAATGAGTCCAGGCAGCCCACTAAGCATTTGGGACATGTGGGACAAAAGTACGCGGCGGGTGTGAAATGCCGGTTTGACCGAGAGAGAAAATCGACTAACTGCTGAGAGGGGCAGTTCGGGACGAATGGGACAAATGGACGTGAAATGCCCGAACCGGCCGGTTCGCACGCGAAATCATCACAAGGAGCCCAAAAGCAATTGGGACGCGCGGGACAAAAGGGCGCGAACCGGCCGAACCGGCCGAAAAGGGTCAAGTCAGTCTGAAGCAAAGTGGGACAAGCGGGCCAAAAATTCCCGAACTGCCCGAACCGGCCGAAATGAGCACAAAGGGACCAAAATCAAATGGGACATCCGGGACAAATGGAAGCGAAGTACGCGAAGGAGCCGAAGGAGCCGAAGACCAATCAAAAACTGCCACGTGTCCTCACAGGAGAAAAAGTCAAAAGGTCAAAGGGGCGAGTTATTGAGCGCTGAACCATACCAATGAAATGGCGCCACGTGTCCAAGTTTAAGGGGCCCACAAGCAATTTCAAAAGGAAAGCCCGTGAAAGATGGAGGAGAGAGAATTGCTCGTCCAATCAGCATGTGCCACGTGTCGTCCAGATGGCGAAGAGCGGGAAAACATTTTAAAATTCGTTTTGATCTGTTCCGTGCCCTAAATCTTCAGATCGCCATATCTTTTGATCCAGAGCTCAGATTTCCACGTTCTTTATATCAACAGAAAGCTGTTGAGATGCTCTACATGATTTTGGGATCAATCTCGAGTTTTGGTGTAGTATGAAGAGAGAAAATTGAGAAATGGCTCTGACGTGTGGTAATGGCCAGAAGTGACCTTTCAACAACCTGTTTTAATGCTAATGCAGTCACATTCTTCGTTCTGCACAGGATCCAGAAGTGACATTTTAGCAGCCAGATTAATGCAAATGGGTCGCATTCTCCTCCAAATCAGTCAAAGTGGAGGGTATGGGTTTGTAAGATCCTCCATGCTGATTTAATGCATCTGCAGTCAATGAGGAATGGGCTTGCACGTTTTCCCACATTTTCTTCCCCTGGGCTCGACCCATGCAATGTAAAAGCCAGATTTGGCAAAATATAAAAAAAGGAGTTGTTCATTCTTTCGGCTCGGCCCTCCCTTCTTTTCTTCTCTAGGGTTGAAAATGGAGTTCGAACCTCCTCCCTTTCTCTGTAATGGCGTTCCTACCTTTTACCATTAATGGAATGATGTTCTGTGCAAACCTCTGGAGCAACAAAACGTGTTCTGTGATGCATCTGTCCATCCTCTCTCGTTTTTGCTTGTCTTCTTCTTGCCTCTCTTCATTGCAGGTGTCTGTGCATGTTTGAATGTTCATTGCAGGTCTGGAGCTGTGTTAATGGAGTTTTGGGACATTTTCTGTGTGAAATCTATCCTTGGGGTTGTGATGCTTCTGTCCATCCTTCCCAATGGCTCACCTCTCTTTGTCCCATGGCAGTTTTGATAGATGTTCAACATTCTCCTTCTCTGGTGTATCACCGTTTTAGTGTAGGCTTTTGCTATGTTCTTCCCCTCTCTCTCTCTCTCTGTCTCCTTGGCATGGTTAGATTAGGATTAGATTAGCTTTCCTGCACTGGAATAGCTTGTGGGTAGGTAGTTTAGGAGCAGGAACCAGCCTTCTCTGGAGATTCCTCTCTCGGTTTTACAAGTCCCACACTTGGAGAGAGGTTTCCATGTTGTGCAATCACACTGGATGCCTGAACAACAACCTAGAAGCCTGATGTGCGTCCAGGGGTGCTGTGATTTTACATCAACAGTTCCTTTTCTGCCTTTGTATATTGATTGATTTTCGATATTATGTGCCACATTACATTGCATGGTTACAATTGAGCTTGAGTCATCTATTTTGATAGCTTGATGGGGTGGTCAACTACCCACTGAGACGAGTTGATCATTTATAATTCCACAGTGCTTGAGTTCATTATATATGCCAGGGTCTTATTGAATGAGTTGAGTTGATGTCCACAATGGATGATTTAGTGAATTCCATACAAATATCGATGGATAGATCACTGGAGCCACATGGATCAGCTCCCCAAATTACATGGATTTTCTAATGCAAAGCCACATAGTTCACAAAAATACATAGCTTGAGGCCTAAGAAAATAAACAACATGGCTCGACTAATGTATTATCCCTTCAAACATAGCCCGCAGTGAAACCAATGGACAGCTCCACATACACCACTCAGCCCACAACTCGGTGGGAACACGACACACATAGTGGACAGGTGGTCAAACAAACTAACCAAATTTCCAACATTGGGGTGGTAAAAATGCAAAATATGGCCCAATCCATGATACAATGGTTGACCAAGCATATTAAAAGGCTGAAGCAGTTAACTCACCCATGCATGTGGGACAAGGAAATAATGCCTCTCCACCAAAACCTGAGTCCTAAAGAGATATGGGTGGCATTTAAAAGAAATAAAGATTATTTCCTCTAGAAAATGGAATTCCATGAAGACTCAAGAAGTGAGTAAGGGTAAACCATGTGGTGACTATAATTAAAAGGCAAAGCCTTATTTAAAATGCGAAGTGGGTATGTGAATCCACTGGAATATGGAAAAGGTAGCAGAGTTGGTGGTGGGATTTGAACCACCCACCAACCATGTTAAAGTCGACATATCCCACCAATGAGCCATATATCTCAAAAATCTATAAAAATGAGATCATGGTATTAGACCAGGAAGACATGTATGTGTAGAGCCACAAGGCTTAAGGCGCAGTTTGCTCTCAACCCTAATTTTGGAGGACTTAGAGGCAAAATTGCTCCATGGTGTAAATATGAAAGTTTCTCAAAATTTTGTAAGGATTCAAAATATGTAATTTTTTTTCATGTAATTTTTAGTATGCTCCATTTATAGGTTATTTTATAGCACATTTGCAGAAGGATCCCATTACAAATACATTATAGGGGTCGTGGATTGAATTTGGAAAGTCTTTTGTCAGATTGTAGAGCTCCATAAGGTCTAGTATTAGCCCATTTGTAGGTTTTGTGATCAATTTGTCACTGTTGAAGGGTTATTATACTTCATTGGACGTTAAATAGATCAATTCTCTTGTTGGGAATCCAGAGACGTAGACTTGTATGCTAAACTATGTTATCAATTTTTGGTGTCGTATTTAAGCCTTGATTGCATTATGATTTCTGATTTTAATCCTGCATTTTAAATTAGTAATCTAATCAAAATTTACTTCTTAAAATCAGTAATGACATCTCAGATAAATTGATAATTTTTAAAAAGTATCTGAATTATTTAAAATGGTACATAGGGGTAAAAATCATTTTCGGATCAATGACTCTTCACATCTAAACCAACCCAAGGTAAGTCACTTAACCACCATCCCATCTTTTTATCACAATTATAAAGATATAATAAGTTCTTAATTGAGATATCAAATAGTAAATACAAACAATCCACAAGAGACCATGATAGGTAGTCCTTAATACAATAAGCTGAAATGCCTTTAAGTTTTACAAGATAACACCAAATATTTTAAGCCAACTGATAACTTTATTACATAGCCAAGGTTGGAGTACAAAGGAGTAGTTAAATTAAGTCAAATAGCCTTCACATATAAGTGGAATTTTTTAACTAAAGATTCACATTCAATACATGCATATCAACCATGAAAAATTATACAAATAGTAAAGCAAGTCATCATTCTTTAATTGTCTCGAATTCTTATCTCCCCTGCAGTTGAAAATGAAAATGTACAGAAAAAGTATATGGTCATTTCTACTAGAACTAGCATGGATTGTCCTTATGTCCTTTACTACCTAATGTGATATAATGAATATATATAAACCTCTAAAAAAATCCACCGTTTTCCAAAATATCATGTTTACCATGGAAGTAAGAGTGTTATACAAATCATTAATAATTACATAAACACTACTAACAAGAAAAAATAACTTCTCAAATAAGTACCAATAACTTAGCTTATGGCCAATGGGGTTAGTAACAACTCAACTATTTCCATATTAATCAATTTCATTATATCAATATATAGTGGAATAAAATTAAGACAATGAACTCTAATCCATAGATAACCATCCATTTTTAACAACTACTTAAGCTCTCTTGTAAACCCATATTTTCTAATCATAATAATAAGAGTGGTAGTACATATCATTATTTTTCTATAGTTAGTCATGTCAAAATATGAAAAGAATAATCCCAATATTTTCTCTAATAATGCAAATAATAACAACCTTTTCATTCATACAATTCAATGATTCTTACTTTACTCTTATCATCTAAGATAATGACCAAGACTTAAACTGTATAACCATGGTAGTAGGGAACACCTTGATTTTATCAAGTAGGAAGTATGATTACCAAACTCCATCTGAACAGAGTCAAAGGTTAGTTTGATTTCCTCACTTGACACAATGATAATGCATCCCTCACTTAATCAAAATAATTATTAGACAAAGGTTGGACTCAAAACCGACCAAATCTAGGTCGAAATACAATAGGAAGAGAAGTAGTTTGACCCTAAAAGCTAGCCTACATTATCCTCTCTCCTTCCTATTGTTGCCAAATCACTACACCCTCTGAATGGCTAGAATTTGAACAAGACGTTTGGTGTGATTGGGAAACATGGGGTCACCTCTCAAGTTGTGGGACTTGGGCTCGAGGTGAACCTCTAGAGAAGGCCGAATTTCTCTTCATAAACTAAGTGTTGTATTACTCCTAGTCTAATAAAATGGTTATCTAGTCCTATGCTAACATTATCATGGATTTTAGGGAAAGAGATTTGGAAGAAATGAAACTCAGGAAGGGTTAAATTGAAGAGGGAGTTGTGCAAAACAAGACAACTTCACCTACTACCACTTAGAGAGGGTAAATTGTAGACCACAGACTAATAAACATGCATTCCCTTTGTTAAAATTTAATCAGATAATGACATATTAGTCTTCCAGTGAAGAAGGATGAACTTGAGAAGGGTGAATAAGCACCACAAATTAACTACATGCAATACTCCACCACTTGATAAGAACAAAACTCCAAGAACCTATAATAGAAACTTGAACTTGCACAATGTACCTGCAATAATGAGAAATGAACAAAGAAGCATAGAAACATGAAAGGAAAAATATTAGTCACAAAACACACACTTTTATTACTTCAATAAAATGCACAATACATCATACATTCAAAATAGACAATGGTTTCCATTACAGTCTTGAAAGGAGGCTTGAAATTTCCCTCAACATATAAGAACAACTTGTAAAAGAAGGAGGATTCTTGAGAAAATATAGACTTATCTTAGAAGTCTAACTTGTCCAACCCATTGGAATGAGCTTCCAATTTACATTTATAGAAGAAGTTGTGAGAGAGGAGAGAAGAAGTCATAAATTCCCTTCCTAAATTGAAGGCACTTGATTGTTCATTTATTACAGTTGGTTGAACCACTTGAGATGGTTCCATCATGTGCCATTAATGTTGTTGACATAATCTTCTCAATTAATTAAAAGAATATTTACATAAAATATTTTAATAATAATAACAAATATTATCATTAAACATTTAAATAAAACTATTAATTTAATTAAAAAATAATAGTGGGACCCGTTTTGAATTGGTTTGCCTTCAAGAGGCTTAATTTGCAAAAATGAACCAACTTAGTGGTTAGCTCACTTACCAACCCACCGAGCTGGTCACAAACTCCTCCATCCTTCACCGCAAACAAGATGAGATCCTATCACTATGACCGAGCTGAGTTCATGAATCGGAGGTCCTTTGTTTACACCTTTGAGCTCCTTCTATCACCAAATCCCTTGCATTGAATCGAGCCATTATTCTGCATCAAGATCCTCCTTCGATTCATGCATCGAGTCAAGATCCTATTCACAAATTCTATTTGATATGCATCAAGCTATCCTTATTAGAGGAACTCAACAACAAGTCACCAAACACTTAACAAGATTGGTCCAAAATATCCACTGTTCCACTCTCTACAAATCTCTCTACTTGTTTCAACTAAGATCATCTAGTCAAACTATGTTCATCATGCCGACTCTTGACTCCCATGACTCGACCCTCATACCTCTTTGCATCAAGCTCTACCGAGATCCTCGCATAGTCCCCTTCATCTATTTGGTTTCAACAAGCTATATTTTTCATGGATACCAAACTCTCATCGAGATCTTATAACCGAGTGACTCTGCCAAGATGATTTCCAAGCTGGATATGAAGTTGACATATTTATTCAGCTCAATTTCAAGCCATGTTGTTCCCTATGCAGTGAGCCTCACTAATTCAAAAACTCACCCTTTTGACAGGTAATTATCTTCCAAAATCACTTGAGTCCATTCAACTTCATTCCATCGATCCATCTTGGCTTGCCTCGGTGTACCCCATTAGAACAAGCTCAAGCTTGATGAGTGCCCTACCTCAGAAACTCCATGTCTCAGTCACACATTGAGCCTTTGAGATGACTCGGTTTTATACTTCCTCTGAGCTCATCATCTCAACTCCTGTAATGCTTCTACATCCCTTTACCTAACCTTCGTAATGACATGACAAGCTATAACATGATATTGCGATCTCTCATCGATGTTGAAATCCATAATTGATGAGCTCTGTGTGAGTTGGTTTCAACTTGGTCTCTCCTTCATGTCCCCTGATCACCATACACCACTTAAGGTTGAATCGGAACTGAACTCGACACTTTTTCATGACACTCCACATGAACTCATCATGGTGTAGAATCATCTCATAGGATCTCCTAAGCCCTTTCATTTGAAATTTTATGTCACTATAAATATTTATCATCATGTCCATCATATAACTCAACATCTGAGTTCCTAAGACATTATGTTATTTGAACTAGCTCCATAGCCCATCCTCCATGAATTATTGCAATGGGTGAGCTTCACATTTTTCTACATTGAGGTCAGGGATCTCCCTTGGCTTGGTTTGTATCTCATTGAGTTCATGGAAAGTCATTTCTATTTCGTGGCTTGATTAAGATTGGTTCATCAAACCATTTTATCACCTCCACGATTGAGCTCCCAATTGAGCATGTTGGTGCTGAGCATGATCCTTGGTCATTCATTGAACTCTGAATCCCACAAAGACTCAACCAATATGTATAAACTAATTTCTTTGTAACTTGAACCTGAGATGTGAGTTATGCTATGGGTTTCATAGAAACTTACATCCTATCTCATCTGAGCTGGTCTCCCTATGGTCTTATTTGAGCCATTTAATCTCTTTTTTGAGTTACGAGCACCCTACTCAACCACCTAAGCTCTTCATTGGCTTGCTTCTTTCATGGGCTCTACCTCAGTGATCTTGGCCCAAAATGGAGGCTTATTCCATTTCTTGTCTCTTCCCAAACCCACATGTGTTAAATGGCCTATATGCCTCAATGTCCTGAGTTGAGCTTTATCCTTTCTATACTCACTTTGGTACACATCGACGTAGCTTATCCTTCCTCTGTACGCCAACCCCAACATGCTCATCTATATATTTTATCAAGTATCTGACCTGTATGCCATGCTATGCCACTTAGGTGAGATCATTTTTCCTTGTGTTCAACTCATTCATCATATTCCATTCCCATTATTGCACGTCAAACACATAACCACATTCTATAGTAATTCAAGTAGATGTTTCAACACGCATGCCCATTCATAACAACTCAAGATTCTCCCATCAACTCGGTAGACATTTTGGATTTAGCTTGAATGAAATCTTCTTTTAATGCTTAATGACCACCACTCCTCACGTATTGATCCTCCATTACTAGGAATGGTTACCAGATCGGGTAGTTGCCACAACCACCAACTTCTCACAATGATGTGACGATGGTATTGGGATTTCTATTATATAAATCATCCATTAAGTTCAAACCCATCACCCACCAATACCTGCTTGCTGACAGATTTCTCCAGTGGATCCAACATATTTATGGGGAAAAGGTAACAAATTTCCCTGGCCCATGTGCATTGAATCCCCGCAAAATGGTAATTTGGATCTTGGGGTCTAGAGGCTCCCTTGATCCTACATTATATCAATTTGGCCAAATAGCATTAACTCATCCATTGGCCGTGGGATCTCAGAACTCCCTGACTTAGATTTTACCTCACCAACTTGGAAAGTTGGTTCTGTCAACACCAATCCGACACTATGATAATTCTTCACCGGGAACTCCTCGTGCTATGATTATTTAATAATGCACAGCCTTTAGTTTGGTGGATGTAATCTGGAAACAAAACAACAACATAACACAAGAATACCATTGACTATGATAAGACAAAATGATGACAAATCTGAAATATCAAAATAAACTATAATATTAACATGAAACTGTTACAATCTCACCCATGAGGTACTTCAAGTGTTATTGAATTCACTTTCCTTTCACCAAGACTATGGGAGAAAATTTACAATTACACCTCTTAATGGCTTCTTCAACACACCTTTAAACTGATGGCTTCCTTCGCACACTTCCTACAATATTTCTCACTACTTCCTTCTATACTAAATGAGGGGGGTGGCCTCTCTATTTATAGAACTTCTAGGCTTATCCATCTTATCTCTAAGATAGGATAAGAAATCTACTCTGACGAATCATATTCCATACCTTAACTCTTATCTGTACATGTAAGCTTATCTTTTAAGATAAGATAAACCTTATCATTTTACATGGGTTCCACATTTTTAGACTTTTTACAATAAAATATACAAAATATTTATGACCTCACTCCTTGTCCTTATTACCAATATAATATTTCTAATTCCTAATCACGTAGACCCTACTTCTCTAATTACCCAAACTTTTACATTTTAACATTACCAGACCACTTACGACAAATATTTACTTTTTACAACATTCCTATTATACTTTGATTGTTACCGTACTCCACATTATTGGCGAAACCGTAATAACAGCGCCGTTATCTTCTATCAGACGCTACTACTAATTATACTTAACAACATCATATTCCTAATACATACATTAATTAAATAGAAATTACAGAGGAAAATTTTAGTGTCGACATCTTCCCCCTTCCTAGCTTCTACTCCGTCCTCGGAGTAGACTATTCTAGTGCTTGGAAAATCTTCAACTTGTAGTGGTTGACCCATTTCGTAATGGGAGTGCCATCCAATTCCTCCAGTCAGTACGTACCATTTTCATGCACAGCTACTATTTTGTAGGGCCCCATCCATTTTGGAAGAAATTTTCTCTGTCTTCTTTTTTTGTATCTGGAATCATATACTAGAACCAAGTCATTCACATGAAATGGAGACCACCGGATCTTTTGATCAAAGTATTCCTTCTACTTCATTTTCTTCTTATGGCTTGTATCCTTTGCTATTTCTCTCATTTCCTCCAGCAAATGAAGATGTACCAACCTTTCTTTTACTGAATCACTTTCATCCATTCTTTCATTTTTCATAACTCTCACAGTGGGAATATCAAACTCAATAGGAAGAACTGGATCAATGCCATAGGCCAACTGAAATGGGGAGTATCCTGTTACTGACTTTGATGTTGCCCTATATGCCCACAATGTTTCATGAATCCTTTTATCCCATTTATGTACCTACAAGGCTGCATCTTTTGCTAGAATTTGATACAACACAAAATTTGTTCGTTCCACCTGTCCATCTGTGCTTGGCTTGTATGTTGTTGCCTTCCTGTGCTTAATAGAAAACTTATTGACTAGGGCTTCTACCACCTTATTAATGAAGTGGTTTCCTTGATCTGTTACAATTTCTAATGGGCAACCAAATTTGGTGACAATGAATTCATACATGAACCTTGCCACTTCATCCATGGAAGTTGTTTTCAATGGCCTAGCTTCAACCCACTTGGTTAAATAATCTGTGGCAACTACAATATACTTATTTTGGCGTGATGTACTTGGAAGTGAACCTAAAATGTCTATTCCCCACTTTTCAAAGGGACCAAAGGGGAAGAATAGGACATAATGGAGCTGATGAAGTCTTACGGTTACTATGTGATTGAAAAATATCACATGTCTTACAATAATTATAACAATCTTTAAAAAGAGTGGGCTAATGATAACCTGCATCTAAGATCCTTTTTGCTGTAAGCTGTCTAGAGAAGTGCCCTCCACGTGTACCATTGTGGAATTCTTCTAGTAGTTCCTTCCTTTGATCACGTCTAACTGCCCTCTTGTACTGTCCATCAGGTCCTATTCGAAATAATACTCCATGCAGAATAAAATATGGACGACTGGCTTGAGTAATCTTTCTCTTAGTCTTTGCATTGGCACCATCAAGAAACTTGAATTCATTCAGATAATTCCAAATATCTATGTATTCACTAGGGATTGTGTCAAGGGATAACAATGTTGCATCGGAAAAAATCATCATCATCACAAGATGATCCTAAACCATCATAGGCTCGAGAGAGTGCATCTGCATTGACATGCTTCTTTCCTGGCCTATCTATAATATCAAATTCAAATTCCTGTAGCAAAATTATCCATCTTGCTATCCTCCTTGATGGGTTCGGCTTATTTACAATATATTTTAGAGCCTGATGATCTGTTACAACTAGAAATTTTTTCCCTAGCAAGTAATTTCTACACTTCTTTACAGCAAAAATGATAGCCAGAGCCTCTTTTTCAGTTACAGTATAATTTACCTCAGCACTGCTCATTTGTCTACTCCCAAAGTAAATTGGATGTTCATTCCCATTTTCATCATTTTGGCTCAAAGTACTTCCTAGTGCTTCATCTGAGGCATCAGTGTACACAATGAATGGCTTGCTCCAATTTAGATTCTTCAAAATAGGTGAAGACACCAGGGCTTCCTTCAGTTGTCCAAAAGCTTCATGCGCCTTATTTCTTGGTTCATAAGTAACATCCTTCTTCAAGAACTGGGTTAGTGGCTGTGCAATCTTTGAAAAATTCTTGATTAACCTTCTATAGTAACCCACATGGCCTAAAAATGATCTCAATTTACTTCTATTAATAGGAAATGGTAAATCTTTGATTTTTGAAACTTTATCAGGATCAGTACCAATACCATCTCTGGATACAACATGCCCTAACAAAACGCCTTTAGAACATCCAAAGACACACTTTGTAGGGTTTAGTGAGGCTTGTGCTTCATCTAATCTTTGAAATGGTGTCTCCATTTGGTGCAGGTGGTCCAACTTGCTCCCATAGATGCAAAAATCATCCAGAAATACTCTAATGAAGGTCCCAATGTAGGGTTCGAACACCCTATTCATCAAACGCTGGAATGTTACTGGAGCATTACACAACCCAAAAGGCATAACTCTATAAGCAAACGTTCCCCAAGGAGTGGTGAACATGGTCTTCAGCTGATCTTTCTCTGCTATACGAACTTGGTTGTAGCCGCTATATCTATCAGCAAAACTATAGCACTCCTGGCCAGCTACTTCGTCCAAGATCTGATCTGAAAATGGAAGAGGGTAATGATCCTTCTTTGTTGCCTTATTGAGCTTCCTATAATCAACACAAATGCGTAGCTTCCCATTCTTTTTATTGAGATCACAATGGGAGAAACCCATTCTGAATTCTCTACAGCAAATATGAATCCTGCATCAAGCAACTTATCTATTTCTTCTTTTACAGTCTTAGAAAAATTAGGATTCATTCTATATGGAATTTGCTTTATGGGCTTAGCACCATCTACCAGCTCAATACAATGTTCTACCCAACTTACTTGACGGAGTTCCTTGTAATCAAAAGTGAATAGGTGTATGTACCTTCGAAAGAGTTGGAGGTAGGATTCCTTCTCACTCTCCATCACAGCATCACCAATATTTATTTGTTGGAGACGATCATCAAATTCTTCTTCAGATAATTTTATGGGGTCA